>JAWZYV010010633.1:0-651833 GCA_038373885.1 Cheiracanthium punctorium
AAAAATGGACCTATCAGCCTGAAATTTTGCACAGATATGTAAAATAATATAGAATAAATGATAGTCCACTTTAAAACTTTGAAAGTCCACCCGTTCCCGGAATTTAAGAGATTTTTTATGCTCTCCACGCAAAAAGCTTTCCATAATTGTAACCCCTGTAGTGAAAAAAGTGTGAAAGAAGCATCGTGGTTGCCATGTGTGGCGATTTTGCCGAATAAAATGTTTTAAATTCTCAAAGTAAAAATAAAAGAATAATAATGATTTTTTTTTGTTAGTTTATATTCGTAAGGTTATTTTTTTTAATTATAATATCGTGTGCATGGGAAAACAGAGCAGGAATGAAATGTTTTATACGCAAAACAATAAGAATTGAAGATTTCTGAGGCTAATATGTTAAAATTTTTTAGTTTGGCGAAAAATAAAATGGCTCAAAATGCCGAGAAAGTGAGTTCTAGCGGTTTGCACAGTTTCCGACTTGGCGCAATTTACTGAGAGCTTAAGGAAATGGATTTTTGAAAACAGGTGCAAAGGTTTTATTAGAATACAGCGTTAAATTTTAATGATCCGTGCGGAAATAATGCAGTTATTAAGGGATTTCAAGCGATCTATCTTCAGCATTCTCGCCAATTGAGTGCATTGATTTAAGTTGGGGGAATTCCGCCAAATTTCAGATAATTGAAATCTTCGCATATAGTACATCGGAGTAACGATGAATAAAACACGTTATATAGTTGATAATTTAAAAAATGCGGCTGTATTAAATTATTCCACTTTTCAAATAAAAGCGTGTTTTACTTTTTAAAGGTCGAACCATTTCCAAAATTGATTGCTGCTAAGTCAATGCTTCGAATGATTCCCTGAAAAACTCTTGCAAAATGGCGTATGTTGGCACTTTGGCGAGGCTTAGATTTGAAACTGGATTTTATTTGAGACTGGTAGCTATATTAATAAAACAATGTGTGTAAACTGTTAGTTTGTTTGTCTCTGTCTCGCGTAGCTCACAAACGGGTGATCGCAGACCTACCAAGTTTTGAACGGAAATTCTCCATGACAGGCCCCGACACACCTCGAAGCGATTTTTTCAAAATTCGAACTATTTTAGGAAATATCGATAAAAACGTATTGCAAAAGGCTAATTTTTGCTTTCCGCCATTTCGTAATTGTAACCCCACAGTCAATTAAGCGACGATTAAGCTTATCTAGGTTGCCACATTCGGCAGTTCATTAAATGATTCAGACTCTTGAAGTAAAAATAAAAGAATAACGATTTTTTAAAATTTTGTCTAGATTATTTGTAAGGTTGTTTTTAAATTAAAATATCGTGTGCATGTGATATCAGAGCGGGAATGAAATGATTTATACTCAAAAGAAAAATAGAATTTGGAAATTTTCCGAAAATAAATGTGCAACTTTTTAATTGGTCGAAAAATAAAAGGGGTTGATGTGCGATTTTGAGGAGGATTCTAACGCTTGGCGCTATTTATCGTAATTTAATCGTCTGCTATTTGGGTTATGAATACACCTGCGTATAAGTTTCTGAAATTTTCATTCAGTTGGAATTGTGCATTTTTCTGAGCAGCTTTTCTGCATCTATTTCTAATGCATTACATCCAGAAAAAAGGATGTTAGAAATATCAATTTTAATTTTGTTTAATCACACTCATGAATAATGATACACTTTCCAACTTAATGAAAGAAGGAACGAAAATAGGAAAGACCCATGGATTATAACTCTTTTTATATATAGCACTTTAGTGCGTATTTAAAATCTGAAAGTGTGTCAGATTTTCTATGATTCTAGCGCTTGGCGCAAATTAATGAGAGGGTATTTTTAAAAACAAGCGTAGGTTATCTTATAAATAAAAATGAAATTCTGTTTGTCACTTTGTTGATTTGGGTAGTATACAATTCCACAAAAATGGACCTGTCAGCCTGAAATTTTACACAGATATGTAAAATAATATAGAATAAATGATAGTCCACTTTAAAACTTTGAAAGTCCACCCGTTCCCGGAATTTAAGAGATTTTTTATGTTCTCCACGCAGGAAGCTTTACGTAATTGTAACCCCTGTAGTGAAAAGAGTGTGTGAAATAAGCATCTTCGTTGCCATCTGTGGCGATTTTGCCGAATAAAATGTTTTAAATTCATAAAGTACAAATAAAAGAATAATAATGATTTTTTTAGTTTATATTTGTAAGGTTATTTTTTTAATTGTAATATCGTGTGCGCATAAGAAATGAGAGCAGGAATGAAATGTTTTATACGCAAAACAATGAGGATCGAAGATATCCGAGACTAATATGTAATTTTTTTAGTTTGGCGAAAAATAAAATGGCTGATAGGCCGATTTTTAGAAAGTGAGTTCTAGCGGTTTGCACAGTTTTAGGCTTTTTGGCGCAATTTACTGAGAGCTTAAGGGAATAGCATTTTTGAAAACAAGTGTATAGGTTTTCTTAGAATACAAAATTAAATTTTAACTATCCGTGCAGAAATAATGCAGTTATTAGGGCATTTCAAGCGATGAAGCTTCAGAATTCTCGCCAATTGAGTACATTGATTTAACTTGGGGAAATCCGCCAAATTTCAGAAAATTGAAATCTTCGCATTTAGTGCATCGAGGTAACGATGAATAAAACATGTTATAGTTGATAATTTAAAAAATGCGGCTGTATTAAGGGATTCCACTTTTCAAATAAATGCCTGGCGGTCGAACCATTTCCCATTTTGATTGCTGCTAAGTCAATGCTTCGAATGATTCCCTGAAAAAACTCTTGCAAAATGGCGTATGCTGGCACTTTGGCGAGGCTTAGATTTGAAACTGGATTTTACTTGAGACTGGTATATACGTATAAGACTGGTTATAGATAAAAATGAATGTTGGTATGTGTGTAGGAGGTTGAAAAACTCCAGCACCGTTTCACCGATCACCATGAAATTTGGTTCACCTAAGTCTTTTATCACGGAGAAGGTTTGTATGCTATCCGTTTTCCTCTAACTTGCCACTAGGTGGCGCAGCAGAACGTCGAATTCTATTCCGTTTAGCCGTTTGCTATGCGAATATCGTCCAACGAATTTCGATGAAATTTGGCACACGCGGATATTAGAACACGGAGAATATTTTTCACTATCCATTTGCTGTAACTGACCGCTAAATAGCGCTGCAACGCATCAACTTCTATACCGTTCGACAGATCGGCATAAAATTTTTTATACTTACACATTTAAGCACGAAGAATATATTCTAACTGTGTTACTTTTGATGTTACTCACCACTAGATGGCACTGCAATGCATTATTATTTTAATTCGCCACTAGATGACGCTGCAGCAGGCCAAATTTTTGACCATTCAAACGGTGGCTATGAAAATCAGTATACATAGCTATTTGAACAATGAGAATATTTTGGCGTTATCCATTTTGCTATAATTCGCCACATGACGGCGCTGTAGCAAATCATTACTTTAATTAACCACTAGATGGCCCTGCAGTGTATCACTTCTTGACTGTGCGAATGATCGCTATGAAAATAGGTATACATAGATATTTGAACACGGGGAAGAGTTTGGCACGATCCATTTTCCTATAACTTGACACTAGATGTCCCGTTAACACATGAACTTCAGGACTATTCAGCCGATCGTCGTGAAAATTCGTATACATCGATATCTGAATGAGAAGAATATTTTCGCCGTATCCGTTTTGCTAAAACTCGCCACTAGATTGCGCTACGCCGCATCGCCTTCTGCACCGTAAAACGATTGCCTTGAAATTCAGTATGCATGATTATTGAACACAATATAACGCGATATCCATTTTGCTATATCTCTTTATTACAATAAATAGTAATCACAACAAATATTAATATCAAAAAGTCCATTCATTCCCGTGCGAAGAACGGGTACTTCAGCTAATAATATATAAAGTTGCTATATGGTTACACTTAACATTAGGGTAACGTTTTATTTAGATCAAAAGATTTTTTGTTACCTATTTCGAAAAGAAATTCCTTTATCTACCTGCTGCAGAGGCGTAGCCAAGGGGGGGGGTTAGGGGGGTCATAACCCCCCCATGAGAAATTTTTTGCCATACAAAATGTATATTCTTCACTAAATTATCACACACACGTATACAAATATATGAGTTGTAGTAGTCGTAACCCCCCCCCATGAAAAATTTCTGGCTACGCCCCTGACCTGCTGTATACTACATGACTCAAATTTTAAGGAGAAAAATAGTTTTATACACTAAAATATGCTGTGAGAGTATGTACTTTAAAAACAATAAAACTTAAGATTTACCTGTTATTTTAATCCATAGTTATCCAAGGTATTATTCCAAAGCTATCAAGGTAAGGACATCCCAGCCATCAAAGTTATGAGCTAACAAAGATTTCATCATTGAAACAGCATTGTTTTATATAAATAACTGTTCCAAATGTTGAAATTTTACTAGCCTTCTGAAACTGTTTAAAAATACCAATTTAACTTTTTCGAAAGCTATATACAACAATGAGGAATCTGAAAAATTTTGTACCCTAAAAAGTGTACTTTATTCGTAATTCATCAAATAGCAAATAAAATTTAGCCGATGTTTAAGGTATACGCCATATGGAATGGGAAGCGGGCTGAATAGAATGGGTTGCCATAACTCATAAACTCAAAAATCGCCACTTCCGTTTTAATGAAATGCGCCAATCTTCATAACATCTCACTGGAGCCACCTATAACCCTTCTGTGGCTTCCTCCCATACACACACACTATATCTCCGCGTTTCATGAACATATCTTTAGTGTGCATCATTATATCTATATAAGTAAAATTAGACTTTTGTCTGTACATTTCTTGGAATTCAAAAATTTTGCGATTTCTATCCGTTTCAAGCACCCGGGAATCCGATGCGATCCTCAAAAAAAAAGTTTGTCTGTCTGTCATTCTGTCCGTGACGGTTTTTTTGTTTAAGCATCACGTAAAAACGACTGAAGCTAAAGATATGAAATTTGGTGTCATGAAAGGTGGTCACTAAACTTAAAACATAGGCGTCGAATTTTTAAAAAATCTTGATTGGATTTTGAGATTTTACGAAAATCCTTTCAAACTGCGTAAATTGTGTTCAAGCATCTCGTAAAACCGACTGAAGCGAATGATATGAAATTGAGTGTCGTCATGATAGGTGCTCACTGAACTTAGAACATAGGCGTCGAATTAAAAAAAAATCTTGATTAGATTTTGAGATTTTGCGAAAATCCTTTCAAACTGCGTAAATTTGTGTTCGCACATCACGTAATAACTGCAAAGGTGAAAAATGATATTTGGTGAAATGATAGGTGGTCACTCACCTTAAACTATAAGCATCTAATTAAAAAAAAATCGATCAGATTTCGAGATTTTGCGAAAATCGTTTAAAACTGTGTGAATCTTTGTTCCCGCATTACGTAATAACGACTAAAGCAAATGATATGAAATTTGGTCACATGATCAAATTTCATATCATTGCTCAACATAAACTATAGGTGTCCAATTTTTTAAACATTTTTATTAGATTTTGAGATTTTGTGAAAATTCTCTCAAAATACGTTTATATTTCTGCAAACATCACGTAATACGAAATTTAGTGATATGATACGTTGTTGCTAATCTTAATTTATAGGCGTTGAATTTTTAAAAATTTTGATTACATTTTGAGATTTTGCGAAAATCGTTTTAAAATGCTGAAATTTTTTTCCAGCATCACGAAATAAAGACTGCAGGGAATGAAACGAAATTGGGTGACATGATAGGTTGTCCCTCAACTTAAATTCTAGGCTTCGAATTTTTCAAAAATGTTGATTAGATTTTGAGATTTTGCGAAAATTATTTCAATATGCATAAATATTCGTTCACGCATCCCATAATTACGACTAAAGTGAATGAAATGGTATTACTTAGTTACTCTCTAATCTGTAATATTTTAACAATGCATAAAAATTATAACTTCGCTTTCTTTACTTTGGCAACATACTATATCCATTCTGTGTACTCCTACAATGCTGACGAAAGTTCTTGCTTTTTGAAAATTTGCATTCACTAACCCGTCAAGGACGGGTACTTCAGCTAGTATTTATATATATATATATATATATATATATATATCTTGTAATTATTTAGCTTGTAATTACCAGTAATAACCATACACATATTTATATTAAAATTGTTTTGCTTTTGATGTGAATTTGGGATCTTCGTTTTTGGCAAATGCTGTGGAAAGTAGAATGCTCCTTATTTTATGTTTGTGAGGAATTTGAATTTAACTACATAACATCCATTTAGCACGAACGTAGCTTATAAAACTTATCATATTCGGATAGTGAAAAATTTTACGGGGGTGGGGGCTAGAGGGAGCATATGTCCCCGTTCACAGCATATACAAGGGGCACAATATTTTCAAATTACCATTGTTTTCCATTCAGGCAAACAGAAGGGGCGAACTCAATTTAGCTTAGGTTTTTGAATGCTTTGCGGAGGCCCAGCGACTCAGCTAGCGCAGTCGGAGGGGAAGGGGCATTTAAAATCCCATACTGAGAAGCAACATGACAAAGAAGGATAGTATTCCCCGGTGCATCTTTTCAATAATGAGAGCGAACAGGTTAAACGCGGTAATAAATAGTCAAATGCTTAACGCAAATAATACATTATTATAAAGGCACTTTAATAAAATCGAACAAACAATATGTACGTTTCGGGTGGTACGAAAAGTCCACCCTCCTTGCAGAGCCGTGCTTAGGGGGTGGCAAACATGGCCATCGCCCAGGGCCTCTAACTGTCGAATGCGTGGATATCAGGTGATCAAACTTTCATTAACATTATTATTTTGCCGAAAACCCAAATATTTCGTTTATTTGGGTTGGGGGGGGGGATTGAAGCTTTTAAATGTCGATAAAATTAATGCTTTTAAATGTGCAGAATATGTAATTTCCTGTATAGATTTTCTTTTTTCAAATTTACAGCATGTTAAGTAGCTAGATGCAGATTTTACATTATGGAAACTTGCTGTATTAAAATCTTAATTAGTTAATGTAATTTACTTAATTACAGTAGCAGTAGCGATTTGTGCTGGGAGGGGGGGCGGAGACATGACAAGATAGACAATAATTTAGTAAGTAAAGAAAAGTGAAAGGCCCTAATTGTTTTTTATCACGGGCCGCTAAATATGCTTTACCCAGGGCCCCCTAAAATCCTAAACACGACCCTGCCTCATTCACTACGCCCCTACGAAGAAGGGTGGAACCTTTGTACCCCTGAAACGTGCGTATTAGGGGGTGTACGCTGGACGAAAAATAGGCCTCTCGCAAAACAGCCTGAAAGATTTGTCTCGTCTCGTAAAATCCCTACATCATAATGTTAAAAATGCTTCTCTCATCTAACAAGATCCCTGTATCGTAATGTTAAAAATGTTTGTCTCATCTTGCAAAAAAGGTGCAAATCTCTGTCTCGTCTCGCGTCCATCCCTATACGTACTGCTCTAAATAAAATTTGAAAAATTCGAATTTATGGTCGATTCCTAGAATTTATTTTAATCTTTTTTTTTGTGGGAATATATATATATTTCGAAACTTTTAGATATTTCGATTTTTTTTCTTGTGTCCTTTTAATTTTGAATTACTCAAGAGTGACTGTATTTTTATTTGTTCTTTAAACCAAGTATTTAACTGTATTTTGAGTATAATGCTAGAATTTTTAGTTTTTCTAATAGGTTAATCATGGATTCAATAGTGGTTTAAACTCCCTTTGTTTTGGAGGTTCGAATACATTCGCTGAAAACGACCAACAAATAATCTAAATAAATATAGCCAGATCTGCGAAAACATTCGAATATTGCACCCATTCTAATATCGCCAAATCTGAGACAACAGTTTTTATGCTGGGAAAGAGGTCTGATGTATATGTCTGTCTCCTTTTTTTATTTATTTATTCAATTTTTTTTTCGCCCGCCATAACTTTCGTAAGAAAAGTGAGAATCAAAGTTTAATTGTAGAAGAATCTGAATAGCGTTTTTAAATAAATGAGTCTGAACAAACTTAGCACGTCCCTGGAGCCCTGATTTGTTTTATTGTAAATTTTAGCATTAATTACCTGATTTATTATAAAATTAAGTAAGCTTTTTGTTTTACCACTGTTTTATCTAATGTAATAAAATAAATATCAATAGAAACAATTATGAAGGTTGCTAAAAATTTTAATTTAATCTAAAATTCTCTGAAAGAAAAGAAGTACAGAGAGCTGAGCCCCCATGCAAATATAATCCATGACTTTGTGTAATGCTGCTCTCCCTTCTTATATTTTTGCACCTCTATTCGTGTAGATTTTAAAAGGGGCTGAACATAGAAACAGGGACATAGCGAGAAAAAATTTCGTGGAGGGGAGAGGGGGGGGGCCGAAAGCTAAAAACGCTAGAATTTCTCACAAAATTGCATGAAATTTACTTGACATCCAATAAACAAAAATTCAAAATTTCGGGGGTGGGGGAGGAGGCAAGCCCCCAGGACACCCACCCTGGCTACGCCCCTGCATAGGAAAAAGTCTTCAATTTTCTTTTCAGGAAAGTTTCAACAAAACTATAAAAAAATTAATAGAAAGTCTAAAGATTTTAGAATAAAATTTATAATTCTGTACATAGGCACCTAATACAGCGGCTGGGGGTAGGGGTTCACTGTAGGTGTAGTGAATATTTTTATACCATATTGAACTTGTTTGTATTATTTTAGTTTTAGTACTAAAATATGAGAAAGTCCAAAGTGAACTCCTCCACCACCCCCCACATCCAATAATAATAATAATAATAATAATAATATGAAAGCCTGTCAGAGTTTGATTAAGCCAGCGTGCGGCCTCGGGCCGACATCTGATATAGGTCCCATTTATTTAAATGAAATAAAGAAATTTTATGCTAACACTACGAAATATTTACTGGCCCATTACCTCTAAAAAGTGCTGGCCCGGTACATTTTAAACAGTACCACGCCGTTAACTATGTCATGCATGTTTTAGACACATGGGCGCGACAGGCATTTCACCATTACTGGCAATGTACTGGCGCATATGCATTTTTCAGGCATTGGTATTCCAGTGACTTTAAACTGACGGCAATGCACTGTGCTCCCGGCATACGGCACTTTGCCAGCACGGCGGGTACCCTGCCGTCAGTTTGCGGGCAGTAGTGTGTTTGCTGGGTTCACTGATGCATTTTTAAAAATGAAATTTAGAGCTTTCTTACCTAAGGCCTAGGATAAATATTTCTCGAGAAAATGCTATACAAACCAATACGGAAACCCAAAACTTCGTTCTAGTTGACCGATTTTCATGCTATAAAATGTAAAATTTAACTATTTGACGCCTAGAATACGAATTTTAAACTATTTTAAACCTTAGAACAGCGGGTTACCCCAAAAATACGTAACATTGCCCCCTTCCCAAGGACTGCACGCCCCGTGCTGTACAACCCCCAGTTGGGAGGTCGCACAAATATTTTCAGTACAAACTTTAATAATGGATATTAACAACATAATATAAGCAAGTGATCAATGAACGCAATAAATACATACACAATAATAAATAATAAACATAATAAACAATTACACACTAATAAATAATAAACATAATACACATTAAGAAAAACCAATATATTACAAATATGTGCACTAAAACTGGCGCAAGCACTGAGTAAAAGAGTGGTGAAGAACCAGAAAGAGAAGAGAGAGACTGGAAAGAAATTAGAGATGAAAGAAATTAAGGACTACGTCATAGTGACCATGATCTAATATTCAAATAATTAATTACAACAGCGGTACATGTCTAGCCGATCAGGAGCAGCTCTTAATTTAAGTTGGGTGACTTACGAATCCTTACGACAACATCGTTCAGTCTGTTTAGGACTGTATAAAAACCATTCCGCGACGATTGCTGCTTGGGAGACAGGCCTTTCCGTCCAGTAGGATTCCATAGCTAAACTTTTTCACCTACGTTGAACTCATGTCCAGTAGCCTTCGTGTCGTAGCGAGTCTTCATCTCCTCCGTCTTTAGGTTGATCCGCTCCCGAGCAAAATGATGCCGTCTTCAAGCCGTGCCCGGAGATTTTCCATGTACTTCTCTGGCGATGAAGGCGTATCTGGAGGGCGACCAAACACTAGATCGGCGGGAAGACGAAGATCTCTTCCGAATAGCATCTGGGAAAGTGTGAAGCCGATAGTCTCATGGACGGCACTCCTATAGGCCAGCAGGAAGAGGGGGAGTTTCTTGTCCCAGTCCTCTTGATTCCTAGATACCAGGAGCGAAAAAT
Source organism: Cheiracanthium punctorium (assembly GCA_038373885.1). NCBI lineage: Eukaryota > Metazoa > Arthropoda > Arachnida > Araneae > Cheiracanthiidae > Cheiracanthium > Cheiracanthium punctorium. The sequence continues at coordinate 10,315 of JAWZYV010010633.1, forward strand.
TGTTCAAAACAGTGCAATTAAAACTCTCTACCATGCCGTCGGATTATGGGTATAAAGACGTAGTCTGGGTACAGTCGATTCCGTGAAACTGACATTCCTTTAAAAACTGCAGAGGTAAAGTTCGTTCCTTGGTCGAAATGAAGTTGCAAAGGGGTTCTATACCTGGAAATCCATCCTCGCACCTGTACCTCTGCTCTTCTTGATCGGGAATAGGATACGCTTCGGGTCATCATCACTTCGGTAGAAGTAATCAATGACAACTAGGCAGTGGCGTAGCCAGAAAATTTTCTTGGAGGGGGGTTACGACTGCCGTAACTCCCATACATGCATACATGTGTGTGATAAGGGAGTGAAGAATACATTTTTTTGGGCAAAAAATTCCTCATGGGGGGTGTCTGCATCATAGCACGGCACGGCCCTGCCCTAACCACCCCCTTGGCTACGCCACCGGCAACTAGAATGTATTTGTTAAAATCTAAAGTTCATGGAAGTGGCCCCAGGATGTCGAGGGCAATTCTCTCGAAAGGCGCTACTACATTGTAACGGTGTAGTTTTCCAAGACTTCGATTCTTTGGGCCTTTACGGGCGGCACAGGCGTCACAAGCTTGACACCACTTTACAACATTCTCTCGAGCCCAGTAGATGCGCTCCCGAAGTTTCTGCAAGGTCTTAATTATGCCAAAATGGCCCCCGCTAAACCTCTATGCAACTCTTCTGGAACCATCAGAATCCTAGAACGAGGGAGTACTAATTGCCATCGAAGCGTCTTGCCCTCGTCTGACTCACATTTACGATGCAGGACTCCATTTCTCAGCCGAAAAAATTCACAGACAGCCCATATTGTTTCGTTGCCGGACGACATTGACGATATTTCTTTCCAACTTGGCTTATCGCTCATTTTTTTCATAAATTAAGCAATAGGTTTGATGTCGTTATCAGATAACTCGTCGGACTTGTTCAGTCACTCAAGGGATATTGGGATGTTCTTAAATTCCAAATTAAATTTATGGGACTTTAGAAAATCCAGTCCGAGAATGAAAGAATCCGTCATATTGGCGACATTTACCACATGGTCGAAACCGGCATTTCCCAATGAGATTTGCACTCTTGCTTTTCCGCCCACTTCGATCTTGTCACCTGTCACAGTCTGGAGGATCAGCGAGGGATCATCGAGAGTCCAGAGAGACTTCAAATTCTGTCCTTATGATGATTACATTAGCTCCAGTATCGATGACCATGTGGCATGGAGAACCATTAACGTATCCGAGTACAAATAGTCCATGACTGCTGCCATTCGCTGATGAAATCTGCAAGACTTTTAGGTGGGGCTTTTGATTATCTGGCAACCTCCGCCCTGCGTGATGGACACCTTCCAGTTTCCCTCTTTTAAGTTCTGAGAGCTCTGTTGCTGGTCAAGGGACTTTCGTCCATAATATCCCTATCAGCACAAATAGTTCAAAAAACGTTCAAATTACCTTGGAAACACGGACTAATTGCGTTATTTGGGATATATCTGTAGGTGTCCCTCAATTTCACACTTCCAGCATTTTGCTTTCCTTGGGCTGTCTCTTGTTCCACGGATCTTAATTTTCGTTCTATGCGATCTTCAATTTTCATCACATTGTTCTATAAGCTCTCTGTGTTTTTATCAGGGCGAGCTTGGACCGTTACCGCTTAAGTGCATGCCGATCCTTTATTACGGCCCGCTGGACTGCTTCTGGCTGCACGGCGAACACGAGAGCAGACTTTAAATCTTGATAATCCTACAGCATGAGTACCTTCTGGATCTCTCAATCTCGGACGGCTTCAATAAAATGCCGCACGTCCATTTCTTCTCGGATATCATCAAGGTGGTCAATGTAGGCTAGATGACACAGCCTATGTCCGAAGCCAGCTCTTCAAGTGTCTCGCCAGATCTCTGCATGCCTGACTTTAGTTGTATTCTACTATACTCTTTCTGGCACTTCTCTCCGAATTTAAGCTCCAAGGGCCAATCTTCGTCAAGAAGAGATGACAATCCGGATGATCTCCAATGGTTTGCAAAACGTTAATTACGTCTCCGCTGAGGGAAGCGGCCAGTTTGTTCGCTTTCTCGCACTCGCTTCAACCATTTGCTGTGACAACAATTGAAATTTGGGTCTTGTAGGCTTCCCAGGGAGTCTTTCCGTCGTAAGTTGTTAGTTTCACTGCTGGGCGGCGTGACCAAATCCTGATGTTCTCAGGTAGTTTATCCAGATTGACGAGAGACTCTAGTTTTTCTTCAATTTTAGCTTCACATTCTTCACGTATTTTTGAAGACACATTTTCTTGGATTTTTGCTGCGATCTTTTGGACTATTCTTTCCTCAGATTTCGCTGGACTTTCTTCTAGAAGCGACATTCTCTTCTCCATTTCCTTTTGGTCCTACTTAGTTTCTTTTAGATTTTCTTGGGTTTTGTCTATCTTCGCCTCCAATTTTTCTACATTTTTCTGTATTTTCTCCAACCTAGTTTTCATCTCTTCTTGTCCGACTACAATATTCTTTTCCAAATCGGCTTTCAACTGTTGTTCTCCGGCTTTCCTCTTTTCCTATCCCGTTTTCCCCTCGTAGTGTGCGGTTTTTATCTCTCCCAATCCGGCTTCTACTTTCTGCTCCACATCCGCTTTCTTCTCGGCTTGTACGGCTTTCATTTTTACTTTCCGAACATGTACACTGTAAGGAAAGTATTGTAATCATGAAAAAATTCGACTTCGAGAATTTGGTGTTTTTACACGTTTTGAGGTCTTCTGAATACATTTATGCTATTTTTAAGAGATGTATGTATGTGTGTGTGTGTGTGTGTGTGTGTGTGTGTGTGTGTGTGTGTGTGTGTGTGTGTGTGTGTGTGTATGTGAGTGAACACGATTGCTCCTGAACGGAGCATTCGATTGAACTCAAATTGGGTATGTATGTCATAAACCACCGTCGCAAGACCGGTATTGATTTTGGTGTGTATAGGACTTATAGTTTTTCTACAGGGCTACGACAAAGATTTTTTTACATTATGGCCTATGGGAGGAAATTCTTAAAAGTGCGCTAGCGTTTATACGGTACCTTCGATCGAGCTCAAATTGGGTATATACGTTATAAATCACCCTCTTAAGACCGGAATTGATTTTGGTGTGTATAGGACTTATAGTTTTTCTACAGGGCTACAACAAAGATTTCTTTTATATTATTCATTCTTTCATTTTTCTTCATCATATCCATGAGCTTTTGAAGTTGCTCTTCCATTTTTCTTTTTTTTTCAAAACCATAAACTGGAAAATTAAAGTTCTTCTTTAGAATCCCGATTCTGACATCAAATGTTGCAGATTACTCTGCTTGTTTCCTGTATTCGTCGTTCTAAAGTCCTGTAGGTGTAGAAAGCTCTAGTGAAGAGTCCACTAGCCAGGTTGAACCCTAAATTTATTACCTCTAGAACATCGTCGAGCAATCAGCTGTACAAAATTCACCAGCTCAAGCAGCCAGTATAACGTGCTCTAACAATCCGCTTAATATATAGGCTTTCACAAGTGCTGTATTTCTCACGTAAAATAAAACACTTTCACAGGCAAAAAATTCAGCGGAAATATACGAGAAATATCGTACACAGTCCCTCAAGATTCAGCAATTAAGAATTTACACACAGCACTTAAAAACAAGGATTCAAAAAAGCAAGCGAAATACCGCTTAAATAGCGCAATACAATTCACACAAAATATAGCAAACACACTTCACGAATGTGTGACAAACTGACTTAACTGGGGGGGCGCCAAATGACTAAAATGTCACCAAGCTTGGCGCCTTTTGGCGAAATATCGCGAAATTTTGCTCCAGGAATAAGTCCCCAAAAGTGAGGTTACCGAAGGCCTAGGACCAATATTTTTCGAGATTTCTAGAAAATGCTATACAAACCAATACGGAAACCCAAAGCTCCGTATCTCGCGTTCTAGTTCACCGATTTTGATGCAAGAAAGAGCAAAATTTAACTATTTCACTGATATAATTCGAGTTTTAAAACCCAGAACAGCGGGTCATCCCAAAAATCCGTAACAGTGTGTAATGCAGATTACCAAAGAGCTTGAACTTTCGTCAGCATTGGAGGATAAATTGTGGAAAATAAAGTATGGTAAAATAAGTGGTAACTTCGGTGCATTTTTAAGAAATTACGGGTTACAGCGTAGCTATGTGCTTAGTGAAAATGTCAAGAGAAAGCATTTTATTTTCCAAAATTGTTTTATTTTAGTTGAATAAGCCTTTAAAGTCAAGAGGTCAATCATCGCCTTTGGCTAAATTTGTTTCATTTACAGTATATATTTTATTACTATAGCCTCAGAAAATGTTTCACCATTTTCACAAAATTTAAAAAAGGAAATAAGCCACAAAATTTGTTAAAGTTCAATAGACAACTGATATGTTGCCTCTGAGGCTGACCTCTAAGCGCGTGCACTCCCTCTTAATAATATCAAAAAATGCTCAATTTTTGCAAAGTTTCAAAATTCATTCAAATAAAACAAAGTCTACATTTATTGCTTTAGCCGTTACTGATCATGTCACTAAATTTCATTCTATTCTCTTAAGTCGTTTCTGACGGATGCGAGACTAAATATTCGCACGATTTTCACAAAATCTGAAAAATCTATCAAATATATAAAACAGTTTCGGAATCTATCGTTGAAATGAACTTGCACCCTAACGCAAGTTCAAACTGATTTCTATTTCATTACTATTTTTCAGGAATGGAACAATCATTTACACAATTTTCCAAGATCTCAAAGAGAACAAAAAAATGAATTAATTTACGTCTTAGTTTATGCGACAGCTACTACATATGCAATGCCTGAGAACAGTAATTTTGCTTCCTCATTCTCATGCCTGTGCAACCATAACAGAATTGATAAGAATAGTACGTGGCCTGAGTGTGAATGTCCCGGTTTCAGAGCCTGTCTCACGACTGTCGATCTAACAGATCTGGAGTTTTGCAAATTTTTCTGCAAATGAAATATTTAAATGTAATATTAGCTTTAAAAAAGTTTCTGCTAAGCCTACATATTGACATAGGAAGAAGCGGTATTACTTTTCGGTCTCCTTACTGTACTAAGAGGTCTAGTGAGGAATTTTTTCCAGAGTTCCCATTTTTGTGAATTTTCATGTCAATTTTTTTTAAGTTTTTTTTTCTTAAAATAATTTTAAAAAAAAGAACTTACTGTAAAAGGCTACTGAAGCGTTGTTTTAATCAATTGTATTCTTTAGAAGGGACCATTTCAATCAGTTGTAATTTTGTGAAGGGTCCGTTTTAACCGACTGTAATTTCGAGCAAACTAATTTTAATTGACCTTGCATTCAAACACTTATTAAAAGCCGCCTCAATCTTACGTGCATTACGAAGAAACGCCGGAAGTTTCAGCTCTCCAATAATATCAATAATTCTATTACCTATTATTATTAACCAAAACTACCACTATTATTAATTAAAGGTACATTTAATGATAGTATGATTTCAAAATTACATTTGGAAACAGTTTTCCTGTAAATTAATACCGCTTAAAGAATGGTAGAATATTTTCTTCGATTTTGTGCTCGACTCGCCACTTCGGGTTGCATCTGTTACTTCATAGAAGGTATTGTCTGCCTCCAACACAGTGACCCAAGGTTTCAGCACTTCAGACATTTGCAATTGGAATACCTGCACGGCACGTGTCTGCCCTTGAACGAGCAAATCAATAAATGAACAAAAGAATGCTCTGACTGTAATAGAATGATCATCGCTTCTCTACAGCAGCGATCAAAACAATTTTAATAGATCTTGCATTCAAACACTTTATTTACAGCTAAATGTATTATAAGTGCATTATGAAGAAACACTCCATTTTGAAATTTGATCTCAAGTAATACTGTTACCTATTCATAAAATAGGATGTAAGACGTTTTCTTTGTACTAAGAAACACAAACAATGTTCAATTTAGGGCGCGTGGCAGAGTATTTTGATTATCACGAATAATGGATTTGCCCATACTGAAAGTAAATTTAAATTTCATACAATTTCGTCATCACTTTTGCATTGCGTAGCACTCAGGATGTCTTGTATAAGATCTCGTGTATTTAAACAAAGATTTACTGACTTTCGGAATATACGTTTTCTGTTGCTCCTCTTCTACTGTCCAGTTATCGAGAGGTGAGTATTAACCCTTTGAGATCAGACCTTGTTCTACCATGGCTTATATTTTCTATGTAAATTTACTCTGTTCTGTAAGACAAAAATCGCATGCATGAATGAATTTTTATAAAAATTAATGTTAACCTGACTTATTTTCCGACCGCGTATGTAATCTAATGGATCCCTAGAATAGTACGTAGCAGAAGTTGCATGAATAGGAAATGTGATGAAAGATACCAGTAGTTAAATTTTGTCTCTATTGCTATGCTGACCTCTTGATCCCTATTTCGAGATCCACCCCACGGAAGAATTATTAAAGCATGTTACACCTTTCTACAACTTTCTATGTATACAATCGGTAAAAAATTGAAAAATAATAATAATCAGTCGCATTTTGCATTTATATATGGGTATATCCATAAATTTAGCTGTGTATTTCAGCTCCAAAGTTTGTAAGATTCGGATACTTTATTCAATATCCGAATATCAATAAATAACTAAATCAATTAAATCGCAATAAATAATTGAGTAATTTTTTGCGTTTATTTAAGCAGAAATTGATCAATTTAAGTGTATAGTAACAAAATGTTTTCCTTGCATCTCTACACAGTATAAAACAAAGTCGCTTTCTGCATCTGGCTGTTTATGCGCTAACTCCTCCCAAACCACGCGACGGATTTTGATGCGGTTTTCACCATCAGTTAAAAAATTCTTCCTTTTGCTGGCTTTAATCTGGCAATCAATGAAATTGTTTTCATGCATCAGTGACACTTTATCACAGTTTAGTGTAAAAATATGGGCAAATGGTCGACCAGGGATACTGTTGTGTTCAGAAGTCTAAACGTTAGAGAAGCAAACTGACAAATTTCCACAAAGTAAATTTTTTTTTTTAATTTAACTGTCGTAGTGTCCGGCTACGAGTGAGAAAATTCCACAGTTTTATTCTGATTGAATAAATTTTAATTACGTGTGTTAAAAAGATATCTGCTTCCTCCAGTGTTGTAGTCCTAAGAAAAAAAGTGGGGGGGACGCTCATTTTTGACGAAATTTAACCTAAAGTTATCGGATTCATTAAATGTAATTATTCCTTAAACAACCAATAAAACTAATTTAACCATCATTTGTTTATTAATTAATTAAAATGAACTCATTGTTTAATTTTTGATTACTTGTTAATAATCTAAGCTAAGCCTTTTTGATGAACCGTGTAAGCTACTTAGTTTGTTGTTGCGAACATGTAATCGGATGTGTGTGCTTAGCTCGAAACCCGCTTATAAATCCTCGTAAGAAAGACAACACAAGAGGGGGGTGCCCTCCGTGGTGGTCTTTCTAAGGGTTCCTAACCCCTATTTACGCAAAGTTTCGGAGAGAACCACGGAAAACTCCGAACGGTTAGGTCGACGGGCGCGAAATGGGACCCGAACCCGGGACCTTCACACTTCGCCCGCCTACCATTTCCAGTTACATAACAACTGTGCCATAGTCAGACAACAATCCAATGTCAAAGTGACAGATTTTCTTTTGGATTGGTACGCGACTATTCGCTACCCCGATTTTTGTCACTTTTTCTTCGGAAAGACAATTTTTCAAAGAGTGCGTTCGGAAAGGTTATAATGTGATCTATTCTTATGGATATGTTTTCACTACTGAAGTGTTTAAGAAACCCTTACAATCCCATTTCTAAAGTTTCAAACAGTCAAAAGTTTCCTTTTGATTTTCATACCGATGTACTTGCTAAAAAACCTTATAAATGAGCGTCCCCCCTCAGAAAAAAAAGTGGGGGGACGTATGGGCTGAAGTGAAAAGGTAGGGGGACGGCGTCCCCCCGCGTCCCCCTACGACTACACCACTGGCTTCCTCCAGTATGAAGGGCAGGTACACATCTATTGTACTTCTACAAAAGCCTAATTCAAAATCGGAAATCGGATTATTCATAGAAACAAAGAATATTTCACTTTCGCAAAAGGAATTGGTGACTGCAATGAAAGTTTTATTACAAATTTCTGTGATCTTTAAGTTTTACACGATAGGTGCTTTTGGGTTTATTTCATAGAAATATTTCTGTTGAATGAAGAAAATTTTTGTTGATCACGAAATTTTGTTTCAACGAAATATTTTATTAAATTAACAAAAATTTCGTTAAAATCAAGCATAATTATTCGGTTGAAATAGTGCCAACGAAATTTTGTTGAATTCAGCGGAACATATTTTTACGTGTAACAAATGTCTAAGAAAGACACCCAGTGTTCCATTTAACGTAACCTTTTTACACCTCATTCATTTTATACATCAGCTGAAAATTGTCTTTCAAAATTGTCTTTCAAAATAACTTTTAATTGTCTTTCAAAATAATTTTTTAAAAGACAGGATATCCTTCGATTGTGCATTTTATTTTGAATTTTTGATCTGTTAATAATATACAAGCACTTTCAAATTTAGAAACGCTAAATATGCAAAATAATAACACAGTAGCTTCCCTTACAAACAGTAGTTTGCAGCTGAAATGATTGAGCAAATTAACACTCATTTTGTCATCTTTAATAAACATGAGATGCACTCAAGTAAGTTTATAAAAAGTTCTAAAAGCGTCCCCTAGGTGCTCTTCTTAAAGTAACCGGTGAATTCAGACAACGAAATGATTTAGTATAGTGAATAAATGGTCAAAAGCTTTTGAGTAAAACTTGAAATTTTTTATACATTTCGAGTTATTCATTTCCACTGTAAAATTTGCTGGTTTTTTCAAGCAAAGAACCACGCCCGTAAACATTTTTTGAACAGAATTCCTCGAGGTGAAAAGAAAAACTTCGTTGGGTGCATCTCATGTAGAGTCCATATGCTAAAGTTAGTAACAAATGTGCTCAACCGTTTCAGTTGCAGGATTCTATTTGTAGGGGGATGTTTATTCACAACCCTCTTGTAAATTATGTTTTAGAATGTTTATTTTTAAATTTTGGTGGTAAGATCCTATAAAAATTGTAATTACAGGACATTTGTAAAAATATGTGACGGATAGGCTTTTATAAGTTTATAAAGGTAGAGCATAAGTTTGTATCTAACGCATTTGATACTTGTAAGCCCGTTTTATTCATTGTCAAAACTTATGATTGTGGGATTTTCTTTTTTTTACCTTTATCTTAAAATGTGCGCATTCCCCACACCCATGAATTTTCGAATTCTTGTTGTGAAAGCTCACCTAAATACTAATTTACTTGTCTGATGAAATATGCATAAGTAAAGCAATCAAATTTCGAATAAAACAACATTAATCATTTTAGAATTCTTTAATGAACATTTTTCTTAATTAACAATATCTTTGTATTTTTAGAATTTTGCGATGATGTTGAAGCAAGCTATTTGGTTTTTCGCTGTTTTCATTGCTATTGCCCTTACCTTAGCAGGTAAGTCCCGTTTATTTATACAGTGAAACCCCGATCTATATTTCCCGCATTCATCGTTTTCCTGTATTGGTCGTTTCCCGTATTTCTATGGTCCCTGTAAAAATCGTATTTCAAAAACGTTAAACAAATCCGAATGCATCGTTCTCCAAAAAGTGACCGCAGCTGGTTGCAGCAACAAAATCTCTCGATTTTTTTTTTTTTTTTTTTTTTTTTTATGTAATAAGGCTTTTAGAGGATGCAATCCATATCCCGTGGAAACGGTATCCCGCACTGTATCCCGCAAGCAGGTTTGCGGGACTAGTCCCACGAGATTAACACCGCAATCCCATGGGACTGAAACTGAGAAATAAATTAGATTTATTGCAATTTCACGCCACCTTCCCAATCATCAAGTGATCAAAAATAATTGCATTTGTACGTATCTCATCTCACAATACATGAATCAATAATTATAAATTTTATAATTTAAAGTTTTATTTTTTCTAATTATTCTGCAGTGATAATTTTGATCAAATATAATCAAAATTTTTCGGTAACTTCCCAATCTCCAAGTGAGCAGCAATATTCCATACTAATTTTTTTCTTAGCCTAACAATCACGAATCAATTATAAAATGCGTTCATTTTTGGTTTTAATGTTTTAATTCACGCTTTTAACTATTTTACTAAAATAAGATCAATACTAAGAAGACGAGTGACTCTTCACATACAAATACAAGGATTTTTTTACATTCCTTTTTAGCAACTAAGAACTAAGTACGTTATTTTGAATATCATTACTATAATTTTCATATTTCGCAAAGTTACTGTATTAATTATCAAATATCATTAATTATTAATATTAAATTTAAACTTGCTGGTGCTTAAAATCTTACTTTTTCCTACTTTCTCTGTTGAAACGAATCAATGTCTGAATGTGATGTCAATCCTGCGGGATTGCGGGATCCAGCGAGATCGATAAGTCTCGACCACGAAATCCCACGAAACGGAAAACAGTGCGGCATTGCATTCCCTTTTCAAAATAGATGTTAAAGCTATTATCTTTCAAACCGTAAGTGATAGAAACATGGTTTCAATTAGAAAAGTTCGTCAAATTAAGAGTAGCTTTAAAGCTTTGACTTTAAAGCATATACTTCAGACTTATACGGTAATCCAGTCACAACAGAATTCATACTAAAGACGACAAAGTAATGATCTCGATCGAAAATAGCGTTTGCGACGTTTATAGTTTTTTTACAGCCCCCCCCAAAAACAACTACAGTACATTACGGTCTGTGGCGGGGTAGAGAATTCATCCTTTTAAAGCACAATACAAAAAGTATGAAATAACATAATACACACAATACAGTAAGTACTATTTACTTATTTCCTTTGCAGATGAAGATTCGCCAAGTACAACTGAATCAGAAGGTTCGAGCAGACCAAGCCGCACTACTATAGGACCAAGTAAAAACTTTTATTTATATAACGTAACGCTATATGTTTTATTCATTCAAATTTTCAAGTTCAAGCCCCGGTAAATCTTTTTTAAAAATAGGGTGAGGTGCGGCAAGTGACATGTGGTCACTCACAACCGCCTTAAGTTTCACAAACTCTTCTGTTATAGATGATCTGCAGCATTCATTTTATATACCTATTACTAGGCTTACCGAATTTCTGAAATGTTGAATCGGGACACCGGAATGCCACCAGCATCCATAGCCTTAATATCGTATGGGCAAATCGGGATTTTGTCCAGGACCCCCCGGTTCGAAAGCCCACCCAATTTCAAATATTGTTCTGAAATATTCTTTTATACGTCAAAATTTTATGAAAAGGAAACCAAATTTCATACATGGGGACCCCAAATTCAACAGTGCCCGGGGCCCTGTTGGTCATAATCGGGCCCTTGCCCGGGTATTCAAGGGTACATTTGCTCGGCCAGTGACTGAATGCGTCCGCGCTCTCAACTGGGAAACGGAAGTTGCCTATTTCAAAACCAGGTCGCTTCCGCCGATCTAACCGTTCGGAGTTTTGCGTGGTTTCCTCCTAAACGTCGCTTAAATACGGGTTAGGATTCCAGAAAGTCCCACACTAAGGGCAATCCGCCACTCGGCCTAGATCCCTAACGCAGATAATTAGCCGTAACATCACATCCATTTTTTCCCAAGGGTGCACAGTACACACCCTTGAAGGGTTTTTGGAGTTTTTCATAGGGCAATTTATTCTCAATGCTATGGATAAATGGTTACTTTTTAGGAACCTAAACATGGGGTATTACGAAATAACATAAGCATATAAATTTAAACACTTTATATCTTACATGTTAATATTTATAAGTTACTTAAGTAAGAAGAAACACTTTGAATGAGGAATAAAAATTCGAACAATAATTGTTAGCAGATCATCATTCTTCTATAGTTTTCACTTTTTATACAGTACAGTGAAATAAATGACCAAAAGTAATTTTCCTAAATTACCTTCACAGTTAATTATTTTTAGACCTTTTTGGTCATCTATAATCAAACTTAATTTTTTACTGGGACGTAAAGTAAACCTGCAGGGACACTGGGATTTTGTCTGTAAACCGAGACTGTCCCGGTCAAACAAAGACGTCTGGCAAGCGTACATATTACGCAACATTTTCAAAACATTATGTTTTAATTTTCGTTTAGGAAAGCCTTAAGCAATTTACTAAAAATTAGACTTTCTCATTAGAATATTTCTTTGTAAACCAAACGTAATACCAAATAACAAATTCCACATTTATGAAGCGCATTAGAAGAAGATCATTCTAATTCTTTTTTTAATTTCTTGGCATTAGTAATTATTTTTGTAATTGTATGCCCAGTTTCCAAACAATAGGATTCGGATTTCAAATTTCGGAGGGGGTCCAGACGGTGTAAAAGGCAGAATTTTATACAGCGAAACTTCATCATTATTATTTTGTTTACAAAAACTGAAATTTCGGAGGGGGTCCGGATCCCCTGGACTACCTCCCTGGGTACGTCCTTGGTCCCTAGTATGGTGGGGTAAGTAAGTCATTATTTGCACCGGGCAGTTTTGTTTTTGACAATTTTTTTCTTTTTGTACTATGATTCAAAACAAAGTTTTCTTATACTAACCTACGTACTCCAATTTAGAACATGCTGTATTAGAACTAAGCGAGCCAATACTTTCAAACCGGCTTCAAAAGCTAATGTTCTAAGCTGATATCTGAGAACGAATTAATTTTGGTTTTTCATTTTTTGTATTTTGAATTTTCTTTTCAATATAATCTACATGTATGTCGAACTATGATCATTTTAAATATTTTTGACCATTTTTGAACACTTTGTAGCTACCTATAAAGAATAGGCCAATTTAAGATTTAGTGTAATTGTTTTATTAGCTTTCTTAGATTAAAAGCTTACGTTAAAAGTTTTTGGGTCACAATTAAAAAAATTATCCTGTTGATTGTAATAAAAACAAGCATGATAATTCATGCAAACCACACGTAGTATAGAACACTTCCGAACGCAACAATATTTGGCCATGTATTCTACTTAAATCCGGCGAGATTTTAAGGATATTTTTTGAAAAAAAAGGTGTAGGGGAATTTGGGGTACAATGTAACACGATGTGCAATGAAACATGCTATCTAAAATCAGAAGGGTTTGTCGTATAAATTTGTAACTCAGACCACTATTATACAGTAAACTCCCGGTTATAGTGTACCGCTGGGACCATCAAGTTTCGTCCACTATAACCAAAGTATGGGCCATTAAAACCAAAGATCACTAAAACCGAAGTCTCACCATGGTGAACAAAGGTACTGTATGTGAATCGGAACTAATGGTTTGCGCTCACTATAGCCAAAAGTTCCCTGTATGCGGTGTTGATTGTATATGTTCCAGTAACTCATGTAATTTGGAGAGAATCGCATTTTTACGACAAGAGCTATAGAAAGTTATGTTATTGGATTTTCACGATGGGAAGTAGGTTTCATTAATAACAGAAAGCTTGGTTTACCCCCTTGTTCTCATATGTACAATCATTTATTTTTCAAATATTGTAATCACTAGCCATCGTCTCCATACTCCAAATGCAAAAATCAAAAAAATAAAATAAATTTATGAATTGGTAAACAATTACTTATTTTGTAGCCTCAGTTCAATGAAATACGTTTACAAGTGTTTCACTGTACCAGATAAGTTTTTAAAAATTTACTTGCAAAAACGTTCACTAGGTGGTGCACTACTTGAAAAGTCAGCTCAAGAAATGGCTGTTCTTAGTTATTATATATTCAAAAATTATGGAAAATTTTTGAAATTATTTGCACGTTCCAGGTTTATCATTTGTTTTGTTAAATTTGCTGTTTTGGCATGCAAAACATCACGTAGGTCACACTTTTTAAGATTCTTTTCTTTTTACTTTTTACTTGGAACACATTTCATAAGTAAATCCGCATATAATACTTAGTTGTGTCGGAAAGTGTTTTATAAACGATGCGTTTATCTTCGTTTATCTTTATAATAATTATGCTTTATATGCTATTACTCAAAATATGGCGTGCATTTTCGTGGTACATTTATCACAATAAACCAAGTGTTTTTTTCAGTTAGTGCATATTATTTTGTGTCTGTAACCTTCATTTTCTGTATTCGTCCTCGGCTTTTAAAGATAAAACCATTCATGTCTTGCAATTTCAGACGACTGCAAGGAGGACGATCATGAACGATATACGCTGGAGCACGTGGAATGTGAAGAGACCTGTAGAGGTGGCAAAGGGTTATGCAATCTGAAAGGAGGACCTTCATGCCGTTGCGCGAAAGGATATATAAGGATTGACAAAGGTGGTAAATGCGTTAAAAAGGGAACATGCGACGAAGGTAGTGATTTGGTTTTATTAGTTGTACAGAAAAAAAAAAGAAAAAGAAAAAAAAAAAACGGGGTGTGGCTGTTTTGTGGACACGGCCGTGTGTTTTATGTGCATACGCGTACGTAACGAGTAATACAGGGTGTCCAAAAAGTCCTTGGGAGATTTCAAAAATTCGCATAAAATGAATATGCAGTTTGCACAATAGTGCTTCTCAGAATCAATAATTTATTTTTCCATCTTGAAACGAATTACTTCCAAAACGCTTTCACAGATAGCGCTGCATCTCCAGTTTTCAGCTGTGAGAGACATTAGGGATTTTTCGTCAATTTCAAACAGCATTGACTGTGAGGGAATATTCATTCTAACTATAGTGACTGCGATAGAGAAAGCGCACTGCGTAGGTTGGTATTTCGAATCAAAGTCCATAACTACAGTTCAGAGAAAGTGTCGTAACTTGTTTAAGAAAAACCATCCGAGTCGAAACAGCATTTTGGTCTGGCATGAAAAGTTTTTAGAGACTGGAAACGTTTTAGATTAGGAGAGAAGCGGTATGCCACGAAGATCGGATGAGACTGTACAACAAATGGACATGGATGACTTGAGTATACAGGATGAACTTGAGTACAGTTTAGATTGATACGTTCGTTTTTCTTACTCTGACGGTACAGCGCAACCTATGAACACAATTTGGATTATTTTATTTATTTATTTATTTATTTTGCAATTTCAAAAAAACTTCGAATACCTGAGAAGTATTCATGTGCAAACCGCATATTCCTACTTCAACTTGTTGCTTTTCTATGAATATTTTAATGTATCAAGGACTTTTTGGACAACCTGTACATCCTTCCATATTAGCAATTTTGCTCGGGCTACCACCGGCCACGCAGCCAGCCGATGACGGCCTGAGCAAAATTGCTAGCACGGTTTGAGTTTCATCGGGTTTAGGGTAAACAAATAATTAAATAATTATTTTGTTAAATGATAGGTTTGGGGTATGAAGCAAATGGCATACAGGCATGTCATTCCTCCTTGGCTACGCCCCTGGCGGGAAGAAAGTATTTTGAACTTCTGCACTGTTATTTACACATGCACAAGCGTTCATTTAAAGCAGGCAAATGCAACGTGCTTTTCAAGGTTCTTTTTTCTTTCTTTCTCTTTAGCATTGAGGGAAGTTATGCAAAATGATTTTTATGATAATTGTTACCGTGCAACTTCTTTAATATCGGGAACAAAGCATTTCGTACTTCCAGATTATTATTAACATATGCACACGCGTACACCCACTCTAAAAAGTATTTAAACGAGAGAATTTTGCTAATATATATCTCTGAATATCTAATTTTTCAAAAATACAAGACTGGAAAGAGTATGAGGAAATATTATTATATTCTTAATGAATTTTATTTAATGAAAATAGATATGTATGAAACCAATATAAGTAGTATTACTTATCCTCGACTACTTTTTAAGAGGGCGTAACGGAAAACTACGTCTTGGAAATGGGAAAATCAAAACTCGCTTGCTTAGTTTTTATATTCAATACAGCAAGAACTTTATAATCACTAAAAACGTAAGTTTACTGGTGATTTTCTGTAGTGCAATATCATCAAGATTCTTGCAGAGGTAATTCAGAAGTCTTGTAAAAGACATGTAAGGTGTGGTAAACAGAGCCAGGATGGTCCAGAATCACATAGCAATGGGGTAATCAGGAACGTCGTCCAATACATTTGCTTATAATCGCTTTGGAATAATAGCGACCATTCCTACCATGTTCCGTTAAAAAATAATAGACCTTTCACAGGAAGCCCTTGACTAAAATTGATTTATTGGTAGAATTGGTGAAAGATGAAATTACGGATTGTGTATTGATTGCAGATATGGTTATTAAAGGGATTCGCAACAAGTAAATAAAAGCAACGTTTCCAACCTTCATATTGTTATGTCATTCTGAACAGTCCATAGCACATTTTTTAAAGAGTTCTGAATCGCCCTGTATATACTATAAGCGTACATTTACTGACCGTCACTGGTGTGACCTAAGTTTCTAATTCACAGAACTGGAAAACCTAGACATCTGCAGCTTGAAACCTTATTCTGGAATCTGTGCGGCATTAATCGAAAGGTACTACTTCGACCAGGAGACTGGAACGTGCCAGAAATTCATCTATGGTGGTTGCGGTGGAAACTTAAACTTATTCAAAACACAGGACGAGTGTGAAAGCCGCTGTGGAGAGCAAGGTTCGTCAACGTTCTCTGTATTAGACTCCAAAAGAAAAAACTGAAACACTCTTCTATTTTTGTAAATATCCACTAAAGTTCTATACACATTGAAAGCATATCTTAATCCATGTCCTATGTCCCTATTTGTCTTACTGCTTACATTAGGCTGGGAAGGCTATCATAATCCATGAGTGTGTCATACTTATCTTATCTTCCTTCTTGAGACTTCTTTGGAATCCAAATTTAAATTAAATTTGCCTACTTAACCCTACAAGGCTCAATTTTTTGTCTTCTGTGTCTGAAATAAATAAATATAATATGTCTTCTGTGTCTAAAAGTAATAATGTTAGTGATAAGTATACGGGGAAAAATAGTTAAAAGTAATAACCTAATATTTTCCTAGAAAATTACCCTTTTTATTTCAGTTTTGTATGCGGTACACTGGGCCTTAGCAATACTTTTTTGGAATTTATTTTGAAATTTTAGCATTCAAATTTGAATTGAATTGAAATTTTAGCATTCAATAGGACGAACTCCACCACACAGCTACTTTTGACCCGGAAAAAATAACTTCGAAAATCAATGCTAACTATTTTTTGTTGATTTTCGAAAATAAACGGAACCACAATCGAAAGAGTCTAGTTTAAATTTCAATTAGTTTTGGCAAAAATAGGAACAGTAAGTACATCTACATGCAAGATCCTGAACTATATTGCTGCTCTCTCTATATACGTATTCTTAAAATCTGACACAAGTCTATACTAGCATTTTATGCCGGAAGAGGAATAATTAAAGTGGTTGTTCCACATAGGGTACCAGGTGCCTTGTAGGGTTTAAATATTTTACACTCTTCTTCAAGCGTATTCTGACTATACTTCACGTTTATTTAAACTAATGATATGCTTTTCCAAAACGAGATAACTAATTAAATTCATTTGGCGATGTTTTTCTAAAAGCACCATCGACATGACTAGTGTATTCTGGATCAGTTAACCTTTTAACCCTTTAACGCGCAGTGTTCCCGCTCTGAGATCACCAAACTCTGAGGTTTTGACTGTTGCCAGTCACGAAGAATAGATTTGATTTCTATAAAAATACCGGAGAGTGACATTATAGCTCCGAATCCTCTTTTTAGCACGTCATTTCCCGCAAAAAAAAAAAAAAAAAAAAAAAAAAAAAAAAAATGGTCACGATTATTTTTAACAGCACTGGATAGATTGCGCAATGCTGAAAAAAAGGGCCGCCGTTGCCATCGCTCGACTTAACTACCAGCAAAATGGCGAACGATCGAAACGTTCATCCCGTGCCACAGATCTAGAGACCCTTTCTTGACGACAGCTGGCTGTGCGGCGCACAGCCATTATATAATTGTGAAAGTTTATTTGTTCGTCCGGGAACTGCTCCCACACCATTCGAACGATCCGGCTTCTAATTTTTCACACACATGAAGAACGGTACAGGGCAGGTCGTAGACTGCTTTAAAATTCAGGAAACCCACCTGTTACCCAATTTCCTACGATTTTTCGCAATTTTCAGGGTAAGAGAGCTACTCAAATGTCTGATTTGAGCACATTAGTGGACAAAGTTTGATTTATTTATTTATTATCTTCAATAATTCAAGCATTATTCACATCATTTTGATCTCACGAGTGTAAAAATGCATTAGAAATCCTTGACAAGCTTTTGCAAAAAAATTACACCGCGAGCGTAAATAATAAACTTCTACCAGATGCTGTATAAAAGTAAAAAAACAGTTTTGTTTTTTTTCTTCTTTCAGTAATTCATGGTAGATATTGCAGCTGAGAATGACGCGATTTTGACGTCATAAGTTTAAAAATGAGTTAGAAATCTAATTAGATTAAAAGGCTTTGGCGTAAAAATTTACTAAACTCGTAAACTAGTGTTTTTGTATCGATACATATGTGATATCAATTTTAATATCACGTGTAACTTTTAAATGCAACAAAATGGAGAAAACTAAAAATTAAAATTAAACTTCATTCGTAAATGATGATTAAACTATCTAAGATATGTAGTTATGATAATTTATACTTAAATGTTATTTCCGTTTTTCGTATGCGTATGAAGCTAGGGATAAAGTATTATAATTCTTGTTGTAACTTTGTGTGAAATCTACTATTTGAAATGGACTGAATCCTGGTTTAATCTACAAATGTGCTAATTGGGCGATAAACATGTAAATGTGGTATTTTTTTTTGTTGTAACCCTCGAAATAAGCAACCATTTTGTATTTTGTGGTTTGGAAATAACAAAATACTAATGAAAATCTTTTTTTTTTTCCCATGTCTTATCTATTTATGTATTTCTGTAGTCAACCAATTTTAAATTCTCATTTCTTTTTTATGATTTTCTAAATTAATACTTTCAACTTTCTGAATCATTCAGTTGATCTCTGGGTTGGGGGGGGGGGGAACTTCCCTGGCCTGGATTTTTGTATGCTTTTTTTTTCTACTTCTTTCTTCTTTCCAAGTGGATTTTGTTGACGTAATCTTTACCTCACCTGGAAAATTTTCTGCCGACGCCCATCTTTCCGTGCACTCCTAGAGAGCAGAAAGGAAAACCTATGAAACTGCCGATTTTTGAGATCACACCAAACAACGCGTTAAACCAGGAATCAACCATAAGAATTCTTATTACATTAATCTTTGTTGCTTACTTCGGTCTTCTCTTTCGTATTCCAGTTTCCGCTACTCCTGACCCCAATCAAACGCCTACAGCACACAATCCATAGCGGCTCAGGATACCAATAGTATCCATTCCTTAGTAAGGTAAAACTATTATTATTTTCAGTAATGTATGTTTAAATTTATCATATTTCTCATGCTTTTATAAAGCCGCAGAAAAGTTATCACAAAGCGTTAATTTCGAATTATCCAAGCTCGCAAAGCATTAGTCATGCAGAAAGTAATGTGTTTAATTTTTACAACAAATTCAAAGTAGTAAATTTTCGACAAGATTTGGATGACAAGGCAGTTTATGTACCAGTTGTTTGTGGGTTTTTATATTTTTCATGATTTTTTAGAAAAATACTCGGAAGATATATATTTCAATAGTTTTCTTTGATTAAAAACAACAAAGAGTTCTTATTCATAATAAGGAAATATTTGAGTGTATTAAGAACGGAAGATTAATAAGAATTTATTTGAAAAGCATGTTTTTTTTAATGAAAGAAAATATAAATTCAACGTCAAATTTTATAAACTTACCCAAATTATACATTTATACCTTAATCGAAGTTCAATTATGACCACTCTGTACTTAACTCTGTTCGGTGCTGCCAATGCTATATTGTTTTCTCTTTAAACTAAAAGGCTCATAGGTAATACTTGATAAGACAGCAAAAGTATACAGTTGGTATTTTTATAGCTCGGAGAGTTGAAGATGACCCCGGAAGATTCTCGGGCTAAGTTCGCTCCACCGAAAATGGCAACCCGAGTGACACTCGGGCTTGGACATGAAATGCAGGATTTTCGTAGATAACTCTTCTCTCCTTTCAAGACAAATATGTGAAATGGGGAGGTTTGCGCCTGCCCCCCTTGGGATGTAACTGTCAAATTTCCTGAAACTGAATCTTAGGTATTCATGTATGACATGTTTTTCAGCGAGAATTTTATAAATATCCCTTTATCTTCATTGAGACTGTGAGGGATATGAGGAAAGTACCCTTCCCCTCATTCCTGACAAGCCTACTTTGGAAGACCCTCTGTTATCGTGGTACACAACTCACATGCATTCTATATTTTGTTTCATTAGCTTTAGTAGTTTCGTCCTTGCGAAATTCTCACCTGCTGAAAAACGACACTATTTTTAGGCTGCACCTAATTCTTTGCATTTATGAGCAAGCAGTTAATTTAAACGATTTAAAAAGAATTTAAAGATATAGAATAATGATACATGTTTAAAAAACAGATTTTTTATTTTCAAAACTTTCGTCAATCGTCTCTTAATAAGTTTAAAAAGTGTCAAAGTATAACTAGGTGTAAATATTTACATTCGCAATTAAAAATTTGCTTAATTGACTGTTTAAGATCTCTCACATTGCTGAGATCAATAATACAGCAAAGGCAATTATTTACGTAATAATTAACTAATTAAACTTTTTAAAAAATGCTAATAATTATTTGTATTATGTGCTACTACTTACATTTGTTTGTTACTTTCTTTTTTATAGATACAAGATTCTACTGCGAGAGCAGAAGCTGTGTAAAATTCTTTAAAAATTTAATCTATATTCATATATTTGACGATTATTCTAACTGTATCTGAAATAAACAATGATATTTAGTTGTCTCTTGCTATCTTATTTGAAATTAAAATAACGTTTGATTATACTTTATTTATGCTTTTAATGATAAACGATTGATTATATTTTATTATTTTCTTTCGTTTTTAGACGTGGTGCCCTGTAGGCTAAAGCTTACTGACCCCAATGGGTAATTTGACCTTGAAAGGGGTGATAACACTAGAATTTTACTAGAAATCTCAGACTGTAATTTAAAATAATATTTTTTTAAAATATGAAATAAATCTCACGACTTTGGGAAAATGCGTAGTTAAATGTGTTAACGAGGAGTGAAAATTTTTCTTTAACAAAAATAATTAAATAATTTTCTCTTCTTATACTCTCTTTTATGGTACAGTGACAGTTTTTTTTTTTCGTTGAAGATCTGCAACTTCAACAAAAATATTTAAATATTTTTTGTTCCTATTCTCTCTTTTATGGTACACTTACAGGTTTTTTTTCCGTTGAAGATCATCAACTTCTGGTACGTTTTATTATTGCCAGATGATATCAGTTTTGTTTACTTACTATTTTGACTTTATTAAAATTTCACAGTCATTATTTTAATTTTATTTTATTACACTTTTAAAATACCATATAGGCAATCATTTTACGGGACAAAAAATCATCGCAAGATTTTGGTGGAAAAAAAAAACCTTATTCAACAGACACGTTTGTACAGCGAAACATAAGGTTCCTATGCACACGCTCTCTTTGTCAAAGTGGGTGATCGGTCATTGCTTAATCCCTCGTGACTGTTTTGCTATTATCAGGCCCTGATTTTCCATTAGGCCCAATAGGCACGGGCCAAGGGCACCCGAATGTTTGGGGCCCTCGAAAACAAATTCAAATTCTATTTTTCGCAATTTTATCTTTTCGAATAGCAGATTCTTATATATCCTTTCAAAATTTTTCAAACAATATTTTGAACAATTTGCCAGTCTGCTCGATGACTGAATGGCAATTATAACCACGGGTTGAAAAAGATGTAAATTCTTATTCCATGGTATTTTATGTACAGCTTGAATTTGTTTGTTAAATTCGTCATGAAATGTTATAGACGACTGCCATTTTGGGGGGGGGGGGGAAAGGAAACGTAGACTTTAGATAGCAGGGTAAAGCCATACAGTGACTTACCTTTGGAAATTTCATGCTGCCTACATCAGTGAGGGGACCTCCCCCCCCCTCATCCCGAGTTGTGCCTATAGTCAAGATTTTTCTAAATCGGTTCCTGTCTATTGCAATTTTAAATAAGAAAACCTTGTTTTAGCTATTGAAACGCGGATTTAGGTCCCATCGCGCGGCTGTCGATCTAACAGTCTGGGTTTTGGTAATTTTTCTCCAGATGTAACTTGAATACGCGTTAGAACCCCTTAGCAAGTCCTACTACCCAGGCAACCCTCATCTTTGGCAGATCGCCCTAGTGTAGCGTTGCCTTAATCTCACAAATCAAATCATCTATTGAATAAAAAAAAGTATGTTGTATATTGGTGTTTGCTAATTGTTAAATTTTTCAAAGATTTCCAATGAAAAATATAGATTCATTCATTTTCACTACTGAAATTGAAAGAAAGTGTTCGCACTGCTTGCTTATGAACCTGGACTCAAGTTCAACTTTGCAACTTGGGACAAAAAAGGCTACTAAAGCTCTACATCTCACAGACGTCGGCCTACTTTGTGTCTCTTAAACCGTAGGGTATCGAAACAGTGAGAAACATTTCTCAAATCTAGAATAGGTTTCATCAGGGATGGCCCGACACGGTAAGCAAGGTAAGCATCGCATCCGGCGCCATTTCGACGGGGCGCCATATGGAACTCAAACATCGTGGAAGACTATCTGCAGCATAAAGGGGGGGGGCTCTTTTACGTTTGCAGGAAGGTGCCACATACCCAAGGGCAGCTCCTGGCTTTCAGATGTGCAATCTGTTTAAAAGGGGGTATAAACATATTAAAATACAAAATTTTATTTTTATTTGGTCCCTCCTCACTTATCACTTATATATGGAAATACAGTTAACTCCGGAATAGTGAACCTGCATATAGTGAACTTTCGACTAAAGTGGACGCAAACTCCATTACTCCCGATTCACAAACAGTATCTCTGTTCACCCTGGGGACACTTCGGTTTTAGTGAACTTTGGATATAGTGGATGAAATATGATGGTCCCCAGAGGTTCACTATAACCGGAGGTGACTGTATGTTGCTCTGTTTCAACGAAGAAAAAATTAATCTGAATTATAGTCGAACATGCTTAACGTGGAATAGTCAATTTGCCATGAACATTTATTTTAATAAGAGGTGTGTTGGATTATCCGGTAACACACTGACGAATTATTACGGATTGGAACATTGAAAATTCATTACATCAAACAGGATATTCTTTTAACCGATATTCCAATAAGCGGGTTCGACTGTATATGAACGATTCTCAGAGGCGTATAAGCCCCTGTAACCCCCTAATGCGAAGGTGGGAGGGACGAAGGTGGGATGAAATGTTCCCAGCAAACACACACCTACTAGCGGAGTACCTTGCCAGTGCCTTTCTGCCTTTACGTTCAGTACTGGCCCGGCACTGCAAAAAGTAACTGAATCGTACCAAAAGTGGTCGCCCGAGAAGTACCTTGCCAGAAGCCCGGGAAGGCAACGGCACTCTGCTGGCATACTGCATGTGCCGGCCGTTACTCACAATAAAGGCACTGGCCCATAAAGTTTAAAATGCCCAAAATGAAACGGCCGGGTGCCGGCTATTATTAAAATTAAAGGCACTGGCCTGGTACCTTAACAGTGACTGTAATATAATGGCACGGTACCGGATTACTGCCTATTTACAGTAACGCTGCCATAATTAAAATATGAGCCAGTGGCGGATCCGGGGTAGGGGGGCTTATTCATCAACCCATTCCAAAAAAAAAAGCATTGCTTAAGGGTAACATTTTAAGATAAAAAACTAGATACATGAAAAATTAAAAACAACAGCAAAATCCATTTGTACAGTCGATTCCGTGAAACTGACATTCCTTTAAAAACTGCAGAGGTAAAGTTCGTTCCTTGGTCGAAATGAAGTTGCAAAGGGGTTCTATACCTGGAAATCCATCCTCGCACCTGTACCTCTGCTCTTCTTGATCGGAATAGGATACGCTTCGGGTCATCATCACTTCGGTAGAAGTAATCAATGACAACTAGGCAGTGGCGTAGCCAGAAAATTTTCTTGGAGGGGGGTTACGACTGCCGTAACTCCCATACATGCATACATGTGTGTGATAAGAGAGTGAAGAATATATTTAGGGAGCGAAGATATACATTTTTATGGCAAAAAAATCCTCACGGAGGGGGGGGGGGTGTCTGCATCATAGAACGGTACTCTCTTAATAATCAAGAGTGAAAAACCAGTGCTGAGGAGTGATATATCACCCTACCTTCGTGACAAAAATCAGCCAACCTCCATAGAGTGAGAAATCACTATTCTGAAGAGTGACATTTCTGACTCTGGACTAGGAGTGAGAATTCAAAAACCCACTCCGGGAAAGAGTGCCTCACTCTAAGGAAAGAGTGACAGCACGCCATCCCTTAAAGAGTGGAGCGCTCTGATCAAGAGTGAGCTATGACCCTTTTTAAGAGTGACCGCCACTTTTTATAGGGTGATTATTCGAGACCGTATCCAGGGGTCCGGACCCTCCCCCCTCCCAAAAAAATTGATTTTTGTTAATAAAATAATAATAATGACGTCCTTTTGTGAAAAATTCTGCCTTTTCCACGCTTTGGACCCTGCCTGAAATTTTTGTCTGGGTACGGCCCTGGATTTATTCCTTGCATATGCCTTGCTTCTGGCTATCACTATTTTGGGAAAATTAAAATAATTCCTTATAAATAAATATATATATATATATATATATATATATATATATATATATGAATGTATCTGGTAACAGAATTGATTATTATTATTTTTTAAATATTTGGCAAACATTAAAAGATATTTTCTATATAGCATCAATATTTATCCAATCTTGTGAATTCATTGAAAATAAAATAAAATATTATAAATTTAATATTTTGCCCAGTTGAAGTCAAATTTTAATACTATTGAATCTTAAAGTATTTGAAATTTATCAATAATATTGAGTGTATATTAGAAATATTTCCAATATTATTAAGTACTAATTACTTTTAATTATTAAAATTTACATATATGTGAATACTTTGAGAGTAAAGACCACTTCCAGTATTGATAAAAACTAGAGTTTAGCCCTGATATATGCTCAAAATGTTATTATTATTTGT
The DNA here is from genome assembly GCA_038373885.1 of Cheiracanthium punctorium. Classification (NCBI taxonomy): domain Eukaryota; kingdom Metazoa; phylum Arthropoda; class Arachnida; order Araneae; family Cheiracanthiidae; genus Cheiracanthium; species Cheiracanthium punctorium. Next base: position 35,519 of record JAWZYV010010633.1, read on the forward strand.
AAAATTTTAATTAACATATGAAGTGTGTATTGATATATTAATTATATATTGAGAATATTTCTGAAGCAGTCTCACTACCAATGAACTTTTAAATATTAACTCAATATTGTGAAAACATTGATATCAAAAACCAATAATATTACAAAGTAGTAAGTGAACACATTGAGAATAAACAGTTTCCAATATTGGTAAATAAAATTCCAATATTGGTAAAAATTAGCATTTAGGTCTGATAAATTCTCAAAATAACATTATACTTTCAGTATGACTATACTAATATACCTTTTCCACTGAATTTAACATACAAAAAAATATATTCTTAATATAGGGTTGTATTGGAAATATTTTTGAAGTAGTCCTCAATTGATAAATTTTTTAATGTTAACTCAATATTGTTAAAAAAAATTGAAAACAAAGATCAACTGTAACTTCGTCAAATGTATCAAATGTAACTTCGTACAAAGTAGCAAAGTTAATATTTGCCTCAGATATATTTAAAATGCATTTATAGTATTTGATATACATTGGAAATATATTCAATATGGATAAGTAATTACTTTAACATAACTTTATACCATTTTTAATTTTTTTGGTTAATATTTACTCAATATTACACTGGGAATAAAGCTAGTATTGGTAAAAAGTAGAAAGTTGATATTTAACCTTTATATTGTAAAAATTATAAAACTTTGCTGCTATTGAATTTAAATTAAATATATTTAAAATGTATCTGCAATATCGAGCGCCTTGAAAATATTCTTCATATCGTAGGGGTAAATATTTTTGCCGCATTTACCTCCCCCCCCCCCCAAGTTTGTCCATAGGCAATCTTTAATACATCATAGCTGGATATTGGGTATATCTATTAGAAGTCCAACATAAAATAGATTTCTCTATTTGAAATTTGAGGTGTGATCTCTCTAATGAGTAAATAACATCTATAATATACAGGTATCTGTATATATGTAGCATAGTTATAATAATTAAACTTCCAGAAGATCTTAAAGATCCAGAATATCCCAAAAATGGCTATCTATTTCATATTCAAAATATCCAAAGATCAGAAATTGATACTTATTTCATATCCAGAACTTCTTAGATATCTATTTCTGGGCTATCTTGGATTATTGTCATGTTCAGAATGATCAATAACAGCTGGAAAATAAATTTTACGTAGCTCAATGGAACAAGTAATATCTGACCCCATGCATTTTTAGATTCTTGCTTTCATTCCAGTGAGTGAAATGTGGACTGTTGACACAAAACATACAGTATTTAAAATAACAGCCTATTCTGAAATTAAACAGATTAAGAAGGAGTACAGAGTTTCATTTTAATAATCAGATGATGGCATCACTAAAAGGTACCCCCAAGAGTTCCACATGGTTACTAAAACAGACCTCCATAACCTCTAGATCTATTTAGTTACAGAATTCGTTAACAGTTTATGTTTTGTTTGGTTAGTCAAAACGTAACAGGAATAGAAGTGAAAGTTTCAAAATGCTTGGAGGTGATCTGTATAGCCATTGAGCTATGTAAAATCCATCAGCAGGAGATTTATAAGAATTTTCTTTGTCTGCAGTACTATAACTTCATTTGAGGTAATCTGTGATCAAACAAGAATAGAAATAAGAGTTTCGGACATCTACATTACTCAACAGTGTGCAGAAATATTTGATATGTTCAATGTTACCTTTTCTCCTGCTGAAATAAAAAATCCCTGAAAGCTTATTTTTTACCTATGGTACATTTCAGAACAACTTTCACTTACAACAGTATTAACAAAACAATAAAAATAGTTCATGATAAGATATTTATATAAAATCAAAAGAATACTAATAATTTTGATTTTTAAATAGGTTTTATTTTAAGCATAATTTATTCAAACTTTCTTTTCAACTTTATTAAAATTAACAAGTCTTTTTTTTAAATTTTAAATAAATAAGAAATGAACAGGATTGAATTGTTATCGAAAAGAAATTATTTGAAATTAAATTTCAGTCATTTATACGAACAAATACAAGAATTATGAAACACGAAAATAAGTTAAAAGAGCAATAGCTATCCTTTAATTGAAAACCAAAAAAAAAAAATAAATAAACTAATTGTTGGTTAAATCAAAAATATAAATATATCTGCTGATAATCTCTGTTAATGTACATATCATGTTTGGAAATTTAAGAGAATACCTATTTTTCTATTCTTTCCCCTCCCCCCAGAAAAAGGAATAAAATATTTCTAAAATGGAAACTACTTTATATTGATTGATTTCTTTTTTTGTGAAAAGGGGTAAAGAAATATTTTTGTGCAGGCCAATACATAAACAATATAAATCAAAACCAATTATTTCATAATTCCCCAACAATGCCCATTTTGTTGAATACACCCAACATTTTTGTCTTGTCCAAAAACCATTATTTAAGGTTTAGAGGCATGAGAAAGAATACAGGTTAGAATCCTTAAAAAGTTCACCACCCAAGTCAGCCCCCCCAAGAAGACACCCCTCTTGTAGACTTGCCATAACGCAAAAAAATAATTGAAGTTTAGAGCATGAGGGTGAACCATATTAACCTCCATAGATAATGTCTGGGTGAGGGGGGAGGGTGGTGATTCAAAGAAAAAGATTTTTTTTTTCACCTCTTAAAAAACCAAATTCCTCTTCTGAACATAATTTATACATACTTCAAAATAAAAGCCATTTCTTAATTTTTTAATATATATACACATTCCTTTCTTTATTTATTTTTAAGTGTGATTTTATTTATTTCAATTTCACTTTTACAGCAAAATAGCTACAAATTACTTAATCTTTTAAAAACTTCAAATTGAAAAAAAAATTCTTTTAATATAGATTTTATGCAAGAATTATTTTACTATTGAAAACAGATTTAGAACAATAAATGAAAGTAAAGCCAGAAAAACTCATTAGTATGTTAGAACAAAGTTCAATTAATACGAGGGCCAAAAAAAAAGAAAGAAAAAACAGTTAATAAAAATATATAAGCAAAGTCTTAATAAAAACATGAGTAATGGAACTTCCAAGTCCAGAGTAGTCTTCAGCCTAGCAAATTTTAGTTTACGATGCGTTCTAAATTTTAAAAAAAATTTTAAACTATTACAGAACTGCAGAAGTAAAAAATAGCCTACGAATTGAAAAAAAGTGGAAGATATCTCTTATTGAGACTCATGCAGGTTTGAATGAATTATAAAAGCAATGGCAGTGAACACACAACAAATTATTACAAATTTGGTTTAATTGTATTACATTGTTACATTTATATAAAATACAATCACTGGATTCAATATGAGTACTTCAATACTATTTCACATTCAGGGATTCTTCTAACAGCATCTGGAAGATAAAAATTATGACTTCAACAAGTAATTACAGAATTAAAAGTTAAAACATAACTGCTATTCTATCCTAATAAAAAAAGGGTACCCTCCCCCCTCCCCATAATTTGAATAAGACTGAAGAAAGGCTCAAAATCAGAAAGAGTTGGCAGCTAGAATATACTAGAGCATAAACTAGATCTATGTTAAATACATACAAAATAAAATTAGTTAAAATTAGTTTTGTGTGTACATGGATTAGTGTCAAATTTAAATCTCCAACTAAAGCACAGCTTAACACTTTCAACTAGGTGATGAATTTACAGAGGAATAAGTCAGCAGATCTTTTCATTTGATTCAGAAAACATTTTGTTTATAGTTTCACTAAAATCGGAGGATAACTTTATAATAAAAAGTCTGCAAATCTACATACATTTTGGAACACCTTTAGGAGCAGGTTAAATACAATTTTGGAACAGCACAAAAGCATACCGAAAAATGGTAATAATAAATACTTTCTTATTACCATTTTTCATATTACCATATTTATGTATGGTAATAATAAATACTTTCAAGTAACATTTACATATACTGTAACCTTCTGAGTAAGAGAGGGAAGGGAAACAGGGTTCCTACTGTTAAAATTGTACAAATTATGAATAAATGAATAAAATAAAGATGTAGAATTTAAGCTGCCTTTTACATTTTAATTTTGCCACTGAACATAAAAGCAAATGGAAAAAAACTGCAATAAAACCTAAATATAGCAGCTCAAAAAAAAAAAAAAAAAAAAAAAAATCTATTTTTTTACCTGCAAAAAATAAAAGAAAAAAAACTTAATTTTACAGATAAGAAATGCTTGTACTGTTTTATAAAATAATCTGTTCTCTATGTTCTATTAATATTAGAATATACTGATATGCAAAGTGATTGAGAGCGCAAAATACTTTATTAAAAGTAAGGAACACATTGTAGGATTTACTTCACAAAATTTTATTTTGTGAGGTAAATCCTCTGAGGTAACACAAAAAAGAATAATTGGGGACAGTATTGAAGCGAAAATCCCATATCAAAGCAATTTGGAATAAAATTATCCCTGAATCACAGTAACCTGTGCGTAATAACAAACATCAAACTAATAGTGACAAAATAAATATCAAACACATTACTTACTATCGGCGAGTTAAATTTGCAAATTATTACAATCAATTAAAAAATAGAAAATATTCAGGACTTGTAATATATTTTAGGTACATCAAAAATTGAGTAAAAAATAAAGTGATAACTTTGCAATAAAAACTTTTCATGCACAGCAAGTAAAATATCATCAAATAACAACATTCTTAGCAAAGATCACATCTATATGTGGAAGATAAACAAAAGAAATAAATAATTAAACGGAAGTTTGAAAATACTATTCATATCCAGTCTGGTAAATTACAAGGATTCAATGCTCAGAAGTGTAGCTAGAGGGGGACATTTGTCCCAGGGCATAGGATCCAAAAGGCACCAATTTGTATATAAAACTTTTTCCAGAGCATTTTGGTAAACAGGAAGTGATGCAAATTTGTTCTCGGGCACTGAAAATTCTTGCTACACCTCTGAGTACTGACCCCAATTAATAACCTAGATCTTCTTGAAGTCAGTTAAAAACTAGACTAAAGATATTTTTGAGTAATATTCAAATATACATATGACAACATGTGAACACTGACAAGGTTATTGCACTTTGTTAATACTGCAGGCTTAAAAAATCTGAATTTACTAAGGAAGTAAAGTTTACATTTACATATTGTATTAGTAAAATTAAAAAATAATATATTTCATCTGTTTTTACCACTAATGGTGGTACATGTAATATGGTGTCAAAACTGGTAGGCTAGTTTTCGATTTGGTTTGTGCCAAAGTACAGATATGAGATTAACAAAAAAGGAAAAAAAGTCTGAAAGAATGTCCAAACAACTTTTGGGCAATTATACTTATGAATTTCAAGAGCAATAAATATTTTAATATTTATTGATACTAAATCTATCTTACTTATACACAATTTTGCCTTACTGAAAAATCAGAAAATTTTTGAAAAAAATGAAAAAACTGAATTCTTTATAAACATTGAAAAAGGTCTGAATATTAAACTAAATTCTTAAATCTCATCTCTGAAAGTAGCATTTTACAATTTACATTTTAAACAACAACAGCAGTGACAACATTAATAATAATAATAATAATAATAATAATAATAATAATAATAATAATAATAAAAGTTACAGGAGTTTCAAGGTTTTACTTACAACATATTTTTAAGAGGTAGTGAGGGTGCAGAGTAAAAAAATTAATCTGAAGGGACTAAAAATTGATTTTTATACTTTATTTCATTGTTACTTCATAAAATGTTGCAAATAAGACTTGATTTTGCAAGCAATTTATTAACTTGGTGTCAAATATGCAACTTGACATAAAAAATTTACATGTAATAGAGATTAAATAAATGACAGAATATAGCATAACATAAAATGATATACTAAAGAGTTGCCTGGGTCAAATGCTTTAATAAAGAATACCACATTGAATTTTACTGTATAAATATTTATTGTTTTACTCATTGATGTAACTTTACCAAAAGTTATACTTTTTTTCTTTTAAGAACAGCCCTAATAACTTTACATGAAATTTATAAAATTACATGAAATTAATCAATTTACATGAAATTTATAAAATTTAATACATAGTCACTAACTGCCCCAAAGTAACATCACTTTAGGTAAAAAAAACTAAAAAAAAAACATATAAATCAATTTGGAAAATAAGAAAAAAATAAACTAAACAAAAAAGTAAACATCTCAAAAAAAAAAAGTTATTGACAATTATGAAATTATGCGATACAAGCTTTGAAAAAATTAGACCGCAGAGATCAAAAGTATGCAGACTTTGAACTAGTAATTAAGAACATTTAAAGAATAAATAAACAAATAAAACAAAAATATGAATACCACTTATAATGCCAATAGTTTCTTCTCTTTTACAGCATGCCACTGACAAAAATTCAATGGTTTTCCACAGGACCAGTTCAGAGTACTAGAAAATAAAAAGATAATAAAGTGATAAACAGCCAAAATCAATCAGTTTTTCTTGTAACATATTTTATTCATCACTTGGCTCTGCAAGCTTTAAAGACAGGCTTCTCAAAAACTCGGTATAATTCAGAATGCTTCTTCATAGACAACATGATGAACTTTTATAGAACAACAAAACTGCAGGTCTTATCCCATTTTTAGGGAGAAATTCACGAAAGTGGAAACTGTATCTGATGGCTAATTCTCCCTCTATTTTGGACAATACAATATGTTATAAATTTTTCTCTGAGTATTTCACTTCTATAAATTAACCATTTGTATTGCCATAAATAGAGCTTGTGAAGAGAAATTCTGAATTTTCAAATTTCTGACATAGTTGAATTCTTTTAAAACCTGTTCAGAAATTGCATTATTTCTTGTAAAAAAAAAAAATAATAACTTGATTGAAACATTTTGTTTCTACTCAGTGAGACACTTAATGAAACACAATTTTTGTGAGAAATCTACTACCCATCTGATTCAGTGCTTAAGATATACATTCTTCTAAAATGGGATGCTTTGCAATGCAAATGCAAATAATAATATAAAATTCACACAGACATGTGTATAAGGAACATTTATAACATATGATATGAATATAAAATTAACTCCCAAATTTAAAAATACACTGAAACAGTAAATAATTAAAAATAAATACATACTTATATCTAAAGACATCCAAAGTAGTATTCACCCTTATCAAAGGTTCTTGAAAAATCACCCAGTCATCGCTGTTATTAACTCTCCTATATTTCAAGAAAATGAGTATTCAGTACATAAAAAACATTCTAAAAGTTTCGTTTTCTAAAGCAACCAATTTATATGAATATTCATTTATTATCAATTTATATATATTTAACTAATGACCACCCAAGGTAGGAGTCTTCAGTTAAAATTTACATTTAAACATTATCACAAGAACAAATGATTCGGTGGTAGATCGAGGGGTAATGGGATGAGTGGCTATAGGGCTTCAGTCCCCCTCCCCCCAATCTCAAATCCAGGCAGCAATTACGACATAAAGTCGCTTGAGTCAGAAGTATGGGTCTAAATGGGGGCCCCCTTACATTCTGTTTCTTCACCGACTCTGACAATTGTCTTTCTGTATTTTCCACAGTATTTACTCGCTTGCCCATGATAATCAGGGAACAATCATATTACATTAAATTTTTCAGTAATATTTGACTTATTTATTAAGATATATTTTTCAGTAATATTTGACTTATTTATTATGATATATTTTTCAGAAATTTGTATATGAATGTATTTAAAATTATTTCAGATTTTAAATGCAAAAATAATGTGTAACAGATAAACAGTGATAATTCGCAAGTAATAATATATTAAGATACTAACATATCAAAAATATAGACTTGTGCAATATATATGAAATATACACCCAATATTGTGGATCCATTTTAAATAAATTTAATTTAAATTCATCAAGATTGACAATATAATGTGTAAATATTAATTTGCTACAATTTACATTAGTATTTATTTCCAATTTAATGATAATATTGAATAATTAAGTATATGAACATGAAAAAATAAAAATACTATAAAATTAATTACTTGTCAATATTAGGAATACATTAGAAATATTACCAATGTTTACCTAATATTGTGGATACATTTTAAATACATTTGGGCTAAATATTAACTTGCTGCTATGTAAAAATACTGGTTTGGGTTTTCAATGTTTTACAATCCAGTGAGGTGCTATTTGAAAGTTTATTGGTAATGGAACTACTTCAGAACTACTTCCAAAATATAGGCAATATTGCAGATACATTTCATTTAAATTCAGTAGAAAAAGGATTAAAATTATTTTGAATTTTTAAGTAAATTTTACCAATATCATAAATTTATTTACCCTTAATGATACCCAGTAGAAGACCCAAACTCTGAAATCCATGCTGTCTGCTTTCTCAACAATGTCAATAAATAATGAAATCTGTTCTGCTACCTGCAAGTTCAGAAAACCACAGAATAATATTAAATACTTGAAAAATATAACATTAATGATATGGGCACCCATAAGGGGGGGCTCAAGGTAGGGAACTTGCTCCCCCCCTAGGAGAGGAGAGCAGGGGCAGGGACATACCCCAAAAAAAATTCTGGGAGGGTCCAAAAATTTCGGAGGGGGTCCAAACGATGAAAAAGGCAGAAATTTTCACAAAAAGACTTCACCATTATTGCTTTGTTAATAAAAACTGAAATTTCGAAGGTGTTACAGACCCCCACCCCCCTTCCTGGGTACGTCCTTGGCCAGAGGGTGACTGGTGGGGCTTCAGCCACCCTCGAAATAAGTAAACATAAGAAATGGAGAAAATTACATATTCGTGGGTAATTTTGAAAGTTCAGCTTGAAATTTTTAAGGTTTAGATACGTCCCTAAGCCAAACTCACTCCACCCCCCCCCCCACACACACACTTAAGTATGTTTTTTCAATCTGCAAAGATATGTTCTGATTAAATGAATTTAAAATGAAATATGCTAGATAAATTTTAAGTTTATGAACATTTCCTATGCAATATGTGAAATAACCTTTATTAAAAATGAAGTCTTAAAAAAATGCAACTCAAAGCATGGCTTTTTCCATAACATTACAGAAATAATTCAGCAATCAAAATTAATTGAATGTCAACAATATTATTTGAATTGTCTTAGACTGAACAAGTGTAAAGTAAGCTTTATTTAAGGGGAATAGATGAAGTGAATATTATCAAATACAATGAAGAACCGTTCTGATTATACCAGAACGGAGAGGAGAGGAGAGCAGAGCAGGTGAAATAAAATAAAACAAACTACATTAAAATCGGCTCATCCATTTGGGATCTATTTTGCCACACACACATCCAACTTTTAGAAAAAAAAAAAACCAGGCATTTAGTATCTTAGAATGAAAATTTAATAAACTAAATTCATATTCTGAAAAAATTTAAGGACCCCTTAAAATGGGGTGTCTGGGGCATGTGCCCTCCTTGCTCCTGTGATAATCATGGTCTTATCATCACAGGATTTTCAGTAGTATTTGACTTAATTATTAAAATATATTTTTCAGCAATTTGTACATAAATGCACCTAAAATTATTTATCAGATTTTAAATTTTGAAATAATGTACAGTAGATAAACAGTCTTAATTCACCATTACTGTGATATTACGATGCTGACACATTAAAAATATTTGTTAGTACAATATGAGGGAAATTTATAATATACACACAATACTGTGTGGATACATTTTAAATATATTTAATTTAATTCATTAACATGGACAATATAATGGATAAATGTTGCTAATTTTTACCAATATTAGTTTTTATTTCCAATATAATAACAATGTGAAGGATTGAGTATATTAGCATTAGAAAAATAATAAAATGGTATAAAAATATTTTTAAAAATTACTTGTCAATATTAAGAATACATTATAAATATTTCGAATTTTTACTTAATATTGTGAACACATTGTAAAGATATTTGGGATAACTACTAACTTGCTACTATTAAAAACTTTATCAGTAATGGAATTACTTCAGAAACATTTCCAGTATATAGCCAATATTGTGGATATATTTCATATGTTAATTAAATTCAATAGAAAAAAATTAGCATTATTTTGAATTGGTATCTAGGCTAAAAGGTAAGTATTACCAATTTGAGAATTTTATTTACCAATATTGATACACAACAGAAGACATAAAATCTACCATACCAAAATCTGCAAGGCTCTAAAATTAATACTGTATTACTAAATTTAATATTGTAACACTTACCTTTATTACCAGTAATATTAAACTTATCCGTTACTATACTATTGAATTATCCTTAAACAGTATACAAACTTTTCAATTCCAAAAATCTCGCATTTAACACCAAAAACAATAACTTTTTTTCCGCGTTGAATCAGTTTACAAGTATCCCTTGTGTTTTTCGTGCTACTAATGAAAGCTCACACATTCTGAATCACCTGCTACTTTCAGCTGGTTTCCCTGATTTAAAAGTGGACTTTCCTGAGGCCATCTGGGGTGTTCGATCGTAAATTATCCACTTTACCATATGAGAGAGAGGTTTGTGTATGTGTAAAAAGTGGAGAGGGAAATATTACACAACAACAACAGAGCGGTTATTTTGATCTAACAACGTATATATGTATATTCTAAGCGTGAATCTGTGCTAGAATGTGCAATAAGATAAAATGATGCACATAGACATATTGAAATTTAATCACAAAATATTTTTTTCCCACGTTTATAATTTATTTCAATATAAATTGCATACAATATATAATTGATCATTATTTTCTGCTTTTGATTTAAAATTTTGTTTATACTATTTGCAACAGGCGTGTATCCTTCCTAAAAATCTGACCCTTTACTTAGTTTAAAATTTGATACTGAGGCTACAGTTGAAACAGCTTGCTTACAATTTGATACACAGGTTAGAGCCCTCTCCACCCCCGAAATAAAATCCTGACTGCACCACCGATTTACAAACACGCATCAAAACATGCTCAAATATTATATACAGAAACAAAAAACGAATGCAAGATTTCAGCTATATAAGCATAAATAACATACTACGATCAAGTATAGAGACGGATTTAAAGATCAATTTCTCGGAAGGGTATAAAATTAAAAGAAGCAGGCTTGTTTAAGTCTTAAAAACAAAATGTATAGTAAAGCAAAATGTTAACCCTAACCAAAGCAATGTCTGTCGGAAGAGCTGGAGTCCTAATGGATCCGACACTGAATCAATGTATCTTATATGTTGTGAATTATCAAATTTTAAATAACATTTACAATAACTGAAAAGTTATAAGGTTTTACTTACTTGTGTTAGCTAAAAGTATTCCATTACTTGTATGCAGTTGGTACTTCGCAACTGCAGTCCAATTCCAATATGGCGTCGTTTGGGTATGGAAGCAACGCACTCACTCCTGCTGAAGTGAGAGCATCATGGGAAAGGTGGTGACTCTCTCGCTAGAGTGAGCAGATAGCGCCTTCACCCTTACTCTAAGAGTGACATTGTCTCACTCTTGCAGTTAGGGTGACAGAATCCTATCGATGAAGAGTCATAATGCAGTTTTCTCACTCTTATCTCACTCTATCTGGGATCATTTGCCGGTGACTTTTTGTAAGAGTGACAATGTCACTCTAAATTTTTAAGAGAGTACGGCCCTGCCCTAACCACCAACTTGGCTACGCCACGGGCAACTAGAATGTACTTGTTAAAATCTTAAGTTCATGGAAGTGGCCCCAGGATGTCGAAGGCAATTCTCTCGAAAGGCGCTACTACATTGTAACGGTTTAGTTTTCCAAGACTTCGATTCTTTGGGCCTTTACGGGCGGCACAGGCGTCACAAGCTTGACACCACTTTACAACATTCTCTCGAGCCCAGTAGAAGCGCTCCCGAAGTTTCTGCAAGGTCTTAATTATGTCAAAATGGTCCCCGCTAAACCTCTATGCAACTCTTCTGGAATCTTCGGAATCCTAGAACGAGGGAGTACTATCGAAGCGTACCATCGAAACGTCTTGTCCTCGTCTGACTCACATTTACGATGCAGGACTCCATTTCTCAGCCGAAAAAATTCACAGACAGCCCATATTGTTTCGTTGCCGGACGACATGACGATATTTCTTGCCAACTGGGCTTATCGCTCATTTTTTTGATAAATTACGCAATAGGTTTGATGTCGTTATCAGATAACTGGTCGGACTCGTTAGTCACTCAAGGGATCTTGGGATTTTCTTAAATTCCAAATTAAATTTATGGGACTTTAGAAAATCCAGTCCGAGAATGAAAGAATCCGTAATATTGGCGACATTTACCACATGGTCGAAACCGGCATTTCCCAATGTGATTTCCACTCTTGCTTTTCCGCCCACTTCGATCTTGTCACCTGTCACAGTCTGGAGGATCAGCAAGGGATCACCGAGAGTCCACAGAGACTTCAAATTCTGTCCTTATGATGATTACATTAGCTCTAGTATCGATGACCATGTGGCATGGAGAACCATTAACGTATCCGAGTACAAATAGTCCCTTACTGCTGCCATTCGCTGATGAAATCTGCAAGACTTTTAGGTGGGGCTTTTGATTATCTGGCAACCTACGCCCCGCGAGATTGCCACCTTCCAGTTTCCCTCCTTTCCGTTCTGAGAGCTCTGTTGCTGGTCATGGGACTTTCGTCCACAATATCCCTATCAGCACAAATAGTTCAAAAAACGTTCAAATTACCTTGGAAACACGTTTGATGTTAAAAAACGTGTTTTAAACGTCTTTCGTACTAATTGTGCTACTAGGGATATATTTGTAGGTGTCCCTCAATTTCACACTTCAAGCATTTTACTTTCCTTGGGCTCTCTCTTGTTCCACCGGATCTTAATTTTCGTTCGATGCGATCTTCAATTTTCATCACATTGTTCTATAAGCTCTATGTGTTTTTATCAGGGCGAGCTTGGACCGTTACCGCTATAAGTGCATGCCGATCCTTTATTACAACCCGCTGGACAGCTTCTGGCTGCACGGCGAACACGAGAGCAGACTTTAAATCTTGATAATCCTACAGCATGAGTACCTTCTGGATCTCTTAATCCCGGACGGCTTCAATAAAATGCCGCACGTCCATTTCTTCTCGGATATCATCAAGGTGGTCAATGTAGGCTAGATTACACAGCCTATTTATGTCCGAAGCCAGCTCTTCAAGGGTCTCGCCAGATCTCTGCATCCCTGTCTTTAGTTGTATTCTACTATACTCTTTCTGGCACTTCTCTCCGAATTTGAGCTCCAAGGCACTTGCAAAGGCGTCAAAAGCTCCAATCTTCGTCAAGAAGAGATGACAATCCGGATGATCTCCAATGGTTTGCAAAACGTTAATTACGTCTCCGCTGAGGGAAGCGACCAGTTTGTTCGCTTTCTCGGACTCGCTTCAACCATTTGCTGTGACAACAATTGAAATTTCGGTCTTGTAGGCTTCCCAGGGAGTCTTTCCGTCGTAAGTTGTCAGTTTCACTGCTGGGTGGCGTGACGAAATCCTGATGTTCTCAGGTAGTTTATCCAGCTTGACGAGAGAGTCTAGTTTTTCTTCAATTTTAGCTTCACATTCTTCACGTATTTTTGAAGCTACATTTTCTTGGATTTTTCTGACTATTCTTTCCTCAGATTTCGCTGGACTTTCTTCTAGAAGCGACATTCTCTTCTCCATTTCCTTTTGGTCCTACTTAGTTTCTTTTAGATTTTCTTGGGTTTTGCCTATCTTCGCCTCCAATTTTTCTACATTTTTCCGTATTTTCAACCTAATTTTCATCTCTTCTTGTCCGACTACAATATTCTTTTCCAAATCGGCTTTCAACTGTTGTTCTCCGGTTTTCCTCTTTTCCAATCCGGTTTTCCCCTCGTCGTGTGCGGTTTTTATCTCTCCCAATCCGGCTTCTACTTTCTGCTCCACATCCGCTTTCATCTCGACTTGTACGGCTTTCATTTTTCTTCATCATATCCATGAGCTTCTGAAGCTGCTCTTCCATTTTTCTTTTTTTTTTCAAAACCATAAACGGGAAATTAAAGTTCTTCTTTAAAATCCCGATTCTGACATCAAATGGTGCAGATTACTCTGCTTGTTTCCTGGGTTCGTCGTTCTCAAGTCCAGTAGGTGTAGAAAGTTCTAGTGAAGAGTCCACTAGCCAGGATTGCACCCTAACTTTATTACCTCTAAAACATCGTCGAACAATCAGCTGTACAAAATACACAAGCTCAAGCAGCCAGTATAACGTGCTCTAACAATCCGCTTAATATATAGGCTTTCACAAATGCTGTATTTCTCACGTAAAATAAAACACTTTCAGAGGCAAAAAATTCAGCGGAAATATACGAGAAATATCGTACACAGTCCCTCAAGATTCAGCAATTAAGAATTTACACACAGCACTTAAAAACAAGGATTCAAAAAAGCAAGCGAAATACCGCTTAAATAGCGCAATAGAATTCACACAAAATATAGCAAACACACTTCACGAATGTGGGACAAACTGACTTAAGTGAGGGGGGGGGGGCGCCAAATGACTAAAATGTCACCAAGCTTGGCGACTTTTGGCGAAATATCGCGAAATTTGGCTCCAGGAATAAGTCCCCAAAAGTGAGGTTACCGAAGGCCTAGGACCAATATTTTTCGAGATTTCTAGAAAATGCTATACAAATCAATACGGAAACCCAAAGCTCCGTATCTCGCGTTCTAGTTCACCGATTTTGATGCAAGAAAGAGCAAAATTTAACTATTTCACTGATATAATTCGAGTTTTAAACTATTTTAATATCCAGAACAGCGGGTCATCCCAAAAATCCGTAACAGTGTATAATGCAGATTACGAAAGAGCTTGAACTTTCGTCAGCATTGGAGGATAAATTGTGGAAAATAAAGTATGGTAAAAAAAGTGGTAACTTCGGTTCCTTTTTAAGAAATTACAGGTTACAGCGTAGCTATGTGCTTATAGTCCGAGAGCCAGCGACAGATTTTGGTCAGTTATTTCTTCCCGGCCGATAATTCGTGAGATGATTAAGATAGTTGTGTGTTGAAGCCTGGTGATCGTCAGCTGCCGCACCATGGGTGGGTTGGGCGGCGGCCGCTTTCCAGTCACGTAAAAAAAAATTAAAAATTAGTCATTTCCTTCCGGTTGAAAATTTCTGAAATAATAGTTAGCATAGTACTTGTTTGAAAAAAAACCGTCAGCTGGCCAAGCAGCGGTGGATTATATGTCAGCTGCTCATACGAAGATTAAAAAAAAATTTTTGTGGTTTAAAATTTGACAGATGTTAGTTTACATTCTACTTTAAATAAAAAAAACATGTCAGCTGGCTGTATGCCGGTGGAAAACCCGTCAGCTGGCACAGTCAAAGTGTGGCGCGGAAAGGTAGTGTGGCCGCCGCTAGCCTATTTCAATGCACCAGCTGACGGGTTTTCCACCGGCATACGGCCAGCTGAATTTTTTTATTATGGTAAGAATTATGTCAACTATTATTTGACAAATTTTCATTCGGGAGGAAATAACGCACTTTATTTTATTGGACACAACGCGCCCTGCAGGTGGGTTGCAAACGTAATCAGGAAATAATCAAGCGACCGAATAACAAAAATTAAGTTTGAATATAAATATGTCAATATATTTTTTATTTACAGTAAATAATTATTATAATACTATAATGTTTCATCTTCACTTGTGGCACATAGTCAGTGGCCACAGTGCCGTGAAGCGTGTCCTTACCTCTGTGCGTATCTACGAATGGATCGTAGTTGTCGTATGCAACTCCAGTGCACAAATTAGGTAATCGTTCTATACCATCCGGGCAAACATCGGAACGCTCGCAACAAGTGAAAGTTTCCTCAGTCTCGAGTCCTTCCAATATACTATAACTGCAGCAATGCCCGTACCTATTAATTATGTTGACAATTTCTTTGCTGTTCGTTAAACCCTTTAAGGTTGCGCCAAGCGTAATATGCTTTGAACATTTTATTCGGCCATTCGCTACAGCATAAATAAGATCTTCGGCGAAAGATAATGATAATCTTTTAGTTTTTGCATGTTGCCTTTGTCGCTAACTTACGCCAGAAATTATTTTTTCATTATATGCAATCAACGTTAGAGGTACTTCACATTCACCGTCAATTAAATCTTTTGTTTTGATCTCATCTGGTAATTTCCGATGTTGAATCGTATTTATTTCTTCATTTAAAATACGTGCGGCAGCATCTAAAATGTTATATTTCTCATCTCATTCTGTATCATAATGCCCTTGTATGGTTTCACGATAGCTTGACCTTTAAAATTTATAATATTAATTTTTTTTGTAAACTTTTTTAATAATCTTTCTCTTAAATGGTACGGTTTCAATGTATAATTTGTTACATCTTGTTCATTACTCTCCAAATAATTGATAAACATATCATTTAGAAATTTCAAGAAATATGATTGCTCATTATTGATGATATGGTCGGAAACAAAGTCTTCAACCAAATCATAAGCTTCTGCCCTGATGTCTCTAGTAAAATGCCATTCAGATTTTTTTTATCTTTCGATAATGTAGATTTACGCAAAGTTATGTAAGTATTCTTGCAACTTTTATAGTAAAAATGTTGTTGATCTGATGATAATTCTTCTAACTTCTCTATCATTTTGAGATCATCGCTTTCTTTTGCTAGATCTATCATGGAATCACGTCCACTTATTAAAAATAGTGACAATTTTTCTTCCCGGTTTTTCCTATTTTTTTTTACAAAAAAAGCATGTCACAATATCATGCTCAGTGGCACCTTCAGTAGCAAAGTCCAAATCTTCGGCTAATTCCGGGTCGCGGCTTGTTTCACCAGTATCAACATTTTCGCAGGACGGAGAATTTGGGCTATTGATATTTTCTATAACCTCGTCACTTCGACTGTTATCATCAACTTGAACAAAAGATCGACTGAAAAAAATTTGCACAATTTAAATAAATTACAGATATATATGTATATTAAAATTTTCAGTTCATAACAGTCTATAAAAATTTATATCACTTTTCATACTCTGTTGTTGAAGACGGTGCTGCAAATGAAGAAGACGATGCTGCAGTTGAAGAAGACAATGCTGCTGTTGATATGGCGACTCTGCATTTTGGTGTTAAAGCTGTAAAGCTTCTGTAGCACTGGCTGTGGTGCAGCTGAAAATCGTTCGGCTGTGCAGGAATCACTATTTCTTTTCCAACTAAATTATTCTGTTTTCGAATAATTAGAATTTCGCTGCACTTCCCCAAATTTTCTTTATTGAAAGACTTCAATTTTGAAGTAGCCTTTTTGCAAAAAAACGCAAAACGGATTTACAATCGACATTTTATTAAGTAATTTAAAGCAGTTCGACAGTCTTTTTAAGATCCATCTTTCCGAAACGTTTGGACGATCTGTTTCCACTGACTATTTCAAAATATCTCCAATTCCAAAATTTTAATTGTTATATTCCCAAAACGATCAAATTATGCTATTCTGAAAACATGAAAAATTTTCGCATTCGAAAGATTTCATTTTGTATACATAGCCATTCTTATATACAGGCAGACGATTTCTTTGCTTGGCTCGAAGTCCGCTTATAAATCCTCGATTTATTTTTGAGAAGAAAAATTAAACTGTGTAATCTAGAAAAGCAATTTAAAAGGAAGGAATCACAATTTTTCCTTCAAAGCAGTATATAACGTCAATATAACGTCCTTTACCGCTTGCAGAGCCGAATTTTGTCACACAAATGATAAACATTTTTGACTCTGAGAAATAAAATGGAGCTGAAAATGCCAAAAAATCGCTTAAAAATGAGGAAACCGGTGGTTTTCTTGTTTTTAAAGTAGCACAGATTGTTTTTTTTTATATTTCTATACAATATAAAAAATCTATTTCTATGTAATTATGAAAAATAGTAGGATTATTGAGGATATCAGCGCGTTGTGTCCAATAAAATTAAGTGTGTTATTTCCTCCCGGTTGAAAATTTGTCAAATAATAGTTTACATAATTCTTGCCATAATAAAAAAATTCAGCTGGCCGTAAGCCGGTGGAAAACCCGTCAGCTGGTGCATTGAAATAGGCTAGCGGCGGTCACATTACCTTTACGCGCCACAATTTCACTGTGCCAGCTGACTGGTTTTCCACCGGCATACAGCCAGCTGACTTGTTTTTTATTTAAAGTAGAATGTAAACTACATCTGTCAAATTTTCAACCGGGAGGAAATCATTGAAAAAAAATTTTTTTTTTTACAAGTTCGTATGAGCAGCTGACGTATAATCCACCGTCGCTTGGCCAGCTGACGGTTTTTTTTTCAAACAAGTACTATGCCAACTATTATTTCAGAAATTTTCAACCGGGAGGAAATGACTGAATTTTTTTTTTTACGTGTCTGGAAGGCGGCCGCCGCCCAACCCACCCATGGTGCGGCAGCTGACGATCACCATGCTTCAACACACAACCGTCTTAATCATCTGAGAAATTATGGGCTGAGAGGATTTTGGTCACAAAAATCTGTCGCTGGCTCCCGGACTATTAGCGAAAATGTCAAGAGAAAGCATTTTATTTTCAAAATTGTTTCATTACAGTTGAATAAGTCTTTAAAGTCAAGAGGCCAATCATCACCTTGGGCAAAATTTGTTTCATTTACAGTATATATTTTAATGCTATAGCCTTAGAAAATGTTTCACCATTTTCACAAAATTTAAAAAAGGAAATAAGCCACAAAATTTGTTAAAGTTTAATAGACAACCAATATGTTGCCTCTGAGGCTGACCTCTAAGCGCGTGCACTCCCTCTTAATAATAACAAAAAATGTTCAATTTTTGCAAAGTTTTAAAATTCATTCAAATAAATCAAAGTCTACATTTATTGCTTTAGCCGTTACTGATCATGTCACTAAATTTCATTCTATTCTCTTAAGTCGTTTCTGTGGGATGCGAGACTAAATATTCACACGATTTTCACAAAATCTGAAATTCTATCAAATATTTAAAACAGTTTCGGCATCTATCGTTGAAATGAACTTGCCCCCTAACGCAAGTTCAAACTGAATTCTATTTCATTACCATTTTTCAGGAATGGAACAATCATTTATACAATTTTCCAAGATCTCAAAAAGAAAAAAGAAAAAGAATTACTTTACGTCTTAGTTTATGCGACACCTACCAGATAGGCAATACCTGAGAACAGTAATTTTTACGTCATCACTAGGTCCACTAAAATGATATAATCACACATTTATTTTCACGAAGTAAAACTATTTAAAGTTTGTGGTGAATTTACTCCCGCATAAAACATTTCAATGATTTAAGAGAGAAATTTTTATTTTACGTCAAATAGGAAATTTTAAGTATCACAAATTATATTAAATGATATAAAAATAGATCATAATAAATTATTTTTCATCAGAAAGCTACAATTTTTCTCTTCAACTTAAGATATTTTCTAAAATTTGAATGAGTCACCAGAAATTTTTATGTTACCGTATATGATGATTCTAAATTTTATTTTATTCTCTTCAGTGGTTTATACTCGATGGGCAAAATTATATTTACATACTTTGAATAGATTTTCTCAAAATCGCAAAATATAGACTAAATTATTATTTAAAAAAGCGACGGCGGTATTGTGTAATTTTATATGACCACGTATCATATCACCAAATTCCATTTTATTCGCTTTAGTCTTTATTACCTGATGGGGGAACAAAAATGCATACAATTTAAAGAATTTTGGCAAAATCTCACAATTTTTTTAGTTGCTCTCCTATTGTTTAAGTTGAGTGACCACCAATCATATCACCAAATTTAATTTCATTTACTTCAGGCATTTTTACGTGATGCACCAACATAAAAGGCTTTGCGGTTAGAACGACAGACTGACAGAGGGACAGACAAGCAAACTTTTAATTGACGGTCGTTTCGGGTTCCGAGGCATAAAAATCGCAAAATTTTCGAATTCCAAGTAAGAAGTTAAATTTTGTAAACAGGGTGTTCCGAAACTTTCAGTATAAACTTGGAGGGACGGTAGAGAATATCATTGGAAACTATAATTACACCGGAAAGCATTAGTCGAAATCGATAGGTAGCGCTTTACGCAAGATCTGAAGGTCGTGACTTGCGAATTCCCCATTCTCATGTCTGTGCTAACATAACCTAGTTGATAAGACACTGAAAATAGTAAGTGGCCTGAGTGTGAATGTCCCGGTTTCGGAGCCTGTCTCACGACTGTCGATCTAACAGTCTGAAGTTTTGCACGGTTTTCTGCAAATGTAATATTTAAATGTAATATTAGCTTTAAAGAACTTTCTGCTAAGTCTACATATTGACATAGGAAGAAGCGGTATTACTTTTCGGTCTCTTTACTGTACTCAGAGGATTTTTTTCAGTGTTCCCATTTTTGTGTATTTGAGTATCGATTTTCGTGAATTTCAGCACCTATTTTTGGGAATTTTCATGTCAATTTTTGTTGAAGTTTCTTTTTCTTAAAATAATTTCCAAGAAAAAAGTTACTGTAAAATGCTACTGAAGCGTTCTTTTAATCAATTGTATTCTTTTGAAGGGTCCATTTTAATCTGTTGTAATTTTGTGAAGGGTGCGTTTTAACCGACTGTAATTTCGGGCAAACTAATTTTATTTGACCTTCCATTCAAACACTTATTAAAAGCCGCCTCAATCTTACGTGCATCACGAAGAAACGCCGGAAGTTTCAGCTCTCCAATAATATCAATAATTTCTATTACCTATTATTATTAACCAAAACTACCTCTATTATTAATTAAAGGTACATTTAATGATAGTATGATTTCAAAATTACATTTGGAAACAGTTTTGCTGTAAATTAATACCACTTAAAGAATGGTAGAATTTTTTTTCTTCTGCGGGCATTAGAGAGTTAAAATATCGTAAAATTAGCGTGGACAATGTCTTGAAGCTGGTCTATAGATGATGGGACTAGAAGTAGCCCTTCAGATTGTATGGTCATAAAAATAAAAATTTACTAAAACCTTTTTAAATTGACTCGCACTTTCCAAAAATTGACTCTTACTTTATTCATAGTCAGTTAGACGGACTAACATATTTTCAAGTCTAGAGTCTACTAAGATAGTGATTTTGGGTTCGACTCGCCACTTCCGGTTGCATCCGTTGCTTCATAGAATGCATAAGCGTAAAGTTTTCAAAATTATTGGGGGGGCCGGGCCCCACAACCACATATATTCACGTCAGTGGCGTAGCCAAGGGGGGGGGGGGTTAGGGGTGGTCAAAACCCCCCATGAGGAATTTTTTGCCATACAAAATGTATATTTTTCACTCCCTTATCATACACCCGTATACATATATGTGAGTTGCAGAACTCGTAACTCCCCCATAAAAAATTTCTGGCTACGCCACTGATTCACGTATATATAACTTTGTAATAGCTGCCAACTACCATGGAATATATATAACCACTTTTTCTGCAGGATTTTTCGGCTTAAAATATAGCAAAATTTTTGTGCTGCGCGCACGAGCTGGTTGCTATTTAAAAAAAAAACTAATTAAAAAATAGACTGTTTACAAAAAAATGGTTAATTATATTCCGTAGTAGTTGGCAGCTATGACTTACTATATATAAGTAAATTATTGGAGGCGTTCGATCTCTATGGGTCTATAGAATTCTACACCTATGTAGGGTAAGTATCCATGTTAGTATCTTCCTTCCATGTTATAAGTTAAAAATAGAAGCAGTGTAAAAAATCCAAAGGAGGAAAAAAAAACATTTTCGATGAGATAGTGCATTTTAGACACATCTGAACTTTTCTTCATTTCATACTTTACATCGCATAATCTGATTTTAATGAACCAGAGCCTGGTGAGGGCAGCTTATAGTAACATTGTGGGTTACGTGGCGTCACAATGAATACTAAATCGTGATTGAAATCAAACGAAGAAAATTTTTAAAAGTCCAAGTAAAGGTTTTTTTAAACGTTTGTAAATGGCGTGAAATACTTTTTTTTATGTTAGTATAAATTAGTTTTCTGTATTGAGTGGTAAATTATTGGGTGGGCTCAGCCCCTATTCACAATTTATTGGGGGGGCTCGAGCCCCACGGGCCCATATAACTCTACGCCTATGATAGAATGTAACATCTGCCTCCAACACAGTGACCCAAGGTTCCAGCACTATCAGACATTTGTAATTGGAATACATTCATGGCACGTGTCTGCCCTTGAACGAGCAAATCAATAAATGAACAAAACAATGCTCTGCCTGTCATAGAATGATCATAGCTTCTCTAGCGATTCAGCAGCGATCAAAACAATTTTAAAAGATCTTGCATTCAAACACTTCATTTACAGCTAAATTTATTATAAGTGCATTATGAAGAAACACTCCATTTTGAAATTTGATCTCAAATAATACTGTTACCTATTCATAAAATAGAATGTAAGACGTTTTCTTTGTTCTAAGAAAAACAAACAATGTTCAATTTAGAGCGCCTGGAAGAGTATTTTGATTATCATGAGTAATGGGTTTGTCCATACTGAATGTAAATTTAAACTTCTTACAATTTCGTAATCACTTTTGCATTGCGTAGCACTCAGGATGTCTTGTATAAGATCTCGTGTATTTATACAAAGATTTACCGACTTTCGGAATATACGTTTTCTGTTGTTCCTCTTCTACTGTCTAGTTATCGAGAGGTGAGTATTAACCCTTTGATATCAGACCTTGTTCTACCATGGCTTATATTTTCTGTATAAATTTACTCTTCTGCAAGACAAAAATCGCATGCATGAATGAATTTTTATAAAAATTAATGTTAGCCGGACTTATTTCCCGACCCCGTACGTAATCTAATGGATCCCTAGATTCCTACGTAGATGAACTTGCATGAATAGGAAATGTGATGAAGGATACCTGTAGTCACATTTTGTCTCCATTGCGATGCTGACCTCTTGATCCACATTTCGAGATCCACCCCACGGAATATTAAAACATGTTATACATTTCTACAACTTTATACGTATACAATTTGTAAAAAATTTAAAAAATAATAGTCAGTAGCATTTTGCATTTATATATGGGTATATCCATAAATTTAGCTGTGTATTTCAAGAAACGAGTAATTTCAGCTCCAAAGTTTGTAAGATTCGGATACTGTAATCAATATCCGAATATACATAAATAAATAAATCAACATAAATAATTGAGTAATTTTTTGTGTTTATTTAAGCAGAAATTGATAATTTCGATTGTATAGTAACAAAATGTTTTCAATGCATCTCTACACAGTGTAAAACAAAGTCGCTTTCTGCATCTGGCTGTTTATGCGCTAACTCCTCCTAAACCACGCGACGG
This sequence comes from Cheiracanthium punctorium, assembly GCA_038373885.1. Lineage (NCBI taxonomy): Eukaryota > Metazoa > Arthropoda > Arachnida > Araneae > Cheiracanthiidae > Cheiracanthium > Cheiracanthium punctorium. The sequence continues at coordinate 58,833 of JAWZYV010010633.1, forward strand.
ATTTTGATGCGGTTTTAACCATCAGTTAAATAATTCTTCCTTTTGCTGAATTTAATCTGGCAATCAATGAAATTGTTTTCATGCATCAGTGACACTTTATCACAGTTTAGTGTAAAAATATAGGCAAATAGTCGACCAGGGATACTGTTGTGTTCAGAACTCGAAACGTTAGAGAAGCAAACTGACAAATTTCCACAAAGTTTTTTTTTTTTAATTTAACTGTCGCAGTGCCCGGCTACAAGTGAGACAATTCCACAGTTTTGTTCTGATTGAATAAATTTTAATTACGTGTGTTATATAAAAAGATATCTTCTTCCTCCAGTATGAAGGGCAGGTACACATCTAGTGTACTTCTACAAAAGCCTAATTCAAAATCGGAATATTCAGAGAAACAAAGAATATTTCACTTTCGCAAAAGGAATTGGTGACTGCAATAAAAGTTTTATTACAAATTTCTCTGATCTTTAAGTTTTACACAATAGGAGCTTTTGGGTTTATTTCAAAGAAAAACTTCTGTTGAATCAATAAAATTTTTGTTGATGACGAAATTTGTTTTCAACGAAATATTTTATTAAATTAAAAAAATTTCGTTAAAAAACAAGCATAATTTTTCGGTTGAAATGGTGCCAACGAAATTTTGTTGAATTCAGCGAAACATATTTTTACGTGTAACAAATGTCTAAGAAAGAAACCCAGTGTTCCATTTAACGTAACTTTTTTACACCTCATTCATTTTATACATTAGTTGGAAATTGCGTTAATTGTCTTTCAAAATAACTTTTTAAAAGACAGGATATCCTTCGATTGTGCACTTTATCTTAAAGTTTTTTATCCGTTTATAATATACAAGCAGTTTCAAATTTAGAAACGCTAAAGATGCAAAATAATAACACAGTAACTTCCCTTACAAACAGTAGTTTGCAGCTGAAATGGTTGAGCAAATTACCACTGATTTTGGCATCTTTAATGAACACGAGATGCACTCAAGTAAGTTTATAAAAAGTTCTAAAAGCGTCCCCTAGGTGCTCTTCTTAAAGTAACCGGTGAATTCAGCCAAAGAAATGATTTAGTGTAGTTAATAAATGTTCAAAATCTATTGAGTAAAACTTGAAATTTTTTATACATTTCAAGTTATACATTTCCACTGTAAAACTTGCTGATTAATTTCAAGCAAAGCACCACGCCCATGAACATTTTTTGAACTGAATTCCTCGAGGTGAAAAGAAAAACTTCGTTGAGTGCATCTCATGTAGAGTCCATATGCCAAAGTTAGTAGCAGATCTAGCTCAAGTTCAGTTGCAGGTTTCTATTTGTAGGGGGAAGTTTATTCACAACCCTCTTGTAAATTATGTTTTAGAATTTTTATTTTTAAATTTTGGTGGTAAGATCCTATAAAAATTGTAATTCCAGGACATTTGTAAAAATATGTGACGGATAGGCTTTTATAAGTTTATACAGTTAGAGCATAAATTTCTAACTAACGTATTTGATACTTGTAAGCCTGTTTTACTCATTGTCAAAACTTATGTGTGTGGGATTTTCTTTTTATTAACTTTATCTTAAAATTTGAGCATTCAACTCACCCCCTGAATTTTCGAATTCTTATAAGGGAAATCTCACCTAAATACTAATTTACTTGTATGATGAAATATGCATAAGTAAAGCAATCAAATTTCGAATAAAATAACATTAATCATTTTAGAATTCTTTAATGAACATTTTTCTTAATTAACAATATATTTGTATTTTTAGAATTTTGCAATGATGTTGAAGCAAGCTATTTGGTTTTTCGCCGTTTTCGTTGCTATAGCCCTTACCTTAGCAGGTAAGTCCCGTTTATTTATGCAGTGAAACCCCGATCTACATTCCCATTATTGACCGTTTCCCGTATTTTTATGGTCCCTGTGCAAATCGTATTTGAATAACGTTAAAGAAACCCGCAAGCATCGTTCTCCAAAAAGTAAACGCAGCTGGTTGCAGAAACAAAATGGCTCGAAATTTTTTTTTATGTAATAAGGCCTTTAGGGGATGCAATCCCGATCCCGTGGGAACGGTATCCCGCTGGATCCCGCAAACATGTTTGAGGGACTAGTCCCGCAAGATTACAACCGCAATCCTGATATTGAGAAATAAATTAGATTTATTGCAATTTCACGCCACATTCCCAATCATCAAGTGATCAAAAATAATTGCATATGTACGCATTTTATCTCACAATACATAAATCAATAATTACATATTTTATAATTTAAAGTTTTATTTTTTCTAATTACTCTCCAGTGAGAATTTGGATCAAATGTAATCAAAATTTTTCGGTAACTTCCCAATCATAAGTGAACAGGAATATTCCATACTAATTTTTTTCTTAGCCTAACAATCACGAATCAATTATAAAAAGTGTTCATTTTTGGTTTTAATGTTTTAATTTACGCTTTTAACTATTTTACTAAAATGCTAAGAAGACGAGTGATTCTTCACATACAAATGCAAGGATTTTTTTACATTCTTTTTTAGATCCTAAGAACTAAGTACGTTATTTTGAATATCATAACTATAATTAACATATTTCGCTAAGGTTCTGTATTAATTATCAAATATCATTAATTATTAATTTTAAAGTTTAACTACCTGGTGCGCAAAATCTTAATTTTTCCTACTTTTCTCTGTTGAAAGGAATCCATGATTGATGTGATGTCAATCCCGTGCGATTGCGGGATCCAGCGTCATCGATAAGTCTCGCCCCCGAAATCCCACGAAACGAAAAACAGTGCGACATTGCATTCCCTTTTCAAAATAGATGTTAAAGCGATTATCTTTCAAAATTAAGTGATCGAAACATGGTTTCAATTAGAAAAATTCGTCAAATTAAGAGTAGCTTTAAAGCTTAGACTTTAAAGCATATTTCAGACTTTTTCGGTATTTCAGGCGAAACAGAATTCATACTAAAGACGACAAAGTAATGATCTCGATCGAAAGTAGCGTTTGCGGCGTTTATAGTTTTTTTTTTTTTTTTTTTTTTTTATTCAGGTGCCCCCAAAACAATTAGAGTGCATTACGGTTTGTGGCGGGGTAGAGACATTCATCCTTTTAAAGCACAATACGAAAAGTATGAAATAATATAATACACACAATACAGTACTATTTACTTTTTTCCTTTGCAGATAAAGATTCGCCAAGTACAACTAAATCAAAATGTTCGTGCAGAGCAAGGCGCACTACTATAGGACCAAGTAAGAACTTTTATTTATATAACGGAACACCATATGTTTGCATTCTTTCAAATTATCAAGTTCAAGACCCCGGTAAATCTTATTTAAAAACTAGCAGCGTGGCCCGGCGTTGCCCGTGCATGGAAGAAAAATGCCCATTTACCTTAAATATAGATTGTAAAGGGAAGGAATGTGAATCTTCCCGCTGCATTGATAAAAAAGGACATGGGATTTTCCGCTGCAAAAGAAGAAAAAAGAACAAAGTACCTCATAGCGTAGAAACTATAGCGTAGCCGATGTTCATGTCATGAACATAGCGTAGCCGATGTTCTAAACTGCCCAGCAAACACAGCCGTATCGGGTTAGGGATGGGCCGTCATCGGCAGTACCGTTTCGATGTCGGCATTGGCATAATGGTAATTGGGACGGTGTCGGTTCTGTGCTGGCAAAACGATTTGGCGTAGGCAAATAAAAGTTGATTTCGGGCATGCAACGGTCCGATAGCGGCTAGCCTTTTAGGGTTAACATGTGATTTTGGCGATGTACTGCACCAAACGTCAAAACCGATATCGGTCCAGAAGTGTAATTTCTAAACTGAACGGTATAAAGCCAGCACAAGCAGCACATATATATTGTTATAATAATTCTTTTTAATTTATGATTTCAATACTTACTATTTACAATGTTTTGAGTCCGTTGGATTCAAGTGCCTCCTTCACATGCGAAAAAAAGGAGGGAAAGGGGGCAATCATTCTATCTGGTTAATTTACCTGAGGTCCTGTCCAGCGTTCTGGTCTACCGCGCATCTGTCAATCTACAGTTTAGATGTTGGTGATTTTCTCCAGATGTATTGTGAATATCGTTATATAAGTTAACCAGTTTTTTATGACTTAGTATTGAAGGGGTTTCTAAGCGCCCACCCCCACCCCTCAATTGGGGCAGTTTCTGTCTAGTTATTCACAACTCTGAAATAATTATATGACTATAATTTTCATTTTATATAAAGTGATAGTTGTTAAGTACTTCTAATTTAAAAATAATAATAAAATTAATTAATTAATTAATTAAAAATAAAATACATACAATGCATAACATTAAACGCTGCATTTTGAAAGTTCACAAAAGGAGCCCACCATGGCCGAGTGGATAAGACACCGAATAGGGTTGAAGTCATTGGCGGATCCAGAGCCCCCCCCTCCCAGACGAATGAAGTTTGCACTATAGAGCATTGACTTGTTCTGTAAATTCAAGTCATTCAATAAGAGAATGTAACAAAAATTGTCTTGCGCACCCTCCAGAATTTTTTTTTCTGGATCCGCCGCTGGTTCAAGTGTGAAGGTCCAGGGTTCAGGTCTACCGAGCATCTGTCAATTTACAGTTTGGATGTTGGGTGATTTTCTCCAGATGTAATGTGAATATGAGTTATATAAATTAACCAGATTTTTGAACATAGAATTGAGGACAAATCACCGTTGTATCCCCAATTCTGGAACAAAAATTGGGGATATCTTATAAATTTTATATAAATTCAAAACATTATCTAATATTTATAAAATGAAGGAAATATGGTTGATTTTTATAAAATTAGGGAACAAATAATTATTATAATTACTGTTCAACCCCAATTTTATTGCTTATTAATTGTTTTATATATTGGAACAAACGCTAGAAGCCTTCTTCCGCTCAGGGCACCGACGCCCTAAGGCTTAACTCCTGTGTTTTTGCCTTACAAAAAACACAAAACAACAAAACTTTCTGAAATTAAAATGGATTAAAATAGTAGAAAAAATACCTTTTCATTCGTATTTCAATAAAAATAAAAAATATCAGTATAATTTATAGTTAAGGAATTTTTTTTTATAATACATTAGCTGCTGTTGTTAAAAAAATAATAATAATAAAATTAAATAAATAAATAAAAGTTTTAATTCACTATACTGAATAATTATAAATTGAAAAAAATAATAATAGTTTCATTTTAAAATTATCACTATGAATAATTAATTTAATAGCATTTATTTGAACAACTTGTTTGTCATGTTTCTGTTCAAATAAAATAATAGTAAAAATTACGCCAAAATCATGTTTTGCTACAGCATTGTAAAATGCTGTTACAAATTTAAAAAAATTTAATGCTCTTATCTCCTTAAAAATGAATAAAAGTAACCATTTTTTGCTGATTATAGTACATGCTTTATCTTTCTAAAAATTAATTGATTAATTCATTGCAGATATTGAAGTATAAACTATTTTGCAGTAGAATAACACTAATTTGTTTTATTTTTTTCCATGCGATCTAATTTAAAGTAAATAATTTAAAAGCTAAAATCTCGCGGACTTTCTTTTCCAACTACCCCGTCCCGTGTCCGCGTTCACGTAACATGTAGCAAAGGCGCAGTGGGTGGGGGTGAGGGGGGACGAGTGCATTCCTAAGAGCTTTCCACCCCTTGTAGGAACCACAGTATTACACAGGAAGACGAAATGGATCTTTCCTATTATATCGGTCCCTATTCATGGTCAATCGAAGAGCGGAAGTTGGTGGGTTTTTTTTTTTTTTTCGTTTGCTTGTCCATTCCATTCCAAGGCTGTAACAGAAATCATCTCGCAATGTAAACTTTTCAGTAACGTGGATTTTGAGTTTTCTCAGAGCAATGAAGGAGATTGCTGTATTTTTCTCTGGATAAATTGCGATTTTTTTTTTCCTAGACTAAATGGCACTGACTGCAGCTAGACAAAAATTTTAAAATAGTCTGAATGTGGTTAGTGCTTTTTAGTTTTAAATAGGCTAAGTTCTTACGTCAGTTAGATCGGACTTTGCTGTAGTTTTCTCTGGATAAACTGTGATTTTTTTCTAAAGACTAACTGGTATTAACCTCAACTAGACAAAAATTTTAAAGTTGTCTAAATGTGGTTAGTGCTTTTTGGTTTTCATTTTGCTAAGTTCTCACGACAGTTAAAAAGGGGTAAGTTGATTTTTAAGTATATATTAAGAATTTGTATTTTTTCTTAGCTAGATTTTTTTATGTTATCTCAGGGACTACTAAAATAAGATGTAGTTCAAAACTGCTAATTATTTCTAAATAATGCGAAAATGAAATTTATAATTCAAGTAAGCAAACTTGGAAACTATTAATAAACAAGCAGGACGGTATTTTTAATAAATAACTTACATACTGCATTGAAAAATGTGTCTATTTACTTAAGTACTTAATTTCATATTACTCAAAACAACAGAAAAAAATAAGTATGTTCTGTTATAGAAAGTTCCTTTCTTCTACTAAAGGATAATCCTATGAAAATTCAGTAATATATAAAATATTTACTTAAAGTAAGTATCTTCTAATAATAAACATGGTTTTATTAATACTTATTAGTTTCATATATAGTTTAGCACTAATCAACCTATTAAAAATAATTATTATTATTATATAAATTACTTTACATCACTGGGGCTAATTTTGAAATATACAAAATACTTAGTTATTAAGTATAAACAAAATAATTTGTTTGTATATGAAAATGTTTAATTATTTTGAAGAGAAAACGTTTTTATGAAATTAACCGTTTATTTGTAGAATCAGCCAATATTTTAATTTCTTTTAACGTATGTTGTTTACATTCTTCTTTAAAACAATATATATAAAATCAAAAGTCAACTTTATTTTGTATTATGACATAACTTAACAAAAAAATAAATTAAAACATTTTTTAAAAAAGCATGTTGTATAACTTTAATATTTTTTTCTCCCTTTTTTTAGCATTGCATGAATGTTTATTTATAATCTTTGGTTCTAGAAAATTATAAATTTTCTTGGCTTCTAAAAAATTTTTGGAAGAGAAAAAGGAACATTGTCTAGTTGAGCCTAATATGTTGTTTAAAAAATGTATATCGTCTGATAAACATATAGTAACACGTTTAAAAAAATAAAAACCATTGGTTGATGCATAAAAAAATAATACGGTTAATTTTAAAAAGAGCTTTCCTTCTTAAATTCATCAAATATTTTCTTAAAAACAAAATAATTTGCCAATTAGGTATTTTTAATAAATTTAATCCTAGTGGTGTAAAGTCATTTATATAATAATAATTATTATTTCTTTAATTTGTTGATTAATACTTTAGAGAACTAACTACGGAGCTAATTAGGGTATTTTGGGAATCAATAAGGTGCTGGCCGGTTTTCGATATTTTGTCGTTGCCGATACCACACCAAAAACGTAATGGTTTGGTTCAAAAGTGGCACAGGGCTGGGCCGACGCCGATATCGTTTTTGCCGACACCGAACCAGAACCACCCCATCCTTTCGGCCCGACACACGCCCAGGCGGACGCAATTTTGTCGTTTTCGGTACCGCGTGAGCGATGTCGCCCCGGCACATTCTGCGCCGGCATGCCAGTGTCGGCCCAAAACTTATCCGATAGGGCTTTGTTTGCTGGGTGATGTCTGAGAATGAATTAATTTTGATTTTTCATTTTCAGAATTTTCTTTTCAATAAAAGCTACATGTCGAACTATGAAAATTTTACATATTTTTGACCAATTTTTAACTCTTTTACGTAGCTATTGCATTCCCTTTTCAAAATAGATGTTAAAGCGATTATCTTTCAAACCTAAGTGATAGAAACATGGTTTCAATTAGAAAAGTTCGTCAAATTAAGAGTAGCTTTAAAGCTTAGACTTTAAAGCATATTTCAGACTTATTCGGTATTTCAGGCGAAACAGACTTCCTCCTAAAGACGACAAAGTAATGATCTCGATCGAAAATAGCGTTTGCGGCGCTTATAGTTTTTATTTCAGGGGGCCCCCAAAACAATTAGAGTACATTACGCTCTGTGGCGGGGTAGAGACATTCATCCTTTTAAAGCACAGTACAAAAAGTATGAAATAACTTAATACACACAATACAGTACTATTTACTTTTTTCCTTTCTTTCCTTTGCAGATGAAGATTCGCCAAGTACAACTGAATCAGAAGGTTCGAGCACAGCAAGCCGCACTACTATAGGACCAAGTAAAAACTTTTATTGATATAACGGAACACTATATGTTTGCATTCATTCAAAGGCCCCGGTATATCTTAATTAAAAACTAGCAGCGTGGCCCGGCGTTGCCCGTGCAATGGAAGAAAATTGCCCATTTACCTTAAATATAGATTGTAAAGGGAAGGAATGTGAATCCTCCCGCTGCAATGATTAAAAAAAGAACACGGGACTTCCCACTGCAACGAAAAAAAATGTGAATGTGAATCCTTCCGCTGCAATGATAAAAAAAAAAGGACATGGGATTTCCCGCTGCAAAAAAAGAAAAAAGAACAAAGTACCTCATAGCGTAGAAACTATCGGGAATTGGACCTGGCTAGGCTTCTCCACTTCTACCCGTGTGTATTCTAGCAGTCATTTATGGTTAAAACCTACGCAACTACTAAAAACAAATACAGCCCAGTCGTCGATATGAGATTGTAAAGAGAAAGAATGTGAATCCTCCGGCTGCAACCATAATAAAAAGGACATTGGACTTCACGCTGAACCGAGAAAACAATAAATATGGCATGTGTTAGCTTACAGAGGTTATACGAAATTGGACGTGGGTAGGCTTCTTCCCTTGAGTTCTGATATGTAGTCTTTTATCAAAATTACCAACGTACCAACGGAAAACAAATAAAGAGTTTCCAGTCATCAATATAATAACCAATCTGCCTGAATTTCGCGAAGAGGGAGGAAATGGATTAGCCCGGTAAGCGACCCATCTATCTTTCCCCCTCCACCTCCTCCCCCCTTCCGTCTCTCTTTCGCTCTGCCTGAGAAGACCGACCTTGAAAATGAAAAACCGAATGGGGCAATTTACCTTCGTTCCGGAACTTGCATTCTGGTGAGAATTTTAATATGGGATCTTTTCAGAAACAAAATCATATAAAAAAATCTAATAAACATTTCCGCACGGTTCAAAATTTAAAAGAGGGAGAAATAAATGTTCAATCAGCGATAAAAAGATGGAAAATTTTTGCCCATTAGGTTTTTCGATGCGACAGTTTAAATATAGCATATTTTTAAAAGCAATACATTTTCTTCGAAACAGGATTTCCTTTAAAAAATTCCCAAAAATCGGCAAATGTAAGTACGATTTTGTAACAAATTGTATTTGAAAAAGAAAACTGTAGTTTCCGATGATATAAAAAATATAGTATTCGGACAGAAATTTAGCTCGCGATAACGTAAAATGCAAGAAAAATTGCCAAAAACCTTACAAAACATAAAATAACTCAAAAACTATCAATCCGATTAATTTCATTTTTACGGTGTTAGCTTTCTCTTGTCCTATTTAGTCAGCGTGCCAAATTTGGTCAAGATCCGTCGAAATGTCTTGACGCGTATAGCGAACAAACAAACAAACAAACTCTTCTCTTTTATATATATAGATAGAGTGAGGTGCGGCAAGTAACACAGCGGAAGATGTGGTCACTCCCAACACCTTTAAGTTTCACAAATTCTTCCGGATGATCTGTAGCATTGATTTTATATATCTATTCCACAACACTTACAGTACATTATGCTTTAATTTATGATTTGTGAAAGCCATTAGCCATTTACTAAAAGTTCGATTTTCTCATCAGAATATTTCTTTTTCCCTAAAAACCAAACGTAGTATACCAAATAACAAATTACATATTTATGAAGCGCATTAGAATAAAATCATTCTAATTTTTTTTTTTTTTTCGTGGTAAAAGTAAGTAATTTTTTATATGCGTGTCCAGTATCCCCACAATTGGGGCCCCTAGTATGGTGGGGTAAGTAAGCCATTATTTGAACCGGACAGTTTTGTTCTGGACCATGGTTCAAAACAAAGTTTTCTTATACAAACCTCTACCCAGCAAACACACACCTGCTGGCGGAGTACCTTGCCAGTGCCTTTCTGCCTTTACGTCCAGTACCGGCCCGGCACTGCAAAAAGTAACTGAATCGCACCAAAAGTGGTCGCCCGAGAAGTACGTTGCCAGAAGCCTGGGAAGGCAACGGCACTCTGCTGGCATACTGCATGTGCCGGCCGTTACTCGCAATAAAGGCACTGGCCCAATAATGCCCGAAATGAAACGGCCGGGTGCCGGCTATTATTAAAAATAAAGGCACTGGCCTGGTACCTTAACAGTGACTACAAAGTAATGGTACGGTACCGGATTAGTGACTATTTACAGTAATGCTGCCATAATTAAAATATAAGCCAGTCGCGGATTCGGGGAAGGGAGCTTATTCTTCAATCTCCACCCCCACCCAGAAAAAAAAAAAACATTCCTTAAGGGTAACATTTTGAAAGATTAAGAAACAACATAAATGAAAGATAAAAAACAGCAAAATCCGTTGGTCAATCGTTTGCAAATTATGTGCACCTATCATTAGTGAATTGTGTGCAGTTTTCATAAACTGCCGTTTTCTTATAAATTTGCAGTCGAGAAAGATTTTTTTGTGAGAAAGTCGGTAACGCATTTCAGAACCAACATAAAATCATTTATAAACAGTTTAATTTCAATATTTCAGAGTTAGAGATTTTATAAATGAGTTATAATACTTTATGGTGTATATATATATGTGTGTGTGTGTATGTGTACTAATCAAAATCTTACAGGAAGTAATAATAAATAAAATTGTACTATGACTACACACATAACTTTAGGGTAACATTTTGCTTTCTTGTACATTTTGTTTAGATTAAATTATTTTTTAAATCTTAGCTAGTCTGAAAAGAAATTTTCTGTATCTATATCTGTTGTATACTGCATGATTCAAATAATATGGAGGAAAGTACTTTTATACACTCAAATAAGTATCTAGTACAGGGTGTCTATCAAATTTCTGAAAGTCAATTTCCTGACTTTTTTCCGACTTTTTCCTGACTTTTGGGAGGTAGAAGGACCAGAAGCGTATATAAGTTTCCATACCCGAGTGGGGGGGGATTTTAAATCTTATTGCTATTAGAGTTAATATTCATGTTTTAAAATATCTGCTGGGAGACCCGGGCGCCCCGCAGGACTTCTTCGACGGACTTTCAGCAACCATTCTAATGAAGAGGTAAGTCATCCAAATTGAACACTATCCAATACGTTAAATTCAAAAATAAAACGAAACTCAAACAAAGAGCGCACACTTTGTAAGAAAAAAAGGGGCCAATTGCTTGTGTTATATGCGAGTATGCGTACATAAATATTGAGAAATATTAAGCAATAAAAATAAATACGTACGTGGAAAATAAAATGATTGAATAAATCACGTATAATCATCTACTAATCCCGTCCACGATACTTACTTCTAGCACAAATTTTAGCCACTTTCGTCTTTCTACACTTCAAATCCAAAACACTGAGTTAAAATAAATAATCAATGAATGAAATTCTATTGCAAACCAGACGGATGATCACGCGCTGACGACAGCTTTTTTACCCTCCCGTCACGATGGATGAGCCCCCATTTTTCCCTCCTTATGCAAACATATGGCTTGATGCTTTCGCGGTCCGGAAAATACGTTGCAGTTGCATTCGGTTTCGAGACTGAGAAATATGAAGGGTTAAAAAAAAAGGGATACCGAAAAAAAATGATTCTTTTGGTGAATTTTCCGGACCCATTAACCAATTTCCCGGTTTTTTCCGGACTTTCCGGACCCATTTTCCAATTTCCCGGCTTTTTCCAGACTTTCCGGATTTTCCGGAGCGGTAGACACCCTATAGTAACATCACCGACTTAAAAAAAGTCACAGGTTTAGTAGCCATTTTCTCAATTTTAGTTCCCAAAGAAGTAACATTTTTGAATGATTTTTTAGTTAAGAAATAAACATGCTTAATTTAGCTTCATTTAAGAAGGATTGAATAAAATGATAAATTTAAAAAACTTCATATATATATAACAGAACATATAATACATTTATTTTTATTGCACGATTAAAAAAAAAAGATTATAATGTTTTCCGAAAACTCAGTAGCAGCTTTAAAAAAAAAAGGGGAGTTGACAAAAACCAACACCAGATTTTCAAATGAGTCGCTGGAGTAAGGTAAAACATGAAAATAGTATGAAAACGACTTTTTTTTTTGGTTCAAAAAGTCGCCTAATCTTTAAATTAGTTGCAAAAGTCCATTGAACATTAAAAACAGTAAAAGTAAAAATTTACCTGTAATATTTTCCTGACTGTTTAAAAACTGAAATCCAACCGTAAAATCTTCTTTCTGTATCCATAACCAGCAAGATATCACTGCAGAAGCAAATCTCATTATAATTATTATTGCTCCTAACAGAGATATCTCACTAGTCCATAGCAATTTCGTTCTCGAAAGTCTGCAACAACAACCAAAACTTTATCCTAAAAAGCATATTTCATAATTGGCTTCCCGCTCAACGTTTCAATATTTGCAAAACGAAATCAAACATCAAGAGAAAAAAGAATGGGTTATACTCAATCGACAGTAAAACTCGCCAATCTTCAAATGCATAAAAAATTCATTTGTACTTCGTATAAATAATCTGAATTAATATAGCCAAATCCGCGATAACAGTTCGAATTCTTGGTGCCTTATCGTGCAACCGTGAGATATTAGTTGACCCTGGGTAGATATTTTTGACCTCTTGCTTTCCGTAATGAGGCCGTTAAAGGGTGCGAAATAGAACATTTGATTCAGGAGTAATCGAAACAGAATGAAATAATATAATATGTAAATATTGGTTCATTGCTGAATTTCTAACAAAATAGCTGCAGGAGCTCTAATTTGTTTTATTGTAAATTTGAGCATTAATTACCTAATTTATATTTATCTTTTGTTTTACCACTGCTATATTTAATTGAATAAAAAAATGTCAATAGAAGCAATTATGTAGGCTGTTAAAATTTTTAATTTAATCTAAAATTCTCTGAAGAAAAAAAAATTACAGGAGCTGAGCTCTCATGCAAAACCCTGACTGGTCTTCGTGTAATACTATCTAACATATTTCTGCACCCTAATTCGGTAGATTTTAAAAGAGACTTAACGTAGAAAAAAGTCTCCAAATATGTTTTTCAGGAAAAGTTTAGCAAAATCGTAAAATATTAATATAAATTATAAAAATGTTAACATTAAAATTCATAATTCTGTACATAGTGGGGGTTATATACTGTCATATACAGAGTGGAGGTTACACTGTCGGTGTAGTAAATATTTTTATAGCATACTGAACTCGTTTGTATTATTTTAGTTTTTAGTACTAAAATATTTGAAGTCACAATATGAACTTCTCCCCTTACATCCCCCCAGTAGCGGATCCAGGGGAGGGGCTAGGGGGCTTCACCCCCCCCAAAAAATATTGCTGAAGGGTAACATTCTGCTTTATTATACACTTTAAAATGCTAAAATGATCATATTTTATTACTTAGCCCCTCCCAAAAGCATGCACATTGATTTAGACTAAAATTTTGAATTATAGTACATTTTAATTGGGTGAAATAAGCTTTTTTAAAAAAATTTAGCCCCTCCCAAAAAAAATGTCTGGATCCCCCACTGCCCCCCCTCAAAAAAAAAATATTAGCAGTGGCCCTGCCTTTGGGTGCCCGGAACTTATATCCCCTAACACTTCTACACCGTATGAATGTGAAACAATATTATTTAATTAAAATAACGAAATTTTATGCCAACACTACGAAATATATACAGGCCCATTACTGCCAAATAGTGCTGGTCCGGTATATTTTAAGCAGTACCACGCCGTTAACTTTTTTGTGCATGTCACAGACACATGGCAGTTCGCCGTTACTAGTTACGTACCGGCGCATATGCACTTTTCAGGCACTGGTAATCCAGTGACTTCCAGACGATGGCAATCTATCTTGCTCCCGGTATACGGCACTTCGCCAGCACGACGGGTACCCGGCCGTCATTTTGCGGGCAGTTGTGTGTTTGCTGGGTATACTCCAGTGTAGAATATGCTGTATTAAAACTAAGCGAACCAATACTTTCAATCCAGCTACATAAGCCGATGTTCTAAACTGATGTCTGAGAATGAATTAATTTTGATTTTTCATTTTCAGAATTTTCTTTTCAATAAAAGCTACATGTCGAACTATGAAAATTTTAAATATTTTTGGCCAATTTTTAACTCTTTTACGTAGCTATTGCATTCCCTTTTCAAAATAGATGTTAAAGCGATTATCTTTCAAACCTAAGTGATAGAAACATGGTTTCAATTAGAAAAGTTCGTCAAATTAAGAGTAGCTTTAAAGCTTAGACTTTAAAGCATATTTCAGACTTATTCGGTATTTCAGGCGAAACAGAATGCCTACTAAAGACGACAAAGTAATGATCTCGATCGAAAATAGCGTTTGCGGCGTTTATAGTTTTTTTTTCTGCCCCCCCCAAAAACAATTAGAGTACATTACGGTCTGTGGCGGGGTAGAGACATTCATCCTTTTAAAGCACAATACAAAAAGTATGAAATAACTTAATACACACAATACAATACTATTTACTTTTTTCCTTTCTTTCCTTTCCAGATGAAGATTCGCCAAGTACAACTGAATCAGAAGGTTCGTGCAGAGAAAGCCGCACTACTATAGGACCAAGTAAAAACTTTTATTTATATAACGGAACACTATATGTTTGCATTCTTTCAAATTATCAAGTTCAAGACCCCGGTAAATCTTATTTAAAAACTAGCAGCGTGGCGCGGCGTTGCCCGTGCAATGGAAGAAAAATGCCCATTTACCTTAAATATAGATTGTAAAGGGAAGGAATGTGAATCCTCCGGCTGCAACGATAATAAAAAGGACATGGGACTTCACGCTGAACCGAGAAAAACAATAAATATGGCATGTGTTAGCTTACAGAGGTTACCCGAAATTGGACGTGGGTAGGCTTCTTCCCTTCTACCTATCTGAGTTCTGATATGTTGTAGTCTTTTATCAAAATTACCAACGCACGAACGCAAAACAAATAAAGAGTTTCCAGTCATCAATATAATAACCAATCTGCCAGAATTTCGCGAAGAGGGGGGAAATGGATTAGCCCGGTAAGCAACCCATCTCTCTTTCCCCCTCCACCTCTCCTCCCCCCCTTCCGTCTCTCTTTCGCTCTGCCTGAGAAGACCGACCTTGAAAATAAAAAAACGAATGGGGGAATTTACCTTCGTTCCGGAACTTGCATTCTGGAGAGAATTTTAATGTGATCTTTTCAGAAACAAAATCATATAAAAAATCTAATAAACATTTCCGCACGGTTCAAAATTTAAAAGAGGGAGAAATAAATGTTCAATCAGCGATAAAAAGATGGAAAATTTTTGTCCATTAGGTTTTTCGATGGACAGTTTAAACATAGCATATTTTTAAAAGCAGTACATTTTCTTCGAAACGGGATTTCCTTTAAAAAATTCCCAAAAATCGGCAAATGTAAGTACAATTTTGTAACAAATTGTATTTGAAAAAGAAAACTGTAGTTTCCGATGATATAAAAAATATAGTATTCGGACAGAAATTTAGCTCGCGATAACGTAAAATGCGAGAAAAATGGCCAAAAACCTTACAAAACATAAAATAACTCAAAAACTATCAATCCTATTAATTTCATTTTTACAGCAATAGCTTTCTCTTGTCCTATTTAGTCAGCGTGCCAAATTTGGTCAAGATCCGTCGAAATGTCTGGACGCGTATAGCGAACAAACAAACAAACAAACTCTTCTCTTTTATGTATACAGATAGGGTGAGGTGCGGCAAGTAATACAGCGGAAGATGTGGTCACTCCCAACCGTCTTAAGTTTCACAAATTCTTCCGGATTATCTGAAGCATTCATTTTATATATCTATTCCACAACACTTACAGTACTTATGTTTTAATTTATGTTTTGTGAAAGCCATTAGCCATTTACTAAAAGTTCGATTTTCTCATCAGAATATTTCTTTTTCCCTAAAAACCAAACGTAGTATATCAAATAACAAATTACATATTTATGAAGCGCGTTAGAAGAAGATTATTCTAGTGTTTGTTTCTTTTAAATTTCGTGAAAAAGTAAGTAATTTTTTATATGCGTGTCCCGTTTCCCCATAATTGGGGCCCCTAGTATGGTGGGGTAAGTAAGCCATTATTTGAACCGGACAGTTTTGTTCTGGACCATGGTTCAAAACAAAGTTTTCTTATACTAACCTCTATACTCCAGTTTAGAATATGCTGTATTAAAACCAAGCGAACCAATACTTTCAATCCGGCTTCATAAGCCGATGTTCTAAACTGATGTCTGAGAATGAATTAATATTGATTTTTCATTTTCAGAATTTTCTTTTCAATAAAAGCTACATGTCGAACTTGAAAATTTTAAATATTTTTGACGTATTTTTAACTCTTTTACGTAGCTATTGCATTCCTTTTTCAAAATAGATGTTAAAGCTATTATCTTTCAAACCTAAGTGATAGAAACATGGTTTCAATTAGAAAAGTTCGTCAAATTAAGAGTAGCTTTAAAGCTTAGATTTTAAAGCATATTTCAGACTTATTCGGTATTTCAGGCGAAACAGAATTCATACTAAAGACGACAAAGTAATGATCTCGATCGAAAATAGCGTTTTCGGCGTTTATAGTTTTTTTTTTTTTTTTCAGGGGCCCCCAAAACAATTAGAGTACATTACGGTCTGTGGCGGGGTAGAGACATTCATCCTTTTAAAGCACAATACAAAAAGTATGAAATAACTTAATATACACAATACAGTACTATTTACTTTTTTCCTTTCTTTCCTTTGCAGATGAAGATTCGCCAAGTACAACTGAATCAGAAGGTTCGAGTAGACCAAGCCTCACTGCTATAAGACCATGTAAAAACTTTTATTTATATAACGTAACACTATATGTTTGCATTCATTCAAATTTTTAAGTTCAAGACCCCGGTAAATCTTATTTAAAAATAGGGTAAAGTGGGGCAAGTGACACAGCGGAAGAAGCGGTCACTCCCACCCGCCTTAATTTTCACAAATTCTTCCGTTATAGATGATCTGCTGCATTCATTTTATATGCCTATTACTAGGCTTACCAAATTTCTGAAATGTTCACCCGGGACACCGGAATGCCTTATTATCGCATGGGCAAATCGGGATTTTGCCCAGGACTCCCGGTTCGAAAGGGCGCCCAATTTCAAATATTGTTCTGAAATATTCTTTTATACGTCAAAATTTTATGAAAAGGAAACCAAATTTTCATACATGGGGGACCCAAAATTCATCAGTGCCGGGGGCCCCTGTTGGTCATAATCGGGCCCCTGCCAGCGTCCCGGGTATTCAAGGGCACATTTGCTCGGCCAGTGACTGAACGCGTTCGCGCTCTAGACTGGGTAACGGAAGGTGCCTGTTTCAAAACAGGCAAACAGACAAAACCCGAAGATTGTATAAGATAGAATGTTACTAAGCTACACATTGCTTGGTTCTTGCATGTTTATCGGTACATAAAAATTTACACTTCAATAGACCCCCTCCCCCTCATAACACGGAAGATATTTTGTTATGGGAATCCGTGTTGTACGGGTCCTGAGCTATACTCCACCTGGAGTGCGGACTCCGCTTATAATCGCTTAAAAATTATTTGCAATCCTCAGAAACACATGAAATTTAATGTTGCCATTCAAAAGTTATATTAATTAGGAGCTAAAGCGTAATAAAATCAGAACATCTGTTTAAGCCGTATTTTTAATAATGTAAAACCTATTGGACACCTTGCGAATTTGCCACCCATGGCGATTTTTCATTATTTGGCGACATGCGTACATGTAAAGTTAATAAAAGCTACGGTACAGATAGGATAGCTTGCCACTATTGCGACTTTTCATTATTTGGCGCTTTACACTTATTCGTAAAAAAGGGCATCATTTCAACAAACAAAACCCAAAGGTTGGATCAGATAGAATGTTACCGAGCTACACATTGCTTGGTTCTTGCATGTTCCTTGGAACATAAAATTTTAAACTTCACACTATTTTGAAATATGTAAAATCATGGAATACCTTGCGTATTTGCCACCGCTGGCGATTTTTCATAATTTGACGACTTGCGCATAAGTATTGTTAATAATTAGTTCAAAGAAAACAGCACTTTATAAGTTTTATTTGATAAAAACTACGGAACAGCTAGGATAGCTTGCCACCAATGGCAACTTTTCAT
Source organism: Cheiracanthium punctorium (assembly GCA_038373885.1). Taxonomy (NCBI): domain Eukaryota; kingdom Metazoa; phylum Arthropoda; class Arachnida; order Araneae; family Cheiracanthiidae; genus Cheiracanthium; species Cheiracanthium punctorium. The sequence goes on from JAWZYV010010633.1 coordinate 77,176, forward strand.
TATTTGGTGATTGACACATGCTCATAACCTATAATTACTGCTCATGTAAGGTTACCGGGAAAACCGTTATCCATATATTCATATACATAATCCTTTGCAGATTGGAGTATTTAGCACCACGAAATATATCATCTCGCCGCGCTGGCAAATATCCAAGCTGTACTATAACTGTTATAATGGCATAGTTAACGCCGCCAAATATTTCTACTGGTAGCAAATAATCCAACTGCACCAAACCGGCTTTAAAATAATCTGCATTTTAATTATTTTTCATTTTCAAGATATTAGTTGTTCTGTTTTGGAAAAACGAATAATCGCTAATTCTAAACTCCTGTTGTCTAAGCGAACTTACTATTTGAAAATTGTCAACTTTGCGTAAAACATTTTGAGTTACTTATTTCATATAGTTTTATTTTGCCGTAAAATGGGCGTAATTCTAACTCATGTTTGTAAATTTCACGCGATTCTACATACTTGGTAACGCTTTGTTGCAAAGGAATGAATGATTTTATGCCAAATCTGGCAACCATTATGTTTATTTTTTCAGTTTTTTATTAATATCTTCTAAAATAATTCGATTTTCGAAATTTAAGTCAGCTTAGCAGGTTCCTCGGAATTTTTCGAATCTGTGGGCGCCTTAGTCGAAACTCAAATCCCCATGGTTCAGGAGGAGATTTTCAATATAATCTACCAGTCGAACTATGACCATTTGAAATATTTTGGACCATTTGTGAACTCTTTGTAGCTACCTATAAAGAACAGGCCAATTTAAGATTTAGTGTAATTGTTTTATTAGCTTTCCTATATTAAAAATTTTGGGGGGACACTTTAAAAAACATTATCCAGCCGATTGTAATCAAAACAAGCAAGATAATTCATGCAAACCACACGTATTATAGAACCCTTTCGAACACAACAATATTTGGCCATGTATTCTACATAATCCGGCGAGATCTTAAGGATATTCTTTGAAAAAAGGTGTAGGGGAATTTGGGGTACAATGTAACACGATGTGCAATGAAACATACCATCTAAAATCAGAAGGGTTTGTCGTATAAAGTTGTAACTCACACACCTGTTACACAAATACAGTCAACTCCCGGTTACAGTGACCGCTGGGACCATCAAGTTTCGTCCACTATAACCGAAGTTAACTAAAACCGAAGTGTCACCATGGTGAACAGAGGTACTGTATGTGAATCGGGACTAATGGTTTGCGTTTACTATAGCCAAAAGTTCCCTATATCCGGTGTTGATTGTATATGTTCCAGTAATTCATGTAATTTGAAGAGAATCGCATTTTTACGAGAAAAGCTATAGAAAGTTATGTTATTGGATTTTCACGCCGGGAAGTAAGTTTCATTAATAAAAGGAAGCTTGGTTTACCTCCTTGTTCTCATATGTATAATCATTTATTTTTCAAATATTGTAATCACTATGAAGTCATCGTCTTCATACTCCAAATGTAAAAATTAAAAAAATAAAATATGCCGCTGGGACCATCAAGTTTCCTCCATATATACTTATTTTGTAGCCTTGCTTCAATGAAATACGTTTACAAGTGTTTCATTGTACCAGATGAGTTTTTAAAAGTTTAGCTGCAAAAACGTTCACTATGTGGCGCACTACTTGAAAAGTCAGCTCAAAAAATCGCTGTTCTTAGTTAGTATATATACAAAAAATTATCGAAAATTGTTGAAATTATTTGTACGTTCCAGGTTTATCATTTGTTTTGTTAAATTTGCTGTTTTGCCATTGAAAATATCACGTAGTTGACACTTTTTAAGATTCTTTTCTTTTTACTTGGAACACATTTCATAAGTAAATCCGCATATAATATTTAGTTGTGTCGGAAAGTGTTTTATAACCGATGCGTTTATCTTGGTTTATCTTTATAATAATTATGCTTTATATGTTTTCACTCACAATATGGCGTACATTTTCGTGCCACATTTATCACAATAAACCAAGTGTTTTTTTTTTCAGTTAGTGCATATTATTTTGTGTCTGTAACCTTCATTTTCTGTATTCGTCCTCGGCTTTAAAAGATGAAACCATTCATGTCTTGCAATTTCAGGCGACTGCAAGGAGGAGGATCATGAAGAATATACGCTGGAGCACGTCGAATGTGAACCGACCTGTAGAGGTGGCAAAGGGTTATGCAATCTGGAAGGAGGACCTTCATGCCGTTGCACGGACGGATATATAAGGACTGACACAGGCGGTAAATGCGTTAAAAAGGGAACATGCGACGAAGGTAGTGATTTGGTTTCATAAGTTGTACAGAAAAGAAAAAAAAAAAAAGGGGAGTGGCTCTTTCGTGGACACGGCCGTGTGTTTTATGTGCATATGCGTACGTAACGAGTAATACAGTGTGTCCGAAAAGTCCTTGACACATTTCAAAAATTCACAGAAAAGCAACAAATTGTTACATTAATATGGGGTTCGCACAATAGTGCTTCTCGGAATTTATTTTTCCATCTTGATACAAACTACTTTCCGAATGATTTCACAGGCGCTGCATCTCTAGTTTTCAGCCGCGAGAGCCATTAGGGAATTTTTCGTCAGTTTCAAACAGCACTGACTGTGAGGGAATATTCATTCTAGCTATAATGACGAGAAAGCGCACTGCGTAGGTTGGTATTTCGAATCAAAATCCATAACTACAGTTCGGGGAAAGTGTCGTAACTTGTTTAAGAAAAACCATCCGAGTCGAAACAGCATTTTGGCCTGGCATGAAAAGTTTTTACGGAAACGTTTCAGATTAGGAAAGAAGCTGCCTGCAACGAAGATCGGATGAGACTGTACAACAAATGGACATGGATGAGCTTGAGAACAGTTTAGATTGATACGTTCGTTTTTCTTACTCTGGCTGTACAGCGCAATCTATGAACACTGTTTGGATTATTTTATTTTATTTTATTTATTTATTTATTTTTTGCAATGTCAAAATAACTTCGAAAACCTGAGAAGTATTAATGTGCAAACCGCATATTCCTACGACAACTTGTTGCTTTTGTATGAATATTTTAATGTATCAAGGACTGTTTCCGCCGTAAGTGGACTGTAGAATTTCGAACAGTAATATAAAGCAGTTGCAAGCAATAGAAATTTTTTGTTTCTGAAATCCAAGGAAATTATCAAGGTGCTACAAAAAAACAAGCAAGCAAGTGATACAAAAAAATCCAAGTATAGAGAGAGGCGAGGTGAAACGAAGCGAACCTAAAAAATAACTTGCCAAATAAAGCACCAAACGTTAGAGTTTCGTGAAGGCGCAAACATACGCCCCGGCATTGAAGGGTTTTTTCAATACAAATAGCATAATAATAATTTTTTATCAATCAAATTATTTACAAGGTATTGGAAGTACGGCCAGTTTAGTAATGGGCGGCTTTTATACAACAAGTTTAGTTTTTACTAAACATACAAGAATCATATTGTCTTTGCCATATATGACCTTTTTAACTCGACCTAACATCCAAGAATTTAAGGGCATGTTATATTCCTCCCCGATTGCGCCTTCAGATATGTTGTTTTTGGTAAAGAACCACTTATTTTTTTGCTGCAAGTGATTAAGGTAGTCTCTTTGCCACCTTCTCCATACATCTTGAGTTATTTTAATGTGCACTGCCCTCTACTCAATCTATTTTCTGATAAATCAGTTAAATTAGGTTCAACAATGCTTAAAATTGGCCTACCTATTAGAAAGTGTGCGGGTGTTAGTGCTTGTAAGTCATTAGCATCAGCTGATAATGGGACCAGAGGTCGAGAATTTAATATGCCTTCTATCTGATTGGTGATTGTTAAAAATTCTTCATATGTTAATTTCAGAATTCCAATTGATCGCGAAAGATGAAATTTAAACGATTTCACCGCAGCCTCCCAAAGACCACCAAAGTGAGAAGATTTCGGGTGTATGAATTTCCACTGAAGGTTTTCTGAAGTAAGGTATTTGGCCAATGTGTAATCAGGATTATTAACTAAATTAGCTAAGCGTTTTAACTCGTTATGTGCTACGACAAAATTACAACCATTATCAGTAAAGAGTGTTGCAATTTTTCCTCTTCGGGAAATAAATCTTTTTAAGGCAGCAATAAATGAGTCTGAAGTTAAATCTGAAACGATCTCAAAATGTACTGCACCTGCTGCGAAAGAAACAAATACTGCAATATAAATTTTTTGCAGTGGTCCCTTTCCTTGAAATTTGTTTTTCATGAAGAAGGGGCCGCAGAAATCGACACCTGTGGTATTAAATGGGTAAGATTGGCTACATCTTTCCTTCGGCAAATCACCCATTTTTTCCTCACAAAATTTTGGATTAAATTTAGCACAAGTTACACAATGATGAACAATATTTCTGGCAGCATTTCTGCCTCCAATGGGCCAAAATTTTTGTCTAGTTAAATGTAGAAGGGTTTGAGCTCCTACATGACCATAGTGTTTACGTAAATCTAGCATAATTGAAGATAGCATGGTTCTGGGGCAATACAATAGGAAACTTACTATCATAATTCAGTTCAGAGTTTTGTAGGCGTCCGCCTACTTTAATAACGTTACATTTTTTATTAAAAAAAACAAAAACATGATAGAGATTTAAGTTTACTAGATGAGTTACTTCATAAATAGTACTTATCCTTTGAAAGTCTTCTGGCAGACTTTCCTTTGCAATTAAGGATATTAGCATCTTCGCAATGGCGGCAACTTCTTCTGCCGTCAGGTGGCCTGTTCTGTGTTGACCTCTGCAATTATTTAAGAATCTAAAAATAAAACTAAAAATATTAATTACTTTTCTATAATTATTACTTAAACTAAGGAATCTATCGATAAAGTCAGATTTTAAACTCACAAGGCATTGATCAGATGTCTTTTTAAGTTCATCAGAAAATTGCTTTTCTGCACAGAGGTCCATTACCTCTTCCTTTTGACGAAATGAATCAGGTTGCTGGAGAAAAGCAGGACCAGTCCACCACAGTTCATCTTTAGAAAGTTGTTCAGGAAAGGCTCCTCGAGATAGTACATCAGCAGGGTTCAACTTAGATGGTATGTGTTGCCAATTGCAGTTGTGGCTTTGTCGCTGTAGCTTTCCCACTCAATTCGCAACGAAGGTCTTTAAGAGATGTGGTCCACTTCTTATCCATGCCAAAGCAATAGTAAAATCTGTATACACTTTGTCTATTGGAAGATTCAAGGATAGTTCAACTCTAGTTTTGAGTTTGGATGCCAAGAGACAAGAACAAAGGGTAAGATTGGCTACATCTTTCTCAAGTCTCGGGATGAGATTGTTTTGAGGGGTACCACTCGAGACTTACTAGTAATCAATTGTGATGAGGCTGCATTAAGTGAATTTATACATTGCAGATAAACTACACTGCCAAATGCTGCGGCTGAGGCATCCGAGAAGCAATGGAGAATAAATTTTTGTGAATTGTCCCCTAATATCCAACGAGGAATGGAAAACTGTTCTATTTGCTTCAGAGAGGCAACTAAGTAGTTCCATTCAGCAGCTAATGTAGCGGGTATTTTATCTTCCCAGCCTAAATGCTGAAGCCATAAATGCTGCATAAAAATCTTTGCCTTGCACACTATTGGTCCAAGAAGACCAAGCGGATCAAACAGTCTAGCAATAACAGAAAGAATACTTCTTTTAGTCCAAGATGAGTCTTCCTCACAATTGACCTTAAATACAAAATTATCTTCGAGATGTTTCCAATTCATACCTAAAGTTTTAACTGATATGTGTTGATTATCTGGTAATCGATGTTCTTGATTTAAACTATGGTCACTGTTCAAAAGTTCAGTAGAATTCGAAGACCACTTATGGAGGGTCATGCCTCCTTTTTTAAGCATTTCGGTCAATTGTAGTTGTAGCTCTTGTGCCGTTTCTAAATCTTGCAATCCTTTTTTAAGGATCTTTCCCACCAAAAACGAGCATTTCTGTCTAGCTTTTCCACTAATAAGTAAACAATTAACGTATCTGAAAAGGCTTCTACTTATTGTTCTAGTGCGTTTAGAGATCGTAAGCATTCATGTACACTATCAATAAATTTTAAAAGCGACGGAGCTGAGTCACATGTCGGCGGTATCGAAAGTAACTTCTTTATGATAGAATTAATTAAATCCTTTTTATTAGAGTAACGATCAACCAACAGATTCCATGCAATTTCGTAATTGGAATCTGAAATTGGGATGGAATGAATTAGCTTATCTGGTAAAGATAAATCTAGATAACGTTTACATTTGAAAAGAAAATGGGGCAGATTACATATAGGACAGAGCGCCTTTTCATTTTGCAAAACAAAACTTTTTTGCTTCGAAAAATATTCTTGAGTGGGTTTTGGTACTAGAACACTACGTAATGGAACATTGTCCAGAGCTTGGCTTCGCCTTAATAAAAAATCAATGAAGTTATCCCAGTAAGGTATTTCATTTCAGTCTAGTGTCATTTCATAACTCTTTCTAGAGTCTTCATCGATTTTCTGAAGCACAATATTCATTAAGATGGCTTCTGATAAACTATTGTTTTCTAAACCTAGTTGTTTTAATGCTCTTAAATGACTCAGTAAATTGTCTACTAAACTTCTTATTTCTTTGGCACTTTCAATTTTGATTTTACTAAGATTTAGAAGCTCCGATACATGATCGTTTACTATTAAGCGTTTATTTTCGTATCTCTTTTTTAGTGCTTCGAGTAAGGATGAATATGAGTCATCCATATTTTGCAAGTGTTTTGCAGGACCTGTAAGAGCCGACTGCAAATAATAAAGCTTCTGTGCTTCCGTTAAGTCCTTATTTTCATCAATGAGAGTCGTAAATTGCGATTTAAAATTCATCCACTCTGTATAGCGCCCAGAAAATTGGGGTAATGCTATAGAGGGTAACTTGATTTTTGTACAATTTGAACTATTATTTTCATCAGTAACCGCATGATTATTCAATAGAGCAGAACTAGGATTTAATAAATCAAGTAATCTTACCTCAATTGCCTCTAGTTGGTCTTCAATTTCGTTAATGGAATTCTCGAACTGGTCGAGCTCTTTATCATCTATAGTTGAAAAGCATTCGTTACGCAGCTCATCTATTTTCTTCTTCAGGCCTTGCGCCGTATTAAACTTGAGTTCAACTTCTCGTTGCGACATCTTTTCGCCATCTAATGCATTCAGTATTTTGGTTAATTGTCCCTTAATACTGCCTCTCTTCCTGCTAAGAACAACTGTTGGGCTTAGCTTGGACATCTTGGTGCTAAACTGTCGTAATCTTTCGTACTAATCGAAACTAACAGCTCTCCTGCGAAGTACGGACCACAAAATGTCCGCGAGAACTCAGGAAATAACTAGTGGACTGTAATGGGCTGGTTCGTTGCTGTTATGAATGAAACTCACCTCTTTGACAAACTTAACAAATTCTTTAATAGCAATAAGTTGAAATGGCAGCGGTTGGTTCGCTGCGCATACAAAAACGCTCGCACATGGAGCTGCTCGAACTCTGAACTACATTTACCGGGATCCGAAACGGTTTCGGTTCGTACTCGATAACAGTTTTTGCGCTGGGTGCGCCCTCTCACAATAAATCCTCAAGTACGGAGGAAACACCGTGCAACTTCTTTAATATCGGGAACAAAGCATTTCGTGCTTCTAGACTATTATTAACATATGCATAGGCGTACACCCACTCTAAAAAGTATTTAAACGAGAGAGAATTTTGCTAATATATATCTCCGAAAAACTAATTTTTCAAAAATACAAGACTGGAAAGAGTATGAGGAAATATTATTATATTCTTAATGATTTACATTTAATGAAAATAGATATGTATGAAACCGATATAAGTAGTATTACTTATCCTCGAATACTTTTTAAGAGGGCGTAACGGAAAACTACGTCTTGGAAATGGGAAAATCAAAACTCGTTTGCTTAGTTTTTAGAGGAGAGGAGGGTATTATGGAATACCATTTACATTTCTAACTGTAACTTCATAGATTTTTAAATAAAATCCCCAAAAACAGCATGAGTACATGCTATAATGAATCGTAATGAAATGTCAATTGCAAAGAAATATACAATTTATTTTGTTGTTCTAGAAAAAAATATTTAAAAAAACAGTTACGAATGGATTACAATATGGAATAGTCGGGTAACATGGAATACATGGTTTAAACCGATGAAAAGCAATTCATATTGCTTCATATATAGTTATTTGTTACTATAAAACTAAATTTTTATGTTTTGTAGTTCAAATCATTATATTGGAGTCATTTCTGCTTCGAGTCGATTTAGAAAAGTTGTAGATATAATCTTCTTTCTTTGCTCCGGTACAGTCATGGTGAGCCCACAGAGAACAGCTGGATCTTTGAATCCAAACTTATCGTCGTTGATCTTTAGAGAATTTTTCGTGACAAAAGATGCATTCAGCGTCTTTGTTTTCCGGTTCTTTAGTGGATGACATGAAATCCATTACAATATTACCCAGTATTCCATAATACCCGACACGCCATCTCGGAAAACGAACCTTTAAAACTAATTGGCAAAACACTGTCATCTAAAAAATAACCAAGTACAACAAACTACCATTCTCTTAGTGTACATTATGCGTAACATCCATGTTCATCTACAAAAACTCTTGAAAATCACAAAACACACTTTGTTCTGTAGCGAGTGGTACGGCCACAGAAAGCGGTCAACTCTTACTGCATTGTAAGAGGGAATCTTTCTTGAGTTGTTCATGGTACTCCCTTGTGGCAACAGCAACTAACAGAGCCAAGAACTCGGTATTCCATATTTCCCGACTATTTCATAATACCCTCGTCTCCTCTATATTCAATATAGCAAGAACTTTACAATCACTAAAAACGTAAGTTTACTGGTGAATTTCTGTTGTGCAATATCTTCAAGATTCTAGCAGAGGTAATTCAGAAGTCTTGTAAAAGACATGTAAGGTGTGGTAAACAGAGCCAGGATGGTCCAGAATCACATAGCAATGGGGTAATCATTAACGTCGTCCAATACATTTGCTTATAATCGCTTTGGATTAATAGCGAACATTCCTACCATGTTCCGTCACACAATAATTGACCTTTCACAGGAAGCCCTTGACTAAAATTGATTTATTGATGGAATTCGTGAAAGATTAAATTAGGAATTCTATATTGATTGCAAAAATGGTTATTAAAGGGATTGTCAACAAGTAAATAAAAGCAACGTTTCCGTCCTCTTTACTGTTATGTCATTCTGAACAGTCCATAGCACCTCTTACATTTTTTAAAGAGTTCTGAATCGCCCTGTATATACAGAGCCTGATTATCACACGGGCATGCGGTGCAATAGCCCGGGGCCCCGGAAAAATAAGGGCCCCCAAATCTACCGATTTATTGTTATCATGATTTATTACAGATTCATAAATACTGCAATAATAAATTTTTGCAACTAAATTTCCTTTGTAATACCTATAGCATAATTTTTGACAATAAATGGACTTAGAGATTTATTTACTGTTCTTCTAATTCAATGGTCTTTAAGACTCATGGATCCATAAACAAGAAGTTAGGAGTTTTTGGAAACGTATGGTATGGCCATATATATATATGCTTATTACAAAATATCCATTAGTTAACATTTTTTATTTCATGATGAAGGAAAGAAAATTTCGAACTTTTTGGTGTATGAAGAAATTTTTTTGGAGTGAGGAACTTTGCTCCCGTGTCTTGTAATTGCCATTCCTTGAATGATCGCACCTAATAATACAAACGGGCTAAAAAAAAAATATTAAAATCACTTTAAAATGCATAGTCTTGTTCTAAATAAGTATAAATAAATAGGTAATTTTTAATTCAATTTTAGTATTCTTTAAAAATGTTTTATTTTTATGTCGGGAAAATGCGACATCAAACAAAAATAAGTTAACGTACTTGTGACAGTATAGGGGCCCCAATGTAACCTCTTGCCCTGGGGCCCCGTCCACCTGTGATCAGGCTCTGTGTATATACTATAAGCGTACATTTACTGGCCGTAACTGGTGTGACCTAAGTTTCTAATTCACAGAAATGAAAAACCTAGATGTCTGCAGCTTGAAACCATATTCTGGATACTGTGAGGCATCACTCGAGATGTACTACTTCGACCAGGAGACTGGAACGTGCCAGAAATTCATCTATAGTGGCTGCGGTGGAAACTTAAACTTATTCAAAAATCAGGACGAGTGTGAAAGACACTGTGCAAAGCAAGGTTCGTCAACGTTCTCTGTATTAGACTGGAAAAGTAAAGAAAGAAAGAAACTAAAACACTCTTCTATTTTTTTTTAAATATCCAGTAAATTTCTATACACATTGAAAGCATATCTTAATGCATGTCCTATGTACCTATTTGTCTTACTGCTTACATTAGGCTGGGAAGGCTATCATAATCTATGAGTGTGTCATACTTATCTTATCTTCCATAAAAGACTTCTTTGGAATCCAAATTTAAATTAAATTTGCCTACTTAACACTACAAGGCTCAATTTTGTCTTCTGTGTCTGAAATAAATAAATATTAGGTTGTAACGAAAGTTTTCCGCCACTGCAAGTATTGTCTGCACATACAATTCGCGTTGGTGTCTTTGCCAATATTTTGTTAAAAGATTTTTGTTATTTGAAAGAAAAATTTTTGTTTTAGAGCACTGTGTTGTGAAATCTGTAAAACAATGTCGTTATGATTAAGTATACGGTGTCTGAAATGGAACTATCACGCTACCAGATTGAACCATCATTTACTCTCAGTTCTGTTGCAAAAAGTCAGCTACAGAATGGCACCGAATCATGTGTACAGCTTAAGGTACTACTGTTGTATCATACGGCTCTGTGAAGATTTGGTACCGAAAGTTCAAAAACGAGGACTAGGGCATTTAAGGAGCGGAGCGCTCTGGCCGGTCTACTGATGCTGATGAGGCTCGTCTACGAGAATTTGTGGAAAGAGATAAAATATTCATCCACTCGAAAGCTAGCTAAAAGAGTTAGACTTTAGTGCCATGTCCATTGGTCGCGCTAGGCATCGATAAACTTGACATATAAGGTCAATCGCTCAGTGCATGAGCTGACTCAAGCAAATCTGGCGGAAAACTTTCGTTACAACCTGATACAATATGTCTTCTGTGTTTAAAAGTAATAATGTTAGTGATAAGTATACGGGGAAAAATAGTTAGAATAGAATTTTCCTAGAAAATTACCCTTTTTGTTTCAGTTTTGTATGCGGTACACTAGGCCTTAGCAATACTTTTTCTGCTGCTGCTTAAATTTCAATCAGTTTTGGCAGTAACATGAACAGTAAATATACATCTACGTGAAAGATCTTGAATTATATCGCTGCTCTCTCTCTATAAGTACTCTTAAAATCCGACACAAGTCTACACTAGTATTTTATAACGGAAGACGAATAATTAATGTGGTTGTTCCACATAGGGTACCAGGTGCCTTGTAGGGTTAAAATATTTTACACTCTTCGTCAAGCGTATTCTGACTATACTTCACGTTTATTTAAACTAATGATATGTTTTTCCAAAACGAGATAACTAATTAAATTCATTTGACGATGCTTTTCTAAAAGCACCATCGACGTGATCCTAGTGTATTCTGGATCAGTTAACCTTTTAACCTTTAACGCGCAGTGTTCCCGCTCTGAGAACACTACACTCTGACGTTTTGACTGTTGCCAGTCACGAAGAATAGATTTTATTTCTATAAAAATAGTGGCGGGTAACATAGCTGCGAATCCTCTACTTTTTAGCACGTCATTTCCCGCAAAAAAAAAAAAATAAATAAATAAAAAAAAATGTTCACGATTATTTTTAACAGCACTGACATCTGCTGAAAAATGGAAGAATGCGAAAACAGCTGGATAGATTGCGCAATGTTGAAAAAAGGGCAGCCGTTGCCATCACTCGACTTAACTACCAGCAATATGGCGGACGATCGAAACGTTCATCGCGTGCCACAGATCTAGAGATCCTTTCTTGACGACAGCTGGCTGTGCGGCGCACAGCCATTATATAATTGTGAAAGTTTGTTTCTTCTTCCGGGAATTGCTCCCGTACCATTCGACCGATGGGCTTCAGATTTTGCATACACATGTAGAACGGTACAGGGCAGGTCGTAGACTGCTTTAAAATTCTAGAAACCCACCTGTTACCCAATTTCCTACGATTTTTCGCAATTTTCAGGGTAAGAGAGCTACTCAAATGTCTGATTTGAGCACATTAGTGGACAAAGTTAGATTTATTTATTTATTATCTTCAATAATTCAAGCGTGATTGACGTCATTTTGATCTCACGAGTGTAAAAATGCATTAGAAATCCTTAACAAGCTTTTGCAAAAATACACCACGAGCGTAAATAATAAACTTCTTCCAGATGCAGTCGAAAAGTAAAATATCAGTTTTTTTTTCTTCTTCTTTCAGTAATTCATGTTAGATATTGCAACTGAGAATGACGCGATTTTGACGTCATAACTTTAAAAATGAGTTAGAAATCTAATTAGATTAAATGGCTTTGGCGTAAAAATTTACTAAACTCGTAAGTTTCACTAAACTCGTCATTAGGGATTTTGTATCGATACATATGTGATATCAATTTTAATGTCACGTGAAACTTTTAAATGCAACAAAATGGAGAAAACTAAAAATTAACATTAAACTTCATTTGGAAATGATGCTTAAACTATCTATGATATGTAGTAATGATAATTTATATTTAAAATGTCATTTCCGTTTTTCGTATGCGCTAGTGATAAAGTATTATAATTCTTGTTGTAACTTTGTGTGAAATCTACTATTTGAAATGGACTGAATCCTGGTTTAATCTACAAATGTGCTAATTGGGCGATAAACATGTAAATGTGGTGTTTATTTTTGTTGTTGTAACCCTCGAAATAAGCAACCATTTTGTATTTTGTGGTTTGGAAATAACAAAATACTAATGAAAATCTTTTTTTTCTTCCATGTCTTATCTATTTATGTATTTCTGTAGTCAACCAATTTTAAATTCTACTCATTTCTTTTTTATGATTTTCTAAATTAATACTTTCAACTTTCTGAATCATTCAGTTCATCTCTATGTTGGGTGGGAGGGGGGGTGAAATTCCCTGGCCTGGATTTTTGTATGCTTTTTTTTCTACTTTTTTCTTCTTTCCAAGTGGATTTTGTTGACGTAATCTTTACGTCCACTGGAAAATTTTCTGCCGGCGCCCATCTTTCCGTGCACTCCTAGAGAGCAGAAAGGAAAACCTATGAAACTGCCGATTTTTGAGATCACACCAAACAACGCGTTAAACCAGGAATCAACCATAAGAATTCTTATTACATTAATCTTTGTTGCTTACTTCGGTCTTCTCTTTCGTATTCTAGTTTCCGCTACTCCTGACCCCAATCAAACGCCTAAAACAGCAGTGATTCCATAGCGGCGCAGGATACTAATAGTATCCATACCTTAGTAGGGTAAAACTATTATTATTATCAGTAATGTATGTTTAAATTTATTATATTTCTCATGCTTTTATAAAGCCGTAGAAAAGTTATCACAAAGCGTTAATTTCGAATTATCCAAGCTCTCAAAGCATTAGGCATGCAGAATGAAATGTGTTTAATTTTTACAACAAATTCAAAGTAGTAAATTTTCGAAAGGATTTGGATGACAAGGTAGTTTATGTACACCCTCCAAAAAAAGTATTCGAGCAATAGATAAATTTCCTATTTTAGATTTGCGAATAATAATAGAGTTTTTGAAAAACATGCAACTTGACAAAAATATGGAAAGTCATATCTAAACATAGCCTAAATCATATTCTATGATAAATCATTTTGAATCTACGAAACCAATGTAGGAAATTTATCTCTTGCTTGAATACTTTTTTTAGAGGGTGTAACAGTGGTTTGTGGGTTTTTATATTTTTCATGATTTTTTAGAAAAATACTCGGAAGATATATATTTCAATAGTTTTCTTCGATTAAAAACAACAAAGAGTTTGTGGCAACACGCAGTTTGCCACAGCTTGAAAGAATAGCAGCACGCGAATGGCAACACGCAGTTTGCCATGCGCGAGCTGCTATTCTATTTCTCACTTCTCTCTAAAATTTTCCGCCGAGATATTGTATTGGTTTTTCTGTGCCAGAGAATTTATATAAATCCAATAAAGCTTTTCTTTAAAATGTATGCGGTGTTTTATGAGTACGAGCACCACCATAAGTTCTTATTCATAATAAGGAAATATTTGAGTGTATTAAGAACGGAAGATTAATAGGAATTTATTGGAAAAAGCATGCTTTATTTTTTCAAGGAAAGAAAATATAAATTCAACTTCAAATTTTATAAACTTACCCAAATTATACATATATACATTATTTTTCTACAAAAATGATTTTATTTGTAGACAAATATTATTTAGTAAAACTTAGCTTGTGCAATGTGCATGCTACATTTCAAACCAAAATTTCAACAAAATACTCAAATAACTCTTTTTCTAAAACGTTCAATGTACAAAGTGGCTAAAATTAAACTTCTCACTAAAAACAGAATTCTGCAGTTGAAATGGGTAAGCAGATTGTAACCAAGTTTGACACATGATTTATCAACGAGATGCGCTCTAGGACCTTTTAAAAAGTTTAGTTCGAAAAATGTTCACTAGGTGGTGCTATGCATGGATATTTCAGGTAAAAAGACAGCCCAAAATAGTTACTAAATACTCAAAAGCTATTGAATAAATGTTAAAATCGTGTGTAGATTTCGAATTAACCATTTCCTTTGTTCAATTAACTGTTTTCTAATGGAAAGCGCCACCTAGTAAATATTTTTTGAACTTTTGTTTTTCGAAATTTCGTAATCGTATCTCATTTGTAACTTACGTATTAAATTTGGTTTCAAGCCTTTCACCCGTTTTATACGTAGCACGGTGTTTATAATAGAAGTTTTATTATGACCACTCCGTACTTAACTCTCTTCGGTGCTGCCAATGCTATATTGTTTTCTCTTTAAACTAAAAGGCCCATAGGTAATACTTGAAAAGGCAGCAAAAGTATACAGTGGGTATTTTTATAGCTCGGAGAGTTGAAGGTGATCCCGGAAGATTCTCCGGCTAAGTTCGCTCCAACGAAAATGGCAACCCGTGTGACACTCGGACTTGGACATCAAATGCAGAAATTTCGTCGATAACTCTTCTCTCCTTTCAAGACAAATATGTGAAATGGGGAGGGTTGCGCCTGCTCCCCTTGGAATGTAAATGTCAAATTTCCTGAAACTGAATCTTAGGTATTCATGTATGACATGTTTTACAGCGAGAATTTTATAAATATCCCTTTATCTTCATTGAGACAGTGAGGGATATGAGGAAAGTACACTCTTCCCCCCCCACCTCATAAACCAACTTTGGAAGACCCTCTGTTATCGTGGTACAACATGCATTCTGTATTTTGTTTCATTAGCTTTAGTAGTTTCGTCCTTGCGAAATTCTGACGTGCTCAAAAACGACACTATTTTGAGGCTGCACCTAATTCTTTACATTTATGAGCATGCAGTTAATTTAAACGATTTAAAAAGAATTTAAAGATACAAAATAATGATACATGTTTGAAACAGATGTTTTATTTTCAAAACTTTCATCAATTGTCTCTTAATGAATTTAAAAAGTGTGAAAGTATATCTAGATGTAAACATTTACATTCGCAATTAAAAATTTGCTTAATTGACAGTTTAAGATTTCTCACATTGCAAAGATCAATAATAGAGCAAAGGCTATTATTTACGTAATAATTAACTAACTAAATTTTTTTAATGCTAATAACTGTTTGTTTTATGTGCCACCACTTAGATTTGTTTGTTACTTTCTTTTTTATAGATACAAGATTCTACTGCGAGAGCAGAAGCTGTGTAAAATTCTTTAAAAATTTAATCTATATTCATATATTTGACGCTTATTCTGACTATATATGAAATAAATAATGATATTTAGTTGTCTCTTGCTATCTTATTTGAAATTAAAATAACGTTTGATTATACTTTATTAATGTTTTTTAATGATAAACGATTGGTTATATTTTTTTATTTTCTTTCGTTTTTAGACGTGGTGCCCTGTAGACTAAAGCTTACTGACCCCAATGGGTAATGTGACCTTGAAAGGGGTGATAACACTAGAAGTTTACTAGAAATCTCAGACTGTACTTTAAAATAATATATTTTTTTTAAATACGAAATATGTCTCACGACTTTGGGAAAATACGTAGTTAAATGTTTTAACGAGCAAGTGAAAATTTTTCTTTAACAAAAATATTTAAAATTTTTTCTCTTCTTATACTCTCTTTTATAGTACAGTGAGTGTTTTTTTTTGTTTTTTTTTTCCATTGAAGATCTGCAACTTCAACAAAAACATTTAAATATTTTTTGTTCCTATTCTCTCTTTTATGGTACACTTTCAGGTGTTTTTCCGTTTAAGATCATCAACTTCTGGTACGTTTTATTATTGCCAGATGATGTCAGTTTTGTTTACTTACTATTTTGGCTTTATTAAAACTTCACAGTCATTATTTAATTACACTTTCAAAATACCATATAGGCAATCATTTTACGGGACAAAAAATCATCGCAAGTCTTTGGTGGAAAAAAAAAACCTTATTCAACAGACACGTTTGTGCAACGAAACATAAGGTTCCTATGCACACGCTCTCTTTACCAAAGTGGGTGATCGGTTATTGATTAAACCCTCGTGACTGTTTTGCTATTATCAGACCCTGATTTTCCATTAGGCCCAATAGGCACGGGCCAAGGGCACCCGAATGTTTGGGGCCCTCGAAAACAAATTCTATTTTTCGCAATTTTTTCTTTTCGAATAGCAGATTTTTATATATCCTTTCAAATTTTTTCAAACAATATTTTGAACAATTTGCCAGTCAATTCGATGACTGAATGGCAATTATAACCACGGGTTGAAAAGATGTAAATTCTTATTCCATTGTATTTTATGTACAGCTTGAATATGTTTATTAAATTCGTCATGAAATATTATAGACTACTGCTTTTTTTTGAGGGGGGAAAGGAAGCGTAGACTTTAGATAGCAGAGTAAAGCCAGACAGTAACTTACCTATGGAAATTTCATGCTGCCTACATCAGTGAGGGGACCCCTCATCCCGAGTTGTGCCTATAGTCAAGATTTTTCTAAATCGGTTCCTGTCTATTACAATTTTAAATAAGAATACCTTGTTTTAGCTATTGAAACGCGGATTCAGGTCCCATCGCGCGGCTGTCGATCTAACGGTCTGGGTTTTGGTAATTTTTCTCCAGATGTAACTTGAATACGCGTTAGAACCCCTTAGAAAGTCCTACTACCCAGGCAACCCTCATCTTTGGCAGATCGCCCTAGTGTAGCGTTGCCTTAATCTCACAAATCAAATCATCTATTGAATAAAAAAAAGTATGTTGTATCTTGGTGGTTGCTAATTGTTAAATTTTTCAAAGCTTTCCAATGAAAAACATAGATTCATTCATTTTCCCTACTGAAATTGAAAGAAAGTGTTCGCACTGCTTGCTTATGAACCTGGACTCAAGTTCAACTTTGCAACTTGGGACAAAAAAGGCTACTAAAGCTCTACATCTCACAGACGTCGGCCTACTTTGTGTCTCTTAAACCGTAGGGGATCGAAACAGTGAGAAACATTTATCAAATCTAGAATAGGTTTCAGCAGGGATGGCCCGACACGGTAAGCAAGGTAAGCATCGCATCCGGCGCCATCTTCGAAATGGCGCCATTTGGAACTCAAAAATTGTGGAAGACTGTCTGCATCGTAAATGGGGGTGCCTTTTTTACGTTTCTAGGAAGGTGCCACATACCCTAGCGCAGCTCCTGGCTTCCAGATGTGCAATCTGTTTACAAGGGGGTGTAAGCATATTAAAATACAAAATTTTATTTGCATTTGGTCCCTCCTCACTTAACACTTATATATGGAAATACAGTTAACTCCGGAATAGTGAACCTGGGTATAGTGAACTTTCGACTAAAGTGGACGCAAACCCCATTACTCCCGATTCACATACAGTATGTCTGTTCACCCTGGGGACACTTCGGTTTTAGTGAACTTTGGATATAGTGGATGGAATTTGATGGTCCCCAGAGGTTCAGTATATCCGGAGGTGACTGTATGTTGCTCTGTTTCAACGAAGAAAAAATTAATCTGAATTATGGTCGAACATGCTTAATGTGGAATAGCCAATTTGCCATGAACATTCATTTTAATAAGCGGTGTGTTCGATTATCCGGTAACACACTGACGAATTATAACAGATTGGAATATTGAAAATTCATTACATCAAACAGGATATTCTTTTAACCGATATTCCAATAAGCGGGTTCGACTGTATATGAATGATTCTCAGAGGCGTATAAGTCCCTGTAACACCCTAATCCGAAGGAGGGTGGGGGGGGACGAAGGTGGGATGAAATGTTCACTGATGCATTTTTAAAAATGAAATTTATAGCTTTCTTACCTAAGGTGTAGGGTAAATCTTTCTCGAGATTTCTAGGATAAATATTTCTCTAGAAAATGCTATACAAACCAATACGGAAACCCAAAACTTCGTTCTAGTTGACGGATTTTCATGCTACAAAATGTAAAATTTAACTATTTGACGCCTAGAATACGAATTTTAAACTATTTTAAACCCTTGAACAGCGGGTTATCCCAAAAATACGTAACATTGCCCCCTTCCCAAGGACTGCACATCCCGAGCTGTACAACCACCAGTTGGGAGGTCGCACAAATATTTTCAGTACAAACTTTAATAATGGATATTAACAACATAATATAAGCAAGTAATCAATGAACGCAATAAATTCATACACAATAATAAATAATAAACATAAAAAACAATTGCACACTAATAAATAATAAACATAATACACATTAAGAAAAACCAATATATTACAAATATGTGCACTAAAACTGGTGCAAGCACTGAGTAAAAGAGTGGTAAAGAACCAGAAAGAGAAGAGACAGACAGGAAAGAAATTAGAGGTGAAAGAAATTAAGGGCTACGTCATAGTGACCATGATCTAATATTCAAATAATTAATTACAACAGTGGTACATGGCTAGCCGATCAGGAACAATTCTTAATTTAAGTTGGGTGACTTACGAATCCTTACGACGACATCGTTCAGTCTGTTTAGGACTGTATAAAAACCGTCCCGCGACGATTGCAGCTTGGGAGACAGGCCTTTCCGTCCAGTAGGATTCCACAGACAAACTTTGTCACCTACGTTGAACTCATGTCCGGTAGCCTTCGTGTCGTAGCGAGTCTTCATCTCCTCCGTCTTTAGGTTGATCCGCTCCCGAGCAAAATGATGCACGTCTTCAAACCGTGCCCGGAGATTTTCCATGTACTCCTCTGGCGATGAAGGCGTATCTGGAGGGCGACCAAACACTAGATCGGCGGGAAGACGAAGATCTCTTCCGAATAGCATCTGGGAAGGTGTGAAGCCGATAGTCTCATGGACGGCACTCCTATAGGCCAGCAGGAAGAGGGGGAGTTTCTTGTCCCAGTCCTCTTGATTCCTAGATACCAGGAGCGAGAGGTTGTTCAAAACAGTGCAATTAAAACTCTCTACCATGCCGTCGGATTGTGGGTATAAAGACGTAGTCTGGGTTTTGTCGATTCCGTGAAACTGACATTCCTTTAAAAACTGCAGAGGTAAAGTTCGTTCCTTGATCGAAATGAAGTTGCAAAGGGGTTCTATACCTGGAAATCCATTCTTGCACCAGTACCTCTGCTACGGTCGTATCTTCTTGATCGGGAATAGGATACTCTTCGGGTCATTTAGAGAAGTAATCAATGACAACTAGGCAGTGGCGTAGCCAGAAAATTTTCTTGGGGGGGTTACGACTCCTGCAACTCCCATATATGCATACAAGTGTGTGATAAGGGGGTGAAGAATATACATTTTGTATGGCAAAAAATTCCTCATGGGGGAGGGGGGTTATGACCCCCTAACCACCCCCTTCGCTACGCCCCGGCAACTAGAATGTACTTGTTAAAATCTTAAGTTCACGGAAGTGGCCCCAGGATGTCGAGGGCAATTATCTCGAAACGCGCTACTACATTGTAACGGTGTAGTTTTCCAAGGCTTCGCTTCTTCGGGCCTTTACGGGCGGAACAGGCATCACAAGCTTGACACCACCTTCCAACATTGTATCGAGCCCAGTAGAAGCGCTCACGAAGTTTCTGCAAGGTCTTAATTATGCCAAAACGGCCCCTAGTTAAGCCACTATGCAACTCTTCTGGAACCTTCGGAATCCTAGAACGAGGGAGTACTAATTGCCATTGAAGCGTCTTGCCTTCGTCTGACTCCCATTTACGATACAGGACTCCATTTCTCAGCCGAAAAAATTCCCAGACAGCCCATATTGTTTCGATGCCGGACTACATGACGATATTTCTTTCCAACTTGGCTTATCGCTCATTTTTTTCATAAATTAAGCAATAGGTTTGATGTCGTTATCAGATAACTCGTCGGACTTGTTAGTCACTCAAGGGATATTGGGATGTTCTTATATTCCAAATTCAATGTATAGGATTTTAGAAAATCCAGTCCGAGAATGAAAGAATCCGTAATATTGGCGACATTTACCACATGGTCGAAACCGGCATTTTCCAATGTCATTTGCACTCTTGCTTTTCCGCCCACTTCGATCTTGTCACCTGTCACAGTCTGGAGGATCAGCGAGAGTCCACATAGACTTCAAATTCTGTCATTATTGTGATTACATTATCTCCAGTGTCGATGACCACGTGGCATGGAGAACCATTAACGTATCCGAGTACAAATAGTCCATTACTGCTGCCATTCGCTAATGAATTCTGTGAGACTTTTAGGTGGGGCTTTTGATTATCTGTCAACCTACGCCCCGCGAGATGGTCACCTCCCAGTTTCCCTCCTTTCCGTTCTGAGAGCTCTGTGTCTGGTCATGGGACTTTTGTCCAATTGGGACTTTCGTCGAAATTGGGTCTTGTAGGCTTCCCAGGGAGTCTGTGCGTCGTAAGTTTTAGTTTCACTGCTGGGCGGCGTGACGAATTCCTGATGTTCTCAGGTAGTTTATCCAGCTTGACGAGAGAGTCTAGTTTTTCTTCTATTTTAGCTTCACATTCTTCACGTATTTTTGAAACTACATTTTCTTGGATTTTTGCTTCGATATCTGCTGTATTTTTGGACTATTCTTTCCTCAGATTTCGCTTGCCTTTCTTCGTCCACAATATCCCTATCAGCACAAATAGTTCAAAAAACGTTCAAATTACTTTGGAAACACGTTTTTGATGTTAAAAAACGTGTTTTAAACGTCTTTTGGACTAATTGTGCTACTTGGGATATATTTGTAGGCGTCCCTCAATTTCACACTTCCAGCATTTTACTTTCCTTGGGCTGTCTCTTGTTCCACGGATCTTAATTTTCGTTCTATGCGATTTTCAATTTTCATCACATTGTTCTATAAGCTCTCTGTGTTTTTATCAGGGCGAGCTTGGACCGTTACCGCTCTAAGTGCATGCCGATCCTTTATTACGGCCCGCTGGACTGCTTCTGGCTGCACGGCGAACACGAGAGCAGACTTTAAATCTTGATAATCCTACAGCATGAGTACCTTCTGGATCTCTCAAACCCGGACGGTTTCAATAAAATGCCGCACGGCCATTTCTTCTCGGACATCATCAAGGTGGTCAATGTAGGCTAGATGACACAGCCTATCTATGTCCGAAGCCAGCTCTTCAAGGGTCTCGCCAGATCTCTGCATCCCTGACTTTAGTTGTATTCTACTATACTCTTTCTGGCACTTCTCTCCGAATTTAAGCTCCAAGGCACTTGCAAGGAGTGAAAATCTCTATCTCGATCTCCAATGGTTTGCAAAACGTTAATTACGTCTCCGCTAAGGGGAGCGGCCAGTTTGTTCGCTTTCTCGGACTCGCTTCAACCATTTGCTTTGGCAACAATTGAAATTTGGGTCTTGTAGGCTTCCCAGGGAGTCTGTCCGTCGTAAGTTGTTAGTTTCACTGCTGGGCGGCGTGACGAAATCCTGATGTTCTCAGGTAGTTTATCCAGCTTGACGAGAGAGTCTAGCTTTTCTTCAATTTTAGCTTCACATTCTTCACGTATTTTTGAAACTACATTTTCTTGGATTTTTGCTGCGATCTTTTGGACTATTCTTTCCTCAGATTTCGCTTGCCTTTCTTCGTCCACAATATCCCTATCAGCACAAATAGTTCAAAAAACGTTCAAATTACGTTGGAAACACGTTTTTGATGTTCAAAAACGTGTTTTAAACGTCTTTTGGACTAATTGTGCTACTTGGGATATATCTGTGGGTGTCCCTCAATTTCACACTTCCAGCATTTTACTTTCCTTGGGCTGTCTCTTGTTCCACGGATCTTAATTTTCGTTCTATGCGATCTTCAATTTTCATCACATTGTTTTATAAGCTCTCTGTGTTTTTATCAGGGCGAGCTTGGACCGTTACCGCTCTAAGTGCATGCCGATCCTTTAATACAACCCGCTGGACTGCTTCTGGCTGCACGGCGAACACGACAGCAGACTTTAAATCTTGATAATCCTACAGCATGAGTACCTTCTGGATCTCTCAAACCCGGACGGTTTCAATAAAATGCCGCACGGCCATTTCTTCTCGGACATCATCAAGGTGGTCAATGGTGGCTAGATGACACAGCCTATCTATGTCCGAAGCCAGCTCTTCAAGGGTCTCGCCAGATCTCTGCATCCCTGACTTTAGTTGTATTCTACTATACTCTTCCTGGCACTTCTCTCCGAATTTAAGCTCCAAGGCACTTGCAAAGGCGTCAAAATCTCTAATCTTCAACTCTCCAATGGTTTGCAAACGTTAATTACGTCTCCGCTAAGGGGAGCGGTTAGTTTGTCCGCTTTCTCGCACTCGCTTCAACCATTTGCTTTGGCAACAATTGAAATTTGGGTCTTGTACTCTCTTAAAAATTTAGAGTGACATTGTCACTCTTACAAAAAGTCACCGGCAAATCAGCTGTACAAAGTACACAAGTTCAAGCAGCCAGTATAACGTGCTATAACAATCCGCTTAATATATAAGCTTTCACAAATGCTGTTTTTCTCACGTAAAATAAAACAATTTCACAGGCAAAAAATTCAGCGGAAATATACGAGAATTATCGTAAACAATCCCTAAAGACTCATCAATGATGAATTTACACACAGCACTTAAAGACAAGGCTTCAAAAAAAGCAAGCAAAAATACCGCTTATATAGCGCAATACAATTCACAGCATAATATAGCAAACACACTTCACGAATGCGTGACAAACTGACTTAACTGGGGGAGCCCGCCACTTTTATAGTCTTTGAAGGACGACCTGGAAGGTTCCAGAGAGAACCATCCATGGAATGTACTAGAACAAGCTCGATTCTGATTGCATAATAGAAGAGTAATTGTAGGCTATTATGCTTGCTCATGCAGAAAAACTAACTTTACAAGGCCCATTGGGAAAATCGCGCCAAATGACCAAAATGTCACCAAACTTGCCGACTTTTGGCGGAATATCGCGGAATTTGGCTCCAGGAATAAGTCCCCAAAAGTGAGGTTACCGAAGGCCTAGGATCAATATTTTTCGAGATTTCTAGAAAATGCTATACAAACCAATACGGAAGCCCAAAGATCCGTATCTCGCGTTCTAGTTCACCGATTTTGATGCAAGAAAGGGCAAAATTTAACTATTTGATGCGTAGAATACGAATTTTGATATTTTTTAAAACACAGAACAGCGGGTTATCCCAAAAATCCGTAGCAGTATGTAATGCAGATTACCAAGCAGTTTGAACTTCCGTGCCATTGTAATGCCGTGGCATTCCGTGCATAGTTGAGTAAGCTTTTAAAGTCAAGAGGTCAATCATCATCGCCTTTGGCTAAGTTTGTTTCATTTAGAGTATATATTTTTATACTATAGCCTCAGAAAATCTTTCACCTTAAAAAAGGAAATAATCCACAAAATTTGTTAAAGTTGAATAGACAACTAATATTTTGCCTCTGAGGCTGACCTCTAAGCGCACGCACTCCCTCTTAATTAAAAAAAAATTTCAATATTTTGCAAAAGTTTTAAAATTCATTTAAATAAATCAAAGTCTACATTTATTGCTTTAGCCGTTACTGATCATGTCACTAAATTTCATTCTATTGTCTAAAGTCATTTCTGAGGGATGGGAGACTAAATATTCGCACGATTTTCTGAAAATCTCAAAATCTACCAAATATTTAAAACAGTTTTGCCATTTATCGTTGAAATCAACCTAACACAAGTTCAAACTGATTTCTATTTCATTACGATTTTTCAGGAATGGAACAATCATTTACACAATTTTCCAAGATCTCAAAATCTGAAAAAAAATAGAAGTACTTTGACGTCTTAGTTTATGCGACACCTCCTAGATAGCCAATACCATCACTAGGTCCACTAAAATGACATAATCACACATTTATTTTCATGAAGTAAAACTATTTAAAGTTTGTGGTGAATTTACTCCCGCATAAAACATTTCAATGTTTTAAGACAGAAATTTTAATTTTACGTCAACTAGGAAAGTTTAAATATCACAAATTATATTAAATGATATAGAAATAGATCATAATAAATTATTTTTCATCAGAAATCTACAATTTTTCTCTTCAACTTAAGATATTTTCTAAAATTTGAATGAGTCACCAGAAATTTTAAATCGTTTTGACGTAAAAGCTTCTGTTCCCAGGCCTTCTATGTATAGAGCTCTTTCACCTACGTCATTATCACTACGTCACACCTTAGCAACCAACTTTTTTTGGTCAAACATTTCTTCATTTGAGAATGTTCATTGGCCGAAAACGTGGCTTTGTATCTCTAAATATCCGAGTTGACCTAAAAAAAATTTCAGTGACGTCACGTGAAAATACTCTATAGGAGGTGTTGGTTTATGTTACCGTATATGATGATTCTAAATTTTATTTTGTTCGCTTCAGTGGTTTATACTCGATGGGCAAAATTATATTTACATACTTTGAATAGATTTTATCAAAATCGCAAAATATAGACTAAATTATTATACAAAAAAGCGACGGGGGTATAGTGTAATTTTATATGACCACGTATCATATCACTAAATTACATTTTATTCGCTTTAGTCTTTATTACCTGATGCGGGAAAAAAAATGCATACAATTTAAAACAATTTTCGCAAAATCTCACAATTTTTTTTAATTGCTCTCCTATAGTTTAAGTTGAGTGACCACCAATCATATCACCAAATTTAATTTCATTTACTTCAGTCATTTTTACGTGATGCACCAACATAAAAAGCTTTGCGGTTAGAACGACAGACTGACAGAGGGACCGACAAGCAAACTTTTAATTGACGGTCGTTTTGGGTTCCGAGGCATAAAAATCGCAAAATGTTCGAATTCCAAGTAAGAAGTTTAATTTTGTATACAGGGTGTTCCGAAACTTTCAGTATAAACTTGGAGGGACGGTAGAGAACATCATTAGCAATTATAATTACACCGGAAAGCATGAGTCGAAATCGATAGGTAGCGCTTTACGCAAGATCTGAAGGTCGTGACTTGCGAATTTTCAATTCTCGTGTCTGTGCTAACATAACCGAGTTGATAAGACACTGAAAAGAGTAGATGGCCTGAGTGTGAATGTCCCGGGTTCGGAGACTGTCTCCCGACTGTCGATCTAACAGTCTGGAGTTTTGCACGGTTTTCTGCAAATGTAACATTTAAATGTAATATTAGTTTTAAGAAGTTTCTGCTAAGTCTACATATTGACATAGGAAGAAGCGATGTTACTTTTCGGTCTCCTTCTGTACTCAGTAGTCTATCAAGGAATTTTTTCCAAGGTTCCCATTTTTGTGAATTTGAGTATCGATTTTCGTGAATTTCAGCACCTATTTTTATGAATTTTCATGTCAATTTTTGTTAAAGTTTTTTTTTTCTTAAAATAATTTCCCAAAAAAAAAAAAAAAATTACTGTAAAATGCTACTGAAGCGTTGTTTTAATCAATTGTATTATTTTGAAAGGGCCATTCTAATCGGTTGTAATTTTGTGAAGAGTCCGTTTTAACCGACTGTAATTTCGAGCAAACTAATTTTAATAGATCTTGCATTCAAACACTTAAAAGCGGGCCGTGCTAGCCCAGTGGTTAAGGCGTTGGACTCGTAACCGGAAGGTTGTGGGTTCGATACCGGCGTACCACTAAAGACCACCGTGTACATGCGGTGTACGTGCACGTTCAATCCGTGGTTCCGAAAGTCCTCACGGCGGTCGCTAGCAGTTTCCGAGGGGTGCCAATATTCAGAACTCCCCCCCTTCTGACGAGGTTCCAAATTGTGGAGGGAAATTCCGGGAAGGACTATATGTAGCTCTAAGTGACACATTCAGTGATGCGAGCTGTCCTCTCCTGGCAAACAAACACTTAAAAGCTGCCTCAATCTTAAGTGGATTACGAAGAAACACTGGAAGTTTCAACTCTTAATAATATCAATAATCCTATTATTATTATCCCAAACTATCAATTCTCCTGGTTTCTAATCTTATCGAGCACATGGGTTAAAAACCTCACATGCATGCCAAATTAAACCTTCTCGTCAACCGAATTATGAAAAATCAGAGAAAAAAAAAGCTGTCTAGCATTTAATGCATCTGAAATACTATTTATTATAAATCATGAAAAAATATTTTTTTCTAATAACGATTAATATTAGATTTTTCTAATATTAAATTCTGCATTTTCGAAGGATTTTGTTATGCTAAAATTAATTTAAAAGGATGCACATATTGGGTAAAGGTTGAGGAATAAGAAAAAAAACTATACTAACCTTAAAATGAAAAAAAAAAATTGTAAAAAAGCAGCGTAAATATTTTCGTAATTTTCCTCCTGAAACAATGAAGCGAAAACTGTAAAAAATGATCTAAATTGACTAGTATTGCAATCTAGGCTCGATTTATGCATCTAGTTAAGAGCCTCATATACTTTCTACATGAATTAATGATATTGATATCACTGAAAGAAAAAAATACTAAATTCAATTGTTTTCTCTCTAAATATTGCTTTTTTAAAGTAGGAGCCTCATATGAGGTTCAGGATGACGAGAGGGTTAAGTATTATTAGCTTTACAGAAATTTCTGCTAAGTTTACATATTGACATGGGAAGAAACGATTTTACTTTTCGGCCTCCCTAGTGTACTCAGAGGTCTATCGAGGAATTTTTTCCAGGGTTCCCATTTTTGTGAATTTGAGTATCGATTTTCGTGAATTTCAACACCTATTTTTGTGAATTTTCATGTCAATTTTTGTTAAAGTGTTTTTTCTTAAAATAATTTAAAAAAAAAAAACTTCAAAATGCCACTGAAGCGTTGTGTTAATTCAGCGTGTTAATTTTGAAATAACAACACAAAGTTTCAACAAAACAATAGGGTTAGAGTATTACAACAAAATTTGCAAAAAGTGAAATTATTCCCCATTTTGGTGAAACGCCAATGACTAAAATGTGCTTTAGCCCTGTGATTCAAGACTTTTTTTAGACGGTCGATAAGTGCGCTAAGTGTCTTAAATTACTTGTTTTAAAGCTGTGGAAAAACGTACCGATTAGGGTCACACCCTCAACACCCTCCACAGGAACGCGCCAATTCTACAAGTTCTTCACAATCTCCTACCACGCAATATGCTTAAGCAAATTTTCTCCGAAAATATTATTGAAGAATTGCCTCAGTAATTTATAGGGAGTAAAAATAATATTATTAATGAAGTGTATGGAAATATTTCCGAAAACGTACTCTCAGATTACATATTGAAGTCAGTTATAATACAACCGAAAAATAATGATCGAACTTTCATTAATGTTGATCGAATATCTGATGAATAGAGAACAAATCATCATAGCTACGATAAAATAATTTTGCTATGATGTCAATGAAATCAATAACTATTCAGTAGAGTTTTTGAATTCTTTGACTATGAGTGATTTTTTTTTTGGGGGGAAGGGGGGTGTAGCCGCGAGTAAGTGACAAATTGCTAAATAATTGTGATCTGCCAAATGCTTACAAACCTAAAGCGATTTTCAGTACATAGTTGTTTATACCTTTCATATTTTGGAAGTTTAATTTCGTATTTTAATTTAATTCTACGTTTTCTAACCATATTAAGACTAAGAATACACATTTCTTTTTAATATATTGATATTTTTGGTATATATTGAATTCTGTACATAAATACTATTTTGTATACGGATTAAAATTTCAGGCTTTGTTTTGGGGAACGACAGTGCTTCAGAAGTAGTCTTTAAACGTTTCCTAGAAAAAGCAGTTGGCGGGATGGGCGCCTGGCTAACCGAAAAATACCGTAGTTTGCCGCTGCATAAGATAGTATTGAAAGCACTAATCATAAAATTAAATACAAAGGAAGCATTAGTCAATGGAACGAGAATGCGCATTA
This sequence comes from Cheiracanthium punctorium, assembly GCA_038373885.1. Taxonomy (NCBI): domain Eukaryota; kingdom Metazoa; phylum Arthropoda; class Arachnida; order Araneae; family Cheiracanthiidae; genus Cheiracanthium; species Cheiracanthium punctorium. Next base: position 105,668 of record JAWZYV010010633.1, read on the forward strand.
AGGGGACAGCCTACTTTTAAAATGCCCCAAAAATTGATTTTGAGATTTTTATCTCATTAAATAGTTTACTTTATTCTAAAAAGATCGATACCAACCATTTTTCTGTATGACAATTATTTGTTGAGATAAAAAGGAAAATGTAAACGCAAGTTGGGCAGCATGCTGTAGAAGCTGCAACTAATGTTGACACTCAAAGCATAAAAGAGGCAGAAAAGAAATGTACAGAATTTAATTTATAAACTCGAAGAGCCAGAAAAATGCTCAACAGTTCTCAGTTTGAGGCAATAAAAGAAAACGAAGGCAATGTGCATGAAAGCGGAAAATTTTAAATCGAAAAGTTCATAAAGTGAAATAAAATCAAATTTTTATGTTGCATAGTAAAAAAATATATACATGGATATAATTATTAAAATAACTTCAAATAATGTACTTTACCAATATTCGTGCCTTTATATCCTAAAAATGTATCTTTAGTTAAGGTATGTACATATTTTTTCATATTTACAATTGTCGAGCTTTTCTTTAGATTGATGTTTCTTAAGCCATATTAAAACATATTTTGGGTTAATCATTTTAAATACTCAGTAAAATTATTTTTAAATAGTAAATGTTTCAATAGAAAATGTTTTTAATTTTTAAAAATTAAATTTATGTTCCAAAACTACAATTTGAACTTTAATTTGCGTTTTCGCAAAACACTGTTTTTCAAGTTTGCGCGCATGATATTTTAAAAACTATTTAAGATATCAACTTGAAATTTTTCTCAGGCATTTATTTTAATATAATGAACAAAATGAACTAAAATGAAATGGTTGTGTTTCATAGAAAAAAAGTTATGATTGTAAAACTATCAAAATTTTTATGATAATTTAAACTTTTAGATTAAATATTTTTTTTAATTTAAATTATTAAAATAATCAAACCATTTTAGTTTAGATTGTTAATTATAATGTTTTGTTTAATTTAGAAAAAAAATTATGAATATCAAAGGAATTCTAATTGAGATATCTTGCGCGCATTGGGAAAGTTCCCTTGAATTGTTTTTACAATATTGTGTGGTAAAATAATATTTTTTAAATTATCACCTTCATAATAAACTACAATAATATTTTTAATCAATAGAGTAATGTCATAGTAGTTAACTGAAAAAAATTGTGTTTCTGCATGCATTCATTATTTTTTTTTTAATTATGAAAGTTGAACTAAAATTTCTACATTTTCCCATTCTTAAAAGTAGGCTGTCCCCTTAAATTTATGCATCGTAATGCTATTGATTGCGAAGTTTGAACTGGAACTGCTGGCAATGAAAGAATTTTAATTTCACTTATATTCTGGTACTGTTTTACCATATCCTTTCAAAAAACTCAGTTTCCAAATATACCTGCATTTGCGATGACAGTAAATAAATCTCAAAGACAGTCGTTCGAAAAAAGTGCAAATCTATTGAGGCAGCAAGTTTTTATACATGGTCAATGGTACGTCTCAGCACGTAGAGTTCAATCATTCGATGGTTTTAGATTTTATAACTCCAAACCTAATGGGCCTTTAGCCGATGACGGCTCCAGGCTGAATTTTCGGAGGGGGCCACTAGACATTTTAGATTAGCCTAAATTGTTCAAACGCAAACTGAATGTGTGAAATCGTACGGGAACGTAATGGAATCTAAGGTCGGTAGAGGAAGATGACCCCTACGAGACCCACTCGCTGGAGTTGCTTTTGCATTTAGAGAAATATGATAAGAGTTTTTACAAAAGCACTGTCTCCACAGAAAAGCGTGGTGGTTGCATAGGCGCACCCACGGAGGGGGCTGTGGGGGCTCCCTCCCCCCTAAATGTAGAAAGTTAGAAGTGGAAAGCTTTGAAAAATGAAAATTGTCGCTAATGTGAACTATTATTTTTCTTCTTTCTCTCTCTTTTTTTAATCATCTTCAAATTATTTCTAAAGTATTTTTTTACCAAATAGACAGTTTTTAAATAAATACTTACAGTTAGTGATTGAAACACTGTTAAACTGGGTTACATCATTAAAGAAAAGGTCAGATAATTATTCATGACTCTTTAACGAGTTACGTTGCTTGTGTTCTATGGTACAGTCAAGTAGTACAGAATATTTTCATGTTATAATAGAGTTTAACTAATCGAGGTCACTGCAGCAGAGTTCAGCAAAATTTGTAGCCCAGCCCCCCCTAAACTGAAATCCTGGATGCGCACCTGGAAGGTTGTAAAGTGAAATATTTTACGAAAGTGGTCACTATAGACAGATGTTCTCTTATCCAAGGTGGTCACTTTGATGGGTTTCACTGTATATATGGAATCTTGTGACATAGTCTTTGACAGAGAAGAACTTTATTCACGCTCAAACTAAAAAAGCCAATGCTCTATGGTCGAATTCGACCACTGGCAGACAACTAGTAGTTGATAAAACAATAAACAAGTTGCTAAAAACCCATATTTGGCAATTTATCAAATCTCCCCCCCCCCCAAACAAAGTCTCAGCAATGGCTCTGCTTGCGTACAGCGCCACCTATCGATTTCCACACTTGCTTCGCCATGTAATTATGGTTTCTAACAGTGCTGTCAACCTCCCCACGAAGTTGAGGGACACCCGATAGATTACATTCTCATTTCAAGTTCAACACTACGAAATCAGGCTCGTTTCCAAAATACTTGGAAACAATAAGTATTTACATGCTGAAACTCCGTATATTTTCTCCTGGTTTCTAATCTTATCGAGCACCTGGGTTAACCCTTTAACGCGCGGTGTCCTCGCCGTGCGGACACCCAACTCTGACGTTTTGACTGTTGCCCGTCACGAAGAATAGATTGGATTCCTATAAAAATAGTTGCGGGTGACATAGCTCCACGAGAATCCTTTACTTGTGAGCACGCCATTTCCCGTCAAAAAAACTGTCACGGTTATTTTTCACAGCACTGACATCTGCTGAAAAATGGAAGAATGGGAAAACAGCTGGATAGATTGCCCAATGCTGAAAATGGGCAGCCGTTGCCATCGCCCGACTTAACGACCAGCAAGATGGCGGACGATCGAAACGTTCATCACGTGCCACAGATCTAGAGACCCTTTTTTGACGCAGCTGGCTGTTCCCGAGCAGAGACAGCTGTCGTCAAAAAAGGGTCTCTAGATCTGTGGCACGTGGTGAACGTTTCGATCGTCCGCCATCTTGCTGGTAGTTAAGTCGAGCGATAGCAACGGCTGCCCTTTTTTCAGCATTGGGAAAGGGTTTCGCCTCAAAGGGTTAAAAACCTCACATGCATGACAAATTAAGTATTATTAGCTTTACAGACGTTTCTTCTAAGGTTACATATTGACATGGGAAGAAGCGATTTTACTTTTCGGTCTCCCTACAATACTCAGAGGTCTATCGAGGAATTTTTTGCAGGGTTCCCATTTTTTTTGTGATTTTGAGTATCAATTTTCGTGAATTTCAGCACCTGTTTTTGTGAATTTTCATGTCAATTTTTGTTAAAGTTTTTTTTTTTTCCTTAAAATAGTTTGCAAAAAATAAGAAAAGAAATGCGGATAATGTCTTGCAGCTGGACTATAGATGATGGGAATAGGTCTTCAGATTGTATGGTCATAAAAGTAATCATTCTTTTAAAAACTTTTTAAATTGACTCGCATTTTCCAAAAATTGACTCTTACTTTAATCATAATCAGTCAGACTGACTCACATATCTTCAAGTCTCCTGAGTCAAGTCCCCTAAGTCTCACATATCTTCAAGTCTGCAGGAGTCTACTAAGATAGTGGGTTTGGGTTAGACTCCTCACTTCGAAGGTAACGTGTGCCTCCAACACAGTGCCCCAACGTTCCAGCACTTCAGACATTTGCAGTTGGAACACATTAACGACACGTGTCTGCCCTTGAACGAGCAAATCAATAAATGAATAAAAGAATGCTCTGTCTGTAATAGAATGATTTCAGCTTTTCTACAGCAGCGATCAAAACAATTTTAACCCATTTATGCCTAGCGTCCCTTTTTTGGGACGGCATTTTCGCTATTAGTCGAAAACGTTATTTATTTTTCCTAGCCTTTATTCATGAGTATTGAGCCTTAACTCTACCAAATATTTTAACATGACCAAGTAGGATTTTGATATTTCAATTTTTAAGCATAATGATTTTAAAAGAAATCATCCCTTGTTCAAGAAGTTGACGTCAGAAATTTATCTATTATTTCTATTATCAGTAAAAATCGAATAAAGTCGCAAAAACATCCAGGCACAAATGGGTTAATAGATCTTGCATTCAAACACTTTATTTAAAACCACCTCTATTATAATTCCTTTACGAAGAATCACTCCTTTGTAAAAAAAATTCTCAAATAATGCTATTACGTATTCAGCCATAGATTATAAAACTTTTCCTTGTATTAAGCAACACAGACAATGGTCATTTTAGCGCGCGTGGCAGAGTATTTTGATTATCATGAATAATGAGTTTGGTAATACCGAATGTAAATTAAACTTTCATACAATTTCGTCATCACTTTTGCATTGCGTAGCACTCAGGATGTCTTGTATAAGATCTCGTGTATTTATACAACGATTTACTGACTTTCGGAATATACGTTTTCTGTTGCTCCTCTTCAACTGTCTACTTATCGAGAGGTGAGTATTAACCCTTTGAGATCAGACCTTGTTCTACCATGGCTTATATTTTCTATGTAAATTTACTCTAATCTGTAAGACAAAAATCGTATGCATGAATGAATTTTTATAAAAATTAATGTTAACCGGACTTATTTCCCGACCCCGTACGTAATCTAATGGATCCCTAGATTCCTACGTAGATGAACTTGCATGAATAGGAAATGTGGTGAAAGATACCTGTAGTTAATTTTTGTCTCCATTGCGATGCTGGCCTCTTGATCCATAGTTTGAGATCCACCCCAAGAGTGAATTATTAAAACTTGTTATATATTTCTAGAACTTTCTACGTATACCATCTGTAAAAAAATTCTAAAAAAAAAAAAAAAAAATCAGTAACATTTTGCATTTATTTATTGGTATATTGATAAATTTAGCCTTCTGACATGTAGTTTACGGAATCTTCATGGATTATGAATTCCAGTTTGCGTGGAATGCACAGTATTGGAGTTCTTTTATACTCATTAAAAAAAATTAATATAACATTAAGTTGATGGTGTTTTTAAAGGAATTAGATTTTTGTTTCTATTCTATTTCGCAATTTATTTCCTTCACACGTGGGGTAACGTTTCTAAGAAGCCCATTAAAAAAAAAGTTGAATGAATCCAAGTTATTCAGAGGCGCATCTGCGTTTGACCCTTGTCAGGGGTAGGTTATTAATGGAAAAAATTGGAACCATTTCAAAATCTAATATTTTTATAGAAGGTGCTTATTGTTCAATAGTAACCTCCGATTCTTTCTCGGTGCAAAAACGTTGCAAAAATACTTATTCCCTCAGAACACCAAAATGCAGGATATCAGTCTGCATGAACTAACAAATATCCTCAAACTAAAGTTTTTTTTTTTTTTTTTTAATTTAACCATCGTGATGTCAGGTTACGAGTGGAACGATTTCACTATTTTATTCTGATTGTATCAACTCTAATTACGTGTGTCAGAAAGATATCTGCTTCCTCCCGTGTGAAGGACGGGTACACAGCTACTATACTTCCAATAAAGCGTAATTTTAAATCGAAAATCGAATAATACTTAGAATCAAAGAATATTTGACTTCACAAAAGGCACTGGTGACTTAATGAAAGTTTTATTACACATTGTTGTGCTCTTAAAATTGTACATAATAGGTGCTTTTGGCTCAATTTCAAAGAAATATTTCTGTTGAATCAATAAAATTTTTGTTGATGACGAAATTTTGTTTCAACGAAATATTTTGTTAAATTAACAAAAATTTGTTAAAAACCAGCATAATTATTCGTTTAAAATTGTGCAACGAAATTTAATTGAGTTCAACAAAACCAATTTCACGTGTAACAAATATCTAAAAAAGAAATCCAGTGTTCCATTTTACCGAACCTTTTTATAACTCATTCATTTTGTACCTCAGCTGAAAATTGCATTTCAAAATCACTTATTTGAAAGCAGGATATCCTTTGATTGTGAATTTTATCTTAAATTTTTTTTCTGACTTTTAAATTTAAAAACGTTAAAGATACACAATAATTATACAGTAACTTCCCACTACAAACAGTAGTTTGCAGCTGAAGGGGTTGAGCAGATTCCACTGATTTTGGCATTATTTAGTGTACACGAGATGCACTCATGTAAGTTTATAAAAAGGTTCTGAAACCGTCTACTAGGTACTCTTCGTAAAGTAATTCAGCTTAAGAAATGATTTAGTTTAGTTAATAAATGTTCAAAAGCTAGTGAGTAAAAGTTGAAATTCTTTGTACATTTTGAGTTAGTGATTTCCTCTGAAAATTTTGCTGTTTTTTTTTTATAAAGCAAAGCACTAACCAGGGAACACTTTTTGAACTGAATTCTTCAAGGTGAAAAGAAAAACTTCCTTGAGTGCATCTCAAATGCATAGTCCATATGCCAAAGTTAGTGGCAAATCTGCTCAACCGTTCCAGTTGCAGGATGCTATTTATAGGCAACGTTTATTCACAACCCTCTTGTAAATTTCGTTTTAGAATGTTTGATTTTAAATTTTGGTGATAAGATCCTTTAAAATTTCTTATTATGGATCATCTGTAAAAATATGTGACGGATAGGCTTTCATAAATTTACACAGTTCGGTCATAATTTTCTATCTAACGCATTTCATACTTGCAAGTTCGTTTTATTCATTGTCAAAACTTATGTGTGGACATTTTTTCTTTTTTTTTAAACCTTTATCTTTTAAAATTTGAGCATTCCCCGAATTTTCGAATTCTTATAAGTAAAACCTCGCCTAAATACTAATTTACTTGTATGATGAAATATATTATAAGCAATTAAATTTCGAATAATATAACATTGATCATTTTAGAAGGTTTTAATGAACATTTTCCTTAATTAACGATATCTATGTATTTTTAGAATTTTGCGATGATGTTGAAGCAAGCTATGTGGTTTTTCGCCGTTTTCGTTGCCATTGCCCTAAACTTAGCAGGTAAGTCCCGTTTATTTATGCAGTGAAACCTCGATCTATCGATCCCGCATTCATCGTTTTCCCGTATTCATCGTTTTATTTCTATGGTCCCTGTACAAATTGTATTTGAATACCGTTAAATAAACCTGCATGCATCGTTCGCCTAAAAGTGATTTTCCCGCATTCATCGTTGAAAAAATGTTCCCCTAACCAAAATGAAATTCAACGTTAAATGCATCAGCATGGCATACAATTTGTTGTTTCTTCTTTGTATGATTTCTTGATTTATATAAGATCAGATGAGCACTGGTTGCTTGTTGCAGAGGGTATGTATAGTGTGAAATTTAATGATTACATTTCCATTCATCAAGACAGTGAGGCATATGGTATCCTAAACATGGAAAATGGAAATGCTAATATGGGTTACGGCCAATTTTCTACGCTAGGTGTCTAGACCATGGTCAGGACTACCCTCCGTGAGGGACTTTATAAGGGGTTCTAACCCATATTTACGCGGCGCTTCGGCGAAAACCACGGAGAACTCCGACCGATTAGGTCGGTAGACGCGACCTGGTTCCGAACAAGGCACCTTCCGTCTTCCAGTTCAAAGCGCTAGCGCTGTGCCACTGGTGGGGCCCTAATCATGCAAGAAACGTGCGATGGTGCGGCAGAGAATAATGTTCATGCCGATGAAGCTGCGGCTGCACTAGTACGAAGTTTGTCTGAAGCAATAACGGTATTTCAACTGTATGAAATTTTTATACAAACATAAAATCCCATAAAAGGTCCCAAAAAACATTGTAAATCTAGAAAATTTAGTGTTAAAGCAAAACCCCCATTTAAAATTACTGAATTTTTTAAAATAAGTATCACTTAATTTTCATCTTATTTATTTGTTTTGCAAGTCTGTAACAAATTAGTATTTGTTGGAATGCAGTCATTGCGTGTATGCATAAAGATTGCTTTCTCCATATTTTGAATTGAACCCGCATTTGTCGTTTTCCCGTATTCATCGTTTATTTCCTACACACCCCATGAAAGACGATGAATCGAGGTTCTACTGTACCAGATTGGACAAAGGTTTATTTAAGGTGTGAACCATGATATTAGGTGTACCAGAAAATAACATTGTTTTCTCACATTCAACTTAAACGAATAAGTTTTTGACTAGATTTTACTGAGAAAGCATTTATGACTAAATGATGGCTTCGAATTTATAACATTTTAAAACGACAATTTTAAAAGTAACTGTGTTTACCTATAAAATTGTCGCTTTTTCTCCCCTCTACGTGAGAAAAAGGGTTGTGCCCACATTCCTTAATGGACGATTTCCAAAACGCCCTAAAATGGGCTTGTAGGTTGCGGTCTGTGAGTTCACATTTTACAGCAAGAATTTTATGAATATCTAATTTTGCTTTTCAATGAGAGATATGTCAGAAAAACGTTTTTTGTCCGCTAAATTCATGAAGTGACATATAAAGTTTAAGAAATATACTTTAAAAAGTGTAAGAAGATAGGTAGAGGTATAAAAGAGGTATGAAGATAAATATAATGCCGACTTAAACCCCTTTTCCATGACTTTTCAAGGGAAAAAATCACGTCGACACGTCGAATGATCGCATTTCGGGGGTCGTACAGAAATTAGGAAAGAAAATCATTCTTTTTTCCACTCTAGCAATAAACGTTTACACATTCAAAATCATGTATACTCCCCGATCATCTTTCTTTAAAGATATCTCTGCGACGTTGTATGAGGAAAGGCTCAAATACATCACCTCATTAGTGTATGGGGCACATTTTACTATTTGAGAATGTTTTTGTACGGGGGTTGTTTAAAAATTTAAAAAATGTAACTCTTTGTAAATGAACAAGAATTTTTTCCTTAACGAAGTCTTATTTCCGACTTTATTCTGAACATTTTTTTCACTTACACTGAACGCTTATCGCTAATAGATAGAGGATAAAAGACTGTTATCAACTTTTTGGGGCACCCTGTATAAAACCCTATACATGATAAAAATTTCTACTCACTAAAGCTCGGCTACTGCGTTGAAGATCTAGCACCTTCATGCCGCTGCAAGAAAGGATATATAAGGCTTGTTAGAGGCGGTAAATGCATTAAAGAGGGAACATGCGATGAAGGTAGTGATTTGGTTTCATAAGTTGTCTCTCTATTCTAAAAAAAAAGTAAAGGCCGCTGGCGCTGTCAAAGCTTGTTGACCTAACTCCTCCTAAACCGTAGGGATTTGAGTTTCGACTAAGGTGCCCAGAGATTCGAAAAATTCCGAGGAACTTGCTAAGCTGATTTAAATTTCGAAAATCGAATTATTTTAGAAGATATTAATAAAAAAACTGAAAAAATAAACCGAATGGTTGCCAGATTTGGCATAAAATCATTCATTCCTTTGTAACAAAGCGTTTCCAAGTATCTAGAATCGCGGGAAATTTACAAACATGAGTTAGAATTACGCCCATTTTACGCCAAAATAAAAACTATATGAAATAAGTAACTCAAAATGTGTTACACAAAGTTGACAATTTTCAAATAGTAAGTTCGCTTAGACAAGAGTTTAGAATGAGCGATTATTCGTTTTTCCAAAACAGAATAACTGATATCTTGAAAATGAAAAATAATTAAAATGCAGATTATTTTAAAGCCGGTTCTCGTCCAGCTGGATTATTTGCTACCAGTAGAAATATTTAGCGGCGTTAACTATACCATTATAGCAGTTATAGTACACTTTGGATATTTGCTAGCGCGACGAGATGGTATAATTCGTGGTGTTAAGTACGGCAATCTGCAAACGATTATGTAAACGAAAATATGCATAACGGTTTTCCGGTAACCTTAAATGAACAGTAAATATAGGTTGTGAGCATGTGTAAATCGCCAAATAATGAAAAGTCGCCATTGGTGGCAGGCTATTCTATCTGTTCCGTAGCTTTTATTAACTTTACATATACGCAAGTCGCCAAATAATGAAAAATCGCCATATGTGGTAAATTCGCAAAGTGTCCAATAGGTTTTACATTATTAAAAATACAGCTGAAACAGATGTTCTGATTTTATGACGCTTTAGCTCCTAATTAATATAACTTTTGAATGGCAACATTAAATATCATTGTGTTTCTGAGGAGTGCAAATAATTTTTCCAGCGATTATAAGCGGAGTCCCCACTCCAGGTGGAGTATAGCTCAGGACCCGTACAACACGGATTCCCATAACAAAATATCTTCGATGCAAGACCCAAGCAATGTGTAACTCAGTAACATTCTATCTGATCCAATCTTCGGGTTTTGTCTGTTGCAATTATGTCTTTTTTACGAATAAGCCTGATTAGGGGCCGAATGCCTCATACGAAAAGCGAGCGTAGCGAGTGTGGGGGCCTTGGCCCCTAGTACAGAAAAAAAAAAAAAGAAAAGAAAAAAGAAAAACGGGATGTGGCTCTTTCGTGCACACGACCGCGTGTTTGACGTGCATGCCTGTACATAACAAGTAATACATGATGTCCGAAAAGTCCTAGACACATTTCAAGAATTCACAGAAAAGCAATAAATTGTTGTATAAATATGCGGTTCGCACAATAATGCTTCTCGTAATCAAACATTTATTTTTCCATCATAAAGCAAATTACTTCCAAAATGTTTTTCCAAGATGGCGCTGCATCTCCAGTTTTCAGCAATAGGGATTATTCGTGAGTTTCAAACAGCATTGACGGTGAGGGAATATTCATTCTAGCTATAGTGACCGCGACTGAGAAATCGCACGGCTTAAGATGATATTTCGAATCAAAATCCATAACTACAGTTCAGAGAAAGTTTCGTAACTTCTTTAAGAAAAACCTTTCGAGTCGAAACAGCATTTTGGCCTGGCATGAAAACTTTTTAGAGACTTGAAGCGTTTTAGATAGGGAAAGAAATGGTGGGCCGTGAAGGTCGGATGAGATTGTACCAGACATTGACATGGATGGCTTGAGCATACTTGGATGAACTTGAGTACCGTTTAGATGTTGTTTGAACAACAAAAGGTGCACGTCCGTCTGGTAACGAAACTTATTGCTTTCTGCTTTATAAAATACAACACACCTCACATTACGTTTGTTTTTCTTGTTGTGACGGTACAGCGCCACCTATGAACACAATTTGAAAGTAACTTTTTTCTTACAATGTCAAAAAAAAATTCGAGAACCTGAGAAGTATTATTCTGCAAACCGAATATTCATACGACAATTTGTTGCTTTTCTATGAATTTTTCAAATGAATCGGTGAGTGGAGAAACCACTTTAGTCACAAAAATGCGAAAAATCGTTTTCGATGAAAATAAGCTTAGAAGGGCAAGATGCGTGTTGAGGGCAAGAACAACGTTAGTCTGTTGAGTAGTTTCGTAGATACGGGGATTCTTTTTCGAACGATGGGCGACAATGATCAATGGTCGACACACGACTATGAATCAATGATCGAGAATGATCTATTTTAACACTATTATTGGCCACCTGCCCTGCCCTAGGGGTGGTTTTCTAAAAAATATTTATTCCAGCTTCAATGTTAGATTTTCATTTCCATAATTTTCTGCAAGCTAAGCACCTTTTTTCTCCTAAATTCATGTTCTTGACTTTTGTATACCATAAATATGGTTAGACAATAAATGGTGGTTTTATTTGCATTGATTTGATTTGAATGATTACCTTTTTCCAAGTTTTCAGCTGACTAAAAACCAGTTGAGTGCAGAAACAGCATCAGTCCGAATCCAATTTTAAATTTTCCTGAGCCTAATGGATGTCGAAATTAGGTAATATTTACATGACAGAAACATAAATGCATGTTATGACAGAGGAAAAAAAAAAGTTTAAATATTTGAAAATTTGGAGGAGTTATGAAGTTTTTTCTCTCTCCTGAAAAATTTTCTTTTTGTGACTGAGGTGGTATCTGCACTCACCCATTCAAATGTGCCAACAACTTTTCGGACACGCTGTACTTTCTTTGACTTTCATCGGGTATAGGGTAAACAAATAATTATTTTGTTACAAATTTACTAATGATAGGTCTGTGGTACGAAGCAAATGGCATACGGAACACGTAGAGGTTCCTGGTAAACGTTAAATTAATACAGGTATTACGTAGCGTTGTTGGAGAAGTTTTGATGTGAGACAAATTAAACTCTCTGAGAATGACGTCGGGCAACCAGCGGTCCTACGAGACATGAACATCGAAGTCTCCGACCATCATGATTGGTGTAGTGAGTGAGATCTGGTTCGTATTCGGGTATAATGTTTCTTTTTTCATGTTCCTGGCACCGCTTACCTCTTCCATATGGTGTTTTACGGGTATCACTGGATTTCTCTTGAGAAGCCCTTTCTAACCGCAAAAGTCCTGTATATTTTGATTTGGCTTTTTGACGAGTATAGGCCTACACTGCACTGTTTATTTATTTTTTTTTACTTTGCATATACTCGCTGTAACTATTTCACACAAATCTTTTATGTATTTAGTTTATACGAAATTCTTTAACATAACATGTTCTCAATGTGTTTCTTGCATGATTCTTTAATGTAAGTATCAGGTTGTAACGAAAGTTTTCCGCCATATCTGCCTGAAAAACTAACTTCTAACTCCTTAGATACCTGTTTTTGAACTTTCGGTACCAAACTTGTACCGTGTCACATGATACAACAATAGTACTTAAAGCTGTACTCATAATTCGTTGATATTCTGTAGCTGACTTTTTGAAACAGAACTGGAAGTAAATGATGGTTCTAATCCTCTAGAGTGATAGTTCCATTTGAGACACCTTGTTCTTAATGATAACTATATTTTTTACAGATTTCACAACACAGTGTCATAAAGCAAGTCTCTTTCTTTCAAATGCCAAAAATCATTTGACAAAATATGAGCAAATACGCCAACGCGAACTGTGTGCTTCCGATGTTTGCGGTGGCGGGAAACTTTCGTTACAACCTAATACTTTCTAACAAGTTTGTTTTTTTTGTTTTTTAATGTAGATTCAATAAGATATTTATAGAAATAAGCAACCCAAAAATAATTCTGTTACAGGAATTCATGGAATTAATTCAGAAGTGCATTTAAATTATATTTATTTTTAACAATTTTAAAATCGATATATTGGCGTTTTAGCAAAATATTTAGTGAGTGGTGTCGGAAATGTTGTTTTCATACACCTGTTAATAATCGCTTTAATAATCAATCTTGTAATCATTCTATAATGCACCGAATAGCAAATTTTGCCGAATATGTGGTTAAAATTTATTAAACTTATTTAACCGTTACTATGATTACAATGATTAATTTAGTTAATTTTTTCTGCAAACGATATTTAATATTTCGTATGGTGTAAAACTTCAGATATTAAAATGCTGAAAAATTTAATATCCAAGTGTTTCCTTTATATATTATTAATAACCTTTTTAAATACTTGTGAAATGAGGATAATTTTTTGTACCTGCATATTGTATAAAAATAATTAGCAGTTAATTGACTTTACATATTTATGAACACTTAATATTATGAGTTTTTTTTTTCTATTGGGGGATTCATATTTAAATGAGTTAGTAATAGTAAGGTTAATGTAACGTGTCATTAGAATTAAAAATTAAAAAGCACAAAATTTAAATTTAACATTTCAGGGTTTCCTGTTACACTAAAATCACTGTGTACCAAAGGCGGATCCAGGGGGAGGGCGCATGGGGCGCGCGCCCCCTCCGAGAAAAATATATTTACACTATATAAATGGGACTTTCACCAATATTGACTGTTCTTTACTCTAGATAAAATGAGTATTCACGATTTGCGCCCCCTCCGAAAAAAGTTTCTGGATCCGCCCTCGCTGTGTATGTGATATTAGTTAGTAGCAATTTGAATTAATTGAATATGGTACTGTACTATAACTTTCATTCATGGTATGAAAAAATATGTGTTTGTTTAGCAATTGTTGAATATTTAAATTTGCTTACTATATTCGGTTGCCGAATATTAGTGTATTCGGCCGAACTGGATATTCGGTTTGTCTGCCGAATAGGCATTATTAGTGGCGAAACCAGGATTTTTGTTTAGGGGGGCATGGCTACAAATTCTGCTGAACTCGTTTATAGAGACCTCTATCATAGTTATACCTCTCTTATAACATCAAACTACTCTGTGCCACTTGCCTTGCCCATAGAACACATGCCCACAAGCAATGTAGCCCGTTGTAGTCAAATAATTATTTGATCTTTTCAATAACGTTGTAACCTACTTTAACTGTGTTTCATACACTAAATTAAGTATTTATTTAAAAATATAAAGTATAAATAATATATAAATAAGTATTTATTTAAAAACTATCAGGTTTTTTTTTTCTTTTTTTTTTGTAAAACGTACTTATGAAATAATTTAAAGACAATTTAAAAATAAAGAAAATAATTAATTAATTAGGGACAATTTCCAATTTTTAATGCTTTTCACTTCTTACTTTCAACATTTAGGGGGGGGGGGTTCTTCAGCCCCCATAGCTCCCGCCGTGGATGTATCTATGGGCAGTATACCGAATACCAACTGAATATTTGGTGCATCCCAGGTCAGAAAGTTCACTTTTATACCAAATTGATTATTAACAGGTGCATGAGAACGACTTTAAAACCTCACATAGTGTGTGATTCTGAACTTTATTCCCTCACAGTACCACCCCCTTAAATTTTTTCCCGTGAGCTTCGGAACTCCCTGTATAATAAAATTTGAACGATACAGAGAAGATTAGCATAATCCCAAAATTTTGCATCTCTCGTTCATATCTAAAAGAGTAAACTCTGTTCGCATCTAAATGGGTAATAAAAATTTCGGCTAAGCAAATATTTAACATTTCAAGAAGTAAAGTAAATTAAAGTTCATGCAGATAAAATATGTAGTTGTAATTTATTCAAAGTAGATAAATGCAATGCGCTTTTCAAGGTTTTTTTTTTTTAATTCTTTCTCTTTAGCTTTGAGGGAAGTTATGCAAAATGATTTTTATGATAATTGTTACCTTGTAAATTCTTTAATACCGGTAACAAAGCATTCTGTAATTCTAGACTGTTATTTACATATGCACAAGCGTACACCCACTCTAAAAAGTATTTAAACGAGAGAAAATTTTGCTATTATATTTCTCTGAATAACTAATTTTTCAAAAATTCAACACTGGAAAGTGTATGAGGAAATATTATATTCTTAATGATTTACGTTTGATAAAAGTAGATATGTATGAAACCGACATAAGTAGTATTACTTATCCTCGAATACTTTTTTAGAAGGCGTAACTGAAAACTACGTCTTGGAGAAGGGAATATCAAAACTCATTTGATTAGTTTTTATATTCAGTACAGCAAGAACTTTATAATCACTAGAAACATAACTTTGTTGGTGATTTTCTGTAGTGCAATATCATCAAGATTCTTGCCACTGGAATTATACAAGGTGATTCAGAAGTCTTGTAAAAGACATGTAAGGGCTGGTAAACAGAGCCAGAATGGTCCAGAATCACATAGCAATGGGGTAATCAGGAACGTCGTCCACATAGACTTGCATTAATCGCTTTGGAATAATAGCGAACATTCCTGTCATGTTCCATCACAAAATAATTGTCCTTTCACAGAAAGCCCTAGACTAATATTGATTTATTGATAGAATTGATGACAGATGGAACTAGGGATTGTATATTGATTACAGAACTGTTTATGAAAGTGATTATCAACAAGTAAATAAATGCATCGTTTCCGACCTCCATGTTGTTATGTCATTCTGAACAGTCGATAGCACTTCTTACATTTTTTTAACGAGTTCTGAATCACCCTGTATATACTTTAAGCGTACATTTACTGACCATCACTGGTGACCTAAATTTTTAATTTACAGAAATGAAAAACGAAGATGTCTGCAGCGAGGAACCTTATACTGGACTCTGTGAGGCAGCCTTCGAGAGGTACTACTTCGACCAGAAGACTGGAATATGCCAGACATTCATCTATGGTGGCTGCGGTGGAAACGGAAACAGATTCGATACACAGGAAGAGTGTGAAAGCCGCTGTGCAGAGAAAGGTTCGTCAACGTTGTCTGTATTAGACTGGAAAAGAAATGAAAGAAAAAAAAACTGAAACACTCTTCTACTTTTTTTAAATATCCACCCAAGTGCTATATATGATGAAAGCATATCATAATCCATCCCCTATTTGTCTTACTGCTTCCATTAGGTTGGAAAAGGTATCATGATCCATCAGTGTGTCATATTTGTCTTCCATAAAAGACTTCTTTGGAATCGAAATTTAAATTAAATTTGCCTACTTCAACCTACAAGGCTCAATTTTTTTTTTCTGTGTCTGAAATAAATAATTGTAATAATGTTAGTGATAATTATAGGGGGGAAAATAGTTTAAAATAATAACCTAATATTTTTCAAGAAAATAACCTTTTTTATTTCAGTTTTGTGTGCTGTACACTGGTCCTTAGCTATACTACATTGGTATTTATTTTGAGATTTTAGTATTCAAATCGCTTCTTGATAGGACGCAACACACAGCAATTTTTTTCGATTTCAAAACTCTTTGCCAACTATATATTCTTAATTTTCTAAAATAAACAAAACCACATTCGAAAGATGACTGTTTAAATTTCTATCAGTTTTGGCAATAATATGAACAGTAAGTACATCTACATGCAACAGCCAGAGTTATATCGTTACTATCTATGTACAAATACTCTTGAAAACCGACAGATGTGTATACTAGTATTTTATAGACGGCCCAGACAGCACATAAGCTTAAATCAAGCTTGACATTGACTTGAATTTGACGTATTAATACAAGCTTGACATTGACTTGAATTTGACGTATTAATACAAGCTTGACATTTCAATCCATTAGCTTGATTATTGCGCTGATGGCGCCATTTGTCGCTGTAGGCGAGAAGGAGAATGGACATTGAAAAGTCTAAGGGGAAGGAATGGAATGGGATAAGCCCCTCTGAAGTGTAACACGAGGAGAGTTTTAGTTTTATTTACATCTAATTAGCATTAGTAATTCCATTAACTAATTAATTAGCCCTAAAAATAAATTTAAATATAATTAACAACATTTAGTTAGTTAATATACTTCACTTTATGGGTGGTAGAATGAGGCGCAATCCGGCCTCCACAAAATAATTAATCAGTCATAAATGTACTTGACCATAGAATTAAAAAAAAAAGATTCTATATTTCCAAATATGGAAATTCTTCAAAATAAAATACAATTATACTACGAAATTGATTTCAAAATCAGTCGTTTGTCTCGATTTTGGCCAGCAGTATTGCTCAACATGAGTGTTGCGATATCGAAAGTTTTAAAACGTGTCCTGCTTTTAAGTTTATATTACGTTTATTTCCCTATTAGTAGAGTCTATAAATCACACATAACATTATTTTAATTTTGATGCATCCAATGGAAAAATAAAAGACACAGATCAACATATCGGAAAATAGATCTCGCCAGAAAATGGCGTGAACAGTCACTTCAAACTTTAGTCATATCAGCTCAACTCGGATTGGCTGAGTGGTTATGACGCTGGCCTTCCAACCCAAAGGTCCCGGGTTCTATTCTAGACGAAGACGCATAATGGAAACAGATTAATTTGAAATTTCGGCGTAGAGGGGAAAATGCGTGGAAAAATAAAATATGTGGGGCGAGTTTGCCGACCGGCGCCCCGTGTAATTAGGAAATTTTTTAAGCTTGAAATTAAGCTTGCTATGTCAAGCTTGATTCAAGCTTGAAATGTCAAGCTTAATGCTAGCTGGTCAAGTGTAAACTAGAACACTTGATTCAAGCTTGCATTAAGCTTACACGCTTGAAATTTTCAAGCTTAATTCAAGTTTACGGACTTGATAAATCAAGCTTGCTGCAAGTTTGATGCAAGTTTGCTGTGCTGTCTGAGAGAGCTGTGGCGTAATCAGAAATTTTTCATTCGGGGGTTGGGGAGGGGGGGGGGCTTACGACTAATACAACTCGCATATATGTTAACGTGTGTGTGATAAGGGAGTGAAGAATATACATTTTGTGAAAGTGAAGGGGGAGGGGGGGGGCTTACGAAAGTTAATCTTATCTTCCAAGGACAAATGGTTTTTTTAATGTTTTGAAAATACTGATTTTTCATCTTCATATTACGAAAACTCGCCAAAAATGATGGTAGAATGTCGATCTTTTTAATCTAAGCAATTGGAAATGGTGTGGGTTTGTTGCCCCATAGCAAAGTTTTGCTCGGTAAAATTCTATCTGATCTGATCTTCGGGTTTTGACTGTGAAGGTTACGCCTTTTACAAGTAAATGTTATTAGGGGTCGTGGCCCATAGTATTCTCTTTAAAAACATTTGTTAGGGATTTTGTATCGATACAAATGTGATATAAATTTTAATGTCACGTGAAACGTTTAAATGAAACAAAATGTAGAAAACTAAAAAATAACATTAAACTTCATTCGGAAATGATGCTTAAACTATGTATGATATGTAGTAATGATAATTTATATTTAAAATGTTATTTCCGTTTTTCGTATGCGTATGAAGCTAGTGATAAAGTATTATAATTCTTTTTCTAACTTTGTGTGAAATCTACTATTTGAAACGGAGTGAATCCTGGTTCAACCTACAGTTGTGCCAATTGGGCAATAAAGATGTAAATGTTGTATTTTTATGTTGTAACCCTCGAAATCAGCAGCCATTTTGTATTTTGTGGTTTAAAAATAAGAAAATTGTAAAGGAAAATATTTTTCCTCATTTCTTATCTGTTAATGTATTTCTGTAGTCAACCAATTTTAAATTCTTCACATTTCTTTTTTATACTTTTCTAAATTAATACTTTCAACTTTCTGAATCATTCAGTTCGTCTCTATATTAAAGGGAAACTTGCCTTCCCTGAATTTTTGTATGCGTTTTTTTTCTCGACTTTTTTCTTCTTTCCAAGTGGATTGAGCTGACGTAATCTTCCCCCCGCCCCTACCTCCCCTGGAAAATTTTCTGCCGACGCCCATGTTTCCGTGCACTCCTAGAGAGCAGAACGGAAAACCTATTTAACTTAAGGCGACCATATTTCTAAACGGTAATTTGGGAACAAATCAAGCATTGTCCTCGAATCTAAACAAAACTTGGGGACACTAGAAAATATTTTCGAGGACATAACATATTACCATGTACACCCTCCAAAATAAGTATTCGAGGGCAGGAAAATTTTCGTACGTCAATTTCATATTTAAAGCATGGTTCTTCATGAAAAGTGATTAATCATTAATAAAACTGAAAGGGGAAATTTGGCTCATAGTCGGATACTTTATTGAATGTCTGTACACGCTACACACACAATGACAACAAACGTTTTCAGTGATAGAATTTCATTGTTTCTCTGAGTAAATGGCGTTTTTAGTTGGTTTATTTTTCTTATTTCTTCAGTTTTTTCTGAAAGAAAAGAAGTAAACGGAAACTTTCAGGGAAAAAAAGTACAAATCTTTAAATTTGGGGACATTTGGGGACAAAGTATTTTTGGGGACAAAATGAAAAAAAAATCTATATTTGGGGACTGTCCTCGAATTTCGAGGACGTATGGTCACCTTAATTTAATTGCCGATTTTTGAGATCGTGCCAAACAGGGTGTTAAACCAGGAATCAACCATAAGAATTGTTATTACATAAATCTTTGTTTCTTACTTCGGTCTTTTCTTTCGTATTTCAGTTTCCGGTACTCCTGACCCCAATCAAACGCCTAATACAGCGGCGATTCGAAAATGATGCAGGATTCTAACAGTATCCATACGTTAGTACGGTAAAACTATTATTACTTTCAGTAATGTATCTTTAGATTTATTATACTTCTCATGCTTTTATAAAGCTGTAGAAAAGTTATCACAAAGCGTTAATTTCGAGTTATCGAAGCTGGCAAAGCATCGGGCATGCAGAAAGTAATGTGTTTATTTTTTACAACATATTCAAACAAATAAATTTTTGATTTAATAAGATTTGGATGAAGAGGCAATTTATGTACCAGTGGTTTGTGGTTTTTGATATTTTTCATGATTTTTTAGAAAAATACTCGGAAGATAGATATTTCAATAGTTTTCTTTGATTAAAAACAACAAACAGTTCTTATTCATAATAAGGAACTATATTTGAGTATATTAAGAAGTGGAGATTAATGAGAAATTATTCAAAAAAGCATGTTTTTTGTTGTTGTTTGTTGAAAAGAAAAGCTCCACAAAAGAAAATATAAATTCAACGTCAAATTTTATAGACTTATCCAAATTTTACATTTATTTCTTATTTGTCCACAAATAATGTTTTATTTGTAGAGAAATATTATTTAGTAAAATTTTGCTTGTGTATGGTACTTCAAAACAACTTCAACGAAATACTCAAAATAACTCTTTTTCTAAATTGTTCAGTATACAAAATTAAACTTCTCTCTAAAAGCAGGATTCTGCAGTTGAAATGGATAAGCAGATTGTCGCCAAGTTTGGCAGATGGACTGTCCACGAGATGCGCTCTAGGACTTTTTAAAAAAGTTTAGTTCGAAAAATGTTCACTAGGTGGTGCTTTGCATGGCCATTTCAGCTCAAAAGACTGGCCAAAACAATTACTAAATGCTGAAAAACTAATCAATAAATTTTAAAAATAGTTTCTACATTTCGAATTAACCATTTGCTTTGTTAAATTAACTGTATTTTTTAATGGAAAGCGCCACATAGTAAAATTTTTTGCACTTTTTTTTTCGAAATTTCGTAATTGTATCTCATTTGTAACCAACGTGCTAGATTTGGTTTCGACCCTTTCACCCGTTTTGTGCGTATAACGGTGTTTATAATGAAAGTTTAATTATGACCACCATATTTAATTCTGTTTGGTTTTTCCAATGTTGTATTGTTTTCTCTTTAAACTAAAAGGTTCGTACGTAATAATTGAAAAGACAGCAAAAATATACAGTCGGTATTTTTATAGCTCGGAGGGTTGAAGATGACCCCGAGAGATTCTCGGGCTTTGTTCGCTCCTCCGAATGTGGCAACCCGAGTGACGCTCGGGCTTGGCCCTCAAATGCAGGAATTTTGAAGATAACTCATCTCTCCTTTCAAGACAAATATGTGAAATGGGGAGTGTTGCGCCTGCCCCCCTTGGAATGTAACTGTCAAATTTCCTGAAACTGAATCTTAGGTATTCATGTATGACATGTTTTACAGCGAGAATTTTATAAATATCCCTTTATCTTCATTGAGACAGTGAGGGATATGAGGAAAGTACCCTCTTCACACCCCTCCCTCACAAACCAACTTTGGAAGACACTCTGTTATCGTGGTACAAACTCACATGCATTCTATATTTTGTTTCCTTAGCTTTAGTAGTTTCGTCCTTGCGAAATTCTGACCTGCGGAAAAACGACACTATTTTGAGGCTACACCTAATTTTTGAATTTATGAGCATGCAGTTAATTTAAAGGATTTAAAGAGAATGTTACGATACAAAATAATGATACATGTTTAAAACGGTTTTTTTATTTTCAAAAGTTTCATCAATCATCTCTTAACCCTTTGAGGCGCAACCCTTTCCCAATGCTGGAAAAAGGGCAGCCGTTGCCATCGCTCGACTTCACAACCAGCAAGATGGCGGACGATCGAAACGTTCATCGCGTGCCACAGATCTAGAGACCCATTTATGACGACAGCCGCGCACAGCCAGCTGTTGTCATAAAAGGGTCTCTCGATCTGTGGCACGCGATGAACGTTTCGATCGTCCGCCATCTTGCTGGTTGTGAAGTCGAGCGATGGCAACGGCTGCCCTTTTTCCAGCATTGGGCAATCTACCCAGCTTTTCTCTCGTTCTTCCATTTTTCAGCAGATGTCAGTGCTGTTAAAAAGAATAGTGACCATTCTTTTACGGGAAATGGCATGCTAAAAAGTAAAGAATTCTCATGGAGCTATGTCACCCGCAACTATTTTTATAGAAATCCAATCTATTCTTCGTGACTGGCAACAGTCAAAACGTTAGAGCTGGGTGTTCCCAGAGCGGGATCACTGCGCCTTAAAGGGTTAATGAGTTTAAAAAGTGCCAAAGTATAACTAGGTGTAAACATTTACATCCGCAATTAAAAATTTGCTTAATTAACAGTTTAAGATCTCTCACATTGCAGAGATCAATAATAGAGTAGAGGCAATTATTTACGTAATAATTAACTAAGTAAACTTTAAAAAAAAAAATGCTAATAACTATTTGTTTTATGTGCTACCACTTAAATTTGTTTGTTACTTTCTTTTTTATAGATACAAGATTCTACTGCGAGAGCAGAAGCTGTGTGAAATCATTAAAAAATTTAAGCTATGATTCCTATATTTGATGCTTATTCTTCCTGTATCTGAAATAAATAATGCTATTTAATTGTCTCTTGCTATCTTATTTGAGATTAAAATAACGTTTGATTATACATTCATGATTTTTAATGATAAACGATTGATTATATTTTATTATTTTCTTTCGGTTTTAGCCTTGGTGCCCTGTAGGCTAAAGCTTACTTTCCCCAATGGGTAACGGGACCTTTAGAGTGATTAATAACACTAGAAGTTTACTGAAAATAACAGACTGTATTTTAAAGTAATATTTTTTTTTTTATAATGTAAAATTAATCTCACGACTTTGGGAAAATACGTATTTAAATAAGTTTTCACGAACCAGGGAAAATTTTTCTTTAACAAAAATATTTAAATATTTTCTCTTAAGATTCTCTCTTTTATGATACACTTACAGGTTTCTGTTTTCGTTGAAGATCTGCAACATCTGGGGCGTTTTATTATTGCTTGATGATGTCAGTTTTGTTTACTTACTTTTTTGCCTTTATTAAAGTTTCACAGTTATTATTTAATTACGCTTTTAGAATACGATATAGGCAGTCATTTTGTGGGACAAAAAATCATCGCAAGTCTTTAATGGGAAAAAAAAAAAAAATCTTATTCAACAGGCACGTTTGTGCATCGAAACATAAGGTCCCTGTTCACACGTTCCTTTGCCAAAGTGGCTGAAGGTTTTGACATAATGTGGCTCATTGATCATTGCTTTAACCCTGCTAACTGTCTTGCTATTATGAGGCCCTGATTTTTCATTAGGCCCAATAGGCACGGTCCTTATGGGAAATCGGGCCCTCCAAATAATGTTTTGTAGGGCCCGAATGTTGGGGCCCTCCAAAACAAATTCTAATACTATTTTTCTTAATTTTATCTTTTTGAGTAGCAGTTTTTCATACATCCTTTCAAATTTTTTCAAACGATATTTTGAACAATTTGCCAGTCTGCTCGATGACTGAAAGACAATTATAACCACGGGTTGAAAAAGTTATAAATTCTTATGCTTATAAATTTTATGTACAGCTTGAATTATTTTGTTAACCCATTTGTGCCTGGATATTTTTGCGACTTTCTTCGATTTTTACTGATAACAGAAATAATAGATAAATTTCGGACGTCAACTTCTTAAACAAGGGATGATTTCTTTTAAAATCATTATGCATAAAAATCGAAATATCAACATCCTACTGGGTCATGTTAAAATATTTTGTAGAGTTGAGGCTCGATGCTCATGAATAAAGGCTAGGAAAAATAAATAACTTTTTCGACTAATAGCGAAAATGCCGTCCCAAAACAGGGACGCTAGGCATAAATGGGTTAAATTCATCATGAAAAATAACAGACGACTGCCATTTTGGAAAAAAAAGGAAGCCTAGGCTTATCGGTGAGGGGACCCCCAAATCCCGAGTTGTGCCTATAGTCAAGAATTTTCTAAATCGGTTCCTGGCTGTTACAGTTTTATATCATAAAACGTTGTTTTAGCTATTGAATCCCAGGTTCGGGTCCCGTCACGCGGCTGTCGATCTAACAGTCTGGTGTTTTGGTAGGTTTTCTCCAGATGAAACGTGAATACGCGTTAGAACCCCTTAGGAGTTCCTACTACCCAGGCACCCTTCATCTTTGGCCCTAGTGTAGCGCTGCCTTAATCTCACAAATCAAATCAGCTATTGAATAAAAAAAAAATATGTTGTATCTTAATGGTTGTTCGTTGTTGAATTTTTCAAAGCCAGAGATTTTGGAAAGAATTTCATTTTTTAAATTCTTTCCAATGAAAAACATAGCCTCATTCATTTTTACTTTCCGAGCATGTACCATGTAAGGAAAGTATGTAATCATGAAAAATTCGACTTCGAGATTTTGGTGTATTTACACGTTTTGAGGTCTTCTGTATTGATTTATGCTATTTTTACGAGATGTATTGTATGTATGTGTGTATGTGCGTGTGTGTGTGCGCGTGTGTGTATGTGTGTATGTGTGTTTGTGTGTATGTGAGTGAACACGATAGCTCCTAAACGGGGCATTCGATTGAGCTCAAATTGGGTATATATGTTATAAACCACCGTCGCAAAACCGGTATTGATTTCGATGTGTATAGGACTTATAGTTTTTCTATACGGCTACGACAAAGATTTCTTTTACATTATGGCCTATGGGGGAGGAATTCTTGAAAGTGCGCTAGCGTTTGAACGGTACATTCGATTGAGCTCAAATTGAGTATATATGTTATAAACCACCGTTGCAAGACCGGTATTGTTTTTGGTGTGTATGGAACTTATAGTTTTTATACAGGGCTACGACAAAGATTTATTTATGGCCTATCGGGGAAAATTCTTGAAAGTGCGCTAGCGTTTAAACGTATATTCAATTGAGCTCAAATTGGGTATATATGTTATAAACCGCTATCTTAAGACCGATATTAATTTTGATGTGTATAGGACGTATAGTTTTTCTACACGGCTACGACAAAGATTTCTTTTACATTATGGCCTATGGGGGAGGAATTCTTGAAAGTGCGCTAGCGTTTAAACGGCGCATTCGATTGAGCTTCAGTCTGGTATATATGTTTGAATTATTCATCGATTAAAATTTATTTAAATGCTTGGTAATGATCTTAATCGTAAGTGTTCGGAAAGTCGAGTGGAGTCACTCCAGATTTTTCCTACTGAAATCAAAAGAAAATGTTGGCACTGCTTGCTTATAAACCTGGACTCAAGTACAACTTTGCAATTTGGGACAAAAAAGGCGACGAACCTACATCTCACAGACGTCGGCAGTGCGTCGGCTTACTTTGAGTCTCTTAAACCGTAGGGGGATCGAAACATACTCCCAGTGAGAAACGTTTCTCAAATCTAGAATAGGTTTCACCAAGGATGGCCCGACACGGTAAGCAAGGTAAGCATCGCATCTGGCACCATCTTCGAAGGGGCACCATTTGGAACTCGAAAATCGAGGAAGACTCTCTGGAGCATAAATGGGGGCGCCTTTTCTACGTTTTCAGGGAGGTGCCACATACTCTAGGGCAGCTCCTGGCTTTCAGATGTGCAATCTGTTTGAAATGGGGGTATAAACATATTAAAATACAAAATTTAATTTTTATTTGGTCCCTCCTTACACATGGGAAGACAGTCAACTCCGGATAAAGTGAACCTGGATATAGTGAGCATTTGACTATTGTGAAGGCAAACCATTAGTCCCGATTCACGATTAGTCACATACAGTATCTCTGTTCACCGTGTTGACACTTCGGTTTTAGTGAACTTCGGATATAGAGGACGAAATTCGATGGTCCCCAGAGGTTCACTGTAACCGGAGTTGACTGTACGTTGCTCTGTTTCTACGAAGAATAAAATTAATCTGGGTTATAGACGAACCTGTTTAATAGAATAGCCGATTCGTCATGAACATTTATTTTAATAAGCGAGATATTCCATTATCCGGTATCACACGGACTAATTATTACGGAACATTGAAAATTCGTTACAATAAACAGAATATTCTGATAACCGATATTCCAATAAGCGGGTTCGACTGTATATGAATGATTCTCAGAGGTGTACCGTAAGCCCCTGCAAACCCCTTCAATACAAAAAATATCAATACCGATCACAAATATTTCCATTTATAGAATTCACACGCATTTGAAAATATATTGTGACGATAAGGGGATTTTTTTGATAACATACTCTAGTGCAGACTTCCTCTTTTTATCAGTTTTATAAAGCAATCTTTGTAAACGCAACACGTTGACAGAGAAAAATTTAAACAAAAAAAAAAACAACTGCGTCGGCCGGGAGTCGAACCCGGGTCAACTGCTTGGAAGGCAGCTATGCTAACCGTTATACCACCGACGCACAGAATGACGTATAATAATATTGTACAAAACAGTAACAAATTTGCTATGAGATACAGTTAAAATTTTGTGACATAATGCATGTATCGGGTGCTAATAGTCTATAAAAGTACATTTTATGTGTGATATTCCACACAGTCTTACTTATTAAATCTTTTTAACATTGTTTTTTTACTGATTTTTGTTAATTTGCTCTATGTCTGTGTTTATGGTATTATTTTAGGTTTCCTTTTTGTTCTTGCTGTGGTTGTTTTACACAAGAAAAGTCTGAAAACTGCATTTCTAACAGTGACTTTTGCATATTTGTTCTGATAATTGAGAGAAAACTACTGTAGTTAGATATTCTGCTATAGTATTTTTCCGCTGTTATCTTCATACCAAAATTGTAGTGCTGCCATCTATTCGTAAATTTAAAAAAACATTTCTTATTAATTATCATTTAATAACGAGGCAAATAGATGCAGCTTCAAATTTTTTTGTTTTCTGATTTAACTGGTTTTAATAATGCGCGTGAAAAGAAAATTATACATTGGAGTAATTTTGTGTATCCTGTAAAATATCATTATATTTTAATAGGGAGCATAGGATAGTAAATATCCGTAACCAGGAACCGATTTACAGAAATGAAATACCTTTTATATCACCTTATACAAAAAGGAATGTTATAAGAACATGAAAATGATATTTTAATAATATAATTTATTTATCAACTCTCAATTTCCTTCTGTAATTTTCAAGTAACATATCCTAGAGTATTTTGTTTTTATAAGTATATGTTTATAAGTAGTTTTGTTTGTATAAGTAAAAACAAAATACTCTAGGATATGTTACTTGAAAAGTACAGAAGGAAATTGAGAGTTGATAAATAAATTATATTATTAAAATATCATTTTTATTTTCTTATAACATTCCTTTTTGTATAAGGTATTTCATTTCTGTAAATCGATTCCTGGTTACTGATATTTACTAAGGTTTTTATTGGAGCATTTATTAATTTTTTGTATAAGGTGATATAAAAGATATTTCATTTCTGTAAATCGGTTCCGGCTACTGATATTTACTAAGGTTTTTATTGGAGCATTTATTAATTTTTTTATTGGGTAGCATACAGGACGTTGCACAAAAAAATTGTAGAACTCGCCTTTTTGTTTAAAATAACGTGAATAGAATAAATGTTATTAACTTATAGAAATTAAAAGTAATATGATACAAATGTGTAATGCTTATAGCGTCATGAATAATTAACTGGTCTCTTCAGTGACGTTATTACATAGTTCAACTGTATATCACGTTGCTATATCCAAGTACATTTTAATAACCTCTTTTCGTTATTAAAAAAAAAAAGAAAGAAAGAAAAAAGAAATATTTAAGAATTTATTTAATAAGATAATTGAATTCATTAATTAAATCACAATTCTCCATTTTTCATAAGATTTCCCTTTAATGTTTCACCCTTCTATTTTAATTTTTTGGGTCAGAAGGGGTGGGGGGTGGGGGCTGTAGCCCCTACAGCCCTCTCCGTGTGTGACATGAGAAATACTAAGACCTTTCCTACGAGACTTCCGTTACTGTAAAAGAGAACGTACAGTATCACAGAAATATATTTTTCTGTGAATTTTTAGAAAGTAGATTATTATTACAGTATTTTTAATTTGTTCGTTTATTTTATTTTATTTTATACTTTTTTTTCTTTAAATATCAAAAATTGAAGTAAAAATTTCTACTAATCTTACATGTTGTATTTTTAAAAAAAGTAGAAATATTTACCCATTTAAATTAAAATATAATTTAGATATAACTTTCTCAGGATATTGTGAAAACATGTCACTTTTAATGTTGTGATATCTGTGAAATAGCTTATTATATGTTAATTTTTTTTATAAGAAGCATCAGAAGGGAAATTTTTAAAAATATCTGTAGTGTAATTTGTGTTTTTTGTTTATAAAATATCGATTTCAATTTTCGATTTGCTTAGAACATCCTAAAAATTTAACTCGTATTAAAACGAGGGAAGGAGAATAAATAAATGAAAAAAGTGCATTTATAAATCTATGCACTAGATGGCAGCACCATCAAAACCCATTTTAAGAGACACGAGGAATTGTTTTGGGCGTAAGAAGTGAATCGTATGAAACTTGAATGCGAGGTTTGCGCCTTTAGAGCAGGCCCTAGTTCCTTACGAGTTTTGGGACTGTTTTACTTGTCCTTTTTCTACGAATTTTCTAAATAAATTTCTTAAAATTTGAGGCTATTCTTGAAAACATACTCTCTTGTCTGTCCCTTTTAACAGTTTAAAGCACAATTTAGTCAGAGGCCTGTAGATTCCTGAGGCCCTTCTACAATTTTTAATTTTATTTATTTACTCTTTTGCCAGGCAAGTCTTTAAAATAGTCCAGGGCATAGGATAAATAAGTTCTATTTAGCTGGCCATGTATGAGATAGTCAAATATTTTAAAATTGTTCCTCTTGATAAACTGTACTATGTTCTTTCAAACAACAAGTCCATAAAACATATGTCTTAGTGAATTTCAGAAAAAAATTCTTTAAAGCCGTTCTTATCGAAAAACTTGTCGACAAATTTAGAATAATAAAATGACGTCAGGCACTCAAAAAAAAAAAAAAAAAAAATCTATATAGATGTATACCGACTCTTCCCAAGTTGCATTCTTACAAACAGGCAACTTGAGATTTATGATATATTCAGGAAAAAATCTTAAATATATATGGTTGTATTTTGAACAATGGCCCCTTCCCTTGCTTCGTAATGTAACTCTCTTGATTAACCCTACAATGCATTATTTTACTTATTTTTACAAAATATTTCCTTTTCTTCATAATCATGACTTAAAAATATAAATACATGCCAATTATTTACTCGGGGGATCTAGCCCTCCTTGGGGGACTTTTTCTAACGGATCCTAACCCGTATTTACTCGAAGTTTTAGAGAAAACCACGGGAAACTCCGAACGGTTAGGTCGGCGGACACGACCTGGTTTCGAACCAGGCACCTTCCGTCTCCCAGGTCAAAGCGATTAGCACTGTGCCACTGGTGGGGGAGTCATGGCTAAAATGCGTGTCGAAAAATATTTAACTTTTGAATTATTTTCATAACTTTTAGGTTTGATGCATGTATGAATCGTCATGGAGCTACCGATAAAAAAATAAACATTATTCTAAAAAATTATTTACTATCATATAATTGAAAAATATTGAAATAATCAATTATTTATTGTTTTGAAAATTTATTGGCTTTAATTTTTTTTTCAAACTCTCAGTAAGACTTTATACAAATTCGACTTCATAAAAAATGGAAAGAAAAAACATTCAACCATACTTCGAAAAAAAATTTAATAAATAAAAGTAAATAGTCAATTTAATTCAAATTTCTGAAACTCTATTATACCAACTATTAGCAAGATAAATTAGAAAATTATTTTTAAATTGCTGCGGAAAATTGTATAATTCACAAGTAAGCATCCATTTAAACTGCCTTATAAGAATTAAGTTTGACATACAACACCCAAAAAGCAAACTTTTAAGCAAATAGATTATAGCGAATTCATAATGCATGAAGATTATCAGGATAAATGCTCTTTTGTCAGGGGTGTACTGTCGGAGACAGAAAAAATAATGAAACAATCAGAAATTTCTAAATACTTTATAAAAATGTAAATTTTAAAAATATGTTTATGCATTAGCATGTAGCTTCATCTCTACTTATTATAAAAGAAGGTGTCTGTGTGTGTGTGTGTGTGTGTGTGTGTCTGTCTGTCTGCAGCGTTACGGACAAACGGCTACACCTAGAAACACCAAATTTGGTATTCGGGAAGATGTAAATATGTAGTTGTGCACCTCGAAGCGATTTTTTCAAAATTCGACCTAGATTTTTTTTTATTTTATGTTTTATGCGATTTTTGGCATTTTTTCTCACCTAATTCGTAATAACGGCAGAAATTACGCTCGCAGCAAAACGGCATTTGTATCATCGGATAGAGGAGAAAATTTTCTTTTAAAAACAGTTTGTTCTGAATACTTAACCTGATTTACCGATTTTTAGGAATTTTTTTACTGAACATCTGCTTCGCGATTTTTTTTCGTAAAATAATTTTAAAACTGTCGCATCTTGAATTCTATCCGTCATAACTTTTAGATATTTTGACAAATCGTGAAACATTCTTTTCTCCCTCTTTTAAAATAAAAACGAAAAAATTATGTAAATTAGATGATTTTTTACGAATTTTAATGCAGCCTAATGTTTAGAATTTAATAGCATCAACGCGATCTTACGCCATTCATTACATTGCGATCACGGCACGAGAATTTATGTTCGGCTGTTGCCACAGAAAGGATTAGAAAAAAGGGTTTTTTCAACCAATCGAGTTTTTAACTGGGATATCAGAATTTCAATTCGCAAGTGAGGATCTATGACGTCAAATGCTTTAAGATACCTAAACATTACGCCATAATTTTAACTCATTTATTCCAGCTCTATTTTCAACACAGGGAGACGATATTTTGATTAAAATTTACTGTAGAAATAAACTAAGAAATTCACGATTATTATTATTAGAAGTGGTATTTTAATCCGGTGCTTATTTAAAAATTGAAATGTTTTCGCGGCGCTGAAAATGTTCATTTTAAAAGTTACAAAGTTCGTTTCAAAGCGCGATATATTAAAATTTTTCTATTTAATATTTTTATTTTTGGCATTTAATTTAGCGCAGGCGTTGCCTAACATACGCATGCAGGTTGCGAGTATAATTTTATTTTAACGTTGAATTACGTTCCTCCATAAAGGTCACACAAAGTTTTAATGATACCGTTTGAAAACAATTATGCGAAATATCGAAAGTAACTCCGAAATTAATCTACCGGGGTATCCTTTACGGCAGTCAAACAGTGACGTCATAAATTTTAAAAAATGTGTGAAATTTGTAAACTCTGCAACTCTAACGCCCTGTCACAATTAAAATGGGAATAAGTAGCTCCTCGAGATTACACAGTTTGATGTTTTTCAGGAGACAGGACTATGGAGGATATAAAAGATATCGCTATTGGATATTTAAAATGGCACCCCTTGGATATTTTCTCCCCACAGTAAGATGAAATGGTTTACGGCGCTAAATACGCCAATCTTATAAAACTATGTATAAATTAAATATATATGGAGAGTTTCCTTAATGGCAACCATTATGTGAAATGATTATTATTTATGCTAATGCGTAAATTGCAAAGAATCGCCACAGAATCAAAAGATCCCATTGAGGCCAAATAATCTAAGCTGTTTCTTTTAAGGGAGCCTTGAAGAGGGAGAAGCGAGTATAGATAGTATTAATGTACGTAATAGGTAGTATTATTAGATTTGTAAAGATAGTATGAATAAATCGCAATGTACCACGTTAATAAATATTTCATGAAATTAAAAGTGTTTATCCTTTTTCAACGGTTGTCTTACAACCAACTAAACGAAAAGTAATTCTAATTTGCGTTAATATATCCCGCAGTCATTTCAACAGAGGGGATTACTTGAACTTTTTTAAAAATGAAATTCTTTTTTGTCACATGCAGATATGATTTTAGTAGTAAAATATTCCCTTCTTCCCGTATGAAGAGCCGGTGCGCAGCTATTTTAAAAACATCTCTTGAAAATAGCATAAATGAATTCAGAAGACCACCTCAAAACGTGTAAATACACCAAAATCTCGAAGTCGAATTTTTTTCATGATTGCAATACTTTCCTTATATGGTACATTTTCGGAAAGAAATAAATGGTGCTCCATTTCATGTAGTGTCTTAGGTATTTAATGCTACAACTTGAGCCTAAAAAACAGTATGATGTAGAAATAAGACATTTTGAAAGCCAGGAGTTCTCTGCAAACCATTAAGCTTTCCACTTTTTTGATAGTGAATGACACTGACGTAGTTTTTTGAGTCATTATACTGCAATGATCAGGTTTGTACTCATTACACAAACTTTACATTAAGAGTCGAATAATTTTGCACTTTTTTTTTTTTTAAATTCCACATCACGAATAATTTCGAATTACACATGTAAGGAAAATTTTCGTTTCCTACCGTGCGAAGAACGGGCACGCAGCTAGTAAATAATAAAGCAAACAATTTTTCTTGGCTCGAAAATGTTTATACTTCTTCTACCGACCACCTCCCTTAACGACCGAAGAGCGGAGGGAGGTCGCTCCCGAGAAGTTTGACTGTACATGGTTCAGTTTTAATTCATAAAACACACAAATCTCAGTTCTCACTCGTTAAAATGAAAATTCCACAACTGAATCTGGCAGCAGCTCAAAACAAAAACTATCAGTCTCTCTCGTTTATGAAAACGAAAAATCGTGTGACTGTTTCTCTCTTAATCTTAGCTCAGAGGCGAAAAAGCGAAAAGAACGTGAGAGAAATCCGGAGACGTCGTTTGACCAAGTAACGAATTACTCCCTCCCTCGCTCGAGTGAAACTTTAACTTTTTTTCCTCCATTCGTTTGTAAAAAAGGATGAATGGAAAAGAAGAATCCATCGTGCAGTGGGAAAAAAGAATTTTGGTCAGGAAAGAGTTACGTTCGTATTTATTAGGCGTATTCCCCTTTTAGAGATGAGACGGGCTCAGCCCGAGCCCGACTCGGGCTCGGGCTCTGTAATTAACGATTGCGTTCGGGCTCGGGCTCGTGAAAAATTTCTCCTTTGTTGAACATACTCCTTGAAACAGATTTTAAAAAGTGATTCATGGGATAAATAGACGTACTTATTTCAAAAAATAGCAGCACGGGGAACTAGAAGGTGTGTGAAGCTCCAAAAATTATTGTATCCTATTAATGAAGTAGTTAATTTTATTTGTCTTTAGCTGAAATTTCGGGTTCGGGCGGGCTTGGGCTCCAACTTTAATAATGTTGCTCGGGCTCGGGCGGGCTCGGATTAAAAGTCTTCGGGCTCGGGCTTCAAAAAATGAGCCCGAACTCATCTCTATCCCCTTTCCCTTTCCACGGCTCCCAAAGATAAGATGACCATACGTCCCCAATTTTCGGGAACAGTCCCCAATTTCTGTGTGGTTTTTTTTGCGATTTGTCCCTAAAATGTTAAAAAGCAATTAGAGACAATTTTTAATTATTACATTGTTTTTAAATAAGATTACTCTTAGTTACTTCATTAATTATAAAATGTCTCCAATTTTGTTTCTTATTTGGGGACGTGCCCTCAATTTCACGTTCAAAAATATGGTCACCTTATCCTAAGATATCAAGTAGAGGCTTCCCGAATACCAGTTTCTCCTACGGGATTTTGCGTACGAGCAAAGTTTCACCCCTTCGCCGCTGTGGCGCTAGTTTCTGACACATAATCATTGTTCTTGCCAACTCTGCCGGAGAATAAGTGGCTGAAAGCAAAGTTAAAAGTAGCCAAAAATGGCTAAAAATGCTTTTTAGCTGAGAAAAAAAAAATTATTCTTTGGGGTTTACTTCTAAGTGGTTTGCTATAAGAATAATTTATTTTTTTCTCAGACTGAAAACATTTTTTGCCATTTCTGGCTGCATTTAACTTTGATTTCAGCCACACTTTTTCTCCGGTAGAGTTTTCAACATTGATGATTATGGGTCAGAAACTAGCGCCGCCACGGCAAAGGTGCGAAACTTTGCTCTTACGCAAAAACCGAGCTTTTCGGGCAGCCTGTACTTGAAGAGATTTTAGGGAGCCATGTCCTTTCAAAGCAGGACCGGCGCAAATATAAGTCGTTGTTGGAACATGTATTCGGATTTGTGTGCTTGTGCACAAGGAACCGCTTATAAATCCACGTCAAAGAAAGGACAAACACAAGGGGGGGGACAAATGCCTTGGGGAAGGACTTTTCTGGGTATCTAGCGCGTATTCACGTTACATATGGAGAAAACCGCCCGAAACTCCAGACCGCTAGACCGGCGGCCCCGCGAGAGGACAGAACCCTTTTCCTCCACTTGAGCCATCTACCAGTTTCAATGGTTTTAACCAGTGTGCTACACACTGGTGCAAATGTAAGTCGAAACCGCTTAATCTAATATCGGTTAAAGCAGTGGTCCCCAACTCCTGGGCCGTGAATCAAATGGTATTAGGCCGCCCAAGGAACATCAAATAATTTATATTTTATTTACTGTAGTGTATTTCTCTAGGATTTGTGCTAATTTATATCCTTGTAACAGAAGAAATCTTGTTATTATTTTAAATTAGTTTATTAAACATTTCAATATTTTAAATTAAAATTGCAGGGATGAAATTTAAAATGAATGAGCTTTCCTGAAAAAAAAACCGTAAATAAATAAAACGATTTTTTATTAAATAGTAAATAGTAAATAAACGTAAGGTCATTTATACATCAAAATTATAATAACATCAATATCCTACTATATAGTTAGGCTAATCCCTGACTCACTGTCTAATTCCGGGCAACTCACCCAAGATATAAGACTTTTACGTACATTACTCCAAATTACACCGTTCGTACATTCCGCTAGAAATTTTTCATAATCATGTATAAAAATATAGTAAGCAATCTGCGTTACTTAAAAAATCTAAAAATTCACCTGTTCCCTCATTTTTATGCGATTCTTCGGTCTTTTCAGCTCCCTTTTATTTCCAAGAGTAAAAAAAAATGAATGATTTGCGTGACAAAATTAGCTTTTTCAAGTAAAAATGACGTCAGACAATCCGGATTCCAATTCGTTTAAAATAGTTTTTCCAGATTACATAGTTTAATTTTTTTTCACAAATAAATCGTCTGCATGGATGTAAAAATGGCAGTGTACACAAAACGAAATCTTTCGAATGCGAAAAGTTTCCGCGCGTTCCAGAAGAGCATGAAATTCGATTTGGGTATATAATTAAAATTGAATACGAACTTATTTATTTTATCCATGTCGATAAAGAGGTCGGGAAACACTGTTTTAAAGGACTACCCCACTTATTCTAGTAAATTTTCAGTGTACCAAACTGTAATAATTAGTCTACATTATTCCCGATAACGCAGTATTCCATTTATTAGAATAAGTTTTCGTGTCAAATTGGCTGTTCCATTTAACAGGTTCAACTGGACAAGATAGAATCTCCTTATAAGGAGATCGGGTGATTCTAGTTGAAAAAAAAATCGCTGTAAAGAAAATTTTAGTGTAGAGTGATAGGATATTTTGCAGTTATTATGGCTTTAGATAAAAAATTTAATTAATAGATTATATAAATTTGTTTAAATTATTTATTAGTAGTACTTTTCATTGTACCAGCCGCCAAGACGGCCATTCTTCGTCGCCCCATACCTTTCTGTTATTCTTTATACTCAGTGCAGTATTAGCCGAGTTATCAGACTCATTTCAACGACAATCATGTTTTAACAGTATTTGTCATAAATTGGTTTCAGTTAGGGTTACTACAAAAGGTACTCACGTATTATCCCGGCGGTCAATCCCGCCAAATTACTTTTTCATGAAATGTGCCGGCAAACAGTTGCTAATCGTCTTCGGAACCTTCAATAATTTAATTTGTCCGTCATTAACCTTGGCAAAAAATCACTCGTCTTGGCGGACCACAGAGATAATACGTAAGTACCCTACAAATTTTGGGTGTCATCATAAAAGCCGATGTTGGCCACGGTAGCGATGCCAAGTACTTACACTGCAAACTGTATGAAGAGACATTACTGGTGACATTTCCATTCATAAAATGATTATGAAAATACTTATATTTTGCGAATGGGTACTTTTCTAGTTTAATAACACCAGTGTTGATATGCCCAAATTTAGCAACCCTATGTCTTTATGGTTGCATTATTTAATACGTATCTTCGGTTACAATAATAAGAAAATTTACTTTTGCTGAATGTGAAGTGGATATTTTAAATTATGATAGTGTAATATGGATGGACTGATTTGAAATTTCCAAACTTGTACCATTACAAAATTTTAATTAATTAATTAAATTAAATAATTAATTAAAATGAATTAATGAATTAATTAAAAAATTAATTACAAATATTTTACATTTTTTTTATTATTTTAATTAAATTATTTAATAAAATTAAATAAATAATTTTGCAAGGAAGAAACAGGAAATGGGGTTTAAATGTGCTTTAGCCACTGTATGGCGACTTTTTTTTATGTGCGATAAACGCGCCGAGTATTGTAAATTCGGTTAAAACTGTGAAAAATTCCGAAAGATCTTGCATTTTTGTGTATCCATTATTGTTATTTTGTAATCTAGCTACTGTGTGACATATGTTTGCTCTATTTAACGTCATTGAACTGTTCATTTGGATTTTTGCACATGCGTTTTTGCTATTGCACTCATGTTTACATCTAGCTGCTGCCGTTTGTAGAGTGGAATATCGTCGATTTTGGTACCGCATGCATTAGCTTATTATATAAGTAGACAAATAAAATGCCCAAAAGCGAAAAAAACTTACTAATTTAAAGAGCACATCAATTTAGTACTAGTACTTTGCATGTGTTTATTTTACTTAGAAAATTCCGTTGTTTTATAATGCTTCGAATTCCGTCCTATTCATAAAAGTCTAGATTTCAAAATTGCGCTGAAAGTGGGAAGAAGCACCTTTCTTCCATCTGTAAACATATTTTAATGCAGTAGATCTAGGGAATGCAATCGCGATCCCGCACAAATATTTGCGGGACTAGTCCCGCGGGACTACGGTTTTAATCACGCGGGATTGAAACTGGAAAACAAATTATTTTTATAGCAATTCCACGTTTCTTTCCCGAACTGCCATTGGCCAAAAAGTTTATGCTTAAGATGAACAATAAGAACCGGTGATCTTGGACGCTCATACCTATTGGCAGGTAAGCACCATAGCCCCCTCAGCTCCCATACTGTTATGATTTACGTACTGTGGTATAACGCAGAAGTACTTCAACACTAAATATTATATCTTTCTGGGACAGGACACTTGACTTGTGATCCCCCCTCTATGTACAACCAAATAGCCGTCCATGCCAGTGATATCTTTAAAAGGTAAATTTTAGTTAACCACTAAAAAATGTATGATTCACTCAGGGTTTCATACACATTCTTTTGTTAAGCGCTTTTGTATTCTCTATCAAAATTAGATGAAGACTAGGAAAACGAGTGCCTCTTTACGTTGTCTTTTTTACATTCTTCTTTTTTAGCAACTAAGACGAAATAACAATATATTATTATGAATTCATTATATAATTTTCATATTTATGTAAGGTATTGTATTAATTATCAAATAAGATAAAAGTATTATTGTTAAAGTGAAACCTCATAGACTTAACAGTCTTATAGAGCAAGAGCTAGCGTCCGCCAGACCTTCGTCATAGTATAAAAGCTGAAATTTTCTCTGCGTATATTCCCCAATGGAGGTAGGAACAATCGGCCACTCTAAAGTTTAGATGATCGTGGCTTCTTTGGCAGGTAACAAGTGGCAAAGGTGTATAAAATTGGCGAAAATTTCGTCATTTCATAAAGCTTAATTTTTTTATAGGTTTTTCTTCGCAGTACTAGAAATCACTTTATCCCTTGCCAGACACTTTTCCATTGTGGCAAACCCCCGCCAGACAATCTCAAAGTCTTGAAAAACGTAATTCTATTACGAGCGCGCTGCAAGAAAGTTCGCGCGTAAGAAAGTTCAGAAGTAGCAGTATAAAATGTGCTTGCACTTTGTGACAGCTTGACGTACTTCGTCGCGGGAGTTTACGAACACAACAGTTTTCCATGACTTTGAGATTGTCTGGCGGGGGTTTGCCACGATGGAAAAGTGTCTGGCAAGGGATAAAGTGATTTGTAGTGCTGCGAAGAAGAACATATAAAAAAAAATCAAGCTTTATGAAATGACGAAATTTTCGGCAATTTTATACACCTTTGCCACCTGTTACCTGCCAAAGCCACGATCCTCCAAACTTTATAGTGGCCGATGGTTCCTACCTCTGTTGGGGGGTATGCGCAGAGAAAGTTTCAGCTTTTATACTATGAC
Source organism: Cheiracanthium punctorium (assembly GCA_038373885.1). Classification (NCBI taxonomy): domain Eukaryota; kingdom Metazoa; phylum Arthropoda; class Arachnida; order Araneae; family Cheiracanthiidae; genus Cheiracanthium; species Cheiracanthium punctorium. Next base: position 143,934 of record JAWZYV010010633.1, read on the forward strand.
GAATGTCTGGCGGTCGCTGGCTCTTAGACTATTACTTTTTCCTACTTTTCTGTATTGAAATCAATGTTTAGTTCAATGAAATATTAATCCCGTGGGATCCCTTAATCCTGCGGGATCAACAAATCTCAATCCCACAATCCAGCGAAGTGAAAAACAGTGCAGGATTGTATTCCCTAAGTAGAACCCCTCTAATCCGTTACCTTTACCTTTACCTTACCGAAAAAGGGAAAGGGTGGACATCTTTCTTGAAAGCAAAAAATGAAGTATAAAAATTTCTTTTAAATTGGGATTGAGGGGTACCCTTTGGAATTGAGGGTATGGTCGGAAATCAAAAAAGGGCTGATTATCAGAAAATACAGAAAAATTCAGATCTACAGTAAAATAAGCAATCTCTGAACTCAAAATTGACTGTATCTATTGTTCTCTAGAATAAAAACTTCGTCAAAGATTGCTAGAAAACGGATATAGCCGATAGACAGCATAGCGAAGCCATCGTTTAGGCTTTGCCCGGACTTATCGAACTGCTCTCGTATTAGTTAAAAATTTAGTTATTGGGAGGAATGCGTTATTGGGATAAACATTATTGAATAACTGTATTTTCTATGCGTCAAGCCTTCTAGGACTATCACCGCCAACTAGGCGACTATGATCAGCGCTGTAAATTTACGGGATTTGACGAGAAATTTAGCAACTTTTCGCTGTATAGTGAGATTTGTTGTTTAACTTAAGCGACTTTTCATTGCGTTTCGAGATTCGTCACTAAACGTAGAGACTTTTAAATTAGCGACGCTGGGGGAAATTTAACAATTTTTTCAACTGAATTTAGCGACATGTCGAAATTCGTCTTCCTGGTAGAATAAACGCGAAAAAGGGAAAGGGTGGACATCTTTCTTGGAAGCAAAAAATGAAGTATAAAATTTTTCTTTTAAATTGGAACAAACCATGACTCTTATGTTTAGACTCAATTTGTCTGTAACAGAAAACTTGATTCTTTTGTTTGAATTTGATGCAAATAAACAATATTATTTTCCGGTCCACCTAATATATGTTGGTGCATAATTATAAGCCGTTTCTTTGACGTGCTATATTTTAATAAAAATTTACAATATTTTTAATTAACTATAATTTAAATTATTTATTTAATTTTATTAAATAATTTAAATAAAATAATCTAAAAAGTTACAATATCTTTAACTAATTTTTTTTTAATTAGATGCAAATAAACAATATTATTTTCCGGTCCACCTAATATATGTTGGTGTATAATTGTCAGGCGTTCCTTTGAGGTGCTATATTTTAATAAAAAATTACACTATTTTTAATTAGTTATTTTTTAATTTAATTATTTTTTAAATTATTTGTTTGATTTTATTAAATAGTTTGATTAAAATAATGTAAAAATTACAATATTTGTAATTAATTTTTAAATTTATTTATTTATTTTAATTATTTATTTTATTTAATTAATTAATTAAAATTTTGTAATTGTATTAATTTGGAAATTTCAAATCAATCCATCCATATTACACTATCATAATTTAAACTATCCTCTTCACGTTCAGCAAAAGTTAATTTTCCTACCAGATATACATCCATCACCTTCCTCCAATAAATGCAGGAAATAACACTGGACGCAAAATAGTTCGAAATCACGTCGAAAAATCAGAAAAACCCCGTAACGCGGAAGAGAAAAAAAAAACACGATTAAAGGGGGAGCATTGTATGAACGCTTTACGAAGATGTTTATCAACTAAGTGCGAAGGATTTAAAAAGGCTCAAAATGAAAGTTAATTTAAATACAAAAGGATTTGATAATCAAGAGAACATGAAGCGTTTCCGATCTCTCGTGATTCCGAAATGAAAAGCGGAGACGAATCAGAAGCCTTGGGACATATATTGTATATACAAAAGATTTGTGCGTGATTACTATCTGGGCCGAAATTAATGTAATTTAAACGAAAGTAGGAAAAGTGATCGCCATGTAAATGAAACGGAGAGAAAAACTTTCTTTTTTTCGTTTTTAGTGTGTAAGTAGTGCCTGCTCCGCTGAGCAATTCTATCCAAGGGGTGTTTTGCGAGGGGGAAGTTGTTGTACTCCTCTTTTCCTTCTGTTTAATTGATGGGGCGGAGTAACAAATGGATCAGTAGATAGTTGTAAGTTGTTTTTTTTTTTTTTTTTTTATAAATGTACGCTTTCTAATTGAGTAAGAACGTGGTTTTTACACGGATTTGTGAGTGTGTGTGTTGAACAAAATTTTAATCAATACAATAAAGCATTTTACTTTGGGTTTAATTTACATGGGAGCCCAGCCAGCGCCGGCCCTAGGGACGTGCGGGGCCCCAGGCAAAGTGCAAGAACGGGGGGGCCTCTTTTCTATCATGTTTTATGTAAATTACTATTAGCACTGTTAGTACATATTAGTTTTAGTTCTCTGCTTTTTTTCGGGATATATCGTAACCATCTACCAAGCTCGGTCTAATGTGGTAGCAAAAAAATGGACCAGAAGCGGGGCCTTAGGCGATCGCCTACATTCGCACGCCCCTTGGGCCGGCCCTGGCCCAGCTCTTGTATACGTCAAGGAGGGTAGACAGGGGGGAAAAGAAAGCGCGGGGTGGTGGTTATCCTTCAGGAAGAAAAGAGATTATCTGTAAAATTCTCGCTTTAACCCTTTGAAGCGCAACCCTCTCCCAATGCTGAAAAAAGGGCCACCGTTGCCATCGCTCGACTTAACTACCAGCAAGATGGCGGACGATCGAAACGTTCATCGCGTGCCACAGATCTAGAGACCCTTTTTTGACGGCAGCTGGCTCTGCGGGCACAGCCAGCTGCCGTCAAAAAAGGGTCTCTAGATCTGTGGCACGCGATGAACGTTTCGATCGTCCGCCATCTTGCTGGTAGTTAAGTCGAGCGATGGCAACGGCGGCCCTTTTTTCAGCATTGGGCAATCTGTCCAGCTGTTCTAGCATTCTTCCATTTTTCAGCAGATGTCAGTGATGTTAAAAATAATCGCGACCATTTTTTTACGGGAAATGACGTGCTAAAAAGTAAAGGATTCTCGTGGAGCTATGTCACCCTCAACTGGATATCAAATCTATTCTATCATTCTAGAAATCAAATCTATTCTATATTTTATAGAAATCAAATCTATTCTTCGTGACTGGCAACAGTCAAAACGTCAGAGTTGGGTGATCCCAGAACGGGATCACTGCGCGTTAAAGGGTTAAAATGTAACAAATAGGAAATACAATAGGCTCCTTCTTAACCAGTCCCCGTTTAACCGGACCTTGCAGTATTTGACTTAAATTTAAAAAAAAAAGTTTTAAAAATACAAAAAATTAAAAATTTACGACACCGACCTCCGTCATACTTCACACAGATGGAGCAAAAGGAAAAAGAGCTGTATGTTAAGCAGAACAACAAGCATCAGCATTCTGTATCCATATAAAAAGAAAATGACGAAACTGTGCAGTAAGTTGGCGAAATTTCAGTCTTCTACATCAAGAAAAATGCCCAATGTTTATAAAACTTTCTTCTCCTACTGGTATATAAGACTTTCCTAACAAATTAAAGCATTTATTATAGTACAGTTCCAGTTCCATCAATTGATTTTGTATTTATCTCTCTCTCTATTCTAAAAAAAGGTAACGGCAGCTGTCGCCGCCGCCGCTGTCAAAAGCTTGTTGGGCTATCTTCTCCTAAACAGTGGGGATTTGAATTTAGAGAAACATGTTCACTGATTCGGAAAATTCCGAGGAACCTGATAAGCTGACTTAAATTTCGAAAATCGAATTATTTTAGAAGACATTAAAAAAAAAAAACTGAAAAAATAAAACATAATGGCTGCCAGATGTGGCATAAAATAATTCATTCCTTTGCAACAAAGCAATTCCAAGTATGTAGAATCGCGTGAAATTAACAAACATGAAATAGAATTACACCCATTTTACGCCAAATTAAAAAGTATGTGCAATAAATAACTCAAAGTGTGTTACACAAAGTTGACAATTTTCAAATAGTAAGTTCACTTAGACAACAGGAGTTTAGAATGAGCGATTATTCGTTTTTCCAAAAAAGAATAACTAATTGTAACTGATTTTAAAAGCGCCATCTTGGCATTAGGTACGATCTGGCAAAATGGTATTTTTTGAAGCAGGGTGAATTTAAACGGCGAGTTCAAAAATGTTAGAACCCAATAGCTTGAAAATGAAAAATAATTAAAATGTAGATTATTACAAAGCCAGTTCGATCCAGCGGGTGTATTTGCTACCAGTAGAAATATTTGGTGGCGTTAACTGTGCCATTATAGCCGTTATAGCACACTTTGGATATTTGCCAGCGTGGCGAGATGATATAATTCGTGGTGCTAAATACGCCAATCTGCAAAAGATTATGTGGTTACTTCCCACACATCGGCACGCCAAGAGATCGCCAACAATTTCACCCCCTTTTCAAGAACGATCAGTGCGTGACCCTGCAGATCTAGACTCACGGAAAATATCACGAGGATGGCCCCCGTTCTAAAGTGGGGATGGCAAAAGCGGGAAGATAGCAACCCATAAATTACTCCAGCTAGTGTCATTCGGAGATGTCTAGCAAGGGTATAATAAGAGTTCCTTTATCAGCAGCAATAATTAAAACTTGTATTTAGAAAAATATTTTAAAACGCTAGAAGCATCGCACTTACTATCGCTTGTTTTGAAAAAAAAAAAATAATAATATTTTATTCTTTTTTTTTTCCTTCACGATTTTAAAATTCGCTAATTTTAATTTAAAATGCGTGCGCTCACTGTCTCAGGAAGGAAGGAAAAAAAGAAAAGAAGGGAAATTTGAAGGAAGAAAATTGCGTTAACTATTTACATATATTTACCTCAAAATTTACTTATTCGTTTTAGTTGTGGACGCAGGATCTTATTTTAGGCTGGGTATTCGAATCACGTGACATGGCTCTTCCATTTTATAGTTGTCCTAGAAACTGCACAGATAGTATCAAAACACGTACTAAAATAATCTTTCCCACATTATGAAGGTTTAATTTCTACCTGAAAATCAAAGTAAATTATCTGAATATTTTAACTGAATCCAACAAATTATTCGAAGAGTTTAGTTTCATAAATTGACATTTATTTTCCTATTTTATAAAGATAGTTGCAAGTTATGCATAAATGTATAAATTTAATAATATCTGATGCTAATAACTAATAAGTAGTTCGAAAAATCCTCTAAAGTTTTAGACATTCTAAAATTTAAACTTTTGGTCAGAGAAAAGAGAAAATTAGATTTTTTTTTTTCTTCGGAAACATATATCGTAATTTAATGTGTTCTCTTGAGTATTTGTAGAGCCTGAAATATTTGACCTATTAACCGTATATAGAACATTGTAAAACTAAAATTAAAAAAAAAAAATCTGTTAAATTCTTTTTAAAAGCATTTTCTTAAATTCATGTTAAATATTTTTTGCAATTCCCCTAAAGAACTCTTGAGCAATGTGACACAGGCGTTTAAAAGTTTGTTAAGAAAATCTTCATGCACGGGTGATTTGTGAAACGTAAATTAATTTCATTTAAGTAATATTCCACAACAATTTTTTTTTTTCAGGGTTTCCCGCAAGTACCCTACAGAGGGTGTTCACACATTTTTGTAACGATTTTGCAAAGATATATATAGAAATAAATATAAGAATTTTATTTTCTAATGTGTTCAGTCTGATAGCCCTTTCTTTGAACCATCATATTACATCTTGATTTCAAAGATGAAAGTCCTTTTCTTAAAACGTCAAGGCTGATATTGTTCCACTCCTCCATCACAATCTTGTAGTAATATAATCTTTTGTAGTAATATATGAATGTATCTTGTGTTTGCGTGATTATGGCAACGCTATACTAGGGCAATCTGCCAAGGATGGGAAGGTGCCTAGGTAGGAGAACTTTCTAAGGGGTTCTAAAGCGTATTCACGTTACATCTGGAAAAAACCTACCAAAAATCCAGACTGTTAGATCGACAGCTGCTCGATGGGACCCGATCCTGGGACCTTCAGTCTTCGGCAGTCTACCATTTTCAGTGACATAACTACTGTGCGATGGTAAGGCTATAAATGTATCTTAAAGTAGAAATATAATTCAGCTCATCTTCGTTTAGAAATATATTTAATTTTATATTTCAATTCCATTCATTATCGCTGAAAAATAACGTTCAATAAATACTTGTCACACATTTTTGCTTTCATGCCTTTTAAGATGCAATTTATTCCAGGAAAAACTCATGTATATGTAAAAAAAAAAAAAGTTACTATTACATTTGTTTGTTCATCTTAAAATACACTGTAATAAAATAAACTAGAAGTTTCTGTAAGTTTTAGAAGTATTTCGTATTTTGTATGTATTAAGAAAATAAATGTATTTTGTATTTTTTTCAATTTAGAAAGCATTTTGTATTTTGTAATTTTTTGTGTTTGAATAAATGTAATTTGTATTTTCCATCGAAAATACATTTTTTTATGTATTTTGCTTCTGTAGTTGCTTTCAAAGAGCATTGCAGAGCAAGCAGTAATTATTTTTATTTCCAACGGAGGGGAGAGTATGAGGGAGCGTCCTCTAAGTGAAACTGTACTCCCCCTCTCTAAACAACGGGGGATGAGGGGGAGAAAAGCAATAAACTTTAGGTTTACCATTGCCGATCTCTGGGAAGATAAGAGATTGGTTATATGAAAATATGGATAACGGTTTTCCAGGAACCTTACATGAGCAGTAATTATAGGTTGTAAAGTATGTGTAAATCGTCAAATAATGAAAAATCGCCATGGCTGGCAAGCTATCCTAGCTGTTCTGCAGTTTTTATCAAAGAAAACATATGAAGTACTGTTTTCTTAGAGCTAATTATTAACTGTACATATACACAAGTCGCCAAATTATGAAAACTCTCCATAATTGGCTAATACGTAAAATGTTCCATAGGTTTCACATAATTAAAAATAGTGCGAAGTTTAAATTTTTATGTTCCAAGCAACATACAATAACCAAGAAATGTGTAGCTCGGTAACATTCTATCGGATCCAATCTTTGGGTTTTGTTTGTTGAAATTATGCCTTTTTTACGAACAAGCCTCATTAGGGGCCGAATGGCTCATACGAAAAGCGAGCATAGCGAGTCTAGGGGCCTTGGCCTCTAGTGTAATTAAAAAATCTGATGTGTCCAACACATGACTTCCTTGCACGTCCATTAGATCAAAAATATTTTCGACGCACTTCCTCTAAATTTATTTGTTTGAAAGAGATAAAATATCAATAATAGTAAGGTTTAGCGATTTCCAGCCAAATATTTCGATATCGCCAAGCTGAGTTCAATTTGAAAGATTTCCTTCTGACAATTTATTTGGCGATATTTCACAAAAAGCCGACAAACTTGAGATAGTCTGCGAGATTTTGGGGATAGCCAAAGTAGTCATTGACCACAGACTTTCAATGAATTGAATGCATCCACACACCTCAATGTATTAGAAGTCATTTGGCTCACGCTGTAAATAAATTCTCAATCGATTGCAGTCAAAAAAGATATTAAAAAACAGTTAGATATTACAATAGTTCTAAATAAAAAAGTTAAAAAATCTACGGGTTAGTTTTAGAGTTATACAAAATACGAAATAATTTTTGGCGCCAAATTTGGCGATATTTTGGCGAAACTCGTCAATGTCGACGACATTTGGCGAGATTTTAAGCATGAACAAAACAATGAAAGATTATCGCCAAATTTGGCGACATTTCGCCAAAACTCGCCAAGAACGATGACTAATGGCGATACTTTGGGCATGGACCAAATGACTGACTATCGCCAAATTTGGCGACATTTCGCCAAAACTCGCCAAGGTCGAGTACAGACGGCGAGATTTTGGGCATGTACCAAACAATGACTATCTACAGTAGTATTATATTGAAGATGTCCATAGACATTAAAGTACTGAAATTCTTTTCGGTGGTCCTGTAAATAAACTCTCCAGTAGATTGGAACCAAAAATCGAGATGCACAACTAGATGTTACAACATTCTTATATATGAAATTTCATAATAGTTTTTGAGATTTGAGAGTTAAATATGCACACACGTACACCAAAAGTCGCCAAGCTTGGCGACTTTTGGCATAGTTCTTGAGGGAGGCACGTGACCGTGGTCGGACCATTACCTAACTTCTTATGTGGTAGGACGGTATTGTGCTTGAAATGGATGAATGCCCCTAAAATTGCCATTGACCGTAATGTATTGGAAATCTTTTGAGTGTTCCTGTAGCAGAACTATAAATGATAAAGACATTTTTTTTAATGGAGAAATTCATTTTCTAACTCTTTACAGCATATATCACTTCTGAGTCGTTTGAAATAGCCCAATACCTCTAAAAAACGCTTTGATGAATTTCGGCGATTAGAGCGTAATGTATTTCGAATCTTTTGGGCGGTCCTGTAGATAAACTATTCAGTCGAATGGAACCGAAAGGGGAGGTGCACAACTAGATGTTACAACAATCCTAAATATAAAGTTTCAACATTGTACGCCCAACAGTTTTTGAGATATGCGAGTTTAATGAATTTCGGCCCATTGAGCGTAATGTATTTCGAATGTTTTGGGCAGTCCTGTAGATAAACTATCCAGTCGAAAGGAACCAAAAAGGGAGGTGCACTACTAGATGTTACAACTATCCAAAATATGAAGTTTCGACATTCTACGCCTAATAGCTTTTGAGTTAGGCGAGTTTAATGAATTTCGGCCCATAGAGCGTAATGTATTTCGAATCTTTTGGGCGGTCCTGTACATAAACTATCCATTCGATTGCCACCAAAAGGGGAGGTGCACAACTAGATCATAGAACAATCCTAAATATCAAATCTCAACATTGTACGACCAATAGTTTTTGAGATATGCGAGTTACATACATACGTACGTACGTACGTACGTACAGACGGCATGGAAAAACTGGCCACAGTAGACTCGCCGCTGGTCAAAATGAGTTGCAGACGCGTTAATATGATCGTGCATGTTAGCCTACGATGAGATGCATCGAAAAAAATTTTTTAATTAAATTTAGAGGTAGTCAAAATCGGTTTTTTTGTCGAAATTTGGCCCCCAAAATTTTTCGGGATCGCATTACTTCCTTATACTACGTACAAGGAAGTAAAAATTGAAATGCATAAATGTGTGATAATTATATGCATTAATTTCCACAAAAATGTGCTTTAATGTGCGGCAATGTTATGCATTGAATGCCAAAGAAAGAAAAAAAAATCTGATGTGTCCAACACATGACTTCCTTGCACGTCCATTAGATCAAAAATATTTTCGATGCACTTCCTCTAAATTTATTTGTTTGAAAGAGATAAAATATCAATAATAGTAAGGTTTAGCGATTTCTAGCCAAATATTTCGATATCGCCAAGCTGAGTTCAATTTGAAAGATTTCCTTCTGACACTTTATTTGGCGATATTTCACCAAAAGCCGACAAACTTGAGATAGTCAGCGAGATTTTGGGGATAGCCAAAGTAGTCATTGACCACAGACTTTCAATGAATTGAATGCATCCATACACCTCAATGTATTTAAAGTCATTTGGCTCACCCTGTACATAAATTCTCAGTCGATTGCTGTCAAAAAAGATATTGAAAACAGTTAGATATTACAATAGTTCTAAATACAAAGTTAAAAAATCTACGGGTTAAAGTTTTAGAGTTATACAAAATGGGAAATAATTTTTGGCGCCAAATTTGGCGATATTTCGGCGAAACTCGTCAATGTCGAAGACATTTGGCGAGATTTTAAGCATGAACCAAACAATGACAGATTATCGCCAAATTTGGCGATATTCCGCCAAAACTCGCCAAGAACGATAACAAATGGCGATACTTTGGGCATGGACCAAATGACTGACTATCGCCAAATTTGGCGATATTTCGCCAAAACTCGCCAAGGTCGAGGACAGACGGCGAGATTTTGGGCATGTACCAAACAATGACTGTATTATATTGAAGATGTCCATAGACATTAAGGTACTGAAATTCTTTTCGGTGGTCCTGTAAATAAACTCTCCAGTAGATTGGAACCAAAAATCGAGATGCACAACTAGATGTTACAACATTCTTATATATGAAATTTCATAATAGTTTTTGAGATTTGAGAGTTAAATATGCACACACATACACCAAAAGTCGCCAAGCTTGGCGACTTTTGGCATAGTTCTTGAGGGAGGCACGTGACCGTGGTCGGACCATTACCTAACTTATGTGGTAGGACGGTATTGTGCTTGAAATGGATGAATGCCCCTAAAATTGCTATTGACCCTAATGTATTGGAAATCTTTTGAGTGTTCCTGTAGCAGAACTATAAATGAAAAAGACACTTTTTTTAATGGAGAAATTCATTTTCTAACTCTTTACAGCATATATCACTTCTGAGTCGTTTGAAATAGCCCAATACCTCTAAAAAACGCTTTGATGAATTTCGGCCCATAGAGCGTAATGTATTTCGAATCTTTTGGGCGGTCCTGTAGATAAACTATTCAGTCGAATGGAACCGAAAGGGAAGGTGCACAACTAGATGTTACAACAATCCTAAATATAAAGTTTCAACATTCAACGCCTAACAGTTTTTGAGATATGCGAGTTTAATGAATTTCGGCCCATTGAGTGTAATGTATTTCGAATGTTTTGGGCAGTCCTGTAGATAAACTATCCAGTCGAATGGAACCAAAAGGGGAGGTGCACAACTAGATGTTACAACTATCCAAAATATGAAGTTTGGACATTCTACGCCTAATAGCTTTTGAGTTAGGCGAGTTTAATGAATTTCGGCCCATAGAGCGTAATGTATTTCGAATCTTTTGGGCGGTCCTGTACATAAACTATCCATTCGATTGCCACCAAAAGGGGAGGTGCACAACTAGATCATAGAACAATCCTAAATATCAAATCTCAACATTCTACGACCATTAGTTTTTGAGATATGCGAGTTACATACATACGTACGTACGTACAGACGGCATGGAAAAACTGGCCACAGTAGACTCGCCACTGGTCAAAATGAGTTGCAGACGCGTTAATATGATCGTGCATGCTAGCCTACGATGAGATGCATCGAAAAAAATTTTTTAATTAAATTTAGAGGTAGTCAAAATCGGTTTTTATGTCGAAATTTGGCCCCCAAAATTTTTCGGGATCACATTACTTCCTTATACTACGTACAAGGAAGTAAAAAATGTTTATCAATGTGTGCATTAATAGCTACATAATAGCTACAAATTTGAGCTCATTTTGTACGTCAATTAGAGCCTCAAAAACCCGTTTTCTGGTTCTGGTTCCCGGTTTCTGGTTTTTACTTTTCGTGAGATACCAAAAAAAAAAAAAAAAAAAAAAAAAAAAAAAAATGTAACTGTGGATCATCCGCCCCCCCCCCATTTTATGTTCTTTTTTGTAAAAAGAACGCATTGGACTTCAAGTGTATTCTTTGTACAAAATTCGCTTTTTACAGCTTTTAGTATAGGTTTAGTTAATACTTCAGACTTCAATGAGCGAGCCATAAAGTAAACAAATTTCTGTAAACCATGGTCCGTCACGTTGAATCAAGAAGATGTCCACCAGGACAGGAAACCTATTTTCCACTGTGGCCAAACAGAACTAATTGTGCTTCTATAAGTCAGTTTGCGTTTAGTTGGCATTATTTGCTTTCAATTTGATTTTTGAACCATTTATGGACCTATCTACAAAATTCCAATGGCCCCCCTCCAAGAATTCGGCCTGGAGCCACCCTCGTGGAAACTTTCGTGTGATCCATTCATTTGGCATAAAGACTTTCTCACTAAACTGGCAAAACTAGTCCCTGCTAGCTTTCTGGAGTTTTTATTTCTTTACTAGCCGGCGACCAGTTGATTCGTCATCGTAATAAATCTTGTTCGGAGAGAATCCTGTTTCTCGCCGGCTTCCTTGGTAATGAAATCTCTCAGATTCTGAATGGAATTTAAAATTAAGATGGTTACAAACAGGGGCGGCCCTAGGGTAAGTGGCGCCCTCTGCTACCGTAAAAAATTTCGGTCCCCTTTAGTACTCTAATTAGTTTTTGAGTTCGAAATGACGCCCCTTTAAAGCCGGAGCCCCGATGCGATGCTTATCTTGCTTACCGTGTCGGGCCGCCCTTGGTAACAAGAATAAGATGGTTTAATGATAAGAACCTACAAAAAAGGACAAATTATTTTCGTCTTATATTAATTCTGAAGAGCTTCTGGGTATATCGGCCGTTATCAAAAAACGGACAGAGGAAGAAAATCGGAAACATTTTCAGATTTTAAAATACGCACTAAAGAGCTATATATTAAAAGCCAAGAATTCGCCCAGGAGCCAACCTGATGGAAACTTTTGTGTGATCTATACATTTTCATAAAGATATTCTCACTAAACTAGTCCCTGCTAGCTTTCTGGAGTTTTTATTTATTTACTAGCCGCCTCCGGTGTAACGTCTTGGGTGTGGAATGGTAGCGTTGAGAATTACAGCTAAGTTCCGTTTACAGTATAATAATCTATTTATTTACAATTTTAAAACAATCTTGATTAAAGAGGATGGTAAATAAGAGTCCATAGGGCTTTCAATAGAAGACCAGTCCTTTCACACGGGCAGAGCCCTTCTGCCCACAACCGGACTTACAAAAAACAGTTCACAGGGCAGCACCCTACAGTCCTTCAATCGGACTTCAAAAATTGTCGGCGGAGGCCTTCTCTCGACCTCACCTCTCCAGCTCTTTCGCTCGGACTCCCTCCAACTCCGGGCTCTCCTCCGGTTCTTCTCCCCCCCCTCATCTTTTCATAGATTCCTTATTGGATATCTCTAAAGAAGGGGGTGGATTCAAGGATTCTCAATTGGTACGTACATGGCGCCTGTACATCTCTGCTAGAAGGCACCTTCAGGTCCCGCTCACGTAGACGCGATCAATTTCGGCGCTCTTTGAAGGAGCGGTTCCTTTGAAAGAAACTGTCTGGAAAGGCCACATCAAGTCTGTCCTTTTGTGAGGATCTGGGAATCTTACACCGGCGACCAGTTGGTTCGCCATCTTAATAAATCTTATTCGGAGAGCATCCTATTTCTCACCGGCTTCCTTGGCAATGAAATCTCTCAGATTCTGAATGGAATTAAGATGGTTTCAAACAGGGGCGCCCTAGGGTAAGTGGCGCCCCTGCTGACGTAAAAAACAGGTCCCCCTTTTGTGCTATACTTAGTTTTTGTGTTCGAAATGACGCCCCTCCGAAGCCGGCGCCCCGATGCGATGCTTATCTTGCTTGGCGTGTCGGACCGCCCCTAGAAACAAAATAAGATGGTTTAATGATAAAAACCTACAAATTCCTACCATTGATAAAAACCTACAAAATGTACAAATTATTTTTGTCCAATATTAATTCTGAAGAGCTTCTGGATATATCGGCCGTTATCAAAAAACGGAAAGGGGAAAAAAAACTAAGAAAATCTGAAACACTTTCAGATTTTAAATACGCACTAAAGTGCTATATATGAAAAGCGTATTATAATCCATGCGTCTGTCATATTTTCTTTCCTTATTTCATTAAGTTGGAAAGCCTATCGTTATTCATGAGTGTGATTAAACAAAAATAAAACTGTTATTTCTAACATCCTTTTTCTGGATATAATACAATAGAATTAAAATCGGAAAAAGCTGCGCAAAAAATTCACAATTCGAACTGAATGAAAGTTTGGAAAACTTATTCATGTGCATTCTTTATCCAAGAGGCGTAGCAGACGATAAAATAATATTTTAGCATTATTCAACGATGATAGAACGCCAGTCACACAGTGGGTTTCTTACAAATGTGTATTAAATGTTGGAGATCTACTTGTTAAAAATAGTTGTATTTTTGCACGCCATGAAATTTTAATAAAAAGGCATAATTTATCGGGTATTCAAGCTTTTATTTTATATATCTAACACCGTTAAAAACGTTTTTGTCATTTTGGTCACTGTTCCAGTCATTTCTGTCACGACAGGACTACAGAAAATCCAAAGTAAAGAATGCCAAAGACAACATTTATTATTTTTTTCATTAGACATCAGATTTTGGATCAAAAGAAGTAAAAAGAAAATATCAGGTTGTAACGAAAGTTTTCCGCCAGATTTGCATGAGTCTGCTCAGGCGGTACCGAGCGATTGGCATTATATATCAAGTATATGAAATGCTTAGCGCGACTAATGGACATCGCACTAAAGTCTAACCTTTTAGCTAGCTCTCGAGTGGATGAATATTTTATCTCCTTCCACAAATTCTCGTTGGCGGGCCTCATCAATATCAGTAGGCCGGCGAGAGCGCTCTGCTTCTTAAATGGGTTTAGTCTCACTCTCCGCGCAGCCAAACCGCCAACCTGTCAAAAACTACTTTCCCCTTTATGCCCCCCTGATTTCTTCCCGAATCTCCCATTCCTCTCAGAGCTCTTTTTGGGCAACAAAAATCCTATAGATGGTCCCTTATACAGGAGGCAGAAAATCCACCCGGTTTAGTCTCACTCTCCGCGCAGCCAGCCCGCCAAACTGTCAAAAACCACTTTCCCCTTCATGCCCCCCTTATTTCTTCCCGATTCTACCATTCCTCTCAAAATGCTGTTTGGGCAACAAAAATCCTGTAGATGGTCCCTTAAGAAAGTCCACCCAGCGTCAAGTTTGGGGGTCACGCACGGCTATTGTTAAATCGAAGCCGTTTCACTGAAAAAAGAGATTTCCGTTGAATGTGTTTTCTTTCAGAAGAAAACTCTGATTTATGCGTTCTTTTCTTCGAGTACAGAGATCCAAATTTATTTCAAAATGAGATTTCGGTTACCACAAGTAGAGCATCGAAGTCAAATAAATATTATTTTATCAAACATTCATTAAACCTACATACATGCTTTCTGTCATCATTTACAAGGCAGTATATTTTTAAGCAAGTTATTGAAAAGATATATTTATCAAAGTCGATACATATATCGACTAAAATGCTAAATTAATGTATACGTTTAGTCGATACACGTATCTATTAAAGTAGGATTTAAACGTTAAAATAACGATAAGAGTTTTTTATGATTTTATACATGTTTATGAAGGTACATAATAGTATTTAACTGAACATTTTGGATTTGCCAATACATATTACACTAAATTTCATTTAAAAATAATTTTAATCGAAAAGTAAATAGGGTATAGATGAAATTAAGTTTTATTGTTATATAATAAAACTTGTCTTAAATAGAAAGACATACTTTTGTTTAAGACTTTCTGTTTACTTCATTTTCCGTTGAATAAAAATTATATAGAAATGGACTAAGTGTTTGTTCACTGGACCAAGAAATATTTTCTTAAATAATAAGTTTATGCTTAGTTAAGGATTTACTTAAGGCAGGTTTTATTCTGTAACGGTCCTGACATGTGGGCGAGTGGATAGCACAGTGAATTTGGTAGATGCATGAAGCGTGAAGAACCAAGGTTCTTGTCTACCCGCGGGTGTCGATTTAACGATCTACATTTTTGGGCGGTTTTCTCGAAATATAACGTGAATACGCGTTAGAACCCCTTAAAAGTGACCTCGCTCAAGGCATCCTCTCCAAGAACAGACACCCCTAGTGTTGATTTTCCTTACACACTATACAATATACTTACTATGCATTATTATTTCATCACATTTCAGAAAATTTTCGTTCATGTTTTTTGTTTTTTTTAGTTTTTAGTTACTGTATCTTGAAAAATGTTATTAACGGTGCCCATTATATTAAATATTTCGTTATGAGAGAATTTAAGACTTTTCTTGGGGGGGGGGGGATCGAACTCTTTACAAATTTCAAAAACAAACTTAGTTTACTCACTTAGTTTAGTTAGCGATACTCAGAAGAATACACAATGTTACTATACAAGCTCTACTCTCGGACAAGCCAATAGGTAAATACTGAGTAAGTTTAACAAAACACTTTGAGAAGCACAGAAATTGCATGACAAATTATCCTGATTCATCTTTCATTTCAAAAGACCTTAAAAAAATATTGCATTTTAAAGATTTATGCTGAATGTTCTTTAGCTCTTACAGGTCTGGTTTTTATAATAATGGTAATACGTCTTATGAGTGGACATTCTCAATTTTTTTGTTGTTACTTGATTCTTTTAACCCTTTACAGTCCAACAGGGGCGTAGCCAGAAATTTTTCATGGAGTGGGGGTTAAGACAACTACAACTCATAGATATGTATACGAGTGTATGATAATGTAGTGAAGAATATACATTTTGTATAGCAAAAAATTCCTCATGAAGGGTGGTTATGACCCCCCCCCCCTTTGGCTACGCCCCTGCGTCCAATGTTCCTAACTGGGAACATCGAATTAAAAATTTATTAAAAAATGAAATTTTATCAGTATTGACTTGAAAAAATTAGCAGATAAAGTTAAAAATTGACTTCATTTTTTAAAATAGAAGTTGCATTTCTATCATGACTGGGAAACTGGAAAAAAGTCATGAAAATAGCCTTTTTCATAAATATTTACAGAGCTATCTTGATGCACCCTCCCCTTCTTCAAACTTAATTCATATCTTTACTGAAATTCAAAAATAAATCTTTTATTAAGTCTTAGTATTTCATTTATTATTTAAAATACCCATCAGTATATTCAGTTTTTGAAACCAATGTAAATTATAGTCAGAAATGACCCATGTTCCCAATTGGAAACACAGTAAAAATTATATAAAAAAGTCCCTCTCCCCCATTTAAATGACTAATAACCTTTCGCTAACGCATTAGAAAACACAATATTGGGGGGGGGGGGACTAATTTAAAATGTGCCTGGATCTCAATGCGGTGTGTAAAAAGGTTAACAGCGGGTGATAAACTGTGTGCTTTCTTAAAAGAACTGCTTTATATGACTTTCATTTGTGCCCCATCATCAAACTTTCATCATAATATAGTGAAAGAATGCTAATAAAAATTAAACATTCTGATTAAGAGCTATTATCTTAACAAAAAAGTCATGCTTAGACAAAGGAGAAGAGGGGGTGGGCTCATATACCCACTCCACCCCTAACGATTAGTAGAGTGAAATTTTGGATTATTTTACTATTTTCTTCTTATTGCATAATAACTGACAACCTAAGTTAAAAGCCACCACCCCCCGCAAGTTTAAAAAAAATATATTATCGGTGCTGTTGAACATTTATGCAACATGGGCGTCTAAACGTAATATTGCAGTGCAACATATCATAAATCCGATGGATTAAGAAATGCAGTAATCAGTAAAAATATTAATTAATCTACATTACTAATACTCAAGTTTCAAGAAAATTTGTAAAGCAGCTTTACAAAGTTGGCAAGGAAGAGTTTAATTCAATTCGACAAATTACTAAAATGTACGGAAAAAAATAATAACATGACAGACAAATGTTGCATTTATAATTCATATATTTTTTCGGAAACTAAATTTTCATGCGGAGCTTCCAATCGCGGGCCTCTGGGCGTTTGCCCCTGCCTAAGGCTGGCCCTGGATATCCCTCATCATTATACGTTCTTTTCTTATTTTTGTTCTCATCAGGCATGTAGCCAAGCCAAAGGGTGACCACAGGGGCATGCCTTCGACCCCCTCCAGAAAAAAAATCCTTAATTTTTGTTAATTGGATATCAGTAATTAAGCCTTTTTATGAGATGTTCTACCTTTACCATCTTTTGCGCATTCCCCAAAGATTTTTTCTGTCTACATGCCTGGTTTTCATAAGCGATCTGTAGAAAGTAAAAGTTAGAAAATACGGTAATACGTTGGGGTGGGGTTAAAAGTGGGGGCGAAAGGTGTGCGGAAAAAACGCCAACATGATTCATTTTTAGTAAATATTGGACACACAATTTCTTTCTTTTGTAACATACGTGAGGAAGGCATTAGAATGGATCTTATGCCCAAATTTCTCTTGTTTTGGAGTAAAGGCGTAAATTTTGGTGCAGTTACGTAGGTCTGGAGCGGAGGTAAACCTTCATAACTACTGTTATCCTAAGCATCAGTGGCGTAGCAAGACGAGGGGGGGCGGTCCGCCCCGGGTGTCACCCTCAAAAAGGTGACACCCGACGGCTTGTACAGCAAAAATTCCAAAAATATCGCATGTATGGGGCAAAAATGCTTATATGGGGGGTGACACCACTTATATCCGCCCCGGATGTCACCCAGTGTAGCTACGTCACAGCTAAGCATACAATACATATGACCTATAGGCGTAGCGTTGAGGGGGGCACATTTCCCCTCTGTGTCACCCCCCCGAACAACATAGTCAATTTAAAAAAAAATAAACATGTTTGAAATTTTAAAGAAACTTCCCCTTTCTGCTTTAAAATTCGATATGTGCCCCCCTCAAATGTTTCCTGTGCACCTCCAAAATTTCAGTAGGTCTGGGAACAGTGATAATATTTCTTTAGAAAGCTATTGTTATCAGGATTTCCTAAGCATATTATACGTATGAACTATCGCAATCGGGGAGGTAGTTAACCGTATTTTAGCCGTTCCACTTAAAAATACAAAAAGAAACTCCAGTCTGTGTCTTGACAAAATATTTATTAAAAAGAAACTTTTCACTGCCAGATTAGCTTAATTTAAACAAGATTATTTTTTAAGCGTTTGGTTTAAACAATTTTTCTCATTTCCAATAGGTTGTGGTTTTAAATGCTTTCTAATTATTAGAGTTTCTTTAAATTATTTATTTATTTATAGTTTTTAATGCAATACAAAATATTTTATGGAAAAATGTTTTATTTGTTGAGCGAAAGTTAATAATATTTTCCCTTTTCAATAGGCGCAGTGTTCCCGCTCTGGGAACACCAAACTCTGACGTTTTGACTATTGCCAGTCACGAAGAATAGATTTGATTTCTATAAAAATAGTTGCGGGTGACATAGCTCCACGAGAATCCTTTACTTTTTAGCTCGTCATTTCCCGTAAAAAAATTGTCACGATTATTTTTAGCAGCACTGACATCTGCTGAAAAATGGAAAAATGCGAGAACAGCCGGATAGATTGCCCAATGCTGAAAAAAGGGCAGCCGTTGCCATCGCTTGACTTAACTAACAGCAAGATGGCGGACGATCGAAACGTTCATCGCGTGCCACAGATCTAGAGACCCTTTTTTTGACGCAGCTGGCTGTGCGCAACGACTGCCCTTTTTTCAGCTTTGGGAAAGGGTTGCGCCTCAAAGGGTTAAATTTTTACGGGTTTCCTTGTGTTGAAAGAAAAATGATCCGATCAGAGATACTATATTAAAACTTTATAGATTTAAAGTATTAAAATCGTTTAAATATTTACAAAACGTGCTTTTAAAAACAGCGCAACTTGATACATCGAATAAAGCACTGTTAAATTGTAAAATGCGTTATAAAATATTAATAATTAAATAATTTATTATTTAATTATTAATATTTTATAACGCATATAAAATATTAATAATTAAATAATTATATTAATAATTAAATAATGACGAACATTGTCCGATGGCTAAAGCATGAAGTTCCAGCGTTCTGCCTTCCTACGCAGTTGTCGATCTGGAGTTTTGGGATGTTTTCCCCAGATGTAACGTAAATACTCGTTACGCCCCCTTAAAACGTGCTCGCTCAAAACATTTTTCTCTTTGGAAGATAGCCCTAGTATGCTTTGCCTGAACAAATCAACAATATTAAATAATTGCGGGGATACTGTTTCTTTATTGTAGAAGAGGAAAATAAATCACCCATCAACATCTTGTTTTCTTCAAGCACTTTTCAAAGTTTCTGCAATTCACTTTATTTATGAATTTAACTTTGAAATCACCAAAATAAAATAAAAATATTTAAATAAAAAGTGTTAAGAAATGCACGTTTATTCCGGGTATTAGTTTGAATTCAAGCATTTATTTTAAATGCATAATTTATTTGATGAAACTTATCGTAATCAGTATTTTGTTTTAAAGTTTGTCTTTAGTTAAAGGAAGTCAAAATTTATAGTTTATTCCAAGGAAAATATATTCTTGGAAAAACTTTTCGCTATACAATATCTACAAAAACCTTTTAATTAATCTCTCTAAAAATGTAATTTCTGCTTACATTAATAATTCATATGTATTTGTATCAAATTGTCTACTTAGAGTATTTATTATTAAAGCGGACTACACTCGAGGTTTTTTCTTTTCTTTTTTTTCGGGGGGGGGGGGGGGAGGAGGGGAGAGATTATTTGCTGATAAAAAAAAATTCTTATAGTATATTTCATTTTCTTTCTAGGTTTGGCAATATGAAACACATTTCGGGAGAGGGGCAAAAGTTTTGTAATGCCACAGCTAACTGCTGTTCATAAGTTAAATGAAGGGGGCATATCCATTTGATTAGACTAAATAAATATGATAATCAAAAATTTTGGCCCTATTAGCCCCCTTGCTGTACTTCCTGTGCGTCGTGTAATGTAAATGAATATCTATATAAGCATATAATTTAAATTGTATAATTACTATAGTAATTACTTAACTATAATGAGTATTTTTATTTTTGTTCGATTATTATAATTTCGTACTTTTAAAGTTACAGAAGAATTCATTAATTTTCTTTTCATAAGAATGAGTATGATTTAAAATTCCCTCAAAAAAGTTTCAGTTTATATCGAACCAATAGCTTTTTCATAAGTATTGAGAAAAATCGCTTTGAATTCGAAGACATAAACATGTGATTCTTTCATCCCATTCGGCTTTTGTATTTTGAAGACAGGAAGGCGCTGAAGCACAGAATTGATAAGAGAGCTCTGAGAGGGGGAGGAGGGACTATCGCTAAGTTGAATTCTGTAATCCCCGATCTCGTTACCGACCTTGATGAGGAGAAATAGTCGTAAATCTCTCTTCTCTTCCCCAACATTTCCCACCCCATTCTGGGGTTGCCGCGGATTCTGGGACGACACCTCTTAAATGTCCTAGTACTCGTTTTTGAACTTTTGGTACTAAATCTTTACAGTGTCGTATGATACAACAGTAATACCATAAGCTGTACACATGATTCGGTGTCATTCTGAAGCTGACTTTTTGCAACAGAACTGAGAGTAAATGATGGTTGAATCTGGTAGCGTGATAGTTCCATTTCAGACACCTTAAACTTAATCATAACGATATTGTTTTACAGATTTCACAACACAGTGCTCTGAAACAAGTCTTTTCTTTCAAATAACAAAAATAGTTTAACAAAATATTGGCAAAGACACCAACGCGAACTGTTTGTGCAGACAATACTTGCAGTGGCGGAAAACTTTCGTTACAACCTAATATTTCACATTACTGTAGTGAAACTAAAATTTAAGTGAATTAGAGTTAGAAAAATTCACAGAAACTACATTTTTTTTTAACATTACTTGACATATTTCCAAAAAGTGGCTTCACTGAGTTATGTGCTAGCTGAAAAAAAAAATTGGTTTTGTGTTAGAAAAATATAAATAATCGATGAAATTTCCATTAAAAAAAAAGTGTCACAGAAATGAAGAAAATCATTTTTAACCCTTTCTCGTGAAAATAGCCCATATAATTATATCCGTGTTATTTCCATGCTAAACATTCCGAAAATCCACCCAAAAGGACTTCACCCAAACTCTCCGTTCAGCCTTTTCCCACGTGCATTTGAAATTAGTAAAAGAGAAAAAAAAAAGAAATAGCAATAATCCCCCGCCAAGATCTGATAACAGTCATTGGAATGAGTACTCTCGACATCCATCGACCCTCCTGTTTTCTTGGGGCCATTTTGTTCCTGATTGCAGCACTCCAATCCGCGAGGAGAGGTCCCAAGTAGTCTTGTGTCTTTTCCCTGGCGTTATTTTGGTGTTGCAAGGAGAGACAAGTTCGCCGTCACCCATCCCATTTTAACCTCTGCAGTCTGTGACCACGGAAATCCTTCAGAGGTTCTTTACCTTTTTCCAGAAATGTCTGCCAAGTGGATTTCTCTAACTCCTCTCTCCTGTCTTTTATTTATTTATTTATCAATTCGTGGACACGAAGTTTTGCCGACTTTACAGGATCTGTCGCTAAAATTTTTGCCAGTTTTCTATTCGTTTCGACATTTGTCGCTGAATTTTGCAACTTTTCACTGAATTTTGGGGGATTTGTCTCTAAATTTAGCGAGTTTTCAGCGCATTCAGTGTATTTGACGCAAAATTTAACAGTTTTTCATTACATTTATTTATTTATTGCATTGCATTTATTAATCAATTTGTGGATCGTATTTATCAACTTTTCACTGCATTTTGGGTATTTGTCGCTAAATTTAGCGAGTTTTCAGCACATTCGATGGATTTGACCCAAAATTTAACAGTTTTTCATTACATTTATTTATTGATTAATTGCATTGCATTTATTTATCAATTTGTGGATCGTATTTATCAATTCGTTATTTATCGATTCTTTATTAAATTCGCTAAATTTATCAACTTTTCGTTGCATTTATTTAGTTATCAATTGCATTGCATTGCATTTACTTATCAATTAGTGGACACATGCAGTGTGGCCGATTTAGAGGATTTGTCGTTAAATTTAGCAAGTTTTGACAATTAAATTTGACAATTAAATTTAGCAAGTTTTGACATTTGTCATTAAATTTAACAACTTATTATTGCATTTTGGAACTTGTTATTGAGTGTCTGTTCATTATATTTTGTTATTTGTGGCTAAATTTACCAATTTTCCAGTGCATTTCAGATAGATTTGTCCCTGAATTTAGAGACTTTTTACTGGATTTTTAAGTTGGCATTCTATTTAACGAAATTTCTATTCATTTTGACATTTGTCACTAAATTTTACAACTTTTTTAAAGTAGTAAAATAGCGACATTGCATTTTGCGTATGCCGCTAAATTTAGTGAGTTTTCACTGCATTTAGGGGATTTGTCGCAAACATTCACAACTTTTCATTGCATTTTGGAATTTGTTGTTAAATAGACTTTTCACTGCATTAGGTAATTTGTTTCTAAATTAAGCAATTATCCAATGCAACTGGATTTGTCCCTGAAATTAGAGACCTTTTTATTGGATTTTTAAAGTTGTCGCTAAATTTAGCGAAATTTCACTGTATTAGAGGATTAGCATTTGAATTTAGCGACCTTTAATTTTGAAATTCGTCAATAAACTTAGCGAAATTTCACGGCATTTCGGAATTGGTAGCTAAATTTAGCGACTTGTCTTTGCATTTGGAGGTAATACAATGCACTACGATTTGAAAACTGTAGTGGCTTTTAGAGAAATTTGGGGACTTTTTTCTACTAAATTTAGTGATTTTGTCGTATATATCCATTCAATATCAATAAAATTTTAATTAATCAGTAACATATTTTTAAAAAGAATATTTTTTTAAAATATGCTGCGAAAATTGGATTTTGAAAGCTTACACAGAAAAATCTTGATACTAAAAGAAATTTTTATAACTTTGTAGCCGGCCGTATCATCCTTCCATATAGTTACGCTGATCCCTGACTGACTGACTTACTCATTCTGCAACAATTCCGGGTAACCACTCCAAGATAAAACTTTTACCACTATTACTCCAAAAAGATTAAAAGGTTGAGCACAAAAAGCGCAATAACATCTTCACCGCTTGCACGGTTGAAATTTTCATAATTATATAAATCTATAAATATAGAAAACAATCCGTACTACTTTAGAAACCTGAGAATTCACCCGTTCTCTAATTTTTAAGCTATTTTTCGCTATTTTCAGCTCCATTTTATATTTCGACAGTCAAAAAAGTTCATCGTTTACGTGACAAAATTAGCTGTTGCAAGTGACAATTATGTCCTACTGAAATCACGATTCTCAGGCTTTGAAGGCAAAATTGCAATTCCAATTCGTTTAAAACAGTTTTTCTAGATTTCCCAGTTCTCTCTCTCACTCTCTCTTTTTTTTTTCCTCGAATAAAATGATTTCGGATGCATGAAACATATAAGAGGAGATGTTCCCAGCAAAATGAAGTCTTTCGAATGCGAAAAATTTTCGCACCATTTTAGAAAAAAAATGCAATTCCGATTTGGATATGTAATAAAAACTGAATACGAAATTATTTATTTCAAGTGGACGAAGATTCAATATATTGAGTGTAGACATATTTTCGGCAAATGTTTTTTTCTAGCACCCCTTGTAATTGCCTCCATAACTGGCTTTATCGTTTGGTTTACTATAAAAGCAGACAGTGGGTCAGACAGCCCTGAATTGAAGGTTGAGTACACCATACAGATAATATGCCAACGTATACCTAATTACTTCAAGGAAAAAAAATAACGATAATTCACCGAGTTCCAAAGACTTGTCTACCATCCTCTACCTTCAGGATATCTCGTAAATTTTCGCGCACAGCCTTAAAATCTGCTTTTATGAATGAAATAATCCCACCTGTAAATTGCCATAAATAATGTCATTTCAATTATTGGATGTCATACTCCAACAATCACACGGAGATAAATAGGAAAAGAGATAAGTCATATCTCTGAAGCTGTGATCAGTAGAAGCTATGGCTTGGAAGTTCAAAACTTTTCTTTAACTTTAGTTAATACAATTTGAGGTGTTTTGCAATTTGCCCGTTTTTAACATTTTCCAACAACGTTGAAAAGTGTTTATGAGATTTCTGTTTGTCTGCCCGTCCGTTCTATAACTAGTGCTGTGCCACTCGAATAATTTCTGTAAAAATCGGGAAATCGGATTACAGAAATTGATTCTATTCGAACCGGAATTCGAATAGAATCAATAATCAATTAATCGGCCGCGTGAATTGATTTCGCGATTTTTACTATTCAAATTGTATTCGTGATTTCTATTCGAATAATATTCGCTAATTCATTATTCGAATAGTACTCGCTATTTCACTATTCGAATGGTATTAGCTATTTCACTATTCAAATAGTAATCGCAATTTTACTAGTCGAATAGTATTCGCGATTTCACAGTTAGAATAGTATTAGCGATTTCTATTCGAGATTTGAATGCCATGTGCTATTCGAATACTACGTGCTAAGCGTTAGAATGGATTTTACAAAATCGATTATCCCGAAAGCATTTAATAATCGATTAATTCGAATACTTTTATTCATTAATGCCTACTACTAACTCTAACTGCCGTAAGTATTCAACAGATTACTGTACAAAATCTATGTATGTTATCCCTATGTACTGTACCATGTAACCTACTGAAAATGGTGTAAGTAGAATTTATAGCGATTTTTTTATTTGTTTTTTTTAAAGGAGCATTCAAAAGAATTCCAATACATTGTGCTCCATGAGCAATAATTCTGTATATCGTATATTAGAGATATTCGTCTATTTCAAACGCAACAAAATCGGTATATCGCTACAACCACGCCAGAAACGTGAATCAGAAAATTTCGCGATTTTTACCAGGATGCATTTCTGGTGTCCCTGAGCAATACTGTGTAATAACTATGCCTATGCACCAAATCTTAATTCAGAATAGTTTACGTAAAAAATATTACCCTTTTGTTTCGCGTATTGGAGCAACGAAACTTGGGCGCTTTTCTCGAAACTATAAAAATTCAGATTCGCGTTTTTGACGTGGTGGCAGCGATATGTCATCGAGTAATACAAAACGAGGCTCTCTTATTATAAATAGACTCTTATGTCACCTATAGCTCTTTTACAGTTGCGCTCAAAAGAATTCCAATATATAATTCCATTCATTCTTTAAAGCACATTTCAGAGATATTTGGCTTTTTTAAATAAATGAAAATTTATATATGTTATTATAAGGATTGCCGAATAATGATTTCAGCTTAAAATTGTACCTGTCACATTTATACTTCTTCTACAGGAGCAGTTAAAAGAATTCCTGTACATTAGTGTCCATGACAGTTTGCATTTAAGAGACATTCATCCATTTCCAACTCAGTACAATAAGTATGTAAATGTTTGTTACAAATTACTCTTTACTTAAAAATTTTAAATAAAGTTTGCAAGGTTGCAGAGCTAAATCATCAATTCCTTTCCTGTTTTAACATATCCAGTTATGTATTTAACCAATAATTAATGTAATGAAGAGTAATTTTAAGCTATTAAGATCCTAAGGGATACTGAAATTGTAATCTACGTATTAAAAAAAAACAATTTAGAGTTAACAAGTATTTTTTTTTTTTTTAAGGAAAAGAAAACCGATTTGAAATCACTTCACCCTAACGATATCATACCATCAGAACATGGCTAAATTAACATGAGACCAGTAATATGACACTCTTTCTAGCAAAAAAAAAAAAAAAAAAAAATCATCAAAATTGGTCCACACGATAAAAAAATATGCCTGAACATACATAAAAAAGTCTACCAAAACAAAACACAAAAATTAATAGTCGCAATGAATAACACTAAGGTTTGGCAATTTCTCGTGAAATGTAAAAGATATCGTAAGGCAGGGTTTAGTTATGAGGACGTTTTTTAGCATCAAGCTTGACGATAAACTTATGAAAATGGCGACTTTTGACACGATACTAACACGGTCATTACCGGCAACCCTTAAGGCAGTGGTTTAAAATATTTTTTTTTCCGATTTTCTGAATTATAATATCATCAGAACTTGACCAAATTAATATGGAACCGCCATAAAATACCCCTTTACTAAACAAAAAAGAATCATCAATATCGGTCCTCGTGGTAAAACGTTATCACTAAATGTACAATGATTGCCAATTATGGCGACTTTTGATAGTATACTACTACCGCCATTACCAGTAATTCGTAAGGTAATGGTTTAAAATATGGTTTTTCTGATTTTCAGAATGATAATATCATGAGGACTTGAGCAAATTAATATGGTACAATTATAAAGTGACCCTTCTCCAATGAAAAAAGAATGACCAATATCGGTCCACGTGGCAATAAATTTTCTCTGAATGTACATAGAAAGAAGATTCTGTCAAGCTGATCAATTCTTTGAAGTTGGTTGAAAAGGGAATTTGCAGCTTTACACTAAGAGGATCAGACAACTTTGAATAGAAGATCTTCTAACTTGTTTAGAAAATGTGCCAGCATATAATAAATTACTTCAGGATAAAAAACAACAAATGATTTCACTTATTTCCGAAAATTAAGCCTACCATCCTCTACCTCCAGGATATCTTTCAAATCTTCGCGCACAGCTTTAAAAACTGCTTTTATGAATGAAATAATCCCACCTGTAAATTGCCATAAATAATGTCCTTTCAATTATTAGATGTCATACTCCATCGGTCACACGGAGGTAAATATAGGGAAAAAGTGATAAATCATGGATGGGGAGTGTTGCCACTTGAAGTAAAGGAATAAGATTAGGCGAGGAATCATTAACGCTGGTGGTTTTTGTTCTTTTTCTGCTGTGGAGTTATTGTGTAAATATAGAAAAGATCTTCTGTAAGTTTGGTAAAAGAAATAATAAGGAATGTAAAGAAAAGAAAATATTGTATTTTAATCTCGGGAAATGATTAAATACTACTTTAGTCTTAAGGATTTAAGAGAAAAAAAAAAAGTTATTTCCTTTTTCTCCAATATAAGAGCTTATTTTAATAATTTGTATTCTTACTTTATTTTGTTTTTAATAAAGATGAACGTCAGACAAAGGTAGAATCATGTCGTCTGACGAAACAGCTACAAAAGCTTTGTCTTTTGTCGCAAAATCCCGATGTTGTAACGATAAAAACGATTGTCTCGTCTCCCAAAACAGCCCGAAAGCTTTATCTCGAAGCTCTCAAAATCGCAAAATTGTAAAAAGAAAAATGACTGTTTCGTCTCACAAAATCCCTACATTGTAAAGATAAAAACGACTGTATCGTCTCGCAAAACAGCCGCAAAGCTGAGTCTCATCTGGCAAAACAACTACAAAAGCTTTGTCTCTTCTCGCAAAAGTCCTATATTGCAACAATAGAAACGACTGTATCGTCTCTCAAAACAGCCGCAAAGCTGAGTCTCATCTGGCAAAACAACTACAAAAGCTTTGTCTCTTCTCGCAAAAGTCTTATATTGCAACAATAGAAACGACTGTCTCATGTCACAAAGCATCCGCAAAGCTTTGTCTCGATACTCACAAAATCCCTAAAGATAAAAATGCCTTTCTCGTCTCGCAAAATTGTGTCTCGTTTGGCAAAACAGCCACAAAAGCTTTCTCTCTTCTCGCAAAATTCTTATTCTGTAACGATAGAAACGAGCGTCTCATCTCGCGAAACTGCCGCTTTGTCTCAACACTCTGAAAATCCCTAAATTGTAAAGATAAAAATGACTGTCTCATCTCGTAAAATCCTTATATTGTAACGGTAAAAACGACCATCTTATCTCGCAAAAAAGCTGTGAATCTCTCTCGTCTCGTCTAGCATCCATTTCTAATTTATTAAATTAGAGATTCTCAAAAAGAGCGTCACCCTTGCTGGTTCTAAGAGTTTTTTGCACTAGATCTTCAAGGGGCTACAGGCTCTAGAGCAAATTTCAATGGACTTTAATATTTTCCAAAAATGATAATTACAAATTTATACGGTAGTGCACTTAAGAAAATGTATTATTCCTGAATTATTTAAAAGCTTGATCTCATTAATATCAAGATAACTGTCTTTTTACGAAGTCGACGATAGTAAAACCAATCATTTAAGAAGTTTGCCGTAATCGATAAAGTTTTCTTAATCGATTACAAGAAAGCTAAGTATTACTCTGGTGTCCGGCAAAACGCAGATTATACATACAAGAAAAGAAATATTCTTCTACTGTTCTTTTCTTTCGCATTCAATTTAATCAAACATTCCTTCATATCCAGCATAATTTTGTGCTCAACTGATGATACATGTAATCTAGCATAAACATTATAATCCAGTGATAGCTTTCAATTATTTAAGCACTAGCTACGTGCCCGCTCTTCGCACGGTAGGAACGAAAAATTTTCTAGCATGTGTAATTAGAATTAATTCCAGTGATGTGGAATCTAAAAAAAAGAATATTTTGACTAGAGACGTAAAGTTTGCGTCATGGATACTAAGCTGAGATCACTGGAACATCATGACACAAAAACTATGTCAGTGTCTTTCACGATCAAAAATGAAACAGCTTGACGGTTTGCAGAGGAAACACAAAATGTCATATTTCTGCATCACACTTTAAAAATGTCTTATTTCTACGCCGTTTTCTACTGTTTTGTAGGTTTAAGTTTTAGTATTAATAACTAAGCCAGTTCATGATGTGGACAACCATTTTATTCTATAATTAAAAATCATACGTGTAAGTGGGACTTGAAGTATCAAACATTCTTTATAAAACGTCGCGATGTCCGATTAACCCTTTAACGCGCAGTGATCCCGCTCTGGGAACACAAAACTCTGACGTTTTGACTGTTGCCAGTCATGAAGAATAGATTGGATTTCTATAAAAATAGTTGCGGGTGACATAGCTCCAACGAGAATCCTTTACTTTTTAGCACGTCATTTCCCGTAAAAATGGTCACGATTATTTTTAACAGCACTGACATCTGCTGAAAAATGGAAGAATGCGAGAACATCTGGATACATTGCCCAATGCTGAAAAAAGGGCAGCCGTTGCCATCGCTCGACTTAACTACCAGCAAGAGGGCGGACGATCGAAACGTTCATCGCGTGCCACAGATCTAGAGACCCTTTTTTGACGACAGCTGGCTGTGCCGGCACAGCCAGCTGCATCCCTTTTTTCAGCATTGGGAAAGGGTTGCGCCTCAAAGGGTTAAGGAGAATGAGAGTTGTTGCCAATGGAAAATCGTGTGCGCCAATGTCGTTTACAACACCAGACGTACTTCAGTTTTACTCTTGTAATTAGAAATTGAATTTTAATCGATTTGCTCAGATTAAATTAAAAGGAACCGTCGAAAATATATCCAGGCTACCATTACTTAGAGAAAAGGGTTTATTCGTAAAATGTTAGCACTGTTACGTATTAATCAGAAAAAATTTAAAAAAGCAAAACAAAACAACAAAATTATTAAAAAATTTGAAAATTCTGACTTATAGATTTCAAGCAGAAGCTATTAATTTGTATGGATTTCTAATGTGTGTTTAGTGTAACTAGTAGTTTAACTAGTGACATCAAAGTGATGTAGATTTTATTTACTATTTAAAACTTGGTACTACACATTTGATATTATTATTTTGTCTCCCTCTTTTTAAAAAAAAATCAGTTTCAATTCTTGCGTTACCCAAGACGACGCACATGAGGAAATGTAACTGGTAATTAGCGAAATATCTACGCAGCAGCTGATGAAATTTAAAATGCTATTTTATTCTAAAATTGTGAGACATTGGAGTTTTTCTATAATTTTTTATATTTTAAATTTATATATTTTATAATTTATCTTTTTATTTCGTTTAAAGTTTAAAAGAGGGTTGAATGTGCATTTTATAATCCGACGAAATTATAAAAGTTTCTGACTGATAGATTTTAAGATTGCGACAGTTTAAAAATAATTTCTTGAAAATTTCGCGAAAATGTGGAAATTTCTTCGAAAAAAAAATCTAAACAAAAAAAAAAACCAGTAAATAATGTTAAATATCCAGAACAAACTGTCTCTGAAAGAAAATTAGAAATTTTCTCTTCTGTCCGATGATAGGTCGGCTGATTTCCTCTGTAAATATTATTTCAGCTAATGTTGCTGAAATCTGTGAAAATTTGCTCAAAAATTGACAAAATATTGAATTAAAAAACTATTAGATTTTTTAATTCAAATTCGAATTTTGGAAAAAATTGCTTCGAGCTGCACAACTTCATGTTTAGAACTTTTCCGCCTACTAAATTTGGTAGCTCTATGTGTCCGTAATGCCTTCGACAAACAGACATTTTTTTTTAATAAGTAGAGAAAAAGAAATTATTGAATGAAATATTGCACGTGTATTTTATGACCAAAACAGAATTCAATAAAGGAGCTATAGTGTTAGCAAAAGCTATCCTAGGCTTAGGCAGAAATTAACCCTGAAGACTTACCTCAATATAACATTTTACCACGCTAAGGAGAATAAACGTGGATAATTTATGTGAAAAGGGTCTCTTCGTCAAAAATAACATATATAGCCTAGATTAGATGGATAAAAATTTTACAGTATAAATTCTTCGATATTTTATTTTAAACAACATTTAAATAATTTTCGGGGATGAGACTGGCCCTATGTAGTATCCTTGTTGGACTATGTGGTAACAAACTCAGAGGAAATAATTGTTTTGTGTTAAAGTAAGCTTACACAAGGGGCATCTGCCCACAGGGAAGGTGTTCTCTTGGGCGGGGGATATTTTTAAAGGGGTCTAACGCGCACTCATGTTACACATGAAGAAAAACGCCCAAAACTCCAGACTGTTAAATCTACAGCCACGCGTTGGTTCGAAATCGGGGCCCTTCACACTTCAGCCATCTACCATGCTCACTGTCTTACCCACACGACCATGGTAGGGTCCCCGAGGGCGTTAGAGTAGGCCACTTTAAGGGGATGGTGGACATTAAAATGTTTTTTTTTATTTTATTTAATAAGATAGGATTGTGAAATTTTGTATTTTAATATATTAAACTAAGAGCATTAAAAACAACTGAAATTTTTTTAAAATAAATTTAGAAAATATTAGTAATTAATTAAAAATTAATTAATTAATTAGTTTCGTAAAAATGCTCCATGCGTTTTAATTTTAACTTTTTTTTAGTAATTTTGTTTTATAATAGCATAAAAATTTATTTTAAGAAAGTCTGTGTATCGGTTTTTGATTCGACCGAGTAGTTAATTTTTTAGAAATATTTTCATGGATATATACCAAACTTTCCCGAAATTTTTCAGTTTTCGTAAATAAAAGTCAAATTTCATAATCGAAACTTTGACCCTATTTAAAAAGGATACACAGATTTATTGTAATATACGAGAAGAATGTTTGTAGTAAATTTTGTACAATTCCGACCAAAATTAAGTCGCATGGAGCATTTTGAAGGCAAGAAAATCACAAAAAACTTGATTTGGAGAAAATACAGCTTAAAGTGTAATTTTCCATTTACCTTTAATACCGTCTCTTCTGAATGATTTTATTTATGATTTTACATTAACAAAACATATTTTTAAAATAATTCCATTCGAATATTAGCTTATTTTGTAAAACGTTCAATAAAAATTGTGACGTGTTTATTTACGCGTTTGTTTGCATTTTTGTGGACTTTAACTGTCCCTTTTATTTTTTTCAAACCCTAATATCTTTATAAAAAATTGCCGTAGACATATGCGGTTTTTTCTCCATGGTTCAGCTTTAACTGTAGAATAGTATTATGTAAAAAAGAAAAAACACATTTTTGGGGGCCAATTTTGATGATTTGGTTGTCCACCATCCCATTAACTTTCGCCGTCAGAAAATCAGCCGAACAAATTCGAGTTTACAAAGGCGAAATTACAAGCACACCAAACTGCAAAGATTCCCCCCCCCTCCCCCTTCCAAAGCCTCAGAATTTCGCTTCCACATCCGGCTAACTAACTCCATGGATGAGCAATTGCTGAGTGTTACATTCAATTGATAGGTCTGAAAACAAAGGGATTTTTTTTTTTTACCCTCTGTAAAAGAAAAAAAAATACAGAAGTAAGGGAAAAGGGAGGGCCTCCTCTTTAAATCGGAGGGAAAATGGGGGACCAGAACGAAGCGGAAGTGTTAGGCTGTTATTATTGGTACATTGGTGGTGTTGTCGAATGGATGTACTCGCTGGCTGCAACAGTCCCAGACGTTTCAATTCAGTGAAAAGAGAGGCTAGATGAATTCGAGCTCATTTTTTTAAAGCCTTAACCCGAAGACTTTTAATTCGAGCCAAAGCAATATTATTTAAGTCAAAACCTGAGCTCGAGCAATATTATTTAAGTCAAAGCCTGAGCTCGAGCAATATTATTTGCTCAAGCTCAGGCTTTGACTTAAATAATATTGCTTTGGCTCGAATGACAGCCGGCTGTCGTCAAAAATGGGTCTCTAGATTTGTGGCACTCGATGAACGTTTCGATCGTCCGCCATCTTGCTAGTAGTTAAGTCAAGCGATGGCAACGGCTGCCCATTTTTCAGCATTGGGCAATCTGTCCAGCTGTTCTCGCATTCTTCCATTTTTCAGCAGATGCCAGTTCTGCTAAAAGTAATCGTGACAATTTTTTACGGGAAACGACGTGCTAAGAAGTAGAGGATTCTCGTGGAGATATGTCACCCGCAACAATTTTTATAGAAATCAAATCTATTCTTCGTGACTGGCAACAGTCAAAACGTCATATTTTGGTGTTCCCAGAGCGGGATCACTTCGCGTTAAAGGGTTAAGGTGGTGGTGGGGGATAGCGGTCTCACAATACCAGGGAGCAGAGTTTGTTTTTTTGGGCGGGGGGAGGGGGCGTAAGGCCCTAAAGTTATTTTTCATAATAATAATTTTATTTGAATTCATTTAAATCTCTTAAAATGTATGTCTCGCCGAAAAATTTCCTGAATAATAAATTTATTCCATTCTTCAACATGTTTAGCGAAGGGTTGGGCCCTCGTCCCGAACTCCCCCCACCCCCCACCCCCCAAAAAATAATAATGTTACATTCTTCCCTTCCCTAGCGACAAATTTATTGAATGAAAATTATTTGTAAACATATTTTAAACAAACTGCAGATGACTAGTTATGTTTATGCTGAAATATAAAAATTTCATTTCAAGTTACGAGAAACAATTACTTAAAATTTCAATTTCAAAATATTAATTTAAATAATTAAGTGTCAGAAAGGGAGAAGATGGTAATGCCTTGAAAATAGGCTTTAAGTGGAGCCCGGATTAAAATTGGTATACTGGTTGGTCCGCATTAGTGGTAGCGCCCGCCTTGACCATCGTTATGGTCCTGGTCCCTTTAAATGGGGGTGCATATTTACGCCTAGGAAGGGTTCCTATACATACATAAACCATACCTAAGAGAAACAACAACTGTTCACTTTCTTTTCAGTATTCCGTTCCTGGCTTCAGGTGATTGTCACTGACGAAGAACAAAAAGTTTTTGTTCGAAACAGCTGTATGGCCGTTCAAGTAACCTTTGTGATCTCATTTTTACAAAGTTTTTATTATTTTATTTCATACCTGAGAAAGATGCACTCTGGAAAATTATATCTTCAACTCACTGAAATTTCACAGCTTGTAGTGCTGCCGGAATACTTCCGTTATTTGAAGAGCATCACCGTTTCTTTTTTCTCCTGTCAACTGGAGAAACTTCTTCAGAGTCAACGAAATTTTCTACTATTCTTCAGAAATTTGTGAAAAATTTACGGAAAAATTACGTAATCATAGAGTACGGAAATTATTCTTTGAAAAACGAGGGATTAAATCAGTGTATAAAAACGAGGGTTTTTTTTTTTTCTTTTAGATCAGAGATGGACAAACTTTTTCGGTCGCGGTCCAAAAATCGAAAAAACAAAAAAGGTTGGCGGACCAAGATAAATTTTTCTAAAATTTTAAAAACAATATACAGGTATTACAATTTAAATATGTTAATGAGATGAATGAAATTGCGATTTGATTTTTAAAAGTTCCTCATATTGAGGTTCGAACTGAGATGTACTGATTCTAAGGAACGAGGCTAAATGCTCATCTGTCAGTCTATTTCTAAAAGAATTCTTTTTAAGGTTCATAGTTGAAAACACTTGTTCACATATATAAGATGAAGCAAACATAGCACTGATTTTCTGGACATAAGTTATTAAATTTGGGAAACTTACTTTCGACAATGATTTGTAAAACTCTGGCATATTTAGAAAGAACTGCTTGAGATGATTGTTAGATTGCAACTCAATTAATTCAAGCTGCAAATCTGACTGCTTCACAATTTACATTGAAAGGCATGGTAAAAATATCCAGTTCTGTTTGAATGGCATTGAAATCTTGAAATCTGCGTTCAAACTCAAAATGCTGTTTTTTCAAGCCATCTTCATAATTCGTAATATGGATATCTTCTTATAAATAAAAATGAAATTCTGTTTGTTTGTTTGTTTGTTTGTTTGTGGATTTGAGTTGTATACAAATCCACAAAAATGGACCTATCAGCCTGAAATTTTGCACAGATATGTAAAATAATTTAGAATAAATCATAGTCCACTTTAAAACTTTGAAAGTCCACCCGTTCCCGGAATTTAAGAGATTTTTTATGTTCTCCACGCAAAAAGCTTTCCGTAATTGTAACCCTTGTAGTGAAAAAAGTGTGAAATAAGGATCGTGGTTGCCATGCGTGGCGATTTTGCCGAATAAGATGTTTTAAATTCTCAAAGTAAAAATAAAAGAATAATAATGATTTTTTTTTGTTAGTTTATATTTGTAAGATTATTAATTTTTTATTATAATATCGTGTACATGGGAAATCGGAGTAGGAATGAAATGTTTTATACGCAAAACAATAAGAATTGAAGATTTCCGAGGCTAATATGTAAATTTTTTTAGTTTGGCGAAAAAATAAAATGGCTCAAATGCCGATTTTGAGAAAGTGAGTTCTAGCGGTTTGCACAGTTTTCGGCTTGGCGCAATTTATTGAAAGCTTAAGGAAATAGATTTTTGAAAACAAGTGCAAAGGTTTTATTAGAATACAGCGTTAAATTTTAATGATCCGTGAAGAAATAATGCAGTTATTAAGGGATTTCAAGCGATCTATCTTCAGAATTCTCGCCGATTGAGTACATTGATTTAAGTTGGGGGAATTCCGCCAAATTTCAGAAAATTGAAATCTTCTCATTTAGTACATCGGAGTAACGATGAATAAAACACGTTATAGTTGATAATTTAAAAAAATTCGGCTGTATTAAGGGATTCCATTTTTCAAATAAATGCTTGCTTTACTTTTTGGCGGCCGAACCATTTCCCATATTGATTGCTGCTAAGTCAATGCTTCGAATGATTTCCTGAAAAAACTCTTGCAAAATGGCGTATGTTGGCACTTTGGCGAGGCTTAGATTTGAAACTGGATTTTATTTGAGACTGGGATATATAATGAGACTGGTTATATAAAAATGAATGTTGGTATGTGTGTATGAGGTTGAAAAACTCTAGCACCGTTGCACCATGAAATTTGGTTCACCTAAGTCTTTTATCATTGAGAAGCTTTTTATGCTATCCGTTTTCCTCTAACTTGCCACTAGGTGGCGCAGCAGAACGTCGAATTCTATTCCGTTTAGCCGTTTACTATGCGAATATCGTCCAACCAATTTCGATGAAATTTGGTACACGCGGATATTAGAACACGGAGAATATTTTTCACTATCCATTTTGCTGTAACTTGCCGCTAAATGGCGCTGCAACGCATCAACTTCTATAACGTTCGACCGACCGGCATAAAATTTCTTATACTTACACATTTCAGCACGAAGAATATATTCTAACTGTGTTCCTTTTGATGTTACTCACCACTAGATGGCACTGCAACGCATTATTATTTTAACTCGCCACTAGATGACGCTTCAGCAGGCCAAATTCTTGACCATTCAAACGGTCGCTATGAAAATCGGTATACATAGCTATTTGAACAATGAGAATATTTTGGCGTTATCCATTTTGCTATAACTCTAGGGATGGACGCGAGACGTGCGAGACGAGAATCGGGGCTGTCTCGTCTCGTCTCGCAGTGGTAAACCTCTGTCTCGTCTCGCGTCTCGTCTCGTCTCGCAAACACTGTGTCTCGTCTCGCGTCTCGCAAAGAAATTGCTGTCTCGTCTCGCGTCTCGCGCGAGACGTCTCGCGAGTCTCGCAAAATTAAGGACTGCGATTTCGTTACCATTTCATACTAACTTATTATTGGGATTTTATTGAAAATTAATATTAATACTAACAATCACTTACATATAGCCACATTAGTAGATATATTAATAACTATATCAGCATATATCGGCATTTGAAGTAAAAGAAATTGAGATTTAATCCGTATTTATAATGTCACACCGAAAATATAGTATTTATTTTTATTTACTAGCTGCGTGCCCATTCTTCGCACTGTAGTAAACGAAAATTTTCCTAACATGAGTAATTTCAATTAATTCCAGCGATGTGGAATCTAAAATAAAAGCAAAATTATTTGACTCTTGATGTAAAGTTTGCGTCATGAGTATTAACCTGGCATCATTGCAATATAATGACTCAAAAAACTACGTCAGTGTCATTCGCGATCAGAAAAGTGAAAAGCTTAGCGGTTTGCAGAGAACTCCCGACTTTCAAAATGTGTTATTTCTACATCATACTGTAGTTCTACATCATACTGTTCAAGTTGTAGCATTAAATACGTCAGACACTACATGAAATGGACAACCGTTTGTTTTAAAATAGCTGCGCACCCGCTCTTCATACGAGAAATAGCGAATATTTTCCTAAAATCATGTCTGCATGAGAAAAAACAGATTTTTTTTTTTTAAGTTCAAGTAATCTCCTCTGTTGAAATTACTGCAGGGTATATTAACGCAAATTAGAATTACTTATCGTTCAGTTGGTTGTAAGATAACCCTTGAAAAATTATAAACAATACACTTTTAGTCTTTATTAAATCTCTACTATTCACTTTAACGTCAATTTCAAGTCTCTAAAATATGTGTAATTTTTATATTAATGAAAACAAGATTATATTAACGATAATTATAATTATTTGCCTAATATTTCCAATAACATTACCGTGTGTGCAATTTTAGATTTCATTATAGTATCTCAGTTGGTTAATAGACGTCTTATTTTTTGTTTATATTTTAAATTACTGAACAGTTAATTTGTTGACGACTATCCTTTTGTACTTTTCCACAATAATTTGTAGCGATAGTACTACAGTCGTTATGGTCGCCCTGTTTACAGAAAAATTAAACCATAATCCCCCTAATGTATATCCAGTGTGGATTTTTAAAAAAAAAAATGAAAAGACATCTAACAGGCGAAGATAATTTTAGAA
This sequence comes from Cheiracanthium punctorium, assembly GCA_038373885.1. NCBI lineage: Eukaryota > Metazoa > Arthropoda > Arachnida > Araneae > Cheiracanthiidae > Cheiracanthium > Cheiracanthium punctorium. The sequence goes on from JAWZYV010010633.1 coordinate 181,828, forward strand.
TAGGAACCCAACTGCAAGATAAAATGATGGGGATGAAAAAAATTTATAAAAGTTTTGCAAGCCGAAGGAAGGGAAAACATGATAATATAAACGAGAAGAGAAATAGTTTTTAAAAAAATTGCTTGCATTTCTTTCCGTCCGATATTAATATATAAGAATAAAATATGTCATTTTAATCTCTTTAAAATAGGCCAACAATAGGGATTTAACCGCCCCGAGAAAGTTGTTACCAGGGTGGGCGCCCCCCCCCCCTATGCACGCCGCAACGTGCGGGAAAATTTGAGGATAATATCGGTACAAAGATATTTCAACCAAGGATATTCAACCATATTTCAACCTACTCAGACTAAGCATCAATGCGAATGCAAGTTGCTCTACTTCTAATCTCTCTCTGATATACCCGAAACCTGATTATCACAGGGGCAACGGGGGGCGGTAGTCCAGTGCCCCTGAAGAAAAAGGGGGCGCATATATATCCCGATTATCTAAATTATAAATTCATATGTACTGAAATAGTAATTGTGGGGAAAAACCTGAATTGCCTCTATAATATAGGTATTACCTAATTGTCCATCACTAGATCAAGTTAGAGATATTTTTTTGGGGTGATAAATACGATTTGATTAAAGTACAAAAACTACAGTTAACTGAAATGCAATTTTCGAGTACAACAGCGGTCGAAACTGGGTTAAAATGCTTAAAAAAGGGGGCTCAGTAAAGGGGCTTAATGCGTAAAAAAGGGGATAGTAAGGGGGGGCCCCAAACTTAATGCCCCGGGCCCCGTCTAAAAGTGGTCAGATTTGAACATACCGTACCGCCTTTCCTATTTACTTATTATTTTTCTTTCAACTCTTCTCTGTTTTCTTTTTTTTCCGCCTCTTTCTTTATCCTCTCCTTTGTGTGTATATCTCTCGTCTGTTCTAATTTTAAATGTTACGTGTTTGTGCGTATTGTGGAGTGCTGATAGTATACCAGGACCGAAAACGAAGGAGACGCAAGTTAAACGGTAAAGGCTTCAGGCAAATTGTCGCTTTTCAGATCGTATTTATGCGAGACGGAAAAAAATGCGAGAATTCTCGCGAGAAATCTCGCGCGAGACAAGACTCTGTCTCGTCTCGCGTCTCGTCCCGTAAAATAATTTCTTTCTCGTCTCGCAAAAAAATGCCTGTCTCGTCTCGCGTCTCGTCTCGCGAGACAATGCGAGAACGGCAGACAATGCGAGAATTCTCGCGTCTCGCGTCCATCCCTATATAACTCGCCACTTGACGGCACTGTAGCAAATCATTACTTTAATTAACCACTAGATCGCGCTGCAGTGCATCACTTCTTGACTGTGCAACTGATCGCTATGAAAATAGGTATACATAGATATTTGAACACGGGGAAGAGTTTGGCGCAGTGGTGTAGTCGAAGGGGGACGCGGGGGGACGCCGTCTCCCTACTTTTTCACTTCTGCCCATACGTCCCCCCCTACTTTTTATTATCAGGGGGGACGCTCATTTACAAGTTTTTTTTTTTTTTTTTTTTTTAATTTTATTCTGTGAAGAAATTGAAATTTTCGTTTTGCTCGAGCGAGTAAGTGGTGAAAACATAGGCCCATAGTGGTGAAACCATCGCTTCAGTAGTGAAAACATATCCATAAGAATAGAACAGATAATAATTTTTCCGAAGGCACTCTTGGTAAAAAATGCCTTTCCGAATGGCCGAAAAAGTGACAAAAATCGGGTAGCGAATAGTCACGTACCAATCCAAAAGAAAATCTGTCACTTTGACGTTGGATTGTTGCCTCACCATGGCACAGTGGTTATGTTACTGGAAATGGTAGACGGGCGAAGTGTGAAGGTCCCGGGTTCGGGTCCCATTGCGCGTCCGTCGACCTAACCGTTCGGAGTTTTCCGTTGTTTTCTCCGGAACTTTGCGTAAATACGGGTTCGGACCTCTTAGAAAGACCCGCACGGAGGGCACCCCCTCTTGTGTAGGCTTTCTGACGAGGATTTATAAGCGAATTCGAGCCAAGCACACAAATCCGCTATACGTGCTCACAATAACAACAACAACATTGGATTGTTGACTAATGCAAATGGAAAAAATTAAGTAGCTCCCATCGCGCATCCGTAACAGTTCGGAGTTTTCCGTGGTTTTCTTCGAAATTTAGCGTGAATAGGAGTTAGGACCCCTTAGAAAGACCCCAACGGAGTGCACTCCCCCCATTATGCTGTTCTTCTGACGAGGATTTATAAGAGGACTCCAAGCCAAGCACACAAATCCGATTGCATATTCGCAATAACAAATTAAGTAGCTTACACGATTGATCAAAAAGACTTAGTTTAGATTATTAACAAGTAATCAATAATTTAACAATGAGTTCATTTTCATTAATTAATAAACAAATGATGGTTAAATTAGTTTTATTGGTTGTTTAAGGTATAATTGAATCTAATGAATCCGATAAGTTTAGGTTAAATTTCGTGAAAAATGAGCGTCCCCCCACTTTTTTTCTTAGGACTACAACACTGGTTTGGCGCTATCTATTTTCCTATATAATTTGCCACTAGATGTCGCGTCAACACATGAACTTCAGGGCTGTCCAGCCGATCGTCCTGAAATTTCGTATTCATCGATATCTGAATGCTAAGAATATTTCCGCCGTATCCGTTTTGCTAAAACTCGCCACTAGATTGCGCTACGCCGCATGACCTTCTGCACCGTACAAACGATTGCCTTGAAATTCGGTATGCATGGTTATTGAACACAATATAAAGCGATATCCATTTTGCTATATCTCTTTATTACAATAAATAGTAATCACCACAAATCGTAATATCGAAAAGTCCATTCATTCCCGTGCGAAGAACGGGTACTTCAGCTAGTATAATATATAAATATATATTTTCTTTTAATTTCCGGCCGACTGACAAATTAAAATTCTATTCGCGGGCCGGATAAAACCTTCCGGCGGGCCGTAGTTTGCCCATCCCTGTTTTAGAGTGAGCCCCCTAAAGGATCTCCGCTTTCCGCCATATTCACGGCAGTTAGATCACTGAAGGACGGAGAGACGAACAGGTGGACAAACAGGAAAACCGAAAACATATAAATACTTTTAGTAAAATCATAATTTAATTTCTTGCCATATTGTTTTATTTTACTTCGTTGCTTCAAACACTGTAATGTTTTCCAATTGTACTTATGGGAAAGCTCTCGCCCAGACACTCAGTATGCTAATTCATAATTTACATGCATCACCGATAGATAAAATTCCAGCCGTAGGGCAATATGTCATCACAGTCCAATTTTTTCGCCATAAATACAGGCAGCTTGTCCCATTCTACCTGGTCATTCAAATTCATAATCTCATACACTTATTAATGTTATCTCACGCAGAGATAAAACACTTCATCACCACTTCCGTAATGCAACAAAGTAATAAGCCGTCCTACGCACATGCTTTGTTCAGACTGCGAAGTTTGTTTGGAATTGCTTAACGAACGGCAAATTACCATTCATTAGTTACCGTAAGGGATGGGACGTGAAGATATGCATTTGCATTGTGTGCTCGACTCGAGTTATCATCGCTGGATAACGCACTGATGTTCTTTAAGGCTAATTGGAAAAGGGATAACACTTGGGAGGAGCATATAAGGCACATGAGGGCAACCCCAGCTCCCCGGGCCGGAAGCGGCCCGCCACTGCTTTTGATACGGCCCGGCGGAACATTTCAAATTCCCATAGAAAACCCATACAAGCAATTCAAAATCCCATATACAGTGGCGCTCATAAGTTTCCGGCCAGATAAAAAATTTGTCATTTTTAAGAGAAAATTATGCACGAACCAAATTTATTTGGCTTAAAAACAAGGAATATGCAAATTAAGAAATTTGACGCTGCTGGCCTACACTGGAGAATTAATATAAAACCTGCGCAGCGAGAAATTCAACTATCATACGCTCAAAAGTTTCCGGCCAGTAAGTTCAATGTTGGTTTTTTCGCCTGCTGATTTATGATAAGGTCGTTGGAACGTTTTCTATTTAAGAAATATATCTTGCCCGTCAAAATGAAAACCAGTTCGAAAAATATTTAGTATAAAAGAGTGATTAGTTTATCCAAGAAAGGCAAATCCTCTCGTGAAATAGGAGAACTTCTGTCGATGGGAAAATCCACAGTAAACGATATTAAAAAAAAAAAAATATCGAGCTGATTTTGGAGTTCATGACATGTCTCGAAGTGGAAGGCCGCGGAAGACCACCATACAAGTAGATATATTATTAAAAAGGAAGTCAAGTGCTGACCCAGGTGAAACTGCTAATGATATTGCCCAAGAATTACGGGAAGAAAATCTTGCTGATGTCAGCCGTATGACAGTTTCAAGGCGTCTGCATGATGTAGGACTCTTTGGTAGAGTTGCAGTGAAAAAAACCTTTCATTAGTAAAAAATATAAGACAGCCCGACTTGAGTTTGCATTATTGCATAAAGCGTTTCTTCTTGGCTGGCTGGGGGGGGCGGTCTCTCAGACCGCCCAAGCCATGAGCGGAAAATCGGGGATGTATTGACGGATCATAGACCTCCTGAGGGCGACCAACATTAACAGTCGAAGATAGCCGCCTCCCTGACCAAAATCGAACGGCTCTTTATAACGTCGACAACACAATGTATGTTTGATCTCTTTTAAACGCTATTTTTTGCTGTAATTTTTCATCGACCTATTTTCGACATTTCGACATCGGGAATACGTAATTTAAACGAGTGTGCGCTTGCTGGGACTGGTCTGATAAAAATTGGTCAAAAGTATTTTTTTCGGATGAGTCACAGTTTAACCTCTACGAAAGTGATGGGGGCAATATGTACGACGACCTCAAGGTAAAAGATACAATTGCAAATACCAGGTTCCTACAATAAACCACTGTGGAGGACATGTTATGGTCTGGGGAACATTTTCTGCAAAAGGTGTCGGTCCTTTAGTACAAATCCCCTCAAGATGAACGGAGTTATGTACAAGGACATTTTGCAACGTCATGTACTACCATATGCGAGAGAGAAATTGAATAAAAATTGGGTATTTCAGCAGGATTATGATCCGAAGCATACGTGCACGATTGTGAAGACATGGATGTCCTCAAAAAGAATACATGCAATGAAGTGACCCTCACAATAACCCGATTGAAAACCTTTGGAATGAACTTAATTGACGTGTGCGAGTGCATAAGTATTCAAATTGCACTGATTTTTTTTCAAAAATTGCACGAGGAAAGGAACAAATTTACTCTTGACTATATTAAACTACTTATTGAATCTATGCCTCGTCGCTGTGCTGCTGTTATTGCTGCTAAAGATATGTCTACCAAATACTGACTGTATATAATATTATTGTACACTATAAATTTAATAAAACCTATTTATTACCATAATCGACCAGTGTGGCCGGATATTTTTGAACACGTGTATTTGTTATAAAAATGAACATTTCCAATAAAAATATTTAGAAAAGTATTTCTTCCTTTAAAATACATTCCTTAATACAATGCCAAAATTATATACAAGTATTAATTCCAGGCACCCGAAGATATAAAAGTAATTCCCAAATTTTGCAATGCATTAGTACTGGCCGGAAACTTATGAGCGCCACTGTAAATCCCACTTATAAGGCCCGCGACTTCTGTAAGTTTGGACATCAACTTTTCAATGGTTGCCCTTACCTGATGTAAGGTAAACTGACCAGTAAATAGACGCTTCTCTTTAATGTGCCTTTTTGTATTTATCTGTATAAGCACATTTTGGGGGGAATTATTTACATTATTATTTGGAATAAACTAAATTAATTTCTTGTTATTCGCTTGTTTGATACATCATTTAACGAAAATCAATTAATAAGTTTTCAAATTAGAAAAATTTTGAAAACTCAGCCAGCCCTGATTATCATTATTTATTGAGGAATAGGGTTAAGAAATGCACAAATAAGCATTTCCCATTAATTCTCAGGAATGCAATGTCGCCGAATAATGCTAATTATACATCTTTAGGTTAGTAGAACATAATTTCTATCATTTTTTTACTCGTTTCTCTCAAGGAAATTTTGCAGCACGTTTTCATATCATGGAGTTCTAATATCTGTTACATCACCTGTGAAATTATCTAGAAAATTCCAGTAGTTTTGCTTTAAAAAGTTTTTTTTTTCCCTGAGCAACCATATTTTACTCCTGAGGATCAAACACTCACACAAAAATATTACATAGATGTGGAGCATTCGTTAAATTTTAAGACACAATTTTAGATACTTTTGTAGTAAAATAAATCTATTAAAATTGCGGGGGGAAAAATCACAGTTTTCTTTAGAAAAGGGCTCTTTAATGAGATTTCTGCAATAAGATCAGAAATTTTCTCAATCGTGTGACTGACCAGCATAAGATTATGTCCAGATAAATGTAATAATTCGGAATAATTCATATAAATTACAAAAATCATTAATTCATATTTTGTAAAAGAATTTTGCCTCCATTTGCGTTTTAAAAATTTAAAGCTAGAGAAATTATCATTTAATGAGATTCTTTTTAAACATCATGTCTAATAATCCCACCCCACCCCCCTTCGTTGAAAAATTAGTCTTTCTAGATCTAGATCACCCATAAAAGTTTTGAAAGTCGGCGCCTCTGCCACCTACAAACCTTTTCTCTACTTTCCTAGTTTATAAATCATTCGATTTTCTTTCAGTTCACCTTCTTTCCTTATCTAGGCTAAAACTAAAGTTTTGTTACGACGAATCAATGCAAATCACGGCAAATTAAATCTAAAACCCTCCATCCTCTACTCTAAAGCTTAACAAATTAATTTTACGCGTGAAATGACTTTTTCCTATCCCAATTCAGATCTTTTGATTACTATCCCAATTTCACTAAACTTTGATCTGATTTTAAATTAATTATATCTGACCAAAATCGCAATTTAGTCACTTTATAGTAATAACGACCAGGCTTTGTTTAGGGGGGGGGCGATTTAACTTTCTATCAGTCCCGATAGATTAGCGATTAGAAAAACCTTTCTGCCTCTATTATTGTTATCAGATATATGAAGCTTTAAAATGGGAAAACGCGTTTTAAGCATTATCAATTAAATGCGCCTCGATTTTGGGTTACTCATTCAAAATAAGTTTTCTGTGACCAAATTTTAAATTACGGAACTTTTGTCGGGTTCTTTTGTAAAGATTTAGTGTTCTCATTACAAAACTTTCCCCCCAATTTCTGTTTTAGTTATCTATTCGTAGACGGTGGTCTAAATTAGTTAAAATAGTTTAGAAATTCACTTCAGAGAATTAATCATTGTTAACCGAACGTTTTATTTTGCACTATAGCAATTGGTCAACTTACAAGTTCGATAGGCCCTGAACAGATTTTTAATTAGATTAATTACAGTGATAGGGCATTTCTCATGTGACAGGTGCGACATAAATTTAAACTTTTCTTTGTTTTTTCAAATAAACACATCATTGTGGGTTTATTTGAATTTTCCTGTTTGTTCAACATACTTTCAGCTTCTCACCGTTTATCTGTTTTGCCATTTCAAAGTTGGGGAATCCTATCTGTAACCCCTTAGATTTGAAAATACTGCAGATATTTTTTAAATCATTATTATTTTAAATTATTATTTCTAAACGAATTCTCCGTATTTTATCAATAGCAGTGCAGAATACCATAGATTGCGTTCCCAGTAAACAATTAAAGAAATGGTATTTTCCCAGGAAACTTTTCTTTCCATTTAAATCCTCAACGATTTTACCAAATGCCGACAGCTCATAATAATTTTCAAAAGCATCACTATAAATACTTAACCGATACAACCGTACCCCCATATCGGTCCCATAAAAATGCCGGAAAAAGCGCCTAGCATAAACACACTACGCCAATTTATTCACCGGCATGCCCCGCCAAGAATGGAAAGGTTACGCCATCAAAACTAGATTCATTTTTATTTTGTCTTATTTCATGTTACTTTTTTGCCATTCAAATAAACCCTTTCATCTAGACAAGCGACAGCGACGATGTTTTCAGATAGACGATGAGAAAAAAAAATCGTAATTATGCAACCTTTACACGTCCGTCGCATAACTCACTCTTTTTCTCGTTCCCAGACCTTGTTTCACTTTGTTAATCCCCTGCCATCGACGGGGAGTTAATTTCTCACGATTCTATTTCTCGTTTGTTTGTTTGTTTGGTTGGTTTTTTTTGTTTGAAAACTTCGAGTTTTGATTTGCTTTTTTTTTTTACTTCCAAGATTTGGTTGCTGAGATGTCCACTTTCGCTTGGGAAACGTTGCTGCCGTTTTCGTGACGGTGAATGCATGACGTATACTCGCAGACATTTTTGTGAGTGTTTGACCGCACGGATTGTATGCAGTGTCATGGGCGCCGGCAGCATAGGGCAAGGGGGGGGGGGCAATCCCCCCCCCTGGATTTTTGTATGCAGTGTTTTCCCTTGCTTTCTTGCTCTTTCCAACATGGTAACCATACGTTGAATTAGTCTTTGCCTCCCCCTTGAGTAGTCTTTGCCCCCCCCTTGAGTAGTCCTTGCCCCACCCCCTGGGAAATATTCAGCCGGCGCCCATGTGCAGTGTTGCAACATGTTCCTTAAAAGTAACTAATTTCAGTTGTAAAAGTCCATAAATTTTCCCAAAACTCGTTATTTTTACTTTCCGAGCATGTACCATTGTAAGAAAAGTATTGTAATCATGAAAAAATTCGACTTCGAGATTTTGGTGTATTGACACGTTTTGAGGTCTTCTGAATTCATTTATGCTATTTTCACGAGATGTATGTATGCATGTGTGTGTGTAGTTATGCGTGCTTATGTGTATGGGAGTGAACACGATAGCTCCTAAACGGGGCATTCAATTGAGCTCAAATTGGGTATGTATGTTATAAACTACCGTCGCAATACCGATATTGAGTTTGGTGTGTATAGGACTTATAGTTTTTCTACAGGGCTACGGCAAAGATTTCTTTTACATTATGGCCTATGGGGAGAAATTCTTGAAAGTGCGCTAGCGTTTAAACGGTACATTCGATTGAGCTCAAATTGAAAAAAACTAAGAATTTTTGCTGAATTATTCATCGATTAAAATTTATTTAAATGCTTGGTAATAATCTTAATCTTAAGTGTTCGGAAAGTCGAGTGGAGTCACTCCAGATTTTTTTATCCTGTGATTAAAAAAAAATCGCGAGAAGCGAGCAAAAAATAAATGATCTCAATAGAGGTGGCCTTTTACCGGGTGATCAAAAAGTCCATATAAACTATATAAACTAAAAATCCATTAAAAAAAGAACAAATAAGGATAGAAAATTGCGGCTTGCACAAATAGGTTTAGTGGATGATGGGACTTTTTTTTAATGACAAGAAAGTTTGTAGTTCCAAATGTTGCTCATAGGTGGCACTGGCATGAACAATGGGAACTAAGTGTCCAATTAAACAAAAAAAAAAGAAAAATTCCATATTTTCTCTAACCGTATCTATGCAAACCGCAGTTTTGTATCGTCATTTGTTCTTTTTTAATGAATTTTTAAACTTTGATGCATCTAGGTTGGATCAAAAGTTCGTGAATACTTCTAAAAGTCATTAAAAAAGAACAAAGCATGGTACAAAACTACAGTTTGCATCGAAAGGACTACAGAGATTTCGTTTTAATTTCTTTTTTTCTTTTTTTTCTTAATTGGAAACTTGGTTCCCACTGTGCGGTCAGCGCCACCTATCGGTAACATTTGGAACTGTAAACGTCATTTTAAAAAATCATATCATCCTCTAAACCTATTTTATTTCTGCAAACCGTAATTTTCTATCATTATTTGTTCATATTTAATGATTTTTTTCAAAGTTTATGCGGACTTTTTAGTCACTAAGTAGAAGTGCGTCACTGTATACAGGGTGTCCCATAATGATTGGGACAATCTTTGATGTAATGTAGGACATGTAAGAAATACCTGTAATTTTAACACACTTATTGCTGCAAAATAATACATCACAAGAGCTGCAACTTTAGAATACAGCACAGTGTGCTGTAAATTCACTCACGAAATGTCGTAATGACGTTGATAAGCCAATCACGAAAAACCTTGGGCAAAGAATTGACACAGTCTTTGCATTACAGCGTGTTGGCGTCACGTTTACCCACACGTTGTGCTGTAATCTAGATAAATATTTTTTCTAATATCAGGATTCAGAATTACATATCAATATGGGGTCCAAAACGGCATCTTCATATACCTATTAATAATCACTTTCGGACATGCACTGAAAGGTTACTGAACTTTATTGTGCGACAAAAACTAAGGCATCTTTCACAGAAAAAATGTGACTAAATAATTGTTCAAAATTCTGTTTCATTTCACTGATGAAAATTTTTGGAGACAAACCCATTGTTTATGAATTCTCTTTGAGAAATAAGACGAACACTTCAACCCTTTTCCCAAAGTGATTATTAACAGGTAAGTGAAAACGGCGTTTTCGACCCCCACGTGATTATGATTTTTTATTATGTGCCCTACCTCCCATTAAAGTCTGCCCCAATAATTATGGGTCACTCTGTATATATTTACGCTCATCACTGACTCACTGACTTTGTTACGATTCCACTTGGTACCATACCAAAATAAACTTTTACCATTATTCAAAAATTACTAAACCATTCAAAAAACATTTTAAATATATGCTAAAATAAAGTATTGAAATACATACCGTTTTATCGATCGGCTTGAAAATGTTTATAATTATGTAAAAAAAATTTGAAAACAGTCTGCGCTACTGTAAAAATCTGAAAATCCAACAGTTCCCCGATTTTTAGCGATTTTTAAGTTCAGAAAAATGTTCAAAACAGTTCGTTTGAAAATGCGACTCGAAATTATCCAGATTTTTGCTGGCACGAAGTCTTGAGTCTAGAATTAATATAACAGCTTATGTAGCAATAATGTTGCATCGGTGACTAATAATAATAAAAATATTGTCATTTTAAGTGGACGAAGATGGAATATATTTAGTGTAGATATTTTATTTTATTTTATTTATTTATTTATTTTTCTTCCGACCATGGTAATTTATCCCATAACGGGCTCTATTATCTAGTGGTATACATCCTTCAAAGCCTAAATGCATAAAATTTTCAAGATTACAATATTTATTTTACTATGTAAAGGAGCTAAATAAAAGCAGATTATTACCTTTTTTTTTTTTTTAATAAGTAAAAATTGCGTCGGCCGGGAGTCGAACCCGGGTCAACTGCTTGGAAGGCAGCTATGCTAACCGTTATACCACCGACGCTCAACAAGCTGCTCGTCTTTTTAAATAATAACTCTGAAAGCTAGGACAATTGACTGGGTTGATTGCAAAAAGAAGAGAAAAGGAAGAAAACGTCAAAAAGAAACAAGGAGCTATGCAGTGAAACTTATTTTCAAAGAACCCTGTTTCTAATTGGGTGTAGATGAAAAGATAGAAAACAGTTAAACCAAGATAAAATTAGTTTTAAATAAAGTTTACATCTTAAAATTACCTTCATTTTTTATTGTTTTACTTTTCCGCTCTATTTTGTTATAGGTGGTCTTTATATTACTGAGATAAAAATTTCGTTGAAAATATTTCAGTGTCTTTTTTTGCGAATATTTTCGATGGAAATGTTTGACATTTAGTCACTTTTACATATGTTATATTATCCTGCTTTAGTATCACATCCATCTTTATCCTTTCATTAAATATTTTCTATATTCAAAATATTCATTTTGCTGTTTCTTTACAAAAGATAGCAGCCTAATATTATTTGGTCTTTATGAAGTATTTTGTAATTGTATTTTGCAAATTTATTTCAGTATATTGCTATTTTATGTCCTGTAGATTATTGTTAAAAATTTGCGGGAAATACTCAAATCTTTCTCTTTCCAATGCAAGTACAAAATCGATATTTTTATTTTTAATTATTATTATTTATTTATTTTTTATTTATTTATTATTATTTTTTTTTCTGTTGTTGTTGTTAAACTACTCCATATTTTAGTGTAACTCGGAATAATAATTTAATTGGACTATTTTATCTCTTTGGTGCTTTACTTTCAGCATACTTAATTGTACTGAAAGTTTTAAAATGAAAACAAATTACCAAAATGACAACGAGTAATTTGATGAGATTTCAATCTGTAGATTAAAAAAAAAAAAAAGGTTAATTGTGCAGATGAACTGACACATTTTTCTATCACCAAACTTTTAGGAATAGTTATTTGATATTTTGTAAATATTCAAATTGGTAAATCCCGTGAAATAATGACAGGTATTTTTAAAAGGAGTGCTACATAACGAGAAGCGAAATGATATCTCAATAACACGCCACATAATTGACGTAATGATATCTCAGTAGCACCCAATATTGATACATTGACAGTGCTTGAATACAGTAGGCTCTTTCAAGACTTACGCCAGAGGTGGATTCCAAGAAACCTCGCGTTTGTGGGATAGGGTTTATAGACGACTTGTTGAAACACACGCACAGTTATATTAGACACCTATAAAAAAAAAAAACCTCAAACAATTTTAAACCATTCTGTAACTATATACAGTGAAACTTCTCAGGAGCGACCACCCTCCGTTTCGAAAAAAAAAATGGTCGTTAAAAGAGGTGGTCGTTCAAGGAAGTATAAACGTTTGATAGCCAAGAAAAAAAATGTTTAAAATTTCTATTTGGTTTGTTATTTATGAAATTGCGTACTAATACATACATAATATACAAACATATTTTAAAAATTTAAATCTTAATAAAATTTCTGGAATTTTTGGATTGTATCATTTTTCCCCCTCTCTACTCTATTTTTTACGTCTAACAAAAGAGCATTTATCTTGACATGCTTCCTTCATTTTGAATTTGCCACAATAAAATTTATTTGATTTAAAATATGCGTTTTGGGCTATCCCGCAACCAAAAGTAACTGCCACTTTCCTCTCAGTTTACTTTTTTGTGTGACGATCACATCAGTGCTCTGCTCCAACGGTGAAATCATTTTTCTCGTTTCTTAGACGTACCTCCTCTCTAACCTACATGATTTGTTCGTGATTTGTACGTGTATTTGCAGCTGCTGTCGATTACCAGTATAACGATATGTTTAGAATGTTGTTTTTGTTTACTTTACTTCCAAAACAATGGTAGAAAATTTTCGGACAGGGTACCGTATCCGGTCGCTTATAGAGGGTCGTGTGGTATCTTCTGGATGATCTTTTAACACTATCCGCCAAGGCGGCCAGCTTCGCCTCCCCATACCTTACTATTCTGTATACTCGGTGCAGTGTTGTGTAAATTATCGAACTCATTTCAACGAATATCATGTTTCTTTGTTTTAACAGTGTTTGTCATTAAATTTATTTAGGTTAGGGTTGCTACACATTTTGGGTATCGTGATAAAAGCTGATGGTGGCCATGGGGGCAAAGCGAAGTACTAACATTGTAAGATGTATCAAAAGATATAATTTGTGACATTTCCACTCATAAAATTATTATAAAAATATTGTGTCGGGTGATAGCGTGTTGTACAAATTCCTACAGGAATACTTCTTAATTGCAGCAGCTGCGCGGTTAATGTGCCAAAGTTAGCAACCTGGTGTTTTATAGTACGGTTGCATTATTTAATACGTATCCTTGGTTACAAAAATCTTATATAATAAAATCCGAGAGTAAACATTGTATGTAGCTATGTAGGTTTGTAGGCAAGTTTGTGACCACCGATCTTTTTGCGCACGTCTCTGGATCGCATTGCGCCGAGACGGTTGGTCGCAGACCTACCAAATTTTGCATACGGCTTCACTAGAACAGATCCTAACATGCCTCGGAGCGATTTTTTCTAAATTCGAATTAGAAAATGTTTTATTTTATGTTTTGTCCTATTTTTACCGATTTTTCTCGCTTAATACGTAATAACGCCGGTAATTACACTCCCAAGAAAACGAAATTTACATCATCGGATAGAGGAGAAAATTTTCTTTTAAAAATTGTTTGTTCGGACTGTGTAACATATTTTTCAGATTTTTGGGAATTTTTCAAATAAAATTAAATTTGACGCTGACTTTCGTAAAATACTTTTAAAACTGCTGCATCTTGAATTCTATCCGTCCTAACTGTTTTTATATTTCGCAAAAGACGGAGCATACAATTCGCCCACTTTTAAAAGAAGAACGGGGAAAAAATATAAATTAGGAGATTTTTTACGAATTTTTATGTAAAGAAGGATTTTGAATACAAAAGCAGGTGCTTCAAGATTTCATTTGATATTAAGCTTGCAAATTTAGCCGTCATAGTAACTAAAACTGAATAGCTGCCAGTTGAAAAAAATAAATAAAATTACTTTAAAATAACTGAATTTTCGCATGCGAAATTCATACGTCATTTCGATGTAACGAGTTTAAAACCCCTTTCGAAACTCAATCAGAATAACGGAGTCACAAGCAAAACATACGGCACGTACGAAATAATTCCATTTTTTATATTACGTTGCCAGAAAAATAATTGAATGCTGTTTTTACAACAATGAATTACCCAGCATTATTTTCGATTGAGTTTCTAAACGGGACAGTTTTCGAATCGCAAGAAATATTTTGCAGTGCTAAATACGTCAATCTGACAAGAATTATGCATAAAAATGTATGGAGAGCTGTTTTAGTGACAACGATAAAGTGAAGCGATTAATGTTTTTGCTAATGCGTAAATTGCAAAGAATCTCCAAACAATAAAAGACTACATTCGTAGCAAATATCTAAACCGTTTCTTTAAATTAAGCATTAAAGATGGATAAACGAAAATATATTGGTATCAGTAAAAGATGGTATAATTAATAGTTAGTAGATATTACGACAATACTAATCAAAGCACAATATACTGCTTTAATAAATACTTCGTGAAACTATTCGTTTCCATTCGTTTTTCAACAGCCGTCTTACATCACAGCTAACTAAACATTAAATAATTTTAAGTCGTGTTAATATATCCCGCGGTAGTTTCCACAGAAAAGACTGTACCTTAACTTTTTTTTTTCTAGGAGAATCTGTTTTGTCACAAGTAGTTATGATCACATTTTAGGAAAATTTTCTCTTCTTGCCTTGCGAATAGCGGGTACACAGCTTTTTAATTATAAAATAAAACGGTTCTCCACATCATGTTGTATCTAAGGTATTAACGGTATAACTTAAACCTAAAAAAGAGTATGATGTAGGAATGTGACATTTTGAAAGTTAGAAATTTTTAGGAACCGTCAAGCTTTTCTTTTTCTGATCGCGAATGACACCAACATTAGTTTTTTGTGTCATAATATTACAATGGTCTCAGGTAGTACTTATACTAACTTTACCAATAACTAATGAGTAACAGCCATGAGTCTAATTATTTTGCTTATTTTTAGATTCCTTATTACTGGAATCAATTCGAATTATACATGTAAGAAAAATTTTCGTTCGTACCGTGCGGAGAACGGGTACGCAGCTAGTATAAAATAAAATGGAAATGGCTAAAATCTGCTTCAGCCCACTGCAAGGATTTTTTTTAACGTGCAATAAACGCGCTGTGAAAACATCAGAAAGATTTTGCTTTTTCGCGTGTGCATTATTATTTTGTAATCTAGCCGCGGCGTGACATACGTAACCAGTAACGAATATGCTTGCTACACTTAGGCATTGAAAATTCTACTTATCGAAACCAAAAGTCAAAACATCCAACTCCTTTCCACATTAAAGCAATATCAGTTTTAAACCTTTAACGCGCAGTGGTTTCGCTCTGAGACCACCAAACTGTTGACGTTTTGACTGTTGAAGGTCACGAAGAATAGATTGGATTTCTATAAAAATAGTTGCGGGTGACATAGCTCCACGAGAATCCTTTACTGTTTAGCACGTCATTTCCCGTAAAAAAATTGTCACGATTATTTTTAACACCACTGACATCTGCCGAAAAATGGAAGAACGCGAGAACACCTGGATAGATTGCCCAATGCTGAAAAAAGGGCAGCCGTTGCCATCGCTCGACTTAACTACCAGCAAGATGGCGGACGATCGAAACGTTCATCGCGTGCCACAGATCTAGAGACCCTTTTTTGACGCAGCTGGCTGTGCTCGCGCACAGCCAGCTGTCGTCAAAAAAGGGTCTCTAGATCTGTGGCACGCGATGAACGTTTCGATCGTCCGCCATCTTGCTGGTAGTTAAGTCGAGCGATGGCAACGGCTGCCCTTTTTTCAGCATTGGGAAAGGGTTGCGCCTCAAAGGGTTAACTATAATTGGTTAAATCCCGCGAAATAATGACTGAGTATTTTCGAAACGAACGTGTCACTACAATGGGAAAGCGAGTTGACATCTCAATAACACACCACAACTATTGACGGTGCCCGAATAGAGTGTGACAGCAATAACAATATCCCAGGAGTGTGTGACAGAAGCACTTATCATTATCCGAAATTATAGAAAAGGAAAGCTTTTTTGTCAGCCCACCCCTCCCGGCTAGAGAGTGAAAAGAAATCAAGTTTACTCAAGCGAAGTTTACTAATCCCCAATACGGTCAACAAATGCCTGGAAGATTTGGTTCGTGACTTCTACGATTTCCTCTTCATTTAAATTGCCTTTTGTTTGGTCCACATGGAAAAACCTCTTCTGAGCTTCCATACCCCAAAGGTGTATTTTAATCGCATAAACAAAATTTCGGAAATTAACTTTTTTTTTGTCTATATGAGAGTCATTTTGATATGCTTCTTGAATTTAAATGATATTTACTTTTATAAAATAAGTAAAGACGTATTTTTTGGTGAATTAAGAGCTTTTAGAGTAAATTGCCTTTCCTTCTTCGTGGTCTCAGTGGATCGTATTTTGATTTATATAGTTAAAATATTGTTGCAAAGGGCAACCCGTTTTTTTGGGTTTAAAATAGTTTAAAATTCGTGTTCTACGCATCAAATAGTTAAATTTTATGTTTCTCCATTGGTTTCTCTAGTATTTTCTAGAAATCTCGAGAAATATTGGTCCTAGGCCTTCGCCAACCTCACTTTCGAGGACTTATTTTTGGCTCCAAATTTGGCGATATTTCGGACATTTGGCGCAATTATCCCAATGGGTCTTGTAAAGCTGTTTTTTCAGCATTAACATCACATAATAGCCTAATATTGCTCTATTTCTCTTCTATTACGTAATTAAAAGTCCCGCTTTATGTGGAATCTTCGAGAGATACATGCTCCTAGAAGCTTCTGCGTCACCTATAAATACAGGCATGACAGATTCCCAGTTCAGTTTCTCACCGAGCATTTGAGTGTGTTCGCTGTATTACGCTGTGAATTGCATTGTGCTATAGAAGCGATATTTTCGCTTGCCTTTTTGAAGCACTTTAAAGTCCTGTGTGTAAATTCTCCATTGCTGAGTCTTGAGGGACTGTTTACGAAATCCCTCGTATATTTCCACTGTATTTTTGCCTGTGCAAGTGCTTTATGTTGTGAGAGAAATACAGCATTTTTGTGAAAGCTTCTGTACTAAGCGGATTGTTATAGCACGTTATACTGGCTGATTGTGCTTGTGAATTTTGTACAGCTGATTGTTCGACGAATTTCTAAAAGTAATAAAGTAAGTGTTCCATCCTGACTACTGGATTCTTTACTAGAACATTCTACACCTACTGGACTTTAGAACGACGAACCCAGGAAACAAGCAGAGTACTCTGCAACAATATGTTTATGCTCGTTTTGTTTCTGGCTTCGTTAGCCAGTTTCAGTGTTAACAAATCTTTTTCTGTTGCACCAATACTCACTTTTTTAAAATGTTACATCTTTGCCTTTCAATTTTTCCTTTTTTGTTGCTGCATTTAAACTACTCTGTCATACTATTTCTTTTGGCAGAAATCGCTCTAAATTCATTTGAAACAAGTCACTAAATGTATAGAAAAGTTGATAATTTTCTTAAATATTCAGAAAAAGCACTAATTTTAGGAACATTTACAATTTCTTAAATATGGGAAGAAGTTTGATTTTTGATTTTTGGCTTCGATAGGTACAATTTTCAGCGACTTAAAATGAGGTTCATATAATGCTCGGTATTACTGAGATATCATTTCGTGCAGTCAACTCTCTGGCGTGTTATTGAGACATTATTTCACTTCTCATTATATGGCACTCCTTTAAAAAATGCCAGTCATTATATCACGGGATTTACCAATTATAGTTGGATATATGGGATATGTCTGGGACCATGGGCGCCGGCAGAATATTTCCCGGGGGGGGGCAAAGACTACTCCAGAGGGGCAAAGACTACTCAAGGGGGGCAAAGCCTACTTCAATGTATGGTTACTATGTGTGAAAGAGCAAAAAAGCAAGGAAAAACAGTGCATTCAAAAATCCAGGGGGGGCATTGCCCCCCCTTTGCCCTATGCTACCGGTGCCCATGTCTGGGACGGAAGATTTATCTTTACTATAGAGAGATTTTGAGAAACGAGACTAATAATATCTTTGATAGTCGCATAATATTATTGCGTCATGCCATTTTTTTTGCCAAATACATTGTAATGTTTCACTATTAACTATTTGTAGAGCATCACCATTGCTTTGCTTAAGTACGGGAAAACATCGGCTGCTGCATATTCTTTTGTGATATCAGTTCTTTATACATTGTATATCTGTTATTTATATATTGTACCATAGATTGTTCGAAAAAACATAAGTCATTAGAAGTATACCAAATGTATGAAAAGTTATATTGTGTTGATATAGGAATAAAAATTAATGTTTGAAAGTTGTTGTATTTACAAAAATCAAAATGTCAGAAAGTAACAAAACCGGTTATTTTTCTGTTCTTGCCGTTGAAAAAAAATAATAACTTTCAGATTTTCACATTTCTACATCACAATTCTAATCTTATAAATAAAAATGAAATTCTGTTTCTTTGTTTGTTTGTTTGTTTGTTTGTTTGTTTGTTTGTGGATTTGATTCGTATACAAATCCACAAAAATGGACCTATCGGCCTGAAATTTAGCACAGATATTTAAAATAATATAGAATAAATCATAGTCCACTTTAAAACTTTGAAAGTCCACCCGTTCCCGGAATTTAAGAGATTTTATATGCTCTTCACGCAAAAATCTTTCCGTAATTGTAAACCCTGTAGTGAAAAAAGTGTGAAATAAGGATCGTGGTTGCCATGTGTGGCGATTTTGCCGAATAAAATGTCGTTCGTATACAAATCCACAAAAATGAACCTATCGGCCTGAAATTTAGCACAGATATGTAAAATAATATAGAATAAATCGTAGTCCACTTTAAAACTTTGAAAGTCCACCCGTTCCCGGAATTTAAGAGATTTTTTATGCTCTTCACGCAAAAAGCTTTCCGTAATTGTAACCCCTGTAGTGAAAAAAGTGTGAAATAAGGATCGTGGTTGCCATGTGTGGCGATTTTGCCGAATAAAATGTTTTAAATTCTCAAAGCAAAAATAAAAGAATAATAATGATTTTTTTTTTGTTAGTTTATATTCGTAAGGTTATTTTTACTTCCTTGTACGTAGTATAAGGAAGTAATGTGATCCCGAAAAATTTTGGGGGCCAAATTTCGACATAAAAACCGATTTTGACTACCTCTAAATTTAATTTAAAAATTTTTTTCGGTGCATCTCATCGTAGGCTAGTTTTAAAATTATAATATCATGTGCATGGGAAATCAGAGCAGGAATGTAATGCTTTACACGCAAAACAATAAGAATTGAAGATTTCCGAGGCTAATGTGTAAATTTTTTTAGTTTGGCGAAAAAATAAAATGGCTGAAATATGGATTTGGAGTAAGTGAGTTCTAGCGGTTTGCACAGTTTTCGGCTTGGCGCAATTTATTGAGAGCTTAAGGAAATAGATTTTTGTTAATTTATAAACTTAAAACAGTTAATGAACGATTTAAAACATTTTACTTCTATTAAAACAGACTTTGTCGGAAGCATCATTCCTTAAAATTTTGTCAATCGAAATGTATTGGTCCCTCTTTTTCCCTAAAACTTTGCAAGACATGTAATTTTAGCTTACCTACAAGCAAACAAGTTTATCAGTACATTTTCATTTACTTTCACCTGTATGCAGTGGCGTATGCAAGGGAGAGTTGGGATTCGCATATAAGTAATCGATGACAGTTCAGTAAAATTGAAAATGCTGTACTTAGAAGTTGTAGTTTTTTAAAGGAGCACACGAAAGAATTCTATTGGATTACGCACTATGGAAAGCCATTGTTTTAAGCATATTTTAGAGACCTTTATCTTCAAAGACCCTCATTTAGAGACCTTTAAACAAAACAAAGTTGATATATGTTGTTTAGGTTTACAAAATAAGCCCCCCCCCATCCAGTGGCGTAGCCAAGGGGGAATAGGGGGGACACAACCCCCCATGAGGCATTTTTTGCCATACAAAATGTATATTCGTCACTGCCTTAATACATACACGTATACACATATGTGAGTTACAGTAGTCGTAACCCCCTCCCATGAAAAATTTCTGGCTACGCCACTGCAACTATCAAAAGCAGTGCATGTTGCTTTTAGAGTTTTTTTTGCAGATCACTTAAAAGAGTTTCAACGCTTTTCGTATTATTGCAGTATAATAGAGATGTTTATAAAGGTTTACTTTTTCATTTAAAGGACGGAAATAATATTTAAAGTTCTTTTACAGTGTCTATCGCAAAATGACATCAATAATGGCGCACTTTTTCAACACGCTGTTTTTTATTCCAATTTAACTAAACACTTTACAAAGCCTACTTCCCGTAATTTGGTTTCTTACTTTCCTGCCGAAGAAACCTTACCCCAATTTAGCAACGCAAACATCTCTGCTAAATCGATGCTGTGCACACCTTGTACAATGCACAACTCTTGCAGCCGCTAAGTGATTCTATTTTCTCTTTACTTATTTTTGATGCTATAAAATAACACCAAATCACTGCTAATGCTCGAGATGACAGTAATTTAAACCGTCGTCTAATCACAGGTGGAAGCGCCTCGGGGGTGCAGCAGCATCGCAGGAAAAACACGTCTGGAATTATACGAACTTGCTGACGTCTTTATAAAGACGTTACATTGCTTCTGAAAGGGGGGTAATTTGCAGTTTAAATCGTCCTTTCAGTTTTAAGTTAACTGCAGCTTAAAACGTGTCTGTCGTTTGAAGCAATTGTTGAGATTCGACGTTTCCCGTTATGGGTTGGTTTCCTGTTGCATTTGATTTTGAAAATTACTATACTATGTATTTTACCTATTGGTTTGTTTTAGTGTTAACGAAATGTTTTTTTAGAAACATATCAAAATTAAAATGCAAATCTAAACATCCCTTTACCTATTGATATTTTACCTATTAATCTGTTTTAATATTAATACTTTTTTTTAAGAAAGTAATGAACTATTGTATAGTTAAAAGTATGTAAATATTGTACAAAGTGTAGTGTAAAAAGGGCATTGTTGAATAAAACCCTTCAGCCATTTGAATTAGCGCTGAGAATTAATTTTAGAATTACTTTATTAGTAAAAAATCAGGTGATTTATAAACAAAAGATATAAATACAGCTTTTATCTACAACCTATGTATAGTAGATGCAGTTCTAAGTGTACAGTAGATCCTCGTATAATACGAGTTCATATAAGAGTGATTCGTATAACACGACAAAAAAGTTGCGACGTTTTTCGTATAACACGCGAAGAAAAGGCTCTATAACACGATAAAGGAATGAGATAAACATTTTTGTATTGCCTAATAACCAGGCGCTGATTATAGCACGAGCACTTAGGGCACGTGACCTGGGCATATACATACACAAAATAGACAAAATAATTCAGTTTAAAGCTATGTGCAGGGGCACAAAAATTAATCCAGTTATGTACATAGGCATAAAATTTGAAAAGTGCTTTGGGTACAAAAGTGTTACAGTCAGGCCCTGCTGTTGTTCATAACTTTCTCAACAATGGTTTCGTCTGTAGACAAATTTAAAATAGGGTCGTTTAATTTCGGACAACCTGTATCAGTGGCAAAAGCCCGATTTTCAGCATTCAAAAAAGTATCGAATTCAAATTTTTGGATGGATGTAATGGACTGAACTGGTTAAGCAAGCCTTCCACTTTTATTTTCCAGTGGCATTTTTATGTTTTGAAGTGATTGAGGATAATTAAAACATATGTTTCTGATACCGTTTTTTGGGGTCGAATACAATAGGGAGACAGTAGGAAAATCTGTACAGAAAGGACGTGCAGTAGCCTGTCACTCAGGTGACGTCATTGGAAAGCCACGTCGAAATGCTGAATTCTTTGGTGATGATGAAATGTACCGAGAGTCAGGGATGGAGCTCTCAACGTCTCGATGCCGATGTACCAGTATCTTTTCGCGTAGGAGAAGGGGCACTCATCGAGCTTAGTACTTCCGGACGGTTTATTCGGCCCTGAATTCGGGGCCTTATGGAAGAGGGGTTGAATCGTATGATGCCGATTTTCGGGACTCCGTGACAGCTTGTAGATCCAGTCCTGACTTCAAGGAACATTCTTCGCAGCCGTAGGGACCTAGTGGCTTAAATTATTTCACACATACTGGAAAGAATTCTGTCACAGATCACGTAATGCGGATGTACCAATTTTAGATTGAGAATTAGACATGACTGCCTAGCATGACATCTAAAGAGAATAGGCATATTGACTAATAGTCTATGTCCTATCTGTAAAGCAGAAATTGCGAATTGAGAACATTTGCTCACCTGCCCGGGCAGTGAACCGACATTAAAACTTACTGGCAAGGTGATGTTTACCTTACTCTATTGGATCGCCTGGGATCTCATGTCCTGAATTGTTGAAAGCTTCTCTTCTAGACTTTTAAATTATTTCTTAGAGATTTTATTTGTAATTTTATAGATATCCTGGTGTTTGAATATTGCCCGATTTTATTGAAGATTTTTTTAATTATCTGTATTTTAAATGCATTTGTATTTTTGATGTTTATGCTAGTGGCCAGATGTTTTTGGATTGAATTCCTTCTTAGGCATATGCAACAACAGCAGCATATTTCACACCCGACGTCGAAGTCATCAAGTGACATCCCTGGAAGAATATTCTTGGGATATTTCGAAATGGCATATAAAGTAGTAAGCAAACGTACTCCTAGATATTTTGTTTTTGTCGAACCTTCTCGTCCAGATGTCTTCATCCCGGACTAGCTACAATTACCCGCAAAACAAAAGACTCCTCGAAGATGCAGCCTACGATACCCAAAATAAGCATCGTCTTGAAGGCTTTTGAAATCGCCGCTGCGCAGAGACTTAACAATGGTGATGATATTCAGCACTTCAATAAAGAGGCAATTAGGGGCTGCATTTGTGACTCCGTTTCCTTCGAATTGGAGGTAATCAGAGATGTTGTATGCAAATTCGCTCCCGCCATCTGTTGTTGTACGACTGTTTGTCCGTTTCCAGTCAACGATGATCTCATCAGTCACGCAATTCTTGGGCTTGCCGGAGATATCTTTGACAAAACTGCGTTTGATATCGTAGAGACGACCGTTTATGCTGCACTTTGCAATGGCACACACACTGCACGCGTCACTTTAACCCACCTTCTCATTTAGATATCTATTTGGGAGCGTTGCAAGAGGAAATTATATCAGGTCCTGGGCGGAAAATTCGAAAACATGGAATCTGTAATGGGGGAATTAACAAGGACGAATCATGGCAACTTTATCGATTATAAAACACTTTCCAATACGCGTAATTACTGTGGCACATCAACTATTGTCCAGTGTTCATCGCTGTTTCCCCACAGGTGGCTTTGTATGCTTCACAGCAAGTTACTTTCTGTCCTACAAAAGAGTGATCTGAGCGACACTGTTAATAGAAACTGTACAACATTTCGTCATAAAATTGTGCTACATTAGCTGCAACCTTTTATGGAGAAGGTCCATTTGCTTCTTTGATATGTTTAAGCGCCAATTCATAGTGCAACGTTTCTCCATAGAAAGGTTAGCAGTGTAATACATTTTTTTCGATGTAAATCATTCTCTTATAGCTTAATACTGTTGATTTTTTATTTACATAGCTGAGACACAAAAATTTATTTTTAATTTGATTGATCCAGCTCTATAATTCACTAATGGTGTGACGAAGACTCAAAATAGTTCTCAAGCTTTCCAATGAAGTTTTGCGTAGGATGTAATGAAGCTATGGAAATTTGTTTGAGCGAATAATAATTTAAAAAAATAATAGTTCAAATGTTCGCCACCAGGAGGCTTTTTTAAAAATGAATTACACATTTAGCATGCATTTATAATAGTTTTCAAATATTATTAAAACTAAACATGTTCAACATGACGGCCATCATTGTCAGCCTACCATCTGGAATCCCAAGAGAACATGTTCCACAGCAGTGTGTTCCGGGAAATGTTATGAACGAGTTGTGAAATGCTGTCCTTAAGATCAGGCAAAGAAAGAGTTCTTGGATTATCACGACTTACCAAATGTTTCAAACTCTCCCAAAGCCAAAAGTCGCATGGATTGAGGTCTGGGGACCGCGGAGGCCATGGAACGCCTCCTGGTGGTGAATATTTGAAATAATTTCCTTTATTCGCTAAAACAAATTCCCATGCCTTCATTATGTCCTACACAAAATTTCATAACTGTATCAGCAATATTTTTGTCTGTAGACAACTTTAAAAATAGGGTCGTTTAATTTTGGACATCCCGCACATTTCGAAAGTTTCTTGCTGTTACGGAGAGGGTGGTGCGACGACCTGTCTCATAGAGACAGTTTCATCGAAATTCTACATAAGCATGTTCTCTGTAGCAGTTATTATAATCCTTTTAAAACTGTCACCTATGCAGCTAGCCGTATCTATAAGGGAATGGTTCTGTGATGATGGCCGTTGCTGAACTGGGAACGAATTATTGAGCAGCAGGAAGCAGTTCAGCAACAAATCTGGTGCTGAACTGTGGTGCCATTTTGATTTTTATAAAAATGCTCATATTTTGACCGCCTTGATGGTAGCTGTGCAAGACTTCGGTTGCAACAGGATCGATACCCGTCAGATGCTTTTTGTAGTTAGTGACTATGAAGTGAGCAGTGAGCACACGTAACAGTCAGTCTGGCTGGGAGGAGTTTTTTTTTGCAATTCGGAGCAGTTTTTTTAAGAAAATAAGTAAGAAATAATCACAGTTCTTTTCTAAGGGATTTAAATCAGGGCTAAGGCTCATACAAAAAATTAAATACCAATTTTTCTCTCTTTTAAATTATTCAATAGTTAATTTGGATGCATAAGCAGCAGCAGTCTCTGTCTGTAGTTTAGGCCGACTGAGTCTGCCACAGACCATGTACGCCAATGGATATGATGTATGCTGGTGCATGTAAAATCTGTCCGTGCTCCAATGTCCTCCATGTTCAAATGATATCTCCGAGCAGTGGCGGATTAATGCAAGTTTGTCGGGGGGGGGGCGGTTTGCCTGTCGGTGGGGGTGGTTAGTTAGAATATTGACATATACGTTTTACGGAAGTAAAATAGGATCTTTTACATTAATTTCTTTTGTCTCGGGGGGGGGGCGGTCGCCCCCTCCGCCCCCCCTTTAATCCGCCCTTTTCTCCGAGGGGGGGGGTGCAAATTTAGATGCTACGTCTAACATTTGGAATTTACTTAAAAAGTAGAAGATCACTCATAGGGGACAACGCTGGCTTGCTTACTAGGGGGTCCCATAATATTTTTGTCTCATCGGAGGGCACTTGCCGATTTGGCATTGTCCACTACAATTGTCCTTAGATATTGTGGCCATTTTATTATGGGGGCAACCATTGGGCGGCCAGTGTTACCAAGTTACCACCTATGAAGAGATGGACAAGTTAGCACCGATGCCCTAGCCGGGATTCGAACCCGGATTCAAGGCGTGGTTGAATGGTTCTTAACCCACTACCCCAACTGGACGGCCCATAATAAAACAGGCAACATATCCATCCCTCGCTGCGGCCAAGCCTATAGTCGGCAGCTGACCTGACCATTAGAATGAAAAAATCATTGATTTTTTTTTTCCACGTCACTTGCATTCGCTGTCAAAATTTACTTCCGCAATCTTCACCATTCTAAAAAGAAGTTGAACCAATATCATTTTGAACCACGGACGGTTATGACCTACAAATCACTCTTTCTTTCCTAAACGGACGTCGCATTTCATCGATTGTACGACCGTTCGCTATCGATTACAAAATGCCTAATCACATCTCCCTTGACGCGAACAAACGAAAGCGCTTAAAGTACATATATCTCACATCTTCAGCACGCAAAGATAGGCCATTAAGAAGACAATTTCACGTGGCAGGACAACATCTTACCTCTTTTCTATCGATGGTCCAAAATAGGCACTTCGCAAACAGTAGGCCGTAAAAGGAACAGCCCTACCCCCCTTCCTCACTCTTCTTTACACACACACTCCAAAATATGACACACACACACACTGACTGGCTCATAACGAGATTCGATTCAACGATCTTTTATTTCCGATCCGATACGCAGTATATATATTTTTTCCTGTTACTAGATCCCTATCAGGGTACTTCCATTGTTCTGCGCTAAGTGATTTATTGGGTTTGGACTCTTTGCAGGTTCTTAACAAATATAATTTTTTTTTTTTTTTTGCTGCTGTTCTTTTCGCTGTTGACGGTTGGTAATAATTTCGATTTTGGACATTCCAGGCCTGATTTTTTTTTTTAATTCTCAACAAGGCTTTGGAGCTGTTTTTAGATATGTTTGAATCATTTCTTGCTTCTTTTTTTTTTTCACTGATAATTTTTATTTTGGGATTTTCTGAATTGTACATGTATCTTTTCCCATGCGGTGGCTCTATGGACAATTTTAAGTTACTTCTTTTTCTATGAAATTATCGCTCATTTATTTCATAGTAGTGCAGATATCTCGCAGATATCACAGCCGATATTTTTCTATTTGCGGAATAAGCATATCTCCCGCAAATAAACATGCTGTGTAAGTTGGATTGTTTCCTGTAATTTTTTCATAAAAATTTTGCTTGTTCTTAACACTTTTTTTTTACTTTGTTCAAAAGTGTATATAGTTAGTTTCCCTATTCAGAGAGGTGAATAGGGAAAAATGTTGGTCAGAATGCCATCTAATTTGCGGGAAATCTTCAAGAGACCATGGGAGGGAAATATCTGTGGGAAAAAAAAATTAGTTTAAAAAATTATCGCCAGATGACAGTACAGAATATCTCAGTTGTTGAGAGGCAAATTCTTCCGCACACAGAGGTGTAGATGTATTAGATGTATACTGCACAGCTCTGCTTCTTACATTTTCCTATAGAGAGTTTCAGTGGTGAAAACTGGTCGAAATAAACAGATCATGGACACCGTTCAATAATCTTAGACATCTGTCAACATAACCCCGTAAAAACATTTTTCGATTTGGGTCTTTTTCAGTCATTCGCCACTACTAAATCCTGAAGTATTGGCTATTTTACTATGGGTGCATCCATTGGGTGGCCAATTCCCCCTTATGAAGGGGACATACTAATTAATACCCATGTTCAAGCCAGACATAGAACGAAACAGATTTAATACAGACTTGGTGCTTAAAAGACTATGCAAAATATAAGTCTAACTAAATTAAACTAAGCATGTTTTGCACTGTCTTGAAATTTGTATAGCGTTTTCTGTTCTCGTCCGTTTCGCTTACATTAGAACACTGCGAAACGCTACTTGGTGGAAATTTTTGAAACTTTTCCTCTCCCATGATCTCATTAAGGTTTTCTAAAAATCTGGCACTATTCTGACCAGGGTTGCCAGTTTGCCTTTTTAGAGACCAAAATTTTTAAGATTCAAATTTGGCCTTGAAAAAAACCCAACGATCCAGGTGGAAGAGTAATTCCAAGAAGCAGAGCTGGCAGGTTGGCTTTTTTTTTTAACCTCCAAATTTTTATCAGAATATCAGGTGATATTTCTTGAATCAACAGCAGACTCGTTTGATTGCACGACACACAAGCACAGGCGCACCCACGGATGGGACTATGGGGAGCTAAAGCCCCTCCCCCCCTAAAACTGGAGATTTAGATCTGAAAAGTTTTGAAAATTCTCAGAAATGATTTAAAATATTTTATGTTTTAAAAATTGTCTTCTAATGTTTTAAAATTTGTCTTAAAATATTTAAGAAAAGCACGTTGGTTTTTAAATAAATATTTACAGTTAGTGTGACACACACACATGTACTACAGTAAGTGTTTACACTAGTGTTTACAATACAGTAATTGTTCGGTTACAATGTCGCTGAAAATACCAGGCAACTATTTATGACTCTATAAAATGTTACGTTGATAGTGGGCTTGTGTTCTACGCGCAATTGGTACAGAATATTTTGACGCTATAAGGGAGTTATTAATGTAAAGAAGTCACTATAACCGAATTCATAAAATTGTTTTTCTGTAAAGTATTTGTAGCTCTAGCCCACCCTAAACTGAAATCGTGGGTGCGTCACTGTATAAGGCAGCTAAAATAGAATTTCTAATTCCATTTTTGAATACTTTTCTCTCAGCTTTTGCTTGATAGATTTCATTCTCCCTTTCGTTAAAGCACAATGTTCTTTTCACAACTCAGTCATTTATTAAAACACCGTTATTGAAAGTCCATTTTTTGATTAAATGGTCCGAGGTGTGTTCGTAGCTGGTGCATTCAGGGCCTGATTAACGCACGGGCCGACTGGGCCCAGCCCCGGGGGCCGATCACTATTAGGGGCTGTTTTGTTTTTTAGTTTTAACTAAAAAATGTACAAATATTTCGTAAAATATTACTTAACGAAAATTGGCACTATTACTATAAAAAAAAACCATAGTGGAATATATAATTTATTTTTAAAAATATTTTTTATTAGCCTACACTATGGCCGTGCTACATTGTTAACCCACACTAGCCGACAGTGGTAAAATCATTAGTAAATCATTAGCTAATACTAGTCATTAGCTCATTAGCTAATACTACACAGTAAAATCATTAGCTAATACTAGATGGTCTGCTGAAGCAGAAGCAACTAGAGCTCTTCGCAAAAATTATCTTTTGATCAAAAACTTACTGTTAAGTTTTTCTGAAAATGAAGATGAATCTCCAGTAACCCGCCATGAGGCCAAAAGTTTGTATTCTAAACTTAGCAAATTAGCAATGAATGTGTATTAGTCCTGATTTATATGTTTATGTAATATACTGAACGGCATCAAAATTAAATAAAAAATTTTTACAAGTATAAAAAGGACGGGGTAGGGCCCGAATGAGTATTTGGCCCTGGGCCCACTTTTGGCTTGATCGGGCTCTGGGTGCATTCATGAATTTATCAAATATTTAATGAAATTTTAATAATGAACATCCTGTAGTTGAAAAAGAATCACAAAAACTGGTGTTACAGAAAAGTAAAATTAATAGATTTGGACAAAAAGCACAGAACAATAATAAAAATTACACATACGTTTCAAGAGGTACATGAAATGACGTTTCAGTATTGAAATACTAAAGCCAGTTTTATACTTGGCTTATGATTTTAAAAAAGCAATAGCATAAACAACAAAATATACTAACTACAATAGAATATAAATAAATTTTAGAGTTAACGTTATTTTAATTTTAATTTAAAATATAGATTAAAGTTGCTTTTTTAATAAATAAGAAAAAAAGAATTAATGAATTTACACTTGAAAATGAAATAATCTTAGAATCAAGAGATAAATATAATTGATTTAAAGTAATAAAATTAAAAATGCCATAACATGAAACTCAGAATTAATCTAATTAATAATCTAAAATTCCACAGTTAAGAAATTTTAATCACATGAAAGCGATAAATTGTTGAGAAGTCGAAAACAAAATTTTAAATTGTAGGTTGAAAAGTAGCATAATTTAAAGTGCAACAACTTAAAGTGCTAATACTAAGGGCGAGATTCAAGTGAAACGCACGCAATCGAGTTCGAATGGAACGTTTTTCAGTCCACAGTTCGAACGTTTTGGCAGAATGCTTCCAATGAACAAACCTATTGCGCTAATCATGATCAAAACACGGATGGTTTGTTTCAGTTGAATAACAAACATTGATATATTTCGAAGTTTCCACTGTTCGACGCGGGAAACGTTCGAATTATGTTTCACTTGAATCTCGCCCTAATTGTCAAACATATATATTTTTGAAATACCATGAATTAAGCAAATATTCAACAATTTTGTCACTACTTGTACAAACTTAATATTAGACGATTTAAATTTATGTAAACAGTAACCGGAGAAATATATTTTTTCTGTATTTTACCACAGTAACTATTTGTTTTCATTTTACAGTATTTATAAAGAAAGCAAGTCTATGTCAAAAACGCTTAGCTGCCAAAGTTTTAAAATCTTCTTAATATCATTACTTTCAGCACTACAAATACTTTTAGAGCATCTCCGTGATAACTATTCGAAAGTTCTTCAATCGTTAGGCTTCCGTAACCTAAAAACGCTAATATATTCTCCAAACGGCACCTTGAATAAGAACAATCATTCAAATTTCAGCAGGGACACCCAGCCGCAATTACACCGGGCCGACAACACAACTCATCTTTCTTCACACAACTCAATTACACACCAAAACGTGAAACTGAGTGGGAAAAAAAAATCAGAATAGGTCACACATATTTTTACTGATATATTGTTTTCGTCAATAAGTAAAAAGGCCAATTTTCAAACTGAATACTGAGCGAGTGTCTTCACAGATCTCAGCGTACTCTTCTGTTTTTAATAACGCATGCTGAGTGAGTGTGCATGTGTTAGGCTATTCAGAGCTTTTCACAATTTGAAATTATAATGATCTGAACTGAAATGAACAAAGTCGCCCATTTTGTTTCTGGTCACGAATTTTGAGTTAATGGTTTCTGATTTTTTTTATCTTGGATCTCGATATTTTTACCCTGTATATACAAAGAAACTGGGAAGAGCGTATGCCGTTTGTTTGTCTTTTTTTGTCAACCGGATTTTCAATTCCTCTTTGTGATGCATTTTCCGTTCTTAACTTTTGTGCAGGATTCCCGCGATCTTGCCGAGAAATAAATACAGTCAAACCTCATTAATAAGTCACCTGGATAAGAGACCTCACTCTGCATTTTACATCCTCCTTCAGAAATCTCGAACTTACGCCTCTATGGCATTTTGTACTCCGCTTGGGCAGCACCGCCTAGATTATAATGCCTTAGAACAGAAGCTTTTACGTCATCACTAGGTCCACTAAAATAAACGTCATCACACATTTACTTTCGCAAAGTAAAGCAATTCGAAGTTTGTGGTGAATTTACTCCCGCATGAAACATTTTTAGGATTTAAGATAGAAAATTTTATTTTACGACAAATAGAAAATTTTAATCAGTACTTACATAATATGATATAGAAATAGATCCTAATAAATTATTTTTTATCGGAAAGTTATTTTAATTTTTTCTTAAGATATTTTCTAAAATTTGTATCATTCACCAGAAATTTTAAATAGTTTTACTTTGAGAAAGTAAAACTGTGATGACGTCATCTTGGAAGACCTTGTGATGACGTCGTCTTGGAAGACCTAGTGATGACGTAAAAGCTTCTATTCTCAGACCTTTTATATATCTAGGAGGGTTGGCCTGGGTCACTGTTTTTTTCAACCACTCCAATTTAAGAGAAGCTTTCTCCCTCTATTTCTCGTGCCCTTCATATTTTTGGGCAATAGTGCGCAAAAGTTATGCGCCAGAAAGATACAAGCATTTCTTTCAATTTTTATGCAAGGATTTTTTTTTATATTTCATTTTACACAACATATGACAGTACCAGCCTATTTTGTACATAATTCGGAGATAGTTTATTTTTAAATAGATGGTAGCCGTACTCAAATACACGTGTACCTGTGATATGCGTTGTGCAAACTTAGATCACGCTTTTTATTTATGTTCAAAGAAAATTTTAAAAACATTTATTTATTTCACAAAGTTTAATAAAATTCTCCTTTAGTGTTTAACACATATATTTTCAATGATTCCCTGCTTAGGGAACGTACCCATACTACGTGACCTATTTTTTAAAGATTTTTCGACCCCCCCCCCTCCCCTTGGTGACCACTCGTAGTATATGTCAGGACCCCCCCCCTCCCCATTAAGTTTTTACGTAGTATTGACGAGTATAATTTTTAATCATTTCGCAGGCAGAAAGTGAAACAAATGAAAATAATTTGACTCATATTAGCCGTATTAACGGCGTTTATTGTGTAAGACTGCATGCATGCTTATAATTACTAGTAAATTAAATATTATGAAAAACTTATGAAGAAACATATTGCTAATTTACAACAAATTTCTCTCGGCGAAATCGACTACATAACAAAAATCTAAGCCACCCCCTCCCGCTCCTGTGACTGAGCGTAGTATTTTGAAGACCTCCCTCCGCCCCCCCCCCTAAACGGGTCACGTAGTATGGGTACGTTACCTTACAACAAAACACACATTCAGTCACAATAACCCTGTATGTTGGCTTTTCCTAGAAAAATGTAACCTATTTTTTTCCTTTCGCGCAAAAAAAAAAAAAAAAAAAAAAGCCCCAAAACCTTTAAATGAATACATATCTTGTACATGCACTTATTCATGTACAATTTTCTGCTATAAAAAAATAGGCACATTTATAGGACCACTTAGTTGAAATAATACGGCGGATAAGGGGTGCAAGTAGAAACTCTATCCCATTTCTTTGTCAAGGTTATCTACCAAAAGCACTTAATTTTTGGTGAACATGAGCATTTTCACTTACAAAGATTATTGTCTTGTTAATAAGTTTTGGGAATTCATCCAGGACTACTCTTCGTCTCGACTTCTGTATTACGGCAGATTAAATATCACAAAGATTGAACCGTTAAATTAGAAGGTCTTTAATTTGTCGCAGATTTTACTTATTTAAATTCACATTTTAAAAATTTTTATGAATTAAAACCTCCTCAGTCCCCGTGTATCACATGTGATACAAATAAATCTATTGGCTATAAATGCATTATAGCTAATTTTGCTTTAAGATTGTTAATAAAAAAATCTGAAGTGACTCCACACGACTTTCCGAACACTTATGATTACGATCATTACCCAGCATTTAAATAAATTTTAATCGATGAATAATTCAAACATATATGCCAAACTGAAGCTCAATCGAATGTACCGTTTAAACGCGAACGCACTTTCAAGAATTTCCCCCCATAAACTATAATGTAAAAGAAATCTTTGTCGTAGACCTGTAGAAAACTGTAAGTCTTATACACATCAAAATCAACACCGGTCTTGCGGCGGTGGTTTATAACATATATACTCAATAAGTTCATTCGAATGCCCCGTTTAGGAGCTATCGTGGTCACTCACATACACACAAACACACATACACACACACAAACACACACACATACATACATACATACATCTCGTAAAAATAGCATAAATGAATTCAGAAGACTTCAAAACGTTTCCAAAATCTCGAAGTCGAATTTTTCATGATTACAATACTTTCCTTGCATGGTACATGTTCGGAGTGTAAAAATTGATAAGAAGTAAGCTTTTTGCTTTTAGAATGCTAATAAAGAAAATTGATTCATGTGAATGTAAAAATTATGTATACTGACACACGCATTTTAGTTTTGTTTGCCGTTTCACAAAAAAAAAAAAACAAAAAATAATTGAATATCAGAGAAATTTTCTACCTAAAATTTGTGGATGATTTTTGTTGTATTCAAAATTCACTTAGCGGAGAAAAACTCACGGAAACATCATTCATTTTTAAAAGTTTCTTCACAATCTCTTTTATTTGTCGTATCCATTCTTTACAACTGAAATGGACATTAGGAATTGAATCTTCATTCGAAAAAAGTATTTAAAAATACTTACTTTTCTTGCCTAAGTGATGTAGGTATGTTTTTAAACAATAACGAGATTTTTCTTTAATATGTTATCTATGTCGGCTCTGAAGAGGTTAATAAGTTGATTATAGGCACATTTATTATATAAAAATTTCGAATTTCATTTAATATAAACTCTGCTTAAGAAATCACTTCGCTTATTAAGTCATGTTTAAGTGGCCTGGAGAGTGGTGTACTAACGATGTTTGACTGCATTTCATGAATAAACGATGCCAGATGATCACGTCATCTGCATACTTTAGATGCTCACAAGAGAAAAGTTACTCAGAAGAGATGAGAGCTGACAACCAGCCGAGTAACGGCACTGAACTTTGATAAATGCCTGAAGTGGGAAGGTTCAGATCAATGTTTAAGGGGACAGCCTACTTTTAAGAATGGGAAAATGTATAAATTTTAGATCAACTTTCATAATTTTTAAAAAAATAATGAATGCATGCAGAAACATAACTTTTTTTTCAGTTAACTACTATGACATTACTCTATTGATTAAAAATATTATTTTAGTTTATTATAAAGGTGATAATTTTAAAAATATTATTTTACCACACAATATTGGAAAAAAAATTGAAGGGTACTTTCCCACTGCGCGCAAGATATCTCAATTAGAATTCCTTTGAACCTCATAATTTTTTTCTAAATTAAACAAGACATTCAAATTAACAATCTGAACTAAAATGGTTTAATTATTTTCATAATTTAAATTTTAAAAAATCATTTAATCAGAAAATTTAAATTACCATAAAAATTTTGATAGTTTTACAATCATAACTTTTTTTCTATGAAACACAATCATTTCATTTTAGTTCATTTTGTTCATTATATTAGAATAAATGCCTGAGAAAAATTTCAAGTTGATATTTAAAATAGTTTTTAAAATATCATGCGCGCAAACTTGAAAAACAGTGTTTTGAGAAAACGCCAATTAAAGTTCAAATTGTTGTTTTGGAACATAAATTTTAATTTTTAAAAGTTAAAAACATTTTCTAATGAAACATTTACTATTTAAGAATAATTTTACGGAGTACTTAATATGATTAATCCAAAATATGTTTTAATATGGCTTAAGAAACATCAGTCTAAAGAAAAGCTCGACAATTGTAAATATGAAAATATATGTACATACCTTAACAAAAGATACATTTTTAGGATATAAAGGCATTAATATTGGTAAAGTACATGTTTTGAAGTTATTTTAATAATTATATCCATATATATATTTTTATTTTTACTTTGCAACATAAAAATTTCATTTTATTTCACTTTATGAAATTTCGATTTAAAATTTTCCGCTTTCATGCACAATGCCTTCGTTTTCTTTTATTGCCTCAAACTGAGAACTGATGAGCATTTTTCTGGCTCTTCGAGTTTCTAAATTAAATTCTGTACATTTCTATTCTCCCTCTTTTATGCTTTGAGTGTCAACCTTAGTTGCAGCTTCTACAGCATGCTGCCCAACTTGCGTTTACATTTTCCTTTTTATCTCAACAAATAAATGTCATACAGAAAAATGGTTGGTATCAATCTTTTTAGAATAAAGTAAGCTATTTAATGAGATAAAAATCTCAAAATCGATTTTTTTGGCATTTTAAAAGTAGGCTGTCACCTTAAAATACCTGGTAGCATTTTTAGTGCATAAGCAAAAAAGACTTTTCCCTTTTTTTGCGAAAGCATTAGGAGAGAAAAATCATTCACACTAGCAACACAACGCTTTTCCTTACTATGCCTTTTTAACATTTTGCAAGAAGGTTGAAAAGTGTCGGTTTGTCGTCTCTCCGTCTGTGCAGGGCTCAATTATGACAAAACAGGGCCTGGGGCAGAAGTCTGAATGGGGCCCCCTTCATCTTGTTACTGTGTCTGACAATTACTTAATGTATTTTTTTTTTTGTGTTCGCACATAAGTCTGTGTCATAATTGAATGTATCTAAGATGAAATTTGCTAATATTAGATAGTTGAAAATGTTTGTGAACATTATAAACATATGAAACACCAATATTATGAAATAAGCTTTATTCGAAATGAAGACTTAAAAAATACAACTGAAGGCCTGACTTTTTCATAATATTATGAAATAAGCTTTATTCGAATTGAAGACTTGAAAATTACAACTGAAGGCCTGACTTTTTCATAATATTACTAATCAAATTGGCGAATTCTAATTTATTGGTGCCCCATTCTCGCTGGGTAGCCAATTAAAAAACTTCAGTAAATTGTGTGTAAATTCATAACTGAAAAAAATTAGGCATTTACTACATTAAAAAAACTTAAACTAAATTCACATACTGTAATAATTTAGGGGCCTCTCAAAATCGGTTGCCTGGGGCATATGCCCCTCTTGCCCCTGCGATAACCAGGGCCTCCGTCTGTGCTCTGACTACCGTAAATATGCATCGATTTCTGTGAAATTTACGTACGTTATTCCTATGTACTGAACCATGTACCTTATTGAAAAGGGTGTATGTAACATTTATAGTTCTTTTACAGGAACACCCAAAATAATTCCAATATATTACGTTCGAGGGGTAATCATTCTTCTATGCGTATTTTAGAGATATTCTCTAATTAAGACAAAATAAAATTAATATATGTTATTAAGGATCACGGGATGATGCTCTTCTTCGAAAATAGCATTTGTAGCATTTATAGTTCTTCACAAAAAAATTCCAATACGTGACGATCTATGGTAGTTTAGAGATTTTTATCCGTTTCAAGCTCAATACAATCGCACCTACTAGATACGTATATCGATGACTCAATGATTCACTGATTCCATAACAATTCGGGTTAACCGCTCCAAGATATAAAACTTTTACCAGCATTACTCCAAAAGGATTAAAAAGTTAAGCACACAAAGCGCAGTAGCATCTACACCGTTTGTACGATCCGCTTGAAAATTTTCATAACTTTGTACAAAAATAATAGAAAACAATCTGCGCTACTTTAAAAATCTGAAAATCCACCCGTTCCCAAATTTTTAAGCGAGTTTTTGTTAGTTGCAGTTCCATTTTATTTCCAAGAGTAAAAAAAGTTAATCATTTGCTAGACAAAATTAGTTGTCGCAAAAGACATTCACATCATATTGGGTCATCATGCTTTGATGGGAAAGTTGCGATTCTAATTCGCTTAAAATAGTTTTTCCAGATTATATATTTATTTCAAAAATAATATTACTTTCCAAAATAAAATTATATCGTTTACATGAAGCATTGATATAAGAGGGGCTGTTTACACAAAACGAAATCTTTCGAGTGCGAAAAGTTTCCGCATGTTACCAGAAGAGCATCATGAAATTTGATTTCGGTATATAATAAAAACTGAATATGAAGTTATTTATTTTAATTGTATGAAGATTATATATATATTGAGTTTAGACATATTTCTGTCAAATGTTTTTTCTAAGCCCGCTGTGATTGTCTCCAAAACGGGCTTTATCTTCTAGTAAGTAAATAAACGTTTATAGCAGTCTAACCTTCAGTTAAAGAATCGAAATAACTTTTAAAGTTCTTTTATAGGGTGTTGTAAAATTACGTTGATAGTGGTATGCATTTTAATCTATTTTAAGAATACATTTTTTAAATTTATTCTTAAAATAAATTAAAGAAATTAAATAATTAATTAAAAAGAATGAATTTTTAAAATTTATTTTAAGAATATCTTCAAAATCTTGATAGATTTGAGGACAATACATGTGACCACCACAGAACTCCGAAGTATTCCGCTTTGGTCAACTGAAAACATCTTTAGAAATACAGCAAACGATGGCAGTTCAGTGGTCAGTTAACGGCACCCTCTGCAAGAGATAAGCGATCTTGCATTCGCTCTGCTTTCAATGTCAGTGAATTTCACTTATCAGCAACACATCAGTGAAAACTTGACCTCTTTCCCCGTGTTCGTGTTTTAGTAGACGAATATAACAGGGAAGAAGCTTTGTTTTGAAACCATATAATGACAGTCATCCGAAACGCCGTAAAAATTTCAATCTATTGTGTTCTCTAAAGAGCCCCATCACGAACGCTACATTATATTTGGCCATTAATTAATACTCGGAGTGCTAGTTAAATAATACTAATCAGCGACCGAAAGTGTTGTTAAATTTTTATTGGATAGCGTGTCGCGTGGGATTCTTCCAGTAGCTGACTCCTGAGATATTTTTAGCGTCTTTGCAAGACTATGTGTCTATGCCTTGGGGCGAAACGAAAATGCATCTTAAAATTTATAGGCAAAAGGTCGAAAATTCCACTCTAACCAATTGATTAATAATTAAGATTTAATCGATTAAATTCTTGCGTTTGAAGGAGATATCATGGCCAGATCTAGCCAGTCACAAAGTGGCTAAATTGCCAACTCTGACCTGATAAAACGTCCTCCAACAACTGGTCACTTTGGCCAGTTACAAATCATACTCACTTTGGCCATCACAAAATCACTTTGGCCATCAGAGACAAAATGTCTGCCCGAGGCCCCATGTTGCTTAGTCGGGCTACGCTGATCATAGGCAAGAATGTGCATTCTTAGTTTTGTCCTAGTCTGATGGTTGGTTGGTTGATTCGGGTTTAATGGCACAAGATCCAAGAAGAGCATACCGCTTCAGACAATAATATGTAAAAATAAGTCCTTCAGTCCAAGTTTAAATGACGAAACATACTCGTCATCCGAAGTCCGTGGCGCAATGCAGTCGTCAAATGTACCCAGAGGTTAATTTGGTTTATTAGATAGCTATACCCTAAGAGCACAACTAGCCCAGACTGCGTTCAAAACACGTCTTTTCAACGTAAAAAATAAACGTGTTTTGAACGTAGTTTGAACGTTTCTAGAACTAGTTATGCTATCGGGGTAGCGCGTTCAGAACATCGATTAAAATTAACTGATATCCACTAAGGGTGTAACCAACAGTGGGCCGAAGTCAAGAATTGCTGAACGTAGCTATATTATGCCTTAGATGGATTATTCTTCGCAGAATGACAGAAATAAGAAATCGGGCAGTAAGCCTCAACACTGCAAAACAATAGGAAAATGTTAGTTCTTAGGGTAAGATGTTTTCGATGATTATTCCTCAACAACGTGACATATCATAGCCATATTGTTTTAGTACTATCCACAACATCATGGCCATTATCACAGAGTGGATTTTGTCGAAGATCGCAGGGGTCTTGGGGGAATTAGCGAATAAATCTAGTAAAACTGAATCACTAAGCTTCGCGCCTCCTTCGGCTACGCTCAGCAATATTCTACGGTGCTAGAACTTTGAAAATGGTTCCAGCTTTTCGACACTACACGTCGCTCTTTCTGTCTGGAGGCTAAAAAGTTTGCCACATGTGGGAGGGAAATAAAATGTAGGAATAGCATTAAAAACCCAAATATTTTTAAAGCATCAGAAAGTTAATGTTCTATTTGTTATCAAATGTATGCATTTCTTTCTTCGAGTCTAAGAACTCAAGAAGTTACTTCAGCTTCAGTTGGAGTGCTGAATTTAACTGATTGGGATGCATTCGTAAATGACAAACTCGTTGCACGAGTTTTCGTAAGAAAATTGGAATGCGGTTGTTTAGTGCTATCATTGGCTATCAGTTTCTTTTGCCTTTACGAACAACTTCAGTTTATTTAGTTTCGTCGCCTAGGAGACAAGTTTGTATACAATTTGCGTCTGTTGCTATTTTTCTGGGGAGAATTTTTTGTAGATACTCAATATAAAATTAACAGGATTTTTAAAAGAAAGAGTGGCCATAATTAAAGTGCACAGATTATAAATTTAGAAATTTCAACTTCAGAAGTTCAAATTTCGCTAATAACGGTTTAAATCAACATCAATCTCAACACTAAAATATGCATTTTTGAATTTACTGAAATGAGAAATGCATGAAAATGATTAGCTTTGAAAAATTATGTATCTTCGTTGCAGTTTCTAACGTATCCATGAATTTCCTCCTCGAAAAAATAATGTTTGCAGCTTCTGCAAACGTAAAATACTTTTCATAGCAACATTACTTTTCCATAACAACAGACGCCATTTCAAAACAAAAACAACGTGCAGCAAGTGTATCTTCTCAACAACTGCATGAACCTGGTCCGTGCTCAGTTTACTTAGTTTGAAATTAACCGCACTCAGTTTTGTATACGGACTCTCTAGTTTATAAACTGAATGCACTCAGTTTCCTTTACGAACACCTTAGATGGAAACTAGCAACAGCGGATTCTATTACTGTGGTAACTGTGTTAAACAATATGACATGCATTATTCATTTTAAGCGGAGATATATTAAAGTATTGAATGTAGATTTCGTTGATACAAATAAGAATTGATTGCCAACTTAAATAAATAAATAAATAAAAGATCCAATCATTCCAGTCAAAAAGGGGGGTCCCAAATCAAGAAATGCTCTTGTTGTATTTCGTAGAAATGTTTTGCTACTAGAAAAAATTTCCTCTCTTAGAGAATTTATTAAAGTATACTGAAAGAAAGGTTTTAATAAAACATTTATTGAATTGATTAATGTCTAATCAATGCAATCATGTTGGGCGGTGAAAAAGTACTCCCTTTTTCGGTCGCAATAAAAGTTCCAAGCATCCACTAGAGTAGAAAGCTTCTAACTTAAGTAAGCCAATAGTTCCAGTTTTTCAAATTTTTATAAACTGAGAGGGTATGCATAAAAAGGTCCCTCTATGACAGATATCTGCCCCGGGCCCAACATTGGCTTAGTCGGGCTCTGCAAATAGCAAAGCCGAAAAACCTACTATATTACAAAATGGAAGAAACAGAAAAAGAGCGATTAGAAATTATTAAGTGTGTGACAAAGAAAAGCAAGCATTTTGCAATGCCACTGAAACAATGAAGTAGGGTAAAATGGTCATTTAACTTATTAAATTTTTTTTAATTTAGAGCAGAATAGTGGTGTTAAAATTAATTACGATACATGATAAACTGCATCGTTCACTCCACCTCTAAAATTAGTTAAAAATAAAGAAATGCAATGTATTAAAACTATTTTGCTAGGTCTCTCATCTCTGCAAGGATATTTCGGAAGCTGATTAAAGCAACTTCAGAAAACTCCGCCTAACTTTCTTTCCTCCTTTTACTAGTAAAGAAGCTCTATTTTTCAATCGATAACTAATCATCGTACTCATTAAAATCTGGCAGATTTTTTACGGCCATTGTTCGTCTATACTGCCCTGTCACGAAGACATCATTATGTATGGTTAGAGCTTTATTGTAGCGAAAGAAGAAATGATGACCGGGGCAGACGAAAATGAAATTATTTTTTTAAATAGGATTTTTAGGCAACAATACGTAATAATTAAATGCCATCAGTGGTCATTAGTAAATGCCTGATAGTTACGTGGTCGTTAAATTAATCGGATTACTTATTACGCTTTTGTTGAGGTGAGTTTACTTCTTTCAGTTACAGGGAAAAAAGAAGTAAAATTACACTTTTTGGATCAATGATGTATTATATTATGCATATGTTTAATGTTCGACAACAAAACTTACTTATGATGGATTCATGCTATTTTTAAGAACGAAATTGTTTTGCAAAGTGATTTTGAATGCTTGAGTGTTTTGTGTTATAGCAAGCCTACACGGAATTCATCTGCCTACAGGCAGGTGGCTTGGACAGAGGTTTAAGGGGGTTTTACGTGTGCATTCACGTTACATCAGGAGAAAACCGAGCAAAACGCCAGACCGTTAAATCGACAGCCGCGAAGCAGACCCGAACGCAGGACCTT
Source organism: Cheiracanthium punctorium (assembly GCA_038373885.1). Classification (NCBI taxonomy): domain Eukaryota; kingdom Metazoa; phylum Arthropoda; class Arachnida; order Araneae; family Cheiracanthiidae; genus Cheiracanthium; species Cheiracanthium punctorium. The sequence goes on from JAWZYV010010633.1 coordinate 223,471, forward strand.
CAAACTTGAGCCATCTGCCATTATCAGTGTCTTATTCACTCGGCCATGGTGGTGGGTATCCAAAGGTGGTGGGTACCCAACTAATAAAAAAATTGGTCTCCAAAAAATTCCAGATGGTTCTTCATAAGCTGCTTTACACACTGCAATAAGCGAAAAAGCTGTGGCTTTTGTGAAAGTTTCAGGAAAAAGTCTTAAATATGGATCTGAGCTGCAAGATTTTACTGAAGAGACCGAAAAATTTCTGGGTGAGCTAAGGGTCATTATTCTTTTAATAAATCGGATCAAGTTTGAAGTTTATTTCTGGTGGATTTCATTTGAAATAAAGATACGGTTAGTGGTGAAAACAATTATGGTGGTGTATATCAAAGAACGTGAGTGAAGAATGAAGTGGTGTTTATCGAAGAAAAAAATATCTGTTTTTAGTCTTGGTACACAAATTGAAATAAACTAATAAAAATTTGGTCTTCAAAAAATTCCAGATGGTTCTTCATAAGCTGCTTTACACACTGCAATAAGCGAAAAAGCTGTGGCTTTTGTGAAATTTTCAGGAAAAAGTCTTAAATATGGATCTGAGCTGCAAGGTTTTTCGAAGAGTGACACGCTTTGTGAAAGATTTTTAAGAATTTTTTCTAAAAGTTTTGAAACTTATACAGATTGATCGTTTATTTCAGTATGTAGTACAGCTTGTAAAGAGGCAGGTTCAAAATTACATGATTTTTTTTTAACAACACCGTTAAAATTAGTTTTTGTAAGTAATAATGTTCGTTTGTTGTCTTGGAGTAGCGCAGTCTGTTAAGAACACCAAATGTGAAGGAGCGCTGTGTCGTGCTGCAGCACTTTTAAGATGGCAACCTCTGCTTGACGGGACTGCTTTGGGGCCAGTGAGCATTTAACGGGAGCTAACACACATAAAACCTGTTTTGGTTCCAACTTCCACCATGTTCAAACGATATCTTTGGGGTGTCAATCCAATTGTCAGGTCTCTCATCTGGAATCAGTTCAAAACTAGAAGACCTCTTTATACAGGGAAGCGTTGGTTGACAGACAAACTGAATCATTAACCCTACAATGCATGATTTTTTTAAATGGCTGAAAATAAAATTGTAGCTTTGTTTTGGCTTACTTATGCTTGGAAAAATATTTTTAAAAAATTTCAGCTTGTAGTTTCCCAGAAAAATCATGAAAAATATTCAAATCCGAAAAATTAGAGTGCCCACTCTATAGATCTCATAAAACAAAAGAAAGTAATATAGCCTGATTCTACATTATTTAATCGTAATACTACTATTTTTAATAGTTTTGTATTCATTTTCATTTAGTAATGAAAATTAGAAGCAATCAAAAATGCGGACAAAAATTGGTTCAGTGAACTGGATGCACGTGCTGTGAATTCATGCTTGTTTGCTCTAAAAACAATGTTACTATACACTTTTAAAAACTAAAATTTATTTCCGTGTGGTCTTATATTTATTTTAAATGCATATTTCAGACAAAAACTACAAAATTTTCTTTTTATTACGGAAAAATGTGAGCGTAGTCAATTGGCAACAGTATGCACTCGAGGGTTAATATTTTTCAACTTTAACAAGATCACTATCAAATAAATAAAGGCTGGCGTTTAAAGGTTAAGAACTTTGTAAAACAGAGCAAATAAATGCAAATATTCTAGTAAGATCGGTTTGTGTTACAAAAGCTACATCCTTCTTCAGCCGCGAAAAAAGCTCCACAATCCATACAGGCAGAAAACTGTTATTTACAACATTCTTGCTTAGTTTTAACTTTTGAACTTTGTTAGAAAGTTGATAGAATACTTAATTTCTGAAATTGACAAACTCCGGGTTTCTTTATAATATATTTCTGCACAGTCCGAACAATCGGTTTCCATTAGAACAAACAAAAGTGAAGAAGCTTCGACTTTGGTCAGCGCTTGTGAGGGTGACAACCTTTGTCGCCAGCTCAACTGTTGGACAGTGTACGCTAAAGGGAGCTAGTGCAAGCAAAATCTGTTCGTGGCTTTAACGTCATGTTGAAATCATACTTCAGATTTTATTTGTGATTAAGCTTCACGTGGGCTATCTGCCTAAGGGGGAAGGGGGGGGGGCTTTTTACGGGGTTCGATCACATATACGCATCACATGTGGAAAAAACCGCACAGAACTCCAAACCATTAGATCCACAGTCGTTAGGCTAGCCCGAACCCAGGACTTCCATATTTCGGCCATTTACCATATTCAGCATCTTATGTAGTCGGCCATGGTCGGCCATGAAATGATAAATCAGGGATGCCAATACAGGTTTCAGGTCTCTCATCGGTAATTGGCTCGAAATTTGGAGACCTTGAAGGCGTAGTCGTAGCACAGCGTAGTCGTAACACAGCGTAGCAGCGAAGCACAGCGTAGTCGTAGCACAGCGTAGTCGTAGCACAGCGTAGTAGGCACAGCGTAGTCGTAGCACAGCGTAGTAGGCACAGAGTAGTCATAAACCTTAAAGATCAGCTCCATCTTGCAGACAACAACAGCAGTCAAAAATAGAGGCATTATGACTAAACACATGCACACCACGAGGACATTAGTGTCTTAGACGCCAAGACACGTGAATATGCGCATACGCACACACATATACATAAATGCCGATCTGTCTTATTTTGCCGTCTTAATTTTTTAGTATTCTAATCATCTCACATTATCTCTTCCTTGGCACAATGGGAGAATGTTTTCGTGGCAGCGCACGCTAACTCCGGCAAAAAAAAGAATGATGATGATTGAAGCCCCGTGAGGTGAATATATAACCAGGTCTTTCCTCTTATAGAGCACTTGCCATTGTATATGAGATGGTCTCTGCTCCAGACGTACTGCTACAATTAGCCTTTTCGGAATGGTTCGTGGTGCAGTGGCAGAAAAATAAACAGAACAGTAAGAGGGAAGACCATTGTACCAGCGAGAGATCCTGTTCAAATATTTATTATTTTCGTATCGATCATTGTTGAGATTTTTAATGTTGGTTATGAGTCTGAATGTTTATTTATTGGACTAGAAGTCAAAGCCCGTTGTGGAGACAATTGCAACGGGCGCTAGAAAAAACAGAACGTTTCACTAAAATATGTCTACACTCAATATATTTAATCTTCGTCTACCTAAAAAAGTAACTTCCTGTTGAATTTTTATTATAGACCCAAGTCGAATTTCATGCTAATCTGGAAACGCTTGGAAACTTTTCGCATTCGAACGATTTCGTTTGGTGTAAACAGCTCTTCTTATACCAATGCTTCATGCAGACGATTATTTTGATTAAAAAAAATAAACTATGTTATCTCGAAAAACTGTTTTCAACGAATTGGAATCGCAACTTTCTCTTCAAAGCTTGATGACCGTTAGTTCAGTATGACGTCATGTCAGTTGCGACTGCAAATTTTGTCAAGCAAATGATTCACATTTTTTATTCTAGGAAATAAAGCTGAAAAAAAAAACCGCTTAAAAATTAGGGAATGGATGAATTTTCAGATTTTAAAATAGCACCGTTTGTTTTCTATATTTTATGAATAATTATGAAATTTTCAAGTGGATCGTAGAAACGGTGTAGACGTTATTAGGCTTTATATGCTTAACTTTTTAATCTTTTTTGGAATAATGGCGGTAAAGGTTTTATCCTCGAGTGGTTGCCCGGAATTGTTAGAGATTCAGTGAGTCATAGATCAGCGTAACTATATAGTAGGATTATTTTTTTAATCTGATTATATCACACGTACCAGAAAGTAACGTTGCCTTTTCGTATGTCAATATTGCTTTTCAAGCATTCGCTGCCTGAGCAATTACAGGTATGCATTTCAATGTGAAGTTAATAGTTTTTACAATTGTTATATATCTTTTTTTTTATAAATTTGTTTTTGTTGCAACATTATTTATGAATACCTTGGTTAGAAAAAAAATAGCAATATATATATAAATATTTTGTAATAAAATTAATCATATATGAGACGTCAGATAATTCAGTAAAGTTCCACAGTTAAGGCAGGTAAAACGGTTTATTAAACATCATCATTAAGTTACAATATAGGGTGAGAAGGGGAGACGGGAGACGGGTACAAAAATCAGCGTGGACTCATTAAGCAGTCCCAGTGGCAGAAGTCTCTCGATTTTCGATGTGCGGGAGTATTTACGCTTACCACACCACGTGGTTTGCGAAGACATAACTCCGCCTCTCTCTTATCTCTGATCGAACCACACACATTTACCAACATGACCCGCATCCGGGGCTACAAAGGCGTGGGGACACGTGTACACTAAAAAGAACACAGATTCAAGGATCTTGTATCTGGCAACTAACTAAAGAAAGAAAACATAGCTCCAGAGCGCGCGTGGCAAGTTTGACAGGAAAGCAAAACTTAGAGTAAAAGTACCGCTTGAACAATACCCGAACTAGTAAAACCCAAATTACCTTTTTAAACATTACATATATATTCCAAAACGTTGAAGGTAGTCGAAACCAGGCAGCGCTGTTGAATAATACTGTACACCAGGGCCGTAACCAGAGGGGGGCTATGGGGGCTGAGCCCTACCTAGCAGGCTTTCAGCCCCCCCCTAAGATTTTCAAAAAAATTGTAAATTTATGGATAAATACTAATGTTTAGAAATGAATGATTTTTAACAATCGTTAAATTTTACATCATTAAAAATAACCATATTGTTTTGGGGGAATTTCTTATCACAATTGCTAGACTTCTATATATATACAGTTAATTATTTTGCTGCTCTTGGTTGCGCGTAGCATCGGATCTTGGATTTCTCCGAGACTGCCACGCAAAGCTTTCGAGTGGCAGTAAAAACTTAAAAATTTCAACGTGTTCATGTTTGCATTCAAAATGGCGGCGAACATTTTCAACATTTGCTGTGAAGACTGATACTGTAAAAAATTGGAATTCAATTATGTTTTTCAAAAATAAAATGATCACAGGATTAAGTAACGTGTGTCTTCGTTTCTGTTTTACCTCACACATAAAGTTGTAACAGTCCTCAACGGTGCTCGAAATCGTATAGTTGCCACATTCGTCAGATTTAAAGGTAATAAGAAAAAACAACGGGCACTCTTTTAAACTGATCGCTCTGTGTAATATTTATATTTTGCTTTATCATACATATTTAAAATGAAACATAAATAAAACGGATTTTTCAGTAAATTTTCATTTGAATAATTTTCATGCAATCTCAATGAAAAATTTATTAACATAATGAATGTTAAATATTTTTAAAATACGGCGTTTTGTGAAACAAATACTCTAAAAAAAATGTACAAATTGAAAAACAGTCTCTTCCCTCGCCCCTCGATTACTAATACTTATATTCTGTCTATATACAGAAGGTCAGCCCCCCTAACTAGATTCAAAGCCCTACCTAACATTTCATCCTGGTTACGGCCCTGCTGTACACAAGGTGAGATCAAATCTGAGAATCTGTATCCGAATCCGATTGCGAAGATAAGGAAAGTTGTGTAGTTTGAAAAGATGTGTTTGGTCGTTTTCAAGAATATGGAAACGTAGAATGTAGTGTGTCCAGGCCGGTAAAGATTGGGAAGACGACTTTTTTAAGTGGCAGCGTGTTGTAAGGGGACATGATAATACATAGTGTATTCAAACTGAAGTGTAAAAATTCAGATTAATTATGTATAATGAGAAAAAAATTTCCACATCTTTTTTTCAAGGGCGGGCACTTGCCGTACTATTACTCGCCAGAACAAAGGGCCGAAGTCTTTGTTATTTTATTATAATGGACCCAATCAGCGACCAGCATTGCCCCATATGAGGGGAAGGTTAAATTAAAAACCAAATCTTGATCCCCCTTCCCCCACCATCTTGGTCCCAGCCTATATAATTGTAGAGAGTGGAGGATTAGCTACCATACAATATAGGGTGGCTTGAATTCTACTTTCTTAAATCCATCTCAATATGTTAAAAAAAAATACACTGCAGAACCTCTGTATATCAAATCTGTTTATCTGGAAATCCCTCATATCTCGAAATTTCTGAAATTCCCTGCATTTACAACCTAAATTCAAAGTATTTTTTCATGTAATTTCGGATAGCGTAAATCACAAAAATTGATGCCCAAAGACCACCTTTCACTAACAAAAGACTTTGCATAGTTGCATACGGACTCTCCTAAAGCGAAAACGAAAGAAGCAGAAAAGGTCGTAAAACGCTCAACATCGTTTCTGAAATCTCTGGAAAATGTTGGTCACGGATGATTCGCAGCTTTCGTTAACCTTGGACAGCTGATATAGAAACAAAGAAAGCCAGACGCTGAAAAGATTGTTTTTGTTGCAAAAAGTAAAAATGCACTTTCACAGCCGGGCCGAACAAACTTGGCGCCCTAGGCAAAGGATTTTAATGCCACCCCTTTAAAACAAACGCTCTCCAAGAAGCACCGCTCTGGCAAAACCGTATCCCTTCCGTACCACTAAAAAAAATGGCTTGTTGATTCAACAAAATATTGATTGGCTCTATTCCAAACAAATGTATTTTGTTTATTGAATATTTTGTTAATTTATCAAAAATGTTGTTAAACCAACAAAACTATTCGGTTGCAATAGCGCCAATAAACTTTTGTTGAATTTTACAAAGCATTTTTGCCGTGCTTTAGTTACGCCACCAATATTAAGGCGGCAAAGTTGTCAAACTGGGTAAAACAATTTTAACAAACGATATAATTTACTATCTATTTCTAGTCGACTTTGCAAAATTACACAAACCCAGTTGGTAAAAGTAAGAAGTTGGTAAAATAGTTGATAAAAAAATACATGTTGGTAAAAACCGATATTTGACTTGGCAGTTTATTCACATCTCTGTCCCTCTTAAAAAAGTCTTACCAATAGCCCTGCATGAATGTTACGATCGTACATCATATCTGCTATCATACCATCTATTTTTTTAAACGAAAGAATTTGAAATTCATTGTTAAATAGCAAATTTTTTTTTAACTGTCAGCAATTAAAACCTCTATAGTTCGAAACCTCATTTTCTCGAATTTCTTTTCTTACCCACGAGATTTGAAACAAACTGGTTCTACTGTATTATAAAAAAGAGATTTAAAAGTGTAAATAAAAAGGCATATTTTCTTAGTTTTACTAACATTTAAATAATGCACGGCAATTACAAATTCAATGTCACTTTTATCGCTTTTGATCTGACATTTCAAAACGACAAAAGAATTATCCTCATCCCTATCACAAAGAAAAAATCCTTAAATTCCAACCTTTTACTATGCAAATTCCCTCCGCACAAGTTTACCCAAAACGAAAACATCAGAGACATTTTCTGCGGCTATTTTGGATAGTAAAAACCGCACCAATATCCAATTATTTATACTGTAACAGACAATCCTCAAAACGCTTCCTCCTTCTTTAAGAACAAAAGCCTGACAACGGCAGTGGTATGGAAGCTGCCAAAACGGAATGACAAAATTTTTATCTTTTTATTCTCTTTCCCTGTTGCCAGAACTGCGAGAATCATTATAATGTTTCTTTTTTACTCTCGCATTTCCTTCTGTAGTTATAGAAAAGATCGGATGCATTGATTTCGGATCGAGATTAACAGGGAAAGAAAAAAAAAACGAGATTGAGTCTTTTGTCACCAGAAGTTAGTTCCATGGTGTTCTTTTCATTTCTTTTTTTTCTTGTTTTCCTGTCTCATATTTAAGAATAATACGTCTATAATTGGAAAGGATAAAGAACCCGTGAGGTATAATTTTCTTCGCCTGTTTGTAGATATATAGATATAAAAATGAAACAAAGTTAATCCAAAAAGATAAACTAATCCAGTTTTTATTTCTTAATTTTTTTCTTTCATTCCAAGTGGAAACTACTGTAATGCTTAATTGCAGATGATTGAAAGATCTGGATTCATGGCCGTTCTCAATGACAACATTCTGCTGTAGTTGTTTGCTATTTAACGATGAATGTTAAATTTCTGAGAATTTTATTGTAGACGTCAGAAGAATGTGCCTTTCTACTAGCGAATTGCAAAAAACTATCATCTATAAAAGAGAAGCAGCCGTCCCTGCAGTGTTTCAGTCAGTTGAGGTTCGGATCCCATATGAACCATGAGTGCCCATGCCTATGGGCAGGGGAGGCATAGCTCCCCACCGTAGCTTCCATATTACTGTTATGATTTACGTACTGGTATAACGTAGAAGTGGTTCAACACTAAAATACATTATCTTTCTGGGGGCAAGACCCTTTACTTGACTTCCCCTTACAAACAATCATGCGGTCGCCCATGATAGGATCACCGAAAGTGAAGCAGAATCGACTTTAGTCACTGCTTGGGAGGGTGACAACTTCTTCTGGACTGGACTGCTTGTTGGACCTTGGACGTTAAAGAGAACTGGTGACAGGGATCTTGCTAAAGGGGTGTAGAAGGGAAGTCTCACACGCATAATTCTATCAAACTTGGCACAACTATTGTAGATACCTTGTTGTCAAAAACTTGGTAAAAAAAAATTAACAAAAACTATAATTTATTTCTATTTCTAAAACACTTGTCAAAATTACGCGAACCCATTTGGCAAAAGTAAAAAGTTGGTAATATAGTTGATAAAATAATAAATAAGTGGGTAAAAACCGATATGTGACTTGGCAATTTATCAACACCCCCCCCCCTCTAAAAAAGTCTTAGCAAGGGCTCCGGCTGGTACACGATACATCAGGACTTGCTAATTCCAAGCGACTTCCAAGCGGCGATCTCTCTTCTGAAATTGGTTCAAAATTTAGGAGACCTAGAGGTAAGGTTGTCTTTCTACCACCGGGGCTCAGTAAAATGGAAGAATAACAAGGGAATAATGGAAGAATGTCTAAGAACGGGGAATCCATTTCAGCCATCGTCGTTCTATACGGAGGATCAGGAGCCGCCACATGTGGCCAGCCAGAGGACATCAGCAGCAACAAACAACAACATGAGAAGAAGCTTGAGACTAAATACAGTCAGTCCATCACGTACCAAGAAAAAAAACCAAGTTCTTGTAGACATGTACTGTTGTCAGCTGACGAAAGACACATCATAATTATGCAGTTCTGGGTGCCTGTTTCGGCTGAGACTATATTTCATTTTTTAATTGTTAAAACAAACAGAAGAATTTCTTTAGAATAAACAAGGAAACTTTCTTGCTTAAAACATAGCTGAAGCTTCTTTGAAAGTCCCAAATGAGCGCAAAGTGCAACTGAGGATGTTGACGAAATCTTTTTGCATTCGAAAAAGGAAGCTTACTTCTTCCTGTAACTCTAGGGGGCTCTAATTTGGGCTACTAATGGCCGTATTCACCGAAAATTAAACCGGTGAGTTAAATCAGCAGAGAAATTTACATATTTTTAAGATTAGCAGAGGAAATGGTATATTCACCATCACCATGCCAAATACAAGGGTTACTACATTTACCCATTGTCTCTCAGAGTCAAACCAATCGTTCGGGTTACCGGACTTTAGGAGTCATGGCGTTTGGTGAATACCGCCACAGTAAAAAACTAAAGAACTTGCCATTTTTAAAACACGTCTGTTCGGACATATCTTTGTTAACATGGTTGCCGGGCAGACTTTTGTCATGGGGGCACCTTTAATATATAAGGTGAGTCTGAAAAAGTGGCCAAAACTTTATGGGGCGATAGAACACATCTATATGAGCAAATTTCGTCATGAAATTTCGTCAGTATGGGCCTAAAGCAAACGGCGGGCCGCTAGGTGCCTTTGCAAATGGTGTGAGAAGTTGATCGAAACACAAGGGATGAGAAGTTAGAAAGCAGTTTTCCACAGGCGCATTTAAAGAACGAAAGGATCAAAAATTTTAAACCCGTGGACAGTTGAAACATCTGAGAGTGTGCAGAGGTGGCTACTTTCGCCTTCCCCCTACCCCTGCCCTCACAAATTTCCGTCTTTTTTCCTCATAGCAAATCCATGATTTCTGTAACCCTTTTTCCAGATAGCCACCAGAAAGAAAATACCTTTGGATGCGAGGACAGACCCTTTCATACCATTTATAATGCCAGCTTTCGGCGTTCAGTTTCCATGTCCAAAGCCACCTAGCGGTTCACCGTTTGCGTTCCTCCCATATTTTCTATGATGAAATTTGCTCGCGTTCTATAACCCCATAAAGCTTTGGTCACTTTTTCAGACTCATCCTGTTTATCCACTCAGTCTACGAAAATTAAAAATCCTGGAACTGCAGGCTTCAGCGTGGTAGCTACTGGCTGGCAGGATAGGTGAGTGGCAGGGATGCAGTCTTCAAACAGGTGCCTGCTGCAGACTTTGTATTACTTATATTCCTAGAAAATAAGTCTTGGAGGGGGGGGGGGGCGCAAAATTTAAATTTTGCCAGGAGCGCTCATGGTCCTGGTTTCACCTCTGACAGGTTTACTTACTTAAGTTCTAGGCTACTCTCGTGAATGCTTCGAACTTTTTGCAACTGAAAAAAGGCGAACCCTTAGTACTGCCTATAGTGAAGGTGGGCGATGAAGATAAAGCTTTTGGAGAACTTCTGTGATCGCATAGCTGGTAAACGTTACATACGCAATACCCTGGAACGCTGCACTTTAAAATGAAAAATAAATCAGTATAGACTTCCAATGTAGTTTTATTGAAACATAATAAAGGATTATTTTAACGGTAGATGGCAGCATACGAAAAACAAGCGTGAACTTTTTAGGCCGAGACAAAAGCCTTAAGTGAATGAAAACAGTATGAGAATACAGAAAGCCAACCTCGAGATAGAAATGAGAGCTAGAAAGAATGGATGCTAGATAAATCGTCATATTGAAAAAATAAAAAGATCGTTAAAGGTTAATGCAAGTTTACCAAAGTTTAAATGTGAGTTGCCAAAGAAAAGTTGTAACATGAGAAATATTATGGAAACCCCGTGGGAACGGGATGAAATGAGGAATCCTCGGGCAGAAAGACGTCGCTAAATACAGTGCAAAAGTTAAAGCCAAAGTAATTTAAGAAACACAATTAAAATAATAACGTACAGAGATTGGAATTTAAAAATGGTAAGGATTATTAAATTCATAATAAGGAAAGGAAAATCAAAAGTAATTATAAATATGTGATGAACTCTGGATCACACCACCCAACAGGATTATATTGACCTGGCATTCTTGATTTTACTCTATATGTTTTACTAAAATCTTTTTAGTAAAGTTAAAATAGTAAAGTTAATATAGTAAAGTTAAAATAGTTCAATAACTTATTTTAGAGAATTGTTGAAGCAGATAGAGAGAGGAAAAATTTTTCCTAGAAAAACCACATTTCTACAAAATACAGTTGGAACATTCTTGATTCAGGGTGAACATACCCTTTCACTGGGGTACGGGACAGATGCCCCGCTTGCCTCTGCTTTATTCAGGATCTACTGCTGGCACAGTCATATAAATTTATTTTCACATTTCCTTTCGATTCAATTTGCACACAAAGTCTGTTGTTCTGTCGCAACAAAGAAATAATAATGAAATCCGAGATTTAACTTGCAGCATTTTACACAAAGCCAACAATGCCGTAAGTTAGAACTCTTATCTACTATCATTTTTTTTCCCTATGAAGTAGTATGTCTTGCTCTCAATTGCAACCCTAATCCACAATTCAAGCTCATGTGCTCTCACTGGCGTTATACTTACGCCCGTCAATTATCGCTTCCTGCCTGCTTCTTGATGCCGGTCGAACGAATCAGAAGTTTATTACCTCTTAATTAAGAAGGTCATTAATGAAAGGGTGGAAATCGGACTTCTTTGTTCTCCAGATTATACTTTAGAAACATCTAGAAGTCTGCGTAAAGCTATATTGAGACAAGAATCTACGTTCTTGAGCTGTCATTCATGAAATTCTCGCAAAAGACCTTGCCCGACCAGTAATTAAGCGGTTTTGTTCGCAGCGAAAAGTGGGAGATCGAATGTTTCATAATCCTGGAAACTTGACTGTTTGGAATTTTGGAAGTTTTGTAACGTAAATACAAGCTATAGCATGCCTTAAGGCAGGTTTGAGAAGGATCCTGTGACCCCAAACCCAACTTCCTACCCCCTAGCCCCAAAAGAAAAAAATCAGTATTTTCGCCCCATAACATTTTTTAGTGTAGAAATAATATAATAAAATTTACTATAGGTCGCATATACAAAACCTTATAATAAAATTTCTATCCAATTCCGCCTCACCCAAAGCTTTGAACGAGGGGACCCCTCCCCCCTTTCTGGGGCCTGGCTATAGACTCAGCTTTACCAGGATTCGGGCGGATCCTGAATTTGCTAAAATTCCGAAACTTTTGAAATATTGTCCTAAATGGTTTGATATTTCAAAAAAGGATCCTATTTTTTATAAATACGGAAAGAAGTTCTCTCTAGTATCTCAAATAGTAGGACATTTTAGGACAATTTTTCAAAACTTCGGAGTTTTAGCATATTAAGAACCCGTACGAGTCCTACTTTGCAGTTTATCAAGAAGGCATTTTATCTTTTGGATGGTATAATCTTAATGTTGTATGCATTATTAAATACAGTCTACACTCGCTTTCACGAACTCGTAGGGACCACTCAAATAGTTCGAATAAAATAGAATCTTAAAATCTTCTATGAGAATGTATTCAGGAGAACTCTTCAATTCGTAAAATCACAAGTGTTTGTAAATACGAGGGTTGACTGTAAATACCTATGACTTCAGGTATTATTTTAACTACTAAATGCTATCTTCAATGACAGCGTTTGTTTTCTACTAACTACAAAGGCTTTAATGTTCGTTTTAATAAAGTTATAATGGAGTAAGACAGATTATTGATCCTTCACAAAGACTAACTCCAACATTGAAATTAAATCTGCAATCTTAATAAAGTGCCTTAAAATAATGTTTAATAAGTGATTATTAAACATTATACTAAGAAGGAAATTTCCAATTAATAAAGGTTCATTTATGTGTTATATTTATTTCCTTTATAATGATAAACCTGTGCCGTGCAATCTGTCTGAAGATGCTGTTTATATCTGTTAAATTGAAAAAATTGATAGCTGTTTTCTGATGAAGCTTCCATGCTGGTCTTTAAATATTCTAAACGAAACATCTACCTTCATAGGCACACCTTTCTGCTTATCAATATCAAACCCTGCATACAAAAATCCAGAGGGGCACTTGCGTCCCCTGGATTTTTGTATGCAGGGTTTTCCCTTGCTTTTTTGTTCTTTTCAACAAGTAGTCTTTGCCCTCCCCTGGGGTAGTCTTTGCCCCCCCCCCAGGGAAATATTCTGGCGGCATCCATGTTTGTAGAACATAGTTCCTTTTTACTCGGGATATACATACAGGATACAGTCGCAAAATCTGTGTTACGAAATCGGTTACGAGTAACACGTAACGTGAAGCAACATTTCTTTGTTTGTTTCATAGGAGTATATATGTTTTGATCTCAATTACGCACCGCTGATCTACCTACCTTCTCAGCAAGCGCATGTGCTCGCACTAACCCATAACACACCGACCAATTAGCGCTTCCTGCCAGTGCCTCAAGACTACGGGGTCGCCGAGTCAGAAGTTTACCTGGCAATTAAGGGAAGGCCATTAATTAAGTGCTTTACGAACAACACATCGGTAACCGCTCTGAGTGCGAGAGTAGTCGGAAACAATGGATCTCGCGAGGGGAAGTAACCCGTGGCCGACGTGTTTTGGGAACGTGAAGATATACCGCGCGCGCGAAATAACAAAAAGGTGGCACTTGCAGGAGTGACGTAAATGAGCAGAGAGAGGTGGCGTTATGGGCGATCCGTGACCGTAACCGAATGAGGGTTTGGTTTCAAGTTGGCGAATTGTTCGAGCATTAGTGTTAATTGGAATTTTTTTTCATGCATTTGCTTCCTCTGAAGGAACTAAGAAATCGCAGACTTTACTTATCAATTTCATTTTTTATTTATGTATTTTGTGTGTATGTGATTGAGCGACAGGTGTGCCAACTAAACCAAATAAAAACAAAACTGTAGGATAACTACGTATGACGTCACTTTTCTAAAGCTAGTTCTGTTTAACAAGTAGAAAGAAAAAATGGCAAAATTAACAAACAAACACCCAGCTCCATTGAACAAGCATGTTTGGCTCATTTTATGTTCGACAAACTGAGGGAAGGCTGTGAAATACCTTACTTGGGTATATCTCCACCGGTTCCATTAGTTGTGAAGGCAAACACTTGTATTAAGAGACAACTATGCTGTCACTGTAATGAAACAGCAACTGATATAAAAAAATACAAGGGCAGAGGCTATTTTTCATTCGAAGATAAAAATATATATGTTCTTTTGTGTGTTAGGAATAGGGTGGGGCTTAATAATTGTTTTTCTTATGGAAAACTAGGCATAAGAAGATATTCCAGTCACTGCAATCCTTTTTCCTCTACATCTATCAAAGTGTGATAAACCAGATTTACTTCCAATGCAAACCACCAACCAACCACTTAATGTTTTCTTTCCACTTCCAGCTCTGTCCTGTAAATCATACACGCTTTCAGTTTTAGTCAGGTGAGATCATTCATCTTTTAAACGCTAGGACAGGCATAGAATAAAATATTTTAACAAATGCTGACTCTGGCGAGGAAATGGAATAGTCTAGGTCTGGTGTTGGACATACCTTAACTCCTAGTAGATGATACACCTGAATCTTTTATCTAGTGAATCGCCTTAAGTATCAGACTTTTAGATAGGCCTCCACTAGATAGTGACACAAAACTTTTGGGTCCATTATGCATTTCTGGACTACATGTCTCGACGGCGAGTGCAATTTGGAAGTACGTTGTGGCCAGTGTGCTCATTTACAACTTCATCGATATATTTTAAAGAAAAAATGGCGCATAACTCCACTGCATATGGATGCAATTCATGATTTGTGAAAGGTTCTGATTTCGTAGCAGATTGCTTTGTTCCACATGTTTAAAACCTAATTTTTACAAATGAAGTCTATTTCAATGTATTCATATATGTGATGTAGGTCACATATTAATGATTAATTCTCATTTACTTTGTGCTTCTTAAATTTAATCTATTTAAAATCATGCATTCTAACTTATTTTTCCGTTCTCATTTTTCCTTTACTTTGGCTTTTAAATTCGCATTTAGCGTCTTCCCGTATGCAGTATTCTTTTAATTGTTCATTTTTTTCATCAGAACGCCGTTGCCATCTGGACTAAAAATAGATTCGGTTACGTCAAATTTGCAATCGCAGCGGATTTTGATTCCCCCTCTTTTGGCACCTTGTTGTCATTAATTATTTTTGATGCCCTGCTCCATCTTTAAAATTACTTCTTCGTGGCTTCATTACTTTAATTTTATTGGATTAAATTTTACGGTTGCTCTGCAATTGGCGTTCGTTATCTCGGCCAAGTTATGTTCTTGCCAATGTCAAGTTATATTTAGTCATTCTGTTTAGTCATTCTATAAGCCTTAATACTACTGTTCTTCTAGGACGTATTGTTTATCTGGCCGCCACCAGCCGTTATTTGTATTATTTTTTTCCAATAGAAGTGTTTCAATAAACAGTTTTTTAAAGTATCTTACGTCTTTATCACTCTTACTATTGAAGTGTTTTAATTTAATGTACCTTTGTTTTTACTTATTCTCAACGCCTTATAATGTTCGTAATTTTAAAATTGCCAAAGCAATAACTCCGTTACAACATCCAGTAACCCTTGGCTATATTCGAATAGTGAAATTGCGATTTCCATTCGAATAACAAAATCGCGAATGCTATTTGAATAATGAAAATCGGGAATACTATTCAAATAGTGAAATAGTGAATACTATAGAAATCGCACACACTATTCGAATATTAAAATCGAGGATTTTCACTGTTTGATTAATCAATTATTGATTCTATTCCAAGTCGAAATCGATTATAAAAATCATTCGAATGGCACATTACTAGTCGGAACATAAAGGGGGGAAAAGTTGAACCCAAAGATCGAAAACATTTGTAAAATACTGAACCTTTGAATGACAAGTTAAAAATGGTTGTGCCTATGGAAGCCACTATCCAATAAGAGGGATTTTTCACTGATTGCTTTCTTACCAAACTGCTAAATGTGTGGGTGACAACAGAAGGAATAGAATCCGAGACTATCGCATAAACACTCCGTGCGTTATCCACCAGACCGAAAGATTGCTTCCCAGAAGCGAATGGAATTTTTTTTAATTTATTTATTTTTTCCCAGCTTTGGAGCCGATGCTATTGCTCCTCTCTTAACTACCTCTGAACGCCGCTGTAGAATATTCTATACGTTAGTGTAAAGTTGAACCATGAGTGAAATTTCACTATATACAGCAATTCTGAAAAATCAAATAAGCCATTGTTAGTGAACTTGCTTTTGCTTTTATGGGTCCATCAAATGGCTCAAAGTTTAAAAGAAAAGTTTTCAAATTGTACATCTGGAAAGAAAGAATGTAAACAACTCATAGAATTAAGAATGTAAGAGAACAAAATAAGAATATCGTAGAATAGAATAAGAATGTAGAATTGTACGAGAGTAGGATACGAATATTGTAGAATTAAGAGAGTACAATAGTATGAGAATAGAATAAGAATATCGTAGACCAGAATAAGAATGTAGAATAGAGAAAGAATTTAAACAATGTTTATCACTAGTCCGCCAACACTAACAAAACATTAAACTAGATTATCTTCATGAACACGTTGCATAACTTACATAAGTTTTGAAAAATCAAATGACTGGGCTTGCTTTTGCTTTTATGGCTCCATCAAATGGCTCAAAGTTGACACAAAAATTTTCAAAGTGTTGATTTGGAAATAAAGAATGTAAACAACACATAGAATAAAGAATTTAAGTGAACTGAATGAGAATATCGTTGAATAGAATAAAAATGTACAGTAGTACGAGAGTAGCATATGACTATCGTAGAATAGAATTAAGAGAGTAGAACAGTACACGAATAGAATAAGTATATCGTAGAACAAAATAAGAATGTAGAATAGAATAAAGAATGTAAACAATAAGTATCACAAGTCCGCCAACGTAAACGAAACATCAAACTATATTATCTTCATGAACACGTTGCGTAACTTAACTTCCTGAGAAGTATTTCGTGCAGAGGTAAAAAAAAAAAAAATGTCCATTTCCCCCCAATCCAGAAGAAAAACACACATTTCAAGAACAGAAAAAAAGACCTCTCTATTTCCACTGATAATCATGTTTTCTTTTCGGTATTTTCAAATTTGTTTTTGTAGTTTCCCTTTCGTCATTTTATTTTTTTTATCTTCAGGCAATGAGGAAGCTAGCGGGATGGAAATTTGTTTGTACAAAAAAGAAAGAAAAAGTTTCTCCCTTTTGTTTGAGAAATCTTTCGTGCTCCGAATCAGGGCAGAGAGTTTTGTTTTCAATACCAGGAGGAATGTGATAGTGAAAATTGTGCCGTTTTCTTAGGAAGTGGTTATGTCCATTTTTGACAGAAAGTTTAATGATAAAAGTGAATCCACAAACTACTATGAGCTTTTTAT
This sequence comes from Cheiracanthium punctorium, assembly GCA_038373885.1. Classification (NCBI taxonomy): domain Eukaryota; kingdom Metazoa; phylum Arthropoda; class Arachnida; order Araneae; family Cheiracanthiidae; genus Cheiracanthium; species Cheiracanthium punctorium. The sequence goes on from JAWZYV010010633.1 coordinate 240,968, forward strand.
CTATAAAGAGTTCCCACAAGAAATTATTATAAATTTTCGCGACTTTGTCAATATAGATGACAAACGTACTACAAATCATTAAAATACAACCGCTTAAGGGGTCAGGTACTTTTGAGAAATGAAAATATACACGAAAAAATTTATTTGTAATAGCTCTAAAAGTAATAATATTTAAAACTTGCAGTTTTTACCAGTTATTTAGAAAGCTTTTATTAGTCTTTTATATTGTTTGGAACAATTCTACGCATTAAATTAAAATTTTTATAACTAAAAATATTGTTTTATTTTTTGCCTTTATATAGTCTAGTACACAACATTTCATTTATGCCGACCGAGCTGTATGGTGGGTAAAGCACCGTATTTCAGTTTCGGGTTCAATCCCCGACTGGGCGTGGTTGTCATGTCCGTCCCTTCATAGGGGGCGACGTTGGTCCACCTACTAGGTGCCCCCATAATAAAGAGACCAACAATTCCGGCTTGTCGTGTCCAAAGACTTCAAGGCAGAGACCGGCCATTTTTGAAAAAAAAAAAAAAAAAAAAAAAAAAAAAAAACATTTTATTTATCACATTGAGGAAAATACGCATCATATTAACGTAAAAATTGTTACAGACATGGAAAAATAGTTTATTAAAATGACGAAAAATAAATTTTGCTGAGATTCTTCTTTCCTTTAAAAAAAAGGGGGTATTAATTGCGATTTTTATAAATATCATCTGCAAAATTATGCAAATAAATACAAAACTTCTAACGTTAAATGTATCCCACCAAAATTATTTTTCGTCGTTTTAATTACAGAACATTTTTCTACATGTATTACACTTTTTAAGTTTCTTACATAAAATAAATAAAAACTTTGTGAAAAAAACACACATAAAAGGTTACTTTTTCACAAAGTTTTTATTTATTTTATCTTATAATACCAGTTTTTTGAGTGTTCATTTTCATACTGTGATACATATTTTACATGAAATGCTGTGCCCAAGACTATATAGAGGCAAAAAATAAGCTCAAATACTTTTATTTATAAAATATTTAATTTAACATATAAAATTGTTCCAAGAGCTGTAAAAGGCTAATAAATGCTTTCTAAATAACTGGTTAAAATTTTGAATTTAAAATTTTATTACTTTAAGAGCTATTTCAAATGAGGTTATGGTCAATTTTTGTTGAGATTTTCTTTGCTCAAAGGTATCTGACCCCTTAAATATCGCCGGATAATATAAAATGGAATTACACCACTTTCAAAGACAATTTTTAAAGGACTTCTCCACTCTCTGTGGAAAAGCGATCGCCGGTTTTGATTTTTTAAGGAGAAAGTTGAGAGAACTTTTTTCCTCGCGGCACCCTTGTAAGATTAAAAACATTTCGATGCATCCTTTTAAGGCTAAAAACTTTCGCCGCAGGTTATTTTTACAGCAGTATGAATATTAAGTTTAGAATGAAACAGATTGGAAACATTTTTCATTATTTCTTTTGTGCTTATAGGTCTCACTATCAAGAAAGTATTCTCTTGGGAAAGCGGTATAGAATTTTGCTCCAACCCCCATCTCAGGGAGTTCTTGTAGAAGAGAGACGACTGGACACTGAACTTCCTCGAACTTGACTGAAATATTTTTGTTTTCGCCCAATGGTCATCGGCTTGGCCAACTTTTTGTGGGATACCGGTTCAGAGAAAACGTTTTGATTATACTCCACCAAATGCTAGACTTTTTCTGACTATCTCCACGGCATCCTTGGCATACGCTCGCGGCACCCCAGGGTGCCGTGACACACAGTTTGGGAACCTCTGCTCTAGAACAAACTATTGAATGATTTTCAATTATTCTTTTCTCTCCTTCCTCTTAAAATACTCCTCAAATGTCGCTACGATACAAAATTTCTTTAATGCAATTAGTATAAATACACTGCTGGCCATCGTAAATGCAACACCCTGAAGGAAGCATGCAAATAATATGAAATTTACAACATGCATTAGCTGAGGTGAGATATGCAAATGATTAGAATTTCAGCGCAGACGCACATCAAGCGCGCCTGTGGCGCCACCTCAAAGCGCTATTTAAGGCTTGGAGATTTCGACGGTTTCAAGTACAGCAATTGTGTTTTTCTTGCTTTTTTTTCAAAAAAACGATAAATTATGCCTCGTAGGAAACAACGATCATCTTTTGATCAAGTATCCGAGTTTGACAGAGGAAGGATAGTGGCATACCGAGATTGTGGGTTATCTTTCAGGGAAATCGGTCGTCGTATTGGACGAAACCAAACAACTGTGATGCGGATATGTGATCGTTGGGTGCAGGAGGGTACGACGGACAGACGTGATCGACCGCATCGACCTCAGTGCACCACGTCACGTGATGACAGGCAGATTGTACGCATGGCAGTGACGGACCGCTCAGTCACATCACGAACCATATCACAGCAGATTCAGTCTGTAACGCATCATCCAGTGTCTGCGCGTACCATTCGACGTCGTTTACAGCAGAATGGTCTGTCCGCAAGACGTCCGTTGCTTTGTCTACCTCTGACGCGGAACCACAGACGTCTCCGCCGCCAATGGTGCGATGAAAGAAGGATGTGGACGACAGAATGGAATGAAATTCTCTTTACTGACGAGTCACGCTTCTGTATGCAACACCACGACGGTCGGATTCGAGTCTGGAGACACCGTGGAGAGAGGATGCTGAACAGCTGCATTATGCACCGTCACACTGGTCCTGCACCGGGTATTATGGTATGGGGCGGTATCGCATATCTCTCTCGCACTCCTCTAGTACGCATTGCCGGTACTTTAACCAGCCAGCGCTACATCTCCGAGGTGTTGGAGCCAGTTGTCCTTTCTTACCTTCAGGGCTTGCCAACAGCCATATTTCAGCAGGATAATGCACGGCCACACGTGGCACGCATTGTCCAAGGGTTCTTCGTCAATCACCAGATTGAATTGCTTCCCTGGCCGGCGCGCTCTCCGGATCTTTCGCCGATAGAAAACATGTGGTCCATGGTTGCTCAACGACTGACCCAGAGTTCATCCCCAGCTGTCACACCAGATCAACTTTGGCAACGTGTGGAAGCTGCTTGGTCTGCTGTACCCCAAGAACACATTCAAAGTCTCTTTGAATCAATGCCGAGGCGTGTGACAGCTGTGATCTCCAACAACGGCGGCTACTCTGGGTACTGATTTTGGCAGGAACCACGCTTCATAGAATGCTGTAAATTTAATCATTTGTTACTTGGTCAACATGTTATCTACAGAATAAATTTTGTTGTGATATCTCTTGTTTTTCTTGGTGTTGCAATTTGGGTGGCCAGCAGTGTATATTAATCAGGGTCTTGGGCAATTCGAGCATTTGCCCGAGACCCGAGGCACCGAGATTTGTCGTGCCTCCAAGATTTTCTTTTAAAAGATATCTTTACTAATAGTTTGAATTAAAAAAAAATCCACAGAGAATTAACTCGTATTTAAAATTATTTTAGAAATCATTATTTTTTGTTTTTGTTTTTGTTTACTAAAACTAGGGGCCAAGGACCCTAGACTCGCTACGCTCCCTTTTCGTAGGAGGCGTTCGGGCCCCTAATAAGGCTTATTCATAAAAAAGGCATAATTTCAACAAACAAAACCCAAAGGTTGGATCAGGTAGAATGTTACCGAGCTGCACATTGCTTGGTTCTTGCATGTTGCTTGGAACATAAAAATTTAAACTTCACACTATTTTTCATTATGTGAAACCCATGGAACACCTTGCGTATTAGCCAATTATATCGAATTTTCATATTTTGGCGACTTGCGTATATGTATAGTTAATAATTAGCTCTAAGAAAACAGTACTTCATATGTTTTCTTTGATAAAAACTACGTAACAGCTTGCCACCAACGGTGACTTTTCATTATTAGGCGATTTACACATGCTCACAACCTATAATTACTGCACATGTAAGGTTCCCGGAAAACCGTTATCCATATTTTTATATATATAATCCTTTGCAGATTGACGTATTTAGCACCACGAATTATATCATCTCGCTGCGGTGGCAAATATCCAAAGTGTACTATAACTGCTATAATGGCATAGTTAACGCCACCCAATATTTCTACTGGTAGCAAATACTCCAGCTGGACCGAACCGGCTTTAAAATAATCTGCATTTCAATTATTTTTAATTTTCAAGATAGTGGGTTCTAACATTTTTGAACTTGTGGTTTAGATTCACCCTGCTTGGAAAGATATTGCTGTTTTTTAACTTTATAAAGCTTTTTAAAGTCACTCTTCCGGGCAAAACAAAATTTCCCGAACACTCTTCGCTACTACGCAAACTACAATCTGTCTCTTCTTACTTTTAAAAAATCATATGCCTGGAGGGGGCAGAAAACTTTATTTTCAAGCTCAATTAGGCCGAAAGAAACGCTCTAATGGACGCTGGCGTATACTCTTCCTTTGCATCCATTCGAGACGATTGTTTCAAGCAAACGGATTGTGTTAGGTTGTTTCTATAAATTGATCGAGCTCGCGCTTATTTCCAGGGATGCAAATTCTTTTTTTTTCTGTTGTTGTTGCTGTTCCGATCTCCTGCAAGTCGGTCAGTGGCGTAGTGGTAAACAGAAGAAGGGGGATTGGCTGGAATGCGGACGGCGTGACGTCAGAATGGCTTGCGTGCGAAATTCGGAAACGTTCGACACTGTTGCTGCCGGTGCCAGATTTCCTTTCAGTCGCTGTTTACTCTGCATATCAGTGTTTACTTCTTTTTCTTTCTATACTTCTGCTGTACAAAAAATACTTCGACATTCTTAGAAATTTAATGCGACATTTCACCGAAACATGGTACTAAAATGTTGGCTCCATAAGATGGTGAAGCCTTGATCCAGCATTTGGTGCTCAGATTTAACCATACTTTGGTCACCAAATGTTGGAACAACGTCTCACGATTTTATGGAGCCAACTTTTCTAGTATCATCTTTAGGGAAATGATGCACTAAATTTTTAAGAGTGTAGAATGAATAGGGTTTAAGTTAGCAATGAGCATGAATGAATGAGTAATCGATTGTTAAATACATTTGAAATAATAGCTTTTGAAAAATCCTTACAGTGCTAGAGTTGAGGCGGGCTCAGGCTCTGAAATTCACGATTGTGTTCGGGCTCGGACTCGTGTGACAAATTTCTCCTTTGTTGAACATACTCCTTGTAAACAGATTTTATAAAGTCATTCATGGGAGAAATAAACTAGTTATTATTATTTGATAAACTGGAATATAAAGAACTAGAAGTCAAAGCCCGCTGTGTACGCGGCAATTACAACGGTCGCTAGAAGAAACATTTGACGAGAATATATCTACACTTAATATAGTTCACCTTCTCGTCCTCCTAAAATAAATAAATTCCTATTCAATTTATTTCATACTAGCCGCCTCCGGCGACCAGTTGGTTCGCAATCTTAATAAATCTCGTCCATGGGTAATCCATGGGTCTTCCCTATTTTCGTTCCTTATTTTATTAAGTTGGAAAGTATATCATTATTCATGAGTGTGATTAAACAAAATTAAAATTGATATTTCTCACATCCTTTTTCTGGATGTAATACATTAGAAATAGATGGAGAAAAGCTGCGCAGAAAAATGCACAATTCCAACTGAATGAAAATTTCAAAAACTTATTCTCAGGTGTATTCAGCAGAAGATAAAATTACTATAAATTGCGACAAGCATTAGAACCATTTCCTCAAAATCGCACTTCAACCATTTTATTTTTCGCCAAATTAAAAAGTTGCACATTTTAGTCTCGGAAAATTTCCAAATCCTATTTTTCTTTTGAGTATAAAACATTTCATTCCTGCTCTGATTTCACATGCACACAATATTTTAATTAAAAAACAATCTTAAAAATAATCTAAACAAAAATATCGTTTATCTTTTATTTTTACTTCAAGAGTCTGAATCATTTAATAAGCATGCCAAATATGGCAACCTAGATATGCTTAAATTCTCACTCATTCCACTGCGGGGTTACAATTGCGAAATGGCGAAGCGAAAAAAATGAGCCTTTTGCGACACGTTTTTTATCGATATCTCCTAAAATAATTCGAATTTCAAAAAAATCGCTTTGAGGTATGTCGGGACCCGTCCTGAAGAATTTCCATACAAAATTCGGTAGGTCTACGATCACCCGTTTCGGAGCTACGCGAGACACAGACAAACAAACTAACTAACTAACTAACCAACCAACTAAATGTTAGTTTACACACTGATTTATTTATATAGATATTGTAACGGACACCGCCAAGAAAGTAAAAAGTGACTGGCAACCCCCAAAGAGAGGGAGAGTCCCTCTCGAGCAGCAGAGAGAAAAGGACGCTGAGAGGATGGGCTCCGAGAAAATTTTTCCCTTGTGATACCGAAGGCGTTCGCTCGGTTATTGAAATTGTAAATATGTGTATTTTTGTGTCGTCTGTGTGTAAAATTCATCCATGTTAACCAAGAATACAACCTAAATAAAGTTAAGCAAACCACATGGTTGTGTGCGGCTGCCTTCCTTCAGCTTCTGAACGGGGCGATACGTTACAGACGATGAAAAATTGGAGGTTCCACCGAGATGCCATGAATGCAAGGGTATCAAGGTCAGGCATGTTCTCCACCTTTTACCATAGCCAGGCCAAAGGGAAAAATTAAAAATTTCTATAAGAGTATCTTGTAGTTCTCACCCTGAGAATACAGGTTCTGTTGTTTTATAATTTGCATCCTGTATTGTATTATACATGCGGAATATTGCTTTTTAATAGCTCTAATGTTATTAAAAGTAACTTCTAACCATTAGAAGTGTATTAAGTCCATATACTCACCAGAGTATAATATTTTACTGTGAATTATTTTATTTATGTACACGCCAGTGTACGAGCATCGAATTTCTCATCCTGAGGAAAATAATTTTTATGGAATTAAAACTTTCGTCCTGAAAGTATAGGTTTTGCTGACTTAATAGATTAAGTACATTAGTAAGATATGCTTCCAACCATTGGAAAGGCATGAGAACATTTCTCACCGAAGTTTATTATGTACTTGAAATATTATTTTTTTTATGCACACCAGTGTTAATATTATTAATTCTGTTTATTTCAAACTTTCGTCCTGAAAGTATACGTTTATATATTTCCAGCCATTGGAAATTCATGAGAACAATTCTCACCAGAGTTTATTGTGTCTTTGAAATATTATTTTATGCACACCAGTGTTAATATTATTAATTCTGTTTATTTCAAACTTTCGTCCTGAAAGTATACGTTTATATATTTCCAGCCATTGGAAATTCATGAGAACAATTCTCACCAGAGTTTATTGTGTCTTTGAAATATTATTTTATGCACAACAGTGTTAGTATTATTAAATTATTAATTTCAAACTTTCGTCCTGAAAGTATATGTTTTATATATTTCCATCCATGGGAAATTCATGAGAACAATTCTCAAGAGAGTTTATTGTGAATTTGAAATATTATTATTTTATGTGCACCAGTGTTAGTATTATTAATTTTGTTGGTTTCAAACTTTCGCCGTGAAAGTATATGTTTATATATTTCCAGCCATTGGAAAATTCATAGTATTTTTCTCATCAGAGTTAAATAACTAGAAGTATTATATATTATGCATAACAGTGTTTTTAAATACTCATCAGAGATAATATTAGTGTAAATCCCTTATTTTTATGTGCACAAAACATATAACTTCCTAGTATTTGCACCAGCGAACAGTTTTATAGTACGTGTGTTTATATTTTGTTTTGAACTACTTCTCCCTCTATGAACGGAGATAAGAGGGCATTGCAGGATTCCCCGCTTCACACTGTGCAGGTGTCCGAGCGGACATTTGAGCCTGACTCATTTGTTGTTTATGTTGTTTCTTCGCTTTTTCCCTGAATCTGCGAAGCTTTCAGAAAAAAAAAAAAGTGCTATGAGTCATTGCTGTGTTTTGATGGTATGGTAGAAGAATTTAACGAGCTTGCTTTTCCTCTTTTATTATTTTTTTTATCGCACTGTAGAAATTTGCTTTAGTGAATAGGTGTTAGACATTTTTTTTTATCCCTTATATTTATTGTATGTTCTTTTGCTTTGAGCTGTTACTTAGATATTTTTTTTGAAAATGTCCTATTTAGGGAAGGGATTAAAATCGGATTTAATTTCGGTAGCCTTAGAACTTGGTGAACAGGCTACTGAAGATCTACGTGTAATCGAATTAAAACAATTAATCCTTGGTAGTAAAAACTATGAGGAAGAATTTGTGAGAAATCTATTAGATAGCACGATGAAAGAAAGATTAGACAAAGAGGAAATGGAAAAACAAAATAGGAATAGAGAATATGAATTGCAGAGGCAAAAATTAGAAATGGAAAAGCAAATTAAAGACGGAGAAATTCAATTGGAAAGGCAAAAATTAGAACTTGAGTGTTTAAAAGCAAAACAGGGGGTCGAAACAACAGTATCCGCGGCTGTGGTAGATTCCAATTATAGTCAAAATTTTCAAAAACTAATGCCAAAATTTAATTTAAAAACCGATGATATAAGTTTATTCCTGGAACTTTTTGAGAGGCAAGCTAAATTGATGCAGATACCTAAAGAGAGATGGGTTTCTTACTTAATTAGTACCTTACCAGCGGAGATAAATAATGTAATAGCGCGAGAACCGGAGAAAGAAACTCAGGATTACCAATACGTTAGAACGTTGTTGCTTAACAGATTTAAACTCAGCGCGGAAAAATTTCGGCAAATGCTGGTAAAATCTCAAAAAAATCCCGATTCCACTTGGCAAGATTTTTATCACGAGTTAAACACTTTTTTAGAGGGGTGGCTAACAGGCCTTGAAATTAAAACATTCGAACAACTCAAAGATCTAATGTTGGTAGACCAGATTAAAAGGCGAGTGCCAAACGATTTTAAGGAACACTTTTTGGATGAGTGGTCTACAATTACTTCCCCTAAAGAACTGGTAAGGAAAGTTGAGGAATTTGAGGATGCTAAGAAAACCATAATGGGAAAGAGTAAGTTAGGAGAATCTTCAGTTAAGGGAAATAGTAAACCAGTAAAGAATTTCTACAATGGTAATGTTAACAAAAAGCCCTCAAACGGAATTTCTAAGAAAGAACATGACGGGCGTACCTTTGCAAGGAAAACGGGTGTAAACTTTGAGCATAAGAAAAAGCTCAGCTGTTTTGAATGTGGCTCTTACGACCACTTACGACCTCAGTGCCCCAATTTAAGAATTCAAAAATCGGAAGCATATAGAATTGGACAAAAATCTGAAAAAAATTTATTAGATCCCTTCACTGTAAACGGGAAAGTTAATGGATTTGAGATGCCCATTCTCCGCGATACCGGAGCCACAGTAGACGTTGTCTGTCAAAAATATGTTGACAAAGACAGAATGACCGGGGAACACGTTTGGGTTCAGCATATTTTCGATGACCATATGACTTGTTTACCCGTTGCTGAAGTAGACGTAGAATGCGAATTAGGTACAATAACCACCAAGGCAGTTGTAATTGCGAACAAGCTGGATCAAGGGCGGTATATTTTAGGGAATCAAACTTCGGCTCTCTTAGAGCAATGTAGAGAAAATGTCCCATTAAGTACTGAGAGTGTTAATGCTGTCTTGACTCGGTCTCAAAGGCGACAGCTGAAAGATGATAAAAATTCATCAGACGAAAAGTTAGTCATTGAGGAGCCTGACGTTCCATTGGAGGGAAATAATGAGGACGATAACTTAAAGAATATCGACATTTTACCTCAGGTAGATTCCAATACTATCCTAGATAATATATTTCAAATGGATTCTCAGTCTTTTATTAATGAGCAGAGGAAGAGTAAAGAATTAGTACCGTTATTTGAGTCAGTAAAACGGGAGGGTGACAAGGCTGATTTTAAAATCCAAAATGGAATTTTAGTTAAGACGAAATTAAATAAATTTGGTGATGAGCAAAACCTGATTGTTGTTCCGGAAACTCTCAGGGAGCAAATTGAAAATTTATGCCATGATGACATTTCAGGCCACTTAGGAATTCTTAAGACAAAAGATAAGTTAGTGAGGCACTTCTACTGGCCAAATTGTTATAAAGAAATAGAAGAATATGTGAAAACTTGTGATCCATGTCAGCGTGTTGGAAAGGCGACTGACAAAAAGAAAGCACCGCTAATGAGTGTACCCATTATTTCGGAAGTTTTTAGCAAAATAAATGTTGATGCTTGTGGTCCTTTGCCAACATCAACTCAAGGGAATAGATACCTCATAACTGTAATTTGTTTAGGGTCTAAATTTCCTGACGCTATCCCTGTCCCAGATATAACTTCTAAATCGGTGGTCGATGCACTTTTGTTGATTTTCAGCAGGATGGGTTTCCCAAAAGAAATTCAGACGGACCAAGGGAGATCCTTTATGAGTGTTCTAACGGTTGAATTTTTAGAGAAGTTTGGGATAAAAATCCTTCGAAGTTCTATTTATCACCCACAGACTAATCCAGTTGAAAGGTTTCACCGATCTGTGAAAAGGATATTGAAAGTTTTATGCATCGAAGCTGCTCCTAATTGGGAAACTCAAATACCAATTGCTCTTTTTGCTTTAAGGACTGTCACTCACGAAAGTACAGGCTTCAGTCCTGCAGAACTTGTATATGGCAATAACCTTAGAACCCCTAATGTGTTATTATACGAAAAATGGTTAGAACCCCCAGAGGAAGGGAATACTGTAGTTGAGTATGTGTTCGAACTGATAAATCGATTAAAAAAGAGTAAGGAGCTAGCAAAAGAAAAAATGGAAGAGATGCGAGACAAAAGAAAGAAATGGTATGACCGTAACGCCATAAAAAGAGAATTTCACGAAGGAGATTCCGTGTTAGTTCTAACAATAAATCAGGCCCATAAATTAGCACCTCAATGGAAGGGACCAGGTAAAATTGAAAAGAAATTATCCGAGACAAATTATGTCGTCAGTTTCGAAGGGAACCAAGAGATAAACAAGGTTTATCATGTAAACATGATGAAACCGTATTACAGAAGGCCCGAAATTTTAAATTTAGTGACATTAGGCGAAAATAATGAGTCCTTAGACACACCAGAGTTAGATGGGGATTTTCCTTACATGTTAGTTGATCCTAAAGTCTTTGATTTTAACGAAATAGTAGAAATAAATCATTTAAATGAAAGACTCAACGATGACCAAATTATCGAGTTAAGAAATTTGTTACTAAAATATATTAATATCTTTTCAAACATCCCCGGCAAGACACACTTAGTTCAACATGATATTGAATTAACCAGTGATAAGCCTATTCAGCAAAATCCTTATAGAATGACAATTAGACAAAACGAGTTGTTAAAAGCAGAAATTAAAAAAATGATACAATATAATGTAATTGAACCGGGAGACTCCGAATACGTTTCTCCAATGATCCTCGTAGAGACGCCAAATAGGGACCCTAGGCCCTGCATTGATTACAGAAAATTAAATGAAATAACACGCACTCAGTTTTATCCCATTCCGAATATAGAACAGCGAGTTGAAACAGTTGCAGCAGCTACATATATCACTTTAATCGATTTGACAAAGGGCTACTGGCAGATTCCGTTGAGCCCAAGAGCTCAGAAAATTGCGGCTTTTGCCACAAACTTTGGCGTATATAGACCACTACGTATGCCATTTGGTCTTAAAAATGCACCGTATTACTTTAGTAAATTGATGAGTGAAATTTTGAAAGGGTGCGACAATTATGCGATTCCATATTTAGATGACATCGCGATCTTTTCTCAGACCTGGGATGAACATTTAGGACATTTGCAGGAGGTTTTGGAACGGATAAAAAGGGCTAATTTAACTATAAAACCTGCCAAGTGTAGATTTGCTCAAGAAGAGGTACAATACCTTGGACACGTTGTAGGACGCGGAAAACGTTCACCAGCTGAACTCAAAATAAAGGCTATACAATCTTTTCCGGTCCCAACGACAAAAACTGAAATCAGAGCTTTCTTGGGATTAGCAGGCTATTACAGACAATATATTCCAATGTTTTCTGTAATAACTGCGCCTCTAACAGATTTGTTGAAAGGGAAAAACAAGAAAGGTAAAATTACCTGGAATGAGGAATGCGCTGCTTCATTTAATTTACTTAAAGAAAAACTCACTAATAAACCTCTCTTGCACGCGCCAAACTTTTCAAAACCATTCATATTGCAAACAGATGCATCGGATTTAGGATACGGGGTTATTTTGTCACAAACGGATGAAAATGGGGAGGAACATCCAATATTGTACCTTAGCAAAAAATTTACTCCAACTGAAAAGAAGTACTCTACCACTGAAAAAGAGTGTGCGGCCATCTTATATGGCATTAAGAAGCTTAAAGGGTATATAGATGGACAGACAGAATTTTGTATCCAGACGGATCACAACCCACTTGTGTGGTTGCAAAGAAATTCCGGCAATAATCCACGATTAATTCGCTGGGCGTTAGCCTTGCAAGCTTTTAATTTTTCAATTAAACATAAAAGAGGAAAAGAAAACTCAAATGTTGACTGTTTAAGTCGAAATCCCAAATATGCCACTTAGAAAACCAAGGTCATAAAAATGTTTTTGATTTTAAGAGTGTAATTATTGTGTTTAAAGTTGTGTAATTATTGTGTCTAACGTTGTGTAACTATTGTGTGTTAAATTTGTGCTTTATTCAAATTTTGGTGAGAAAAAGAAAAGAAATGTTTTCAGTATAACAAATACCATTTAACTGGGTGGATATTTTTATATCATCCTCATTGATTGTACTATTATATGTGTGAACTTATCTGTATATTTACCTAAAATTATTATGGCCTGGTAATGGGTGGAGGACTCGTTAAGGTATCTACACCGAAATGAGAACTCAATTACATTCATTTTCAAACTTGAACTGTGAACTCTTTAACGTATCTACACTGAAATGAGAACTCGATATAACGTTCTCAGATTTGAAGTGCGAACTTAATTACAGTTTTTTTTCAAACTTGAACTGTGAAGTATAACGTACTAAACTGTGAACTATAAAGTGTGAAAGTATAATGTGCACACGAACTAAGAACGAATTATTACATACTGTACATAAACTTTTTTTCGTTGTTTTCCCTTGTATATCGGGAAAGCCAACCTTTTGTGGAAGGAGGGGTTGTAACGGACACCGCCAAGAAAGTAAAAAGTTACTGGCAACCCCCAAAGAGAGGGAGAGTCCCTCTCGAGCAGCAGAGAGAAAAGGACGCTGAGAGGATGGGCTCCGAGAAAATTTTCCCTTGTGATACCGAAGGCGTTCGCTCGGTTATTGAAATTGTAAATATGTGTATTTTTGTGTCGTCTGTGTGTAAAATTCATCCATGTTAACCAAGAATACAACCTAAATAAAGTTAAGCAAACCACATGGTTGTGTGCGGCTGCCTTCCTTCAGCTTCTGAACGGGGCGATACGTTACAATATACTCAAATCGAATTTCATAGAAACGCGCGAAAATTTTTGGCATTCGAAAGATTTCGTTTTGTGTACACTGCCTTTCTTATGTCCATGCAGACGATTTATTCGTGTAAAAAATTAAAACTATGTAATCTAGAAAAACTACTTTAAGCGAAATGGAATTACACTTTTCTTTCAAAGTCTGATGACCGTGATGAATAGGCCGTCCTGTCGATTGCAACAGCTCATTTTGTCACGCAAATAATTCACTTTTTTGACTCTCGGAAATAAAATGGAGCTGAAAAGAGCAAAAATTCGCTTAAAAATGAGGGAACCGGCGGATTTTCAGATTTTTAAAGTAGCGCAGATTGTTTTTTATATTTTTATACATAATTATGAAACATTGCAATCGGAACGTATAAACGGAGTAGATGTTATTACGCTTTTTCTGCTTTTTAATCTTTTTAATATTCTTGGAGTAATGGCGGTAAATTATTTATATAGAAGTGGTTTCCCGGAATCGTTACAGAGTGAGTTAGGTAACAACGTAACTATATAGTAGGATTAAAATGTGCATTAAGAGTTTGCTATAATATTTGCGTTTAATTTGCACAAACGGCAAAATTTATCATATTCTGTCAATAAAGTATTTGACTTTTATTTATCTATTAGCTGAATTTTCGGTCTCGGGATCCGACTTAAATAATATCGCTCGGGCGGGCTCGATTAAAAGACCTCGGGCTCGGGCTTTACTGAGTCCGAACTAATGTCTAAACACTAGCAATACAACAGAATAACACCAAAATGAAATGAACTGATGAATGTATATAGGTTCTTTGTTTTGCATTAAAAAAAATGAAATAACCTAATCATCAAAACAAAAATTTCAGCTGTTGAACTGAAGAAAACGGTTTTATATTTTTACTTTGGGGGGGGGGGGGAGTGGAAAAAAATAAAAATCATAAAAGCACTGCATACGACACTGATACTGCATATTTCCTTTGCGTCGTAGTTTTTTCTGTCACTTTTTTTTTCTCCCCCTATATGCCAAGTGAAGGAGAAAAACGCTAAGGAGATTGAATGGATTTAATTACAGGAATTTATAGTCATAAAAAAAAGTGTCAGTGAAATGGAGTATCACTTACAACAAGTGAAATTGACTCTAGTTTTGACGATATTATCTCCAGTGTAACTCTTACAAAAAAAAAAAAAAAATCTATTCCATCAAAAAAGAGAAAAAAAGAATGAACCTAAGAAGTGCATGGAACACAGCTATCGCAGATTTACCGCTATATTTTCTCTTTTTTTTTTTTTTGAGTATGTGATTCCAAGCTAGGCGCCAAGATTTTTGGGCCCAAGGCAGGTTTTTGAGACTTATCCTCCGTCCTAAGTCCCCCTACCCCCCCCCCAAAAAAAAAAAATTCTTCATTCTTTTAGCCTCACTTTTTTTATATAAAATAAGGTAGAATTAGTTGACTTTAAATTTATTATAGGTCACACATACAAAACCTCACGTCATAAAATTTTCATTCGATTTTGAGAACACCCTAAAACCCAGGCCTGGGACAATTGCTCCACTTATCACCCCCCCCCCCTCTTCGCCGGCCTGTGTGTGTCGTAATGTAAGAAATAAATGGCTTCAAAATAAAGAGGATTTTACATTGTGGTGTGAAAGTCAATGAATAAATCGCAAATGCTTTTTCGTCGTTTTTTTAGTCCATGAGAAAGATAGTAAAATATCTTAGTAGTCCCTATCCTGAGTTAAGAGAACGCAGGCTGAACGTCGTTTGAACGTTTTTTCATCTACTTGAACTACTGGGGACCTGTCAATTACGGATTCATTAAAGATTCAAAATAGAATTTGAGTTCGATTATGTTATCTACAACGCTATCGCACACAGATATTTCAGTAAAATATTTAAAGTTCCACGCATGTACGTATAAAATAGACTTAATACCAAAACATTGCCTCATCGTTATAGATGTAAAGTGTTTTGGTATAAAGTCTATTCCAGTAAAATATTTAAAGTTCCCCGCATATATACAAAATAGACTTTAGACCAAAACATTGCCTCATCGTTATAGATGTAAAGTATGTCTTGTATGTTGCAAAATTTCCTTCTGACAAAATAGACTTTGTACTCAAATTTTGCCTCATCCTTAAAGATACAAAGTCGAATCTGGGTGCTTTTATTTCATCTTTTATGTTATATCTCACGAATATCCTTGAAAATAATTTAAACTGTTCCATAGTTTAAAGTAAATTAAATTTTACCTTTAAGTAAAAATGCAGAGTGGAACTCGAAAAGTACTATTAAGTTTGATCTTCGATTTAACCCTCTTATGTACAATGGTAGCAAATATGCTACCATCCTTTAAACGCTAATTTTTTTTATAGGAAAAATGTTTTGAAATGTAATTTTGACGCCATAAAACTGTACCTTTAATTATTAATAGTAGTAGTTTGGGTTCACAGATGCCAGCATTAATGGATGAGAAAATATTTTAGAAGCAATATACATGTTCATTGTCTTTTGTTCTATTTTCAGCATGTTCTACTATCAAATTTTTAATTATTATAGTAATATTTAATATAAGAAAAATTTATAATTGCCATTTATGTAAAAAATATATGCTTTTCACAAAATAATCTTTACAAACAATTTTTTATAAAAAAAAAAATTATAGAATTTACAAGATACATAATAATTTTTTAAAAATTAGATACAAAATAATTTTTTTTAAAGTTTCACTTACAATGTTTACAAGAGTTTTAAAATCAAAGTGTTATTATTGAAAAAAACATATAAAAATAACTTTTTTTCAAAAATTATATTTACGCTATTTGATTTAAAAGAACATTATTTCAACGGAAAAAAAAATTATTTTTGCTTTGAAATTTGTCGTAGTGGGAATAAGAGGGTTAATCTTCCCCAGGATATTCCTGCAAATTAAATTCCTCCATTGCACGACCAGATAATATGATGCTGAATTTGTACTAAAATTTTGCTGCATTCTGAAGGATTCAAAGTAGAACATCGGTGGTATTGTTTTGTCTGACGTTGTATCTCCAACAAATATTCCTGCAAATAATTTAAATTGTTTCCTAGTACTAAAAACAAATATTAATTAAATCTCCATAATCCTTACAGATATGAAGTAGAAACCAAGTGTTATGTTGTATTCCTGCACGCCATTTAACGTCTTAACCCATTTATGCCTAGTGTCCCTTTTTTGGGACGGCATTTTCGCAATCAGTCGAAGACGTTATTTGTTTTTCCCAGCCTTTATTCACGAATATTGAACCTCAACTCCACAAAATATTTTAACATGGCCATGTGGAATGGTGGCATTTCAATTTTTATGCATAATGATTTTAAGAGAAATCATCCCTTGTTCAAGAAGTTGATATCAGAAATTTACCTATTATTGATGGTATTAGAAATAATACCAGCAAATACGCAAAATACGCAAAACTATCTGGGCACCAATGGGTTAAATAATATTAATTTTAAGTTTAAATTTCGCCTAATGTACACAGAAAATGGAAACCAATGCTACCATTTTTTCTGCAATGCACTCTGATGCAGATGGTCCGGCAAATAAAATCCACCATCACATATATGGCAACACCTCTTAACAATCTGATTGGACGCCTTTCCAGCTACAAGCATAATCTTGATGCTTGGACTTTTGCGCTACTAAACATCAGTTAACTTTGCCGAAAATAAAACAAAACCTCATGACCCATATATATATTTATACATTTTAATCTTCATCCAATCGCTTTTCTACAAATAACCAAAAATATTTACAAACGCTACGTAGCATATTCCGAACACGTCCTACCAACGGCTGCTAATCGAAATATTATTATAATGCTCCATATAATCATTAAGAGACAGTTTAATAGTGCCGCATCGCTTAACTCGAGGAATTTCCAAAATCACGGATTAACTCTAGTGTTGGAGACGAAAGTAGTCTTTATCACAACTCTTTGTGGATTAAACATGCTTTTCAAACTAAACATTACATAGTGTCTTTTCATTTTCATTTTTTCCGCTTTTCTACACCGAATGATAGTGGCTTGTCTCCGCTAAGGGCCATTTATCATTATAACTCAATTGATAACGTCGCGATGAAGTGTTGTGAATTCGAAATTGGTAGAAAACGTATAAATAACTTCACAATGCTTTCTGGTGACAAATTAGAAAAGGAAAGTTTTCGTGACACAAAAAAAAAGAGATTTTGAGAAAGGGGATTATTACCCAATGAAATTATCATCTAATTGATGAGGCATGCAAATCACGAACTTTATGAAAATCGCCTTACGTCTTGTTTTTTTTTAACAGTATAATTTGATTTCCTGTGTATTTATGATACAGATGGTATCATTTTCTTAAAGAACTTTTTCTTCGATGCATGCAAGAAGTAACGCAAAAATATAGGAAATTGGAAACGGAAAGTTTTGTAGCCAAATTAGAAAAAGGGGATAATAACCCTTAAGAAGGTGTCATCTAACTGATATGGTATGCAAACCACGAATTTTACTTTAAGTGGACAAAAATAAAACGCCTTGAGTGTAATTTTCATTGATAGAAATAAGAATTATTTTGCTATCAGAAAATTCCTTTTTACATCCGCCGATCGTTAAGTACATGCACATGCGCACACGTCAGTCCCCTGTTTCAGTCCCCTAGTGTCGGCTTTTTTTTTTTCTTTCTTTTGGAGACCGTTTTCAGAGATTTAGCCCCACTGATGTTACTTATCCTTAAGTTTTGATCCATAGAAATTGGATCAAGTGTCTTTGACCAATTGATGAAAACCAATTGGTCAAAGACTACCATGATTAACGACTTAACCACGATTAACCATTGACGGCTGATTTACCATGGCGATTAACCCTTGATAGTTGATTAAATTTATAGTGGTCAATCGTTAGTTGCGATTAAATGTTAATAGTTAATATTCAACTGTGCTTTTTTAAAATTCTCAATACTGATTTAAGCTTCGGTGTAAACCAGGGAAGGCCAAATCGTGGAGCATGAGCCAATCTTGGAGCAATGGATGATTTCAAGGGGCGCATCGTAAAATTTTGCCTACTTATTGTCTGGAGACAGATTGAAGACATTTTAAATAGTTTAGTGCCATATAATATTTTATTTTTTTATAATTTATGATGCTATACGAAAAGGATGCATTTGTACACTCCATACTACATTATCATCAAAAATCAAACCATCTTTGATCCGCTACCAAATATCCGAAAAATTAATTCTGGTTTCCTTTTCCTCAGAACAACAATTTCAATCTCATGACTGCACATTATTACTTTTGCTCCCCTGAACTAAAGGCTGCACGTATTCAAATTTTCCAATACTACCCGTGTACATAAGGGAGTAAGAAATAAAAAAAGGTGCTTGATTTTAATGGCGCATTAAATGCCGCGTCATCTACGAAAAAAAAAATCGGTGGATGATATGGAAAAAGTTGGCCACCCTTGTTTTAAACATTTTAAGATTATTATCTTCATTTTATCATTGAAAGATTATTATCAATCCGCGGGAAGATCATCTGCAGTTGGAGATGTATATCTTCACCAGAAGGATTGGTGCGTTTAATTAGTTCCGATTAAAATCGGTCTTAACCCTTTAACGCGCAGTGTTCCCGCTCTGGGAACACCCAACTCTGTCGTTTTGACTGTTGCCAGTCACGAAGAATAGATTTGATTTCTATAAAAATAGTTGCGGGTGACATAGCTCCACCAGAATCCTTTACTTTTTAGCACGTCATTTCCCGTAAAAAAATTGTCACGATTATTTTCAACAGCACTGACATCTGCTGAAAAATGGAAGAACGCGAGAACAGCTGGATAGATTGCCCAATGCTGAAAAAAGGGCGGCCGTTGCCATCGCTGGACTTAACTACCAGCAAGATGGTGGACGATCGAAACGTTCATGTCGTGCCACAGATCCCGAGACCCTTTTTTGACGACAGCTGGCTGTGCCATCGTCCGCCATCTTGCGGGTAGTTAAGTCGAGCGATGGCAACGTCTGCCCTTTTTTCAGCATTGGGAAAGGGTTGCGCCTCAAAGGGTTAATAAACAGCACCAGAACAGCGAATCACTTTCGCTCATGACCTTCTCACTTCCGATGATCAAAAAGAAGGCGCTAAACTCCAACCTTCACAGCTGATTAAAAGGACCGGCATGCGATATCAAATGAACCGGCATGAGATTACCTTACCAAACTTCCCTTATAGGGGCTCGAGCACAGTACAACCCTTTATCTCTCTCCTCCAGCATTATCAACACGGACAGTCGCATGAAAAAGCCCGTGTTCTTCGGATCTGCCTCGGCAAGCACAGCACGTTTAACATCTCAACTTCACTCGTCTCGAGTTACGATAGGAGAGCAGGCCTGCCGATCAGTCTTATTGAAAGCTTTTTAGTTCTTGTTTTCTTTCTGCTTTTTTTTTTTAACAAAGAGTTGAAGGGCGCTATTGAATGTTTGACGGGAAAAGAATTGCAAATGTTTGTCCAGCAGATTTGGCAGTCGTTGAGCAAACTGATTCAGACGCGTGTTTTCCATTCCCCTCCCCCCGTTCTTTTACTTTTTCTGGAACGTTTTGCAAACGAGATTTTTTTTTTTTTTTCATGATGTGGGTCGTTATATGATACAGCAGAGTCGTATTTCAGACGGCAAGCACCTAACGATACATGAATTTTTGTTTCGTTAGGTGCTTGTATCCGTTGCGAATTGTCAAACGCGAATTTTATCATTAACGGTTCACTAGCTGATCACACGCTGCTTGCACAAGAATAAAGAATACACAGGGTGTTCCATAACTATTGGTACAAAATTTGAGGGAGACAACATGATAAGGAATTCGAATCACAGAACAATGTTGGGTTCAAAACCGCCGTTTTCTCTTACCTGTTAATAATCACTTTGGGAAAAGTGTTGAAGTTTTCGCCTAATTCCTCAACCAAATTTCATAAACATTGGGATGGTCTTCGAAAAATTCCTTCATGGAAAGAAATAGAATTTTTAAACTAAAAATTTTAGCCCCGTATTTTCTGTGAAAGATACATTAATTTTTTTGACAAACAATGGTCGGAAAGTTTACTAATATTTCAGTTATTAATCAAAGTGATTATTAACAGCTACATGAAGATGATGTTTCAGACCCCATATTACTATGCGATTCTTATTCCGTATTACTTGCACTACCTCCACTTACATTTTGTACCAATAGTTATGGGTCACCCTGCATTTTTCAATAAAATATACAGAGTGGTAAGAATTAAACTTCTCCTGGTATGAGCAGAATTCTGCAGCTGGAATGGTTGAGCAGATTGCCACCAACTTTGGTATATGGACTCTACACGAGTTCGCTCAAAGAAGTAAAATTTAGTTCCCAAATTGCTTGGGTAAAAAAAAAAAAAAGAAAATATAACCCTGAAGTGCATGATTTTTTAAAATGGAGATAAAAGTGTATGTTCACTTAGGCTTACTCATGTTAGGAAAAATATTTTATTTTTAAATTCAGCATTTAGTTTCCCAGAAAAAACATAAAAATGTTAAAATGAGAAAAATTAGAATGTCCACTGTATAGCTCTTATAAAACAAAAGAAAGTAATAAATCCTAATTCTACAAAACTACTCTTTTTTAATATTTTTGTATTCATTTTCATTTAGCAATGTAAATTTGAGGCAGTCAAAAATTCGGGCAAAAATGTGTTCAGCCAACTGAATGCACTGCACACGCTATAAATTCATGCTTGTTTTCACAAAAAATAATGATGCTATATATTTTTAAAAAGTAAAATTTATTTCCATGATGGTCTTATATTTATGTTAGATGCATATTTGTACAAAAACTTCGAAATTTTCTTTCTATTACGGGAAAATTGAAAGATTAGCCAATTGGATACGGCATGCACTGCAGGATTAACAATGTAAAAGAATAACACGAAATGTACAAATAATTTCAGCATTTATTGAATAGTTTTTTAACATTTGTCAACTAATTCGGGTTATTTCTTGATCTAAAGTAATCGGTTTTCATGCAAAGCTAAGACACTTAGTGTAAAATTTTATAATTAAACTTTCTTAAAAAATTTTCTTGGGTGCATCATGTGTACTATGAAACAGTTGGTGGCGATCCGCTCATTTGTTTCAGCTGCAGAATGCTTTTATAGAGGAAGCTGAATTATGACCACCCTGTATATTTGCCTCTATAATAGGTATGCTTGTAAATTTCCAGACATCATCCATAAAGGACACAACTCAAAAATATATTGAATTAAATGGCTGAATTTTTTGTTATTGTTGTTGTCTGACAGATACATATGAACTTTTTCCACAAAAATGCCATACAAGTTTCTAAGATATCAAGATACGGGTGATTTTTCAGTTTTATTAACGTACAGAAATGTCAGCTCTTTAAAGATTCTTTGTGGTTGTTGTTGTCTGACAGATATATATAAATTTCGTCAACAAAAATACCACAAAAAAATTCTAAAATATCAAGAAATAGATGATTTCCCAGTTTTATTAAAGTAAAGAAATTTTAGTTCTTTTTTTTGTTCCTGACACATACATATTAATTCCTTCTACAAAAATACCATAAAAATTGCTGAGAATAAGATATGGGTGATGTTTCAGTTTTATTAAAGTACAGAAATTTCAGTTCTTTAAAGATTCTTTGTTGTTGTTGTCTGACAGATACATATGAATTTCTCCTATAAAAATACCATAAAATTTTTTAAGATATCAAGATATGATTGAGTTTTCAGTTTTATTAAAGTACAGAAAAATTTCAGTTCTTTAAATACTCTCCCCCCCCCCTACATATGTGTGTGAATTTTCAAACAGTTTGGAAAAGCTTCCTTTCCGAGTTGAAACCTTCGGTGAATACGTTAAAAACCACAGTACGGATAGTTTTTAGACTTTAAAAATATGTTTTGTATAGTATATATTTTTTCTGCATATGAGGGCAATTTTTCAAACAGTTTGATCTGCGGTGTGACGAGTGCTTTCGAATTTGAAATTTGCTAAAAATTGGGGAAATGGCATATTTTAATCGAAAATAAGATGTTTTTTATTTCTATCTCTATTTTCCTCATATATCTGTGAGAAATTTTACACTAAGTCTGTCTAACGGTATCTAAGGTAATTTCAAATTTGAAAACTGAAAATGTTTGGGAAACAGTGGAATTTTCTGTCTTCTAAACTGACAAAAATTTCCTCTATATTCTGTTTCGCTACATTCGCTCGGGCGTTTGCATCTGAGTGCAAATTGCTATTGATCAAATGGTATGGAAGCGGGAAGCGTTCTTGGTCTAAATTTTAAGATGATAGAATGCATCTAATCAAGGAGTTTTGACTGTACAAACCAATGTTGTAATGTGTCATAAATGTGGCTGAATATTTCATAACTTTTACAACAGCCTGTGAAGATAAATTTTACATATTTTCCATTCTTTAACGTAAATTTGGTTACTTTGAATTGTTTATAAGTCGCACGGTTGATTAAATGAAAACAGCCGCGGAAATGTACAATAGCATTTCCAAACATAACAGCTCCAAAACGATACAAAAGTGACACAGAGCCCCCATTCAGCCTCAATCTTTCTCTATTTAAAGACAACATTCCATTGACGACAATCCGAAATCGCTCTCCCTTCTAAAAGTGTGTCACAAATACGTCACGACTTCACTCGCCTCTCGAACTTGCACTTCGACACTCATCCTCCATGGTCGGTCCACAGCAAGCCGTAATTGCGATCTCGTGACCGTCTCCAATGAGCGAGAAAAGATATTCCACATGAGGCATGGGCAAACGACAAGAAGGGGGTGGTCCATTGTCTGGAATTAAACGGCCTTTTAGCGTGCCCTCTTCCGTGATGTATGGACTGGTTTAATTTTTAAATCAATTACCCATTGCCGTGCCTTGTAATGAGATTGAGTTAGAGGCGGCCGGCCCCATTTTCGCCCTGTGAATAAATTTAGACCTTGGTGGAAATAATTGAATAGACCTCAAGGAAGGTGGAATGGAAGGTGTGTTGCGGAATGATAAAACACGGTGTTTTTGTTTATGGTAAAGAGCTGTGAGACAAAGTATAAGAAATGCTGGAACGGGTTGAGTTGTAGATATGCCGCGAGAGAGGATTGATGGCTGGCGATGTTGTTGAGATTAGTTGTTGTACCCGGAGAGCGTATCGAACAAAAGAAGAGTTCAGTCTGTGCTGCGAATGCAGACTAGCTCGGAAAATGGGATTTGGAATACTTCACCCAAAAAAATGAAAGAAGAGGTGTTGACAGGCGACCTCAAATTTTTAAAGGAGGAGTTACGCGTTTACTAAATTGGAAAATTTTGCATGCGTTTACATTTTAAAATAGAATACAGCTTCAGTGAAGTGACAGTGAGCTTAAGGTTCACTGGTAAGATTTGGCAGATAACCAGAAAACATACACAAGGAACTGTGGCAGCAGTTTTCAAACGAACCCTGTCTCAGGATCTCAGAAACTCTGTTCTATTCCAAGTCAATCTAATACCATAATGAATGCGTGGTGAAAGTACTCCGTTAATAAAACTAGTTCAAAGTTTCGGTATACAATGAAGCCAGGGGCGCAGCCAGAAATTTTTCATAGGGGGGGGGGGGGGTTACGACTACTGCAACTCACATATAGGCATTAGAGATGAGTTCGGGCTCATTTTTTGAAGCCCGAGCCCGAGGACTTTTAATCCGAGCCCGCCCGAGCCCGAAATTTCAGTTAGGGATGGACGCGAGACGAAAAATTGGAGTCTCGCGTCTCGCAAAACAGCCGAAAAGCTTGTCTCGTCTCGCAAAAATCCCTATATCATAATGTTAAAAATGCTTGTCTCGTCTCGCAAAAAAGCTGTAAATCTCTGTCTCGTCTCGCAAAAAGTCGTCTCGCGTCCATCCCTAATTTCAGTTAAAGATTTAACATTCCAATTACTTCAGTGATAGAATACAATGAATTTTGCCGTTTGTGCAAATTAAAGCCAAATATAGTTGCAAACTCTCAATGCACTTTCTAATTCTTTATTTATCCATATGTTTATCAAATAATGTTGGCTCATATATAACCGGAGTTGACTGTACTTTTATTTTCCTCATGAATCACTTTTTAAAATCTGTTTCAAGGAGTATATTCAATAAAGGAGATATTTTTCACGAGCCCGAGCCCGCCCGAGTCCGAACGCAATTGTGAATTACAGAGCCCGAGCTCGGTTCGGGCCCGGGCGCGGGCTCGGGCTGAGCCTGTCTCATCTCTAATAGCATGCATGTGTGTGATAAAGAAGTGAAGAATATACATTTTGTATGGCAAAAAATTCCTCATGGGGGGAACCCTCACTTGGCTAAGCCCCTGAATGGAGCTATAACAGGGGTTACCAACTTACAAATGTTGGAGGGCCGCAATAGAATACACCTGTCTAATGGGTGGCCGCAACGTAATCAGGTCTTTACTCAAGATATCGTAGGGAGATTTGAGACATTGATCAAAACTTGCGAACTCCCGTCAAGTTATAAAAACAAAATCAAGCATTAAATTACGATTAAAAAAATGTGAGTAATTTCGAGCTATACCATCTATGAAGGAAAGGGCGAATTAAGGGCCAAGCCAGCGTCGGGATCAAGCCCAAGCTTATAACCACAGAGAGTGGTGTGCAAACTACCATGCAATATGCATTGGCAAAATGTCTAAAATTTAAATGAAAACTTTGAAATTATAAAAGGGGGAAAATCAACATAAAAGCACACAAAATGTTCAGTGAGAATTCGGGTCTATCCCCTTCAACTCCTAAAGAAGGGATGATCACATCAAACTCTGTTGTTGAGAAAAATCTCGGAGGCGGTTCCTATCCTTGAGTTAAGCAAGTCTACAGGCGAGTTTACGGATGTAAAAAGCGAGGTGAGATGTGTAATAGAACACGTGGACGCATTAAATTGCATGGAAACCGAGGAAAATAAAATTTATTCGCAAATGAACGACGTTTGAAAGTGGCATGTGTTTTCACAAAAACTTGTTTTACATAATAACGTCTAATTTGATTTTACAAATTCGTTTTCCCAGAAAGCTTCGCGAGCCACAAAAAAAGAGATCGAGGGCCGCCAGTTGGAAACCCCTGAGCTAAAAACTGCATCCTTATGGAAGAACTTTTCTAGTTCAATTGATCACTTTAAGCACCAAATCACGATTGAACATTTCTCCATAGAGAAGCTGCAGATAATTCAGCACTATTTTTGGTGAAATGTTAACTACTTATATTCACGGTATACAGTTTGAATCTGTAGAGTCAAAAGTCTTCTCGTGGTTGCAAGCAGGGAAGCCAATGTTCAGGAGCTCCTTTCTTTTTCTGATGAGGATCTATCTTGTGGGAAGTCTCGGAGGCTGTGCGTATATGACTGATTTACCTAACAGAAGAGCAACATTAAGAGACGCAAACGAGAACAAAAATTAAAAATATGGATGATGTGACGTCATTTGGAATTAATAAAAAATCTCAAAATATCAAGTTTTTCCCCCTTTTCTAATAAAAATCTTTCAAAAATTTGTGAAAAATCATTTGGGATACGCCTAACTTAGTTCGTTTCGTTACAGGAAAAGTTCCATAACTGTAATTGACTGAAAGACCGGTAGATTGCGCTAAAAATACGAAGTGCACTTATTGGCTGAATAATAGACAAAATGATTTTTCCTTGAGTTGTGTCATACTTTTTGAGGGTAAACGAATCTGCAATTTAGTATTCAACATATTTTTTTTCTTTTCTTTTACACAATAAAAGTATTTTATTCCTTTTTGATCAACGAGGAGAAAATATTTTAATTCGAGACAGCTTCTCTTAGTTTAGTATTCCAAAAAAAAAGCAGCTAAAGCCTTCTAGCCGGAGCAATGTCCAATGAGGTGGGCATCTGTCCATCAACACATTTAACACCCCGTAACCTTCCGAGCTCTCTGACCTGCAATTACCAGCTCAGGTACGCCCTTTACTACAAAAGAGAAGACGCATTTTCTCCAATCTCATTATTAAATTCAAACGGCTAAAAATGGCCATATTTACTTCGCAAGACAATAAAACACCAGAATCAAATGAATACACAATTAGACAGAGAAATAAACCATGTAATAGAATCTCCCTTTTATCAGCTGCATTACAATAAGGTACTTCCACGACATGATGTAATGTATGTAACTGTTCTCGTAACGACGCCCTCTGGTGATTTGAAAGGGCATCACCATCATCATCACAAAGCCCCTCTAGAGAGAGAGAGAGCAATGAGATCATGTGATCGGAGTGGGCGGGATTATAGTATGTACGTGGGAAAGGGAGGGTGTACCATCTGTGAATTTTGTACTCGAAAAGCAGAAATGAGGGGTGACAGACGATGAGGTGCCGACGAATCTGCCTCGATACCTCTCTTTTTTTCTCAGGGCCCGGTACATATCGGTTAATTTTCAACTCTCAAAAGGCTTTTTTCACCATCGGTTAAGAGGCTCGTTTTTTATTTGAGAGGGAGTGGGGAGTTTTGGGTTCTGGGATTCACTATAGGCTTTGTCGGCCGTAATTGGCTTGCGTACAAGCGACTCTACATCTGGCTGTAGGTGCACATGTTACATGTTTTATTTCAATTTTAGGACTGCGAGTTCGAAAACAAATCATGCGATTTTCCATTATAAATTAAACTATTGAGTCAAGGATATAAGTTCTTAGTATAGCTCCTTCATAAACTGTAATATGCATTGTAAAACGAAAAACTTGGAAAAGTTAACCTTTTACAGATCGAATTAAGATCCCGGCATTTTTTTCTTCATATTTTGTCTTCTAATGCATTAGTTAAAGACTATTAGTTATTTAAATGGGGGGGGGGGGAAATATTGTGTACAATTTTCACAGTATTCCCAATTGGGAGCGTGGGTCATTTCTGACTATACTTTTAAATTGGCCTCAAAAACGGAATATATTGATGAGTAGTTTAAATAATAAGTGATATATTAAGTATTAATAAAAGATTTATTTTTAAATTTCAGTAAAGATATGAATTAGGTTTGAAGAAGGTGGGTTTATATAGAGATATCTCTGTAAAAGTTTATTAAAATGGCTATTTTCATGATTTTTTGTCCAGTTTCCACTCTAATGATAGAAATCCAACTTCTATTTTAAAAAGGCAAGTCATCTTTGAACTTCACCTAATTTTTTCAAGTCAATTTTCATAAAATTACATTTTTTAATAATAATTTTTAGTTTGACTTTCCAATTTGGGAACATTGGCCTGTGAAAAGTTAAGAAACTTTCAAAGATTCTTAAAAATAGAATATTTTGCAAAATGCTTCGCACTTTATAAAAATTTCCTAATACAATTTCATGATTCCATAGGAGAAAGTTGCCAAAACGAGAACGCTAACACATTTGCCCTGCCCACCCCACTCCCCCCTATCCCTAAAAAAAAAAGTTTTAAAGAAAAATAAATGTCACATAATTTTCTTTACAGAATAGTTCTTAGTCTATGAGAACACCGCGCGTAATTACTTATAAAATTAATTAAGATGAGGTAGAAAAATAATTTTCTGAAAATTGAGCAAAGTCCCTTTTTTGGACAACCGGGTTGGTAAAATGGTGTACGCATATAAAACAATAAATATTCAGGGTTTAATTCGAAAATGTATCAAACACACTTATTTGGCGAAAGAACAGGTAAATAATACTAAATAAAAAGGGAAATAATACTATGGGAATAAACTAAAAGACGATCAAGCGAGACGTAAAATTTGCAACTTTTTTTCATATTTTGTTAAACAGAAATTATCACTTGTTCATGCGGTTGAGGGAGGGGGGGGGGGCGTCAGAAATTTATCTATTACAACCGGCATTAGTAAAAATACGAGAAAGTCATACGAACAATGTGGCCATGAATGGATCAAGTTTTGCTTATTAGTCATAAAAAGACGAATCTAAAAAATTAACTTACTTATCCGGTAGAAAACTGCTGTAAAAGATTAATGGAGTCTGCCAACTAAGATTAATGGAAGTGCTGATAAACTTCATAAAAGAAAACAGGCATAAAAGTGCCTATTTTTTTATTCAAGAAAATTATATAAAAATAAGTGCATGTACAATATATGGATTCATGTCAAGGTTTTGGACATTATTTTAGCGCAAAAGAAGAAGAAAATAAAAAAAGTTAAACTTCTAGGAAAAGCCAACATTTACGGTTATTGTGACTGAATGTGCGTTTCGTAGTAAGCGGCGAATCGTTGAAAATATATATTTTTAACACAAAAGGGAATTTTATTAAATCTTTCGTAAAATAAATAAAAATCTGTTAAGTTTTCTTTGAACATAATTTAAAAAAGTGAGCTAAGATTGCAAAATGCATGTCACAAATACAAGTATTTAAGTACGGCTACCCTCTATTTAAAAATAAACCACCTCCAAATTAAGTTGAAAATAGTCTGGTATTGTCATTTGTTGCGTACAATAAGATATTAAAAAAATCCGTGCATAAGAATTGAAATCTCTCATCTTCCTGGCGCAAAACATTTGAACAATATTGTCCGGAAATATGACGTGCAGGATAAATATTGAGAGAAAACTTAACCCGTGATTTTGACGGGAGCGACGCTTAAGGGGTTAAGAAACTTTACAGGAGTATTTAAGCATAAGAATATCCATTGTAGTAGGGTCCCACCATGGCCCGAGTGAATAAAAGTACTGAACAGGAACATACTAGATGGTTGAAGTGTGAAGTCCCAGGTTCAGGTCGATCATCCTGTCATCGATCTAACGATCTCGAATTTTTTGGCATTTTCCTGCAGATGTAACGTGAATATGTGTCAGAACCTCTTAAAAAGGACTCGGAACAAGGCAGCCCTCCTTAGGCAGATAGCCCTCGAGTAGCTATGCATTAATGTCTCATTACACGAAGAAAATTTCGGGCGATTTGGTTGCTGCAACCAGTTGCGGAAACCTCTTTCCTGGAAATTCCCCCTCGGTTACCTAGGGAACGGTAAACTCCAACTTTTTCGTTCAGGGGCGAAAATATTGCAGGTTGCTGGAATGCCAGCCAATAGCAGTGCTTCCTATTCCTACGTCACAAAGATGGCAGACAACCCAGTGACACCGATCGTAGTGATGAGCGAAGGAGAAATGTCTCTCAAATGGAATAGCGGTATGGAAATAGATCTGATTGAAAGCAAATGTGAAATTCCACATTTACGGAAACCTCGAGATCCTAAATATTTAAAAATATATAGTTTAAAAAAACCAAAAAACACGCTTTAATGATAAATTGAACTATATAAAAAGCGAAAAATAATTCTTAATATAGAAAGAAATTAATGAACGAAAAATAGTATTATTGTGAAAAAAGCGTGGGGCGCTTTGTGCTATATTTTTTGTATCATTTTTGTAATAATCGTACCGATCGAATATTCTCAGGAACTGATATATGGAGCACCCCACGCTTTTTTCACAATAATACTATTTTTCGTTCATTAATTTCTTTCTATATTAAGAATTATTTTTCGCTTTTTATTTAGTTCAATTTATCATTAAAGCGTGTTTTTTGGTTTTCTAAACTATATTTTTATTTTTCACTTTTTAGTTCGATTTGTTATAAAACCGTGTTTTTTAGTTTTTTTTAACTGTATGTATTTAAAATTTATTTTTAATTTTCGATATCTCTCATAAGACACTAAGGAACACGAAGTTGGAAAGTACAAACTGTGAGATAATTTATTTTCACTGTGCACCAGTGGCGTAGCCAGGATTTTATTTCGGGTGGGCTGGGTATCAAATTTAAAGCTAAAGTTCAATTGTAAGCTAAATATCAAATTGTAAGCTAAGTAAAGGGTCCTATTTCGGGGGGAGGCAGCACCCTGACCCCCCCCCCTCTTGCTACGCCCCTGGTGTACACCAAAGTATTAATCAACCTGCAGTTAAATGCTACCTTCCTCACTAAAAAGGAAAAATAGGTCTATAATCAACAAATAAAAGCGGGTTAAAAAGAATTGCCTTAACTTGTTGTTGTACTCAACTCTTCCATAATGTGATGGATCACGATATTTTGTAAAAATAAAAATATTGCTGCGCCCAGGATTCGAACCTGGGTTGTTGCGGCCACAACGTAATGTACTAACCACCATACGATCACGGCCACAGTGAAAAAGGTTTTCTTAAGATTGTAATCTTTGGAAGTGTTCTACTTTCAATCAGGATAAGAAATGAGGAAATTATTTAATCCTGGCGATCCTGATCAGGATAATGAGATAAACTTATAAAATTATTGTATTGTCACCGGTTCTTCATAAATGTACGAAGTTTAAATTAAATCTGACCGTTTAAAGTGTGCCAAATTTGAGTTCAAAGGAGTCGGTTACAAACATACATACAGGTGAAGCTAATAAATAAAAGCGTGTTAAAATCAGGATAATGGGATAAACTTATCAAATTATTGTATTGTCATCGATCCTTCATATATCTACAAAGTTTAAATTAAATCTGACCGTTTAAAGTGGGTCAAAATCGAGCTCAAAGGAGTCGGTTACAAACATACAAGCATACATACATACAAACATACACACAGATGAAGCTAATAAAAGCGTGTTAAAAAGGTTGCTGAGGGGATAGGCTACCTATAATTACATGCTCTAGCAATCGCCGATTTGGCGAATCTCAAGCGTTTCTGAGCACAGCTGAGTTTGTTTATTATGGCAACCCTGCTTGCTCATCGACTTGCCGGCCGGAAAGAGTTTCGGCAACTGGTTGCAGCAACCAAATCGTCCGAAATTTTCTTCGTGTAATAAGGCCTTTAATATACAATACAATCCACTCTATCAAACTAATTCATACAAACAAAAATGACCATCCTTTATTATTATTAAAGCAAGTAATATTTAATTCAGACATGACCGCATTCTGCATTAGAAGATGAACACGATTATGATTATTAGGAATTAAAACTGCTTTCATCGCTGCCTTAATTTTTCCTTTACTTTATAGAATTACATTTACTTTAAACAAGTCTTTATTTCTTATGTGTGAAAAAAAGTTTCATCTAATACGTGATAACATGAATTTACAGATTTATGTTTGTGAGTTATAGATCATCATCAATCATTGATCGCATTTTCTCTTATCCACGTTATGAAAATCTGTAAATGCTTTCGTATTAAAAGGTCAAAAAAAGTTAAAAATACGGGAAAAACCCGTCAATCTTTCCAATTGCAACATCTGTGTTTGATTTGAAAACGTGTATTGAAAAAAAATTATTTATTGTTTTGCAAGGTTACTCTCATTTAACTTTATTAGTTATGTTTAAAAATAGCTTTCATATTGCGTTTTTATTCTAAAAACTGCAATGTCTGAATTTAATGCACTGTTACATATTTCCTTAAGCATGACTGAGAAGCAATTATACAGTCTTTACAATTTTGCCTTTTATGTTCAAAATGATGAATTATTTTAAAATAATTATAAAACCTATAACACATACAAATTTCTAGAAGGAACTAATTTTTTATTCGTAGATTTTTAAAATTTTCAATAATGTTTTTAAATAGAATGAGTAACTTCCCTAATATATTTCTGACATGTAAATGTAAAGTGAAAAAATGAATTGAGTTTCCTTTCTGTGGGATGTTGACTGTTAAATTGTGCTCTAAAAAACATCTAGTAAGTTTTCATGAAAATGTGGGTGTGGATAATAGTCATGCTATCTGTTCGGAATGCAGAAAGGCTTTTTCGGACTATACAGGATTTAAAATATGCTCTATGGTTATGACAATCGGGGCAATTATCCCATATCCAAAAAAAAAAAAAAAAAAAAAAAAAAAAAATTACAGCCTAAAAATGTTAACTTTTCTTTAATTTTTGAATAAAATTTCGTAAGATAGAGGATCCACAAAGTATTATTTTCAATTATAATAAATTTACAATGAAGCTAAATTCAAATTTACAGTCATAAACATTATACTCCAATCAATAAAATTTTCTCTATATTTTTTGTAATACTGTATTAATATCACACACACTCAGAGAACAACAGATGACTTTACGCATAAATATTTATGCAATTAATTGGAAACATCTGTGGGTAGATTCACTCTAAAAAAAATTATATCTTCAATTCATTTAAATTCTGCTGCCGGAATATCTCCGTTATTTGACAAATATCCGCTTCTTTTTTCTCCTGTCAATTGAAGAAACTTCTTCAGATTCAACGAAATTTTTTCCTCTTCTTCAGATTTCCGAGAAGAATTCGCGGAAATATAGCGTTTCCAAGCAGTACGGAAATTATACTTGGAAAATGAGGAATAAACTAACGTATAAAGACACACTCTCAAAAATTATTTCTTCAGTTCGAGGAATTTTTTCTGGCAGTAATGCTGCCGGATATTTTCGTTATTTGACGAATATCTGTTATTTTTTTTCTCCTGTCAAATAAAGAAACTTCTTCAGATTCAACGAATATTTTTCCTCTTCAGATTTCAGGCAGAATATTCTCGTAAAAATTACGTTTCCATGGAGTACGGAAATTAATCGTTGAAAAATGAAGGCTACATTCGTGTATTAAGATGAGTTTTTTTTTTTTTTTTTTTTTTTTTTTTTTTGAGTTTCCAATTATTAGACTGCTCAGAAAAACTTTATTTAAGAAAGAAGATATTCATAATTTTACAGATCATGGGAATTTTACTTTTTTCTACATTACGGGGGGAGGGAGCCTAATATTTTGTTTGTTCTGTCTTAAGATTGTTCGGTACTCCGAATTTAGTTCCCTATCTCCTAACAAACGCGTGCTGAAACTGCATAATCATCCGAAATCCCCCTTTTCTTGTACCCCCTTCCACAACCATCAGAGGTCGCTGTTGAGCAGCAACCTAAACCATGGCACACGACTCTATCAATTAAACGGTGGCGTCTTCGCGGCTGGGACCTCGAACACTTGTGCCTTTGCCGACTGCAGAACTCCCTCCCCCCGTCTACCCAACTGTCCGTGACTAATGCTCAAACACCACACCATCCATCCATCCCCTCGCCATGCTCTCTCTGGACTTTAGAAAAGGTATCCCCCTCTCCCCTCAGGTATATTCCAGGTAGCAGAGAAGTCCGGGATGAGATGGAAAATCCGGCGCCCGGATGTCTGAAGCCAATGAGCTGCATCATTTTCTCGCGTTTTGGTGATGGCACGATGCGTCTTGCTATCTGGAAGAGGAAGAAGAGAGCAAAATGGGAGTCAAGACTGGAGAATGAGGCCCCGAAGCGACTACTGTTAGGGATTTCCAAGTTTTTTGGCAATTCAAAAGTTGAGTCATGGGTATCTGCTTGGAGTGAATCATACATGGTAACGTTCCAGTAGCTGTTCAGAGATAAGTTCTTCCAGTTTTCGTCGAGACTGGCCATTGCATGAACATTTGTTTATCAGTTCTGAGAACATGGGTCTGGATTTACATGTTTTTTTAATGCAAAAGTTTGAGTCTTGGGAGATTATTTGAGAGCAGTTTCAAAAAGATCTCCCGAAAGACGTTCTTCAAGCTGTAATGGATATTCACCTCTACACTAAAATCTACCTGAGTTTTAAGAAGTATTGCAAATTTTCCAAGTCTTTTAACCCAAAATTTGAGTCTTGAGAGATTATTTAATATAAGTCATTTAGGGTCATGTGTTCAAGAAGCTGTTTGGAAATATGTTATTCCGGATTTTGTCAAAAATGATCGTCATTTACCTCCGGGATTTCCGTGGGTTATTTTCTTCTTTTTCAGTTCAATAGTTTGAGTCTTGGGTATTTCGGGTGATATTAAAAATCTCTCCAGTAATACGTTCTTGAAGCTGTCATGTAGATTCACTTCGGCACTTACACTTACCTCATTTCTCAGAACGGGGATAGGAATCTTTGAGCCTTTTAATTGAAAATTTCAGTCCTAAGAAAATATTCAATGAGAGTCATTTATGGTCATGTGTTCAAGAAGCTGTTCAGAAAGAAGTTATTTCAGATTTTGTGAGATTGACCAATGCATTACCACTGACCTCAGTTTTTAGAATAGCGATTGGGATCTCCACGGGGTTTCCCCCCCCCCCCCGCTTTAAAATTTCAAAAGTTTGAGCTTTGGATATTTCGGGTGCTATTAAAAAGCTCTCCAATAATTAATTAGCATAGATTGCTTGAACGGAATGAAATGTGTGCCTGTGTCATTAAAGGTAACTACCGAAAGAAATTGCTCAAGAATGATACCGTCCAGCTTTTATCGAGACTGACCGGTGGCCATCGTGAATCTTCTGCC
The DNA here is from genome assembly GCA_038373885.1 of Cheiracanthium punctorium. Classification (NCBI taxonomy): domain Eukaryota; kingdom Metazoa; phylum Arthropoda; class Arachnida; order Araneae; family Cheiracanthiidae; genus Cheiracanthium; species Cheiracanthium punctorium. The sequence goes on from JAWZYV010010633.1 coordinate 275,710, forward strand.
AGGCATGATTGTGTGCTTCGATGAGTCATCCAAAGAGGCCTACGGACGTCCGCTTATAGGTTCCAACACTTAGCTACGTCATCTACGTCTGTAGTGGAATCTAACCAATGAGAAACGTCCGTAGGCCTCTTTGGATGACTTATCAAAGTACAGAAGCAGGAGTAGCAGAAGATTCACGATGGCTCCGGACTGGTTAAATAACCAACATTTACCACAGTTCCGAAAACGTGCATCAGGATTATCAAGTTTTTTATTTACTTTTTAGGTTGATTCACGAGTCAGGATGTATTTGAAACGAGTCATTTACGTTATTGTTTAAGAAACTGTTCATAAGTAATTTCATGAAACTATTGAGATCAATGAACGTAGAAGAATTTACCGCATATCTGAAAAAGGGAATTGAGGTTTCCAATTTTTAAGTTCGAAAATTGATTCATGAGAAAGAGTATAGTATGTTCATATGTTCATAGGTATGTATGGTGATGCTTCAGAAGCTGTCTCGAAAAAATTTGCAATGCTGAACAAGTTTGGACCTAGTAATTTCGTAGAGAGTGATTACCTAAAAAACCTTCAGCTCGGCTGAAACAATGAAATATCCTAAATTTTATTTAGAAACATAAATCGTAAAATTACGCACGATTTGATTTTTAAGAGACGCCCGATATTGCACTGTAACGTTGCAATATGTACACATACTGGTCACACTGTGACTTGTTCGTCATGATATGTTCTTCGAAGGGAGGTTTTGACGAAGGACACCTTGCTGCTTGGGATAGTTACTGTGGCGTCACATGGTGACTATCATGGACGTCACATAGTGACCTCTGCGCCGTCACATGTTTGACACGAAGGAACGTGAAAGAAACGGGCGTTTACGCCAGATTTCTGATTTGACGAAATGCAACATCACCACAACGTCACTGCTAACATGACTGCTGTGTGGGACATTTAAACCTCTATGAGTGAAATGCATATGAAGCGAACTTTAAAAATATTAGGTGTAACGGAAAATAATGATCTTTTTTTTTACATAAAATTCAAACAAATACGTTTTCAATAAGTATTGAATTCCAAATAAGTTGTGCCTAAGACTACTTCTCATATTTCTTAAATTTTAAAATTTTATAGATAATATTTCATTTTTTTCAAGAAAAATGGACACCTTTCGCCATTTTTCCACGTTTAATTTCCCTAGGAGATTATACTCGAAATGTTCTGAAATAGATTTTTTGGTATTTGTGAGTGTTATATTTTACAGCAAGAATTTTATGAATATGTCTTTTCTTCTTTCAGATCAAGCCGGATATGTCAGATAAATGTTTTGGTACCCTATCCTCCGTAATTTACGGATTTTGGAAAATGCTCAACAGTTTACCACTTACGCTAAAAAACTCACATTCGTGCCACATTTCGTATTGTTAGCTTCAGTAGTTTTGGCTAGGCAATACAAAAAAATTATACTTTCCGGTGCACCGAATATATCTGGGAGAAATTGTTGTTTTTACGTAAAATTACCCTTTACATAAATTAAATCACTTCATCTGTGAGACACCAAACAACTAATTTCAACTTCCGCACGCTCTCCATTGCACCCAATTAGCACCTGCGTCCACAACGCCCCGACAAACTTTCTCCATATCACTCCCATGAGACCTCGGGAGTAGTTTATGAGCGTGCTCTTTTTTTTTTTTTTTACAATCCTTTTTTTATTATTGTTCTTTCTCCCAGCATCCACCCCTGCAGAACGAAACGAACTTTACGCAATCTCGGCAGGCGCCAGGCTGTCTGCGGGCCATCTGCTTCCATCCCTTGCCGAAACGAAAGGGGTTTGCTGGAGAGCGAAAATTAGATTTTTACCCCGGGATCCTAGAGAGAGGGTATGCGGTTACACCATCTCTGTGTACGTGGGGAAAGCGTACATAACGGGGACTGTATCGAGGTAATCATGTGGAGTGCGATAACCTCAATTTTTAGGGAAGAGATTTTCAGGCTTAATCCGCTTTCAGCCCGCCAAACGTTGATTTTTGGAGTTGTTCGGTCGCTGCGGGGTGCTCGACAGCCATGTCAGTCTGTCTTTTATGAGAGGACTGAGCTAGGCTAGCTATCTTTTAATCTGGATGTGTTTGATTGGTTTTACTTTGAATGTCTGACAGTTTGCAGATGTGTTCGTAAGGGTCTCTATTAGCGGAACAGATAGGAAATAGTTTGATTGGTTTTGTATGTTTTTCAAACTCTTAACAGGACTGGGATGCTGAGTTATTACTAAAATAATGCTTGTGAGAAGGGATAAGGCTTTCTCGTTCTCATACAGCAACGGCAAAGATTTGTCTCATTTCGCAAAATCCATGTGTAGTAATGAGAAATAGGGCTGTCTTGTCTCGAAATATCCCTATGTATTGACGAGAAATATGTCTGTCTCGTCTCGTACAGCAATTGCAAAGCTCTGTCCGGTTTTGCAAGGGTTTGTCTCTCCTCGCAAAATCCCTGTGTACTAATGAAAGTAGGGCTGCCTTGTCTCGAAAAACCTTTATGTAGTGACGTGAAATAGGTCTGTATCGTCTAGTATAGCAACTGTAAAGCTTTGTCCGGTTGTTCAAAATCCTTGCGTAGTAATGGGAAATAGTTCTGACTCGCCTCGCACAGCTGGTGCAAGGGATTGCCTGTTTCTCGCAAAATCCTACGTAGTAATGGGAAATAGGTCTGGCTCGTCTCGCAAAATCCCTATGTCATAACGAGAAATTGGTCTGTCTCGTCTCGTACAGCAAACTCAAAAGCTTTATCCCATTTTTCAAAATCCCTAATGTAGTCATGAAAAATGGATTTGTTCCGTTTTGTACAGAAACTACCAAGGATTGTATTGTCTCTTCCAGCAGGATCAAAACTGTGTTCCACCTCGTAAAATCCCTATATAGTAATGGGAAATTGATCTGACTCGCCTCGTAAAGCTGTTGTAGGGGATTGTCTCTTGCAAAATTCTACGTAGAAATGAGAAATAGGTATGTCTTGTCTCGTGAAGCAACTGCAAATCTTTGTCCCATTTTTAGAAAATCCCTAATGTAGTAATGGAAAATGAGTTTGTTTCGTTTCGTATAGTAACTACTAGATGAGAAATATATCTGTCCGAATCGTACAGTAGTTGCGAAGGTTTGTCTCGTCTCGTATAGGAACAGTAAACATTTGTCTCATCTCACAAAAGCCCTACATAGTAACAGGAAATGGGTCTGTCTCGCCTCTCCCAAAATTTCCATGTCGTAACGAGAAATAGGCCTGTCTCGTCGCGTACAGCAACTACAAATATCTGTCCCGTTTTTACAAAATCCTAAATCTTGTAGTGAAAAATGGATTCGTTTCGTTTCGTATAGTAACTACCAAGATTCCTATCGTCTTGTCCAGGTGGAACAAAACTCTGTTCCGCCTCGTAAAATCCCTGTGTAGTAATGGGAAATAGGTCTGCCTGAATCGTACAGCAATTGCGAAGGTTTGTCTTGTCTCGTATAACCACTTTGTCTCATGTCACAAAATCATTACAATTTATTAACGAAAAATGGGTCTGTTTCATCTTGCCTCCCAAGTAATCGCTGTTTTGTTCTGTCCCGTCTCGTAATCATTTATAATTATTGCGCCCAGTTTTGAAAGTGATCATACCATTACCTTCCTATCTAATACTGCACTTTTTGTGAATAAACTTAGGGGTGGGGAAAGCATGTATGTAGATACTTATATTTAAAGTAATGTAAACATCTAACTTTTAAGATTGAGCATTAGGTACGAGTAAGTATTTCTGGACGAGTAAGTAAGTCATTTCTGGACACTTTAGAGAGAGTATAAATAGTTTTTCATAAACATCACACCTATGACTGTTATGAAATAGGCAAAAGAAAATTCTTAAACATTCAGCATTTTAAAGCTTTTTCCTAAAATCTGTAAGGCCTCAACTAATTTTGCAGTGCGATTCTGCACTTAGATTTTTTCTCTGTCTGGAAGTTGCATAAGACATACGCGCTTCAAACAATGCAGGAAAGTTCCTTGGAAATAATAGACAGCTCAGTTGGTACCAAGAAAATTCCTGGTATTTTCATGGAACGTTCCTTAGGATTCTTCGACACCTCAGCTGCCCATTATTTCCAAGGAAAGTTCCTGCAATATTTTACAGTGCAGGTTCATTGTTTGCAGTTGAATGCAAAGTAGATTTTGTAAAGAAGCAACCTGAATTTTTTAGAGAGAGAAAAAAATTAGTCTGTTTTTTCAAGTCCATTAGATATGATTAATTTTCAATAGAGAATCTTGAAACTGTTAATAATCATTGCCGCTTCATGAAAATAGCTTCACGAATAGAAAATAATTTACTTTAATACAATCTTTTAAGTGTACAGTAGAGCTTTATCTATTCTTAAGATAATTTACATAAATGTATAAATATTTTAGTTTTAATAATACTTAGTAGCATCAGAGCTTTTCGGGCAAGACATTAATTTCCTTAATAAGTACACTAAGCGCTTATAATAACAAACAGAACAGATTTTAATTACAAGTTATCCAAAACTTCCTTAAATACATCTCCAATACTGCTGTCAACATGCAAGATTTTTTTATTGTGCTTCTATTCAGCCTATTTTCAAAATATGTAAAAATAACTTTTTTGGATTGGAGAGACCAGAAACAAAATCTTCACATTTCAATGAAAGGATCGGCACCAGGTCTTTTAAAAAATTTTATATCTTCAGTTACATTCGTTCAGTACTTACGATAAACAAGAACACATAGTTACAAAATTATTTAATTTAATAATCCATTATTACGCCAGTTCTTTTAGCGTATTTTTATAACTATAACTGCATTTTTTTAGAACTTATCATAAAGAGACGTGTGCATAAAGTTATTTAATTAAATAATCGATTATATCACCAGTTCTTTTAGTACGCCTTTATTACTTCAATTACTTTCCTTCAGTTCTTATTATGAAAGACAGGTGTTTATGCTAAATAATCGATTGCAATGCTTGCTCTTTGAGTGTATTTCTGCAATATTAATCTTCAAATTTTGAAGTTATCGCAAACGCGATCACCCGATTCGTTAAAAAAGCGACTTGACGCGGAAAGCTGGCTTTCCGGTGTATACTGTGTTACAACGGTAGAAGTATTGTAAAGGCAAAGTTGTGCGTGCCAGCTAGTAAGGCTTCCTCCTCATTAAAATCTCGCAGGCAGTTCTTGAGAAGTCGCACTTTGTTTTAACAGAAATTTCTGGAAATGAAACGACTTAAGGGATTTTCGGGGAAGTTCTAGAATACTTAGAATGTCCGTGCTTAAAAAATCTTCAGCGTCTTCCAAAATATAAAGAACATACGCTCTCTCGTTTACGCAATTTTCTAAGATTCTGTTTCTGGACGTGTTATCAAAATCGTTAAAAATTTAAAACTGTGGCATCCGACTTAATAAAAAATTCTGTTTTTTTTCTCTTTTTTTAATTCTAGTTTACTTAGAATGTCCGTGCTTGAAAAATCTACAGCGTCTTCCAAAATATCAAGAACATACGTTCTCTCGTTTATACAATTTTCTACGATTCTGTTTCAGGACGAGTTACCAAAATCGTTAAAAATTTAAATCTGTGGCATCGGACATGAAAAAAATTCTGTTTCTTTTTCTCTTTTTTTATTATAGATTATTTAAAATGCTCGGGCTTGAAAAATCAATAGCTTCTTCTAATATATCAAGAACATACGCTCTAGTTTATGCAATTTTCTACGATTCTGTTTCTGGCCGTGTTATCGTTAAAGATTTAAATCTGTGGTTTCGGACATGAAAAAAAAAAATCGGTTTTATTTTCTCTTTTTTAAATTTAGGATTACGTTCCTTTATAACCAATATATGTAAAGAATTTTTTTCGTCATCTAAATTATAATTTTACGCTTTTGATCTTTATTATGGTTTTCAGTTATGTAATGGCAACATTAGCTTATGAATTTTAAATATACAGACGATTTATTCTAAAAAGTTTGTAGCAATAATATAGATTAAAGCACAATACACCGTTGATAAATATTCCGTGTACATTAAATTAAAAATGCTTTTTATTATTCACCATGGCAACAATGAGTAACGTTAATAGAAGGGAGTATCTGAACTTCTTATTATTCTACAGATACAAATACGAATTACAGGTGCGCCAGATGTCCCTATCCGTATATCTAATACGAATCTTAGAAGTACTACATGGTTAAAAATACGTTAGCTCCGGATGATAGAGTTATATACACTACGTTTCATATAGCTATATCCAGGTACCTTTAGTAAAAACATAACAGACTTGTCTGAAAATTAGTCGACCTTTAATTGGGAAAATCTATTACTTAGGTGACGGCATCGAAACCCTAAACAAAAACAAATTAAGGTGCTTTGGCTCTTGTAAATTAGATTATTTTGTAAATAAATAAATAAATAAACGTTTGATTATTTCGATGTGGGGAAAGGGGGGGGGGGGACAGTACTCTTTTTTGTTTATTTATTTATTTTGTGTTTTGGAAGATCTAAAAGAAAGGCTACGAGAGGGGGGGGGTGCCTTGGTTAGAAAAAAAACACACTTTAAAAAAAATTATGAAAAATAAATATCCTCAAATCTCTGGTAATGAAGCCTCTTTAATAAGATTATAGAGGGTGTCCCCTAAACTAATTTATTCTATTACGTATTTCTTAAATATTGTTAATAGCAAATTGCATTTATTTTTATAAAAATATATGAAATAAATTGCAAATTTATAAAAAAAAAAGGCAATTATTTTTATAACAATATATAAAATAAATTGCAAAGTTATAAAAAAGGGGTAGAATTATATTGTATCGATTAAAATTTTCGCGATAATAAATCTAAATAAATACAAAATTTAAGTTTTAATACGCAACCCGCTCAAAAGAAATTCTTAACCAGCAAAATGTTCTGCATACATTAATTTGGTGACAAGCAAAATTTAAGCATTTTATCCTAAAATGTGTCAGAAAAATGAAAATAGATGTATGCTGACTTAAGCCATTTTTCATTACCTGTCGCAGAGAAAAAATCGAATGATCCCGTTCCAGGGTTCATACACATATTACAAAAGAAAACAATTATTGCATAAATCCTTTTTTTTATTATTGGCATTGTACAGCCCCCCCCCGCCCACTAAGTTTATTTAAACATATCTCTAGGACTTTTTATGATAAGAGGCTAAAACTTTCAATATCACCTAAGTAATGTACATCGCGCATTTTACTAATTGAGGTTTCTTGACGTTGGCCGTATTAAAATTTAATTTTATATTTATTTACATTTAACTTCCTGAAAATTGTAATCAAAATTTCTGTACCCTTTACGTAACTTATGTAATTTATTTTGCATGTCTATTATCAATATCTACGTAATAAGGACAGGTCGATGTATTTAGAGCATCCTGTATATATATATAGATTTTAATATGAAGTATAGAAATCTATGAAATTAAATTCATGCTCTTAACTTTCCTTAAGCTGTTCTCAATAAATTATCGATTTATTGAAAACAGCTTAAAAATGAAATCTTAAATTAAAAAGCCTGGTGTTTTTTAAGACGTCACAAAAGCTCGACGTTCTGATTTGTAATCGATTTACTATTAGTTCATGGGAACTTTAACAGCATAATACGGAAATTTTCATCTAAAAACAAATGCATACAAAGCGCCTTTTGAATTTTCTAAAAGAAAGAAAAAAAAAATCAGTATAATTTCTCACGCACTGATTTACAAGAGAATGCAAATTCTACTGCATTTCAACATTCATCTAAATAAGCAGAACTAGCAAACCTTGTAATTAACGGAAAAACCTGCATTTCTTGAATTAAATCTTCACTATAGCAATATCCAGTTCTTTAATCTAATACTGTTATTAATTTTTTTTAAAATAATAATAGTTCTTCCTCAATTCTTTTCCCTTTTACCATAAACGCACAATCAAAGAAAGTCCAACGAAATTCGAAAGGAACGAGAAAAGCAAGACAGTAATTCAATTAATTCTTTAATATGTTCTCGTAATCAAAATCGTGACACATTTAATTAGTTCGCAGTGGCAACAGACAGATAATACCGTTCTCCCTGCTGTTGTTTGCGAAGTTCTCTTTTCCAAGGGGTAATCAACAGATTTAGTGAGCATAAGGAAGAAAAACGACGCCGTTTGCGGGACACTTTTGTGTTGCCAAACAATGTGTCGTAAATTTATAGTGCCCGCGTTTTAACAATTTCCTGGCGGAAGCAAATGTAAATGAAATTTCAACGAAACAAAGAAAAAAAAATGTAAGATATATTGCTTACACTTGTGACTTATAGAGTGAGAATTGCTTATGCAGGCCGGTTTTTCTTCGCTTTTTTCTAGTGCACGGCTTAAAAGAATAGTAAACTGCCGGTTATGTTTGGTATTAGGTGGTTAGGCGTTTGTAGATAACTGAATTCCACAGATCAATGTGCAAAATGTGGGCACTCATGAACTCAAAACTCTTGTAGGCAACTTTATTTAGAAAGTGGGATTCATACATTCGTCACTATCCAACAAGAAGTTCCAGGCAAAACTTTTCCTAGAGGTTACTCAGATGAAAATCTAAATGTATAAATAAATAAATAGTGTTTTCTTCATTCAAAAAAAAAAATTGGTGCTGTTAAAAGCAAATAAATTTGTTTGATAAACATACTATCTTATTCAATCAAAAAATATTTCGTTCCAAAAATGTCATTATTTTGACAAAATATTTGTTGATTCAACAATATTTTAGTTAGTGCTATTAAATCCTAATAGTGTTTTTTTAATCCAAAAAAAAAAGAACATTTTGCTGAAAATGTGTCGTTATTTTGAAAAAGAAAAATAATAATTTGTTTGGTGCTACTGAACACAAATCATTTCATTTACTTGAATCAAGAAAATATTTTGCTGAAAATATACCGTTATTTTGACAAAATTTCGTTGATTTTACAATAGTTTGGCTGGTGTTTTTAAATTCGAATAATCTTGTTCTATCAACAAATATTTCTTTCAAAAAATGTCATTATTTTGACAAAATATTTGTTGATCCAATAATATTTTTGTTAGTGCTATTAAATCCGAATAGTGTTTTTTTTATTAAAAAAAATACTTTGCTGAAATATGTCGCTATTTTGAAAAAGAAATAATAATTTGTTTGGTGCTACTAAACACAAATCATTTCATTCTGTTGGATTAAGAAAATATTTCGTTGAAAATATACCGTTATTCCAACAAAATTTCGTTAATTTTACCGTAGTTTGGCTTGTGTTTTTAAATTCGAATAATTTTGTCAAATCAGCATACTATTTTGTTTAATCTTCGAACTATTTGGTTGAAAAATATTGTTGATTAGCCAAAAAAATTGTTCATTTAGTCAAATAATTCAATTAAAAAACGCCTACAATATTATTGCAGTATTTTCAAAGAGAACTAAAGATTTATGAAACAATTTCTACTAAAAATTTATTAACATATCACTTTTTACAATCACAGAACCTAGTACGAATAAAAATAAAGGCCTTACAGGATTACATGCATATTCCATGTATATCTATATTACCAGACGCAAGTCGTGTTTTTCGCTGCCAATTAACAGAAAAAACTCAAGTCTTTAAGAACCAGACATCACCACGTCGATCTAAGAAAAGTTAAACGCTGGTTGGTAATCGTTCCCCGTCACGTTCTGGGTGACTTTCAACACCTGGCATTTAGAGATTGTAGGGAAAGAGGTGGGGGGTAGACTTAGTTTCTTACGTCACTCTGGTGAAAACTCGGTGTTTTTTCGTGCGTTTCTTGATTTATGTTTACATAAGCATTCCACTGACCCAATTGTCAGATTCAAGTTCAGCACCGAAGGTCGAGAATTGGGTAAAATCCGATGAAAAGAATTTTCTTATTATTTTATTTATTTATTTGTTATTTATTTATTTTATTTAAAAAATGCCATACAAATTAGCCCTCAAGCCATTAGCATCAGTGTACGAGCCTTCCATTATTTTCTACAATAGAATTGAAAACATAAATTTTATTTTATTAAGTTATGTTTAAAAGGATCGTTTTCGAGTTTGGATATCCACTTAATTCTGAATTATGTAAAATATAGTTGAACATAGTTATATCTGCTATTAATATCATTGAAAATATTGTTAAATATACATCAACGCATTATGTCCCAATGAAAATTAACTACACTAAAACGCACAGAATTTATAAGTTTAGATATATGATTGCAGTGGCGGCTCGTGGGTAATTTAAAAGGAGGTTCACAAAACAAATTTTGAAAGTTAAATATGCAGATACGACGCCCCTTACAAATTAAAATAGATTTGCTTTTCCAGCAGTTAAAGGAAAAGCGTGCACGCAGCTGAAAGAAAACAAATCATCTTGGGTCTTACATTTCGTCATCAAGATAAGTTTTAGCAAAGGTGCTGTCTTGACTCATTTTATTTCAATTTTTTTTCAAAGGATAATATTTAAAAATGCCATTGCTTTAGCTGCGAAACACGTATCTTAATTATTTACACTAGTTTGAAAAAAAAAAAAAATGATGTAGTGAAAAATTGTAGAAAAAAATAAGAAAATGAAATAAAAATTAATTAACTAACCGAACATAACAAACCAAAGCAAAATCCGGAAGCGATACCGCAAAAAAGTGGCCATGGGTGCACAGTAAAATTGTGCGAACGGACAGATTTCATGAGTGCCGTGCTTCCTCCCAGCTGTCTGGGCTTCTTATCCCAGAGAGCGGTTCAAAGGGAAAAATTTCCGTTCGCACGTGCGACTGATTAGACTGTGTTGTAGTAACCTACACTACAGTGCGTCAGCTATAATAAGCGTATTTAATAATAGTGGGAGGAGGGAGGGGGGATTAAAACTCACATTTTAAATTCACATAAATCTAAAAGTGTGATTAATATTTGCTTCAAAATTAATTTGTTAATGTGTTTATTCTTCAGTTTTTCCTTTGGGGGTTCACGTGCTCCTGTGCTCAAATGGAGGAGCCGCCACTGTATGATTGATTTCGAATTGTGTAAAATACTGTTGAACATACCGTTGATTCTTCTGCTAATATCAATTAGAATTTTGTTACGTAAATATACATCAACGCAGCATTATGTCCCAGTGGAAATGAGTTATACTAAAACGAAGTTTCAAGTGCAGATACCTTTCGTTCCTTTGCTCCTCATTCCATGCGCTAACGCTCAGACTGTGGAGTCCGTACGTTAATCCCTCTTTCCTTTCACCGAAATGTCCCGCAGTGACCTAGTCGCTAAACTCCGTTCAACTAAGAAAACGGAAAGGGAAGCAGCATCTCGCTTGGCCAGTGCTTAGGAGGGTGAACTAGTCTCTGGGATGGACTGCCGCGTACGCCAGTGGGAGCTGGTGCACGTAAAATCCGTCGTGGCTCCAATGTCTTCCAAGTTCAAACGATGCCAATTTCGGATGATTGGTTCCTCATCTGGAACTGGTCCAAAATTAGGGACCAACAGGCAAAAGTCCAAACCCCTCGGGGTAGTGGTGGCTCCTCCTTTTGAGCACGTGAGCACGTGAACCCCTAAAGGAAAAAATACAAAATAAACGCATAAACAATTTTTTTTTTTTTTAATATTGACTGCACTTCTATATTTTTGTGAATTTAAAACTTGACTAATGTCATTTAACATTAGTTTTTCTCTATATTCCCCCCCCCCGCCTGCCCCCCACTATTATTAAAAACGCTCATCATAGCTAAAGCACTGTATTGTAGGTTACTACAGCAAAAAAACATGAAGTCTTTTCCTAGATTGCACGTGGGATCGGAGAAATGGCTTCCTGAATCGGACTCTGAGAACAGAAGCGGAGAGAGTCGCGAGAGCGGCTGGGCGCTGCTATCATTCCGTTCGCACATTTTCAGTGTCCGCACGGACCATTCTTGTAATTTTTTTTTCTGGTTATCTCTTCCAAATTCTCCCTTGGTTTTTTATGTTCGGTTCGTTAATCTATTTTTTTTCATTTTCTTATTATTTTCTTTATTTTTATCATTTTTCAGTGAAATATTTTGTACGAACTAGTATACATAATTAAGATGTCAGTAAAATAAGTGTTTCGGAGCTAAAGCGGTGACATTTTTCAGCATTGTCTTTTGAAAGGAAAATTTAAACATAATGACCCAAACCAGCACATTTGCTAAAACTTAGCCAGATCGCGAAATGTAAGACTAGAATTTTTTTTTTTTTTTAAGTTGCATGCATTGCTTTCCTTTTACTGCTGAAAACTCAAATATATTTCAACTTGTGAGTTGCATCGTATCTGAATATCTAATTTTCGAAATTTTTGTAAACCTCCGTTCAAATAATCCACTGCCTCTGGGGCAATGGCACCTATTTCCATGGATACCCAATCGTGTCCATCGATCTGTAAAAGGATTTAACCCTTTCAGGCGCAACCCTTTCCCAATGCTGAAAAAAGGGCAGCCGTTGCCATCGCACGACTTAACTACCAGCAAGATGGCGGAAGATCGAAACGTTCATCGCGTGACACAGATCTAGAGACCCTTTTTTGACGCAGCTGGCTGTGCCCGGCACAGCACGGATGGCAACGGCTGCCCTTTTTTCAGCATTGGGCAATCTCTCCACATGTTCTCGCATTCTTCCATTTTTCAGCAGATGTCAGTGCTGTTGAAAATACTCGTGACACTTTTTTTACGGGAAATGACGCGCTAAAAATTAAAGGATTCTCGTGGAGCTATGTCACCCGCAACTATTTTTATAGAAATCAAATCTATTCTTCGTGACTGGCAACAGTCAAAACGTAAGAGTTTAATGTTCTCAGAGCGGGAACACTGCGCGTTAAAGGATTAACAAAAATAATCACTCTGTCTAAAAATTCTGGATGTGTGAGAAGGGGATAAATTTTCTAATATCATTGATAATCAATACAAATTTTTGGATCACGCTGAAAAAAAGGCAGCCGCTGCCATCGCTCGATTAACTACCAGCTGGCTGTGCCGCACAGCCAGCTGCGTCAAAAAAGGGTCTCTAGATCTGTGTCACGCGATGAACGTTTCGATCTTCCGCCATCTTGCTGGTAGTTAAGTCGTGCGATGGCAACGGCTGCCCTTTTTTCAGCATTGGGCAATCTCTCCAGATGTTCTCGCATTCTTCCCTTTTTCAGCAGATGTCAGTGCTGTTAAAAATAATCGTGACAACTTTTTTACGGTAAATGACGTGCTAAAATTTAAAGGATTCTCGTGGAGCTATGTCACCCGCAACTATTTTTTATAGAAATCAAATCTATTCTTCGTGACTGGCAAAGTCAAAACGTCAGAGTTGGGTGTTCCCAGAGCGGGATCACTGCGCCTTAAAGGATTAAAAAAGAAAAGAAAATATGTGATCTAATGTAGATGAGAAAAATCAGGAAATCAAATGCTCAGGCAGATAATTAATTGATACAAACATGTTCCTCTGCCTGTAAATCCGTTTCCCCACACGACACTTTTCCCAGAAAGTAGAAGTTACTTCAGGGATCATCTCATGTAAATACTCCAGAATATCTTTTTCTCAAACTTCGCCAGACGTTAGCCAAAAGATGAGAAATACGTCATTTACGTTCAATTGCAACTACTCAATCAAAGGAGAAATAAATAAAGGGAAAAATCACATTCAGATAGTCTGTTCTCTTGGAACTATCGCGGGGTGTTTTAACGTAACGATTATTTATCGTTTAGTTAGCTGAGAAGCGACTGTTGAAAATGATAAATATAACAATCACTTTTAATTTAACCTTTTACAGACCGAATTAAGATCCAGGCATATTTTAAATTAGTTTTTTGTATATTTTGATTTCTAATGCGTTAGTTAAAGGACATTAGTCATTTAAATGCGGGAAAAAAATTACACCCCCCAATTTTCATTGTGTTCCCAACTGGGAACACTGGTCATTTCTGACTATATTTTTTTTGGGGGGGGGGTATACTTTGACTGTACTCTTATGGGTAGTTTAAATAATAAGTGAAATATTAAGAATAAGTGAAAGATTTATCTTTAAATTTAGGTAAACAAATGAATTAAGTTTAAAGCGAGAGGAGGATGTATCAAGATAGCTCTGTTAAAATTTATGAAATTGCCTATTTTTATAATTTTTAATCCGGTTTTTCACTCATGATAGAAATGAAAATTCTATTTCAAAAAATCAAGTCATCTTTTAACTATATCTGCTATTTTTTTTCAAGTCAATATTCATAAAATTTAATTTTTCAATAAAATTTTAATTTTATGTTCCCTTTTGGAAACTTTGGCATGTAAAAGGTTAATATTCATAAAATTTTTATTAACACACGCTTTAATCCATATTATCGTAACAAATCTACTAGTGATGCCTATTACTTATACAAACGCTATTTATCTTGGTTTCTCCCAATGAAACGCTCCATTTAAATATTTAAACCCTCGATGGTTCAGCAGAAGAAAATAATTTTTAGATTTTAATTTCGGGGAAAACATTAAACCTTGTAATGTCAAAGAGCTATTTAGACCTACTCAAACCGTGAACATTACGTAAATTGCGTGGCATGAGTTTATCATTTTCATGCAATTTTTAATTTAGGATGTCACGTTCTATAGACTGCCCTGAAAGAAATCAAAGTTCCTAAACCTATTTCATTTAGTTGACCCAGTTAATAGAGTAATACTGAAATTTGTGATGACTTCGAAAAGGAAAAGTAAAAAGAGAATTATTTACCTAAAATCGTTATGGAAGAAAGCAATCCTACCTTAAAAGAATAAGAAGCAAAATCAAATAAAAAACGTAAGAACGCAAAACATCCCCTCATACATTCGAAAGGCGGAATACTGTTAAAGTTATATTAGTGTAATATGCCACAAGAAATACATTATGCTAAAGGGAAGAGATGTAACTACCTCAGTTTTCTATAGACTGTTAACACTCTTACAGCAGGCGCGCACACAGGATTTTTGCCTGGGGGGGGGGGGTCCAACTTTTACAGTTTGGGGGGGGGGGTCCAACTTTTTACGGTTTGGGGGGGGTCCAACTTTTAGGGATATTCCAGATTGGCAAAAATCAGTGATGAAAGAGCTCGTTTTTATTAGATGGAATTCATCAAATCTCGTCCCATCCAGTTCCCTAAGAATACACTACACAGTACAATACGAAGCAAAGTAATAGTTGTACAGTTTTGAGAACAAGATGGTGTTTTATGTTCGCTTTTAGTTCGTTTTTGAAAAGTTGAGGAAAACGAGAAAAAAAAATTATTTATTAGAACTGAAACTATTGCTACCTTTTTTTGGAATTATTTTATTTACTATAGATATACGATAATAATTAATCGGAAAAAAATTTCAAAGCCGATGGGGGGGGGGGGTGTCCGGACCCCCTGGACCCCCGCTCGTGTGCGCCACTGTCTTACAGTATAAGCCTTATACATCAAATTTTTTGTGTACGCCCCTGACTACCACGATTTTTATTAAAAATATATATTTACCTATACTTAGATTATAATGTATGTTGGAAAAGCCAAGAAACGTTTTGAAGTAAGTAGACTCCCTCTTAAGCGGCCTAACTGGAACTGGGGGTGACCCGGTTACAGCGAACAATTAAAAAAAAATAATTGATTGATTGAACTGCATTTTAATAAATGTTTTAACTTATTACGAAAGTTTAAAAAATATCAGTTATTTTTTTTTTCTACTGGAGACTGAATGTTCGACAATTTTCTTCTTAAAGTATCACATCAATAGAGGAAGCTTATGCTTATTGTCTGAATAGCATAAAGCCTTTTTCCAGTGCTTTTGCTCCATCTGTATGTGATATGGCGGAGGTCAGTCAGTCTCAGTCACTGTCGGAAATTTTTTAATTTTTTGTGTTTTTTGAAACTTTTAAAAGTCAAATACGGCCTGTTAAAGCGGAGATCCGGTTAATCGGAGGCCGGTTAACCCATTTATGCCTAGTGTCCCTTTTTTGGGACGGCATTTTCGCTATTAGTCGAAAATGTTATTTATTTTTCCTAGCCTTTATTCATGAGTATTGAGCCTCAACTCTACAAAATATTTTAACATGACCCAGTAGGATGTTGATATTTCGATTTTTATGCATATTGATTTTAAAAGAAATCATCCCTTGTTCAAGAAGTTGACATCAGAAATTTATCTATTATTTCTGTTATCAGTAAAAATCGAAGAAAGTCGCAAAAATATCCAGGCACAAATGGGTTAAGAGATAGTCTACTGTAAGTCTTAACTCGAAATATCTACTTCTACCTGTAAATCCGTTTTGTTGCATCTCATACTTCCCAGAAAAAATATATTTTTTTTTCCTTCCTTTAAATCCGTTTCCCCGCAGGACACACTTCTCAGAAACGTAAAAGTTATCTTGATCATTGACTGAAAATACTCTGCGATATATATTTTTTGTCTTCCCCCATCTCTTACCTGGCGTTCGCTGAAAGACGAGAGAACAGGTATTTCTCCCTGATATAACTATACTTCACTGAGTAAACGAAACAAAATAAAATAAAAATGAGTTAAAAGAAAGAGAATAAAAGAAAAAATCTGGAGTGACTCCACTCGACTTTCCGAACACTTACGATTAAGATCATTACCAAGCATTTAAATAAATTTTAATCGATGAATAATTCAAACATACATACCAAATTGAAGCTCGATCGAATGTACCGTTTAAACGCTAGCGCACTTTCAAGAATTTCTCCCCATAGGCCATAATGTAAAAGAAATCTTGGTCGTAGCCCTGTAGAAAAACTATAAGTCCTATAAACATCAAAATCAATACCGGTCTTACAATGGTGGTTTATAACATGTATACCCAATTTGAGCTCAATCGAATGTACCGTTTAAACACTAGCGCACTTTCAAGAATTTCTCCCCATAGGCCATAATGTGAAAGAAATCTTTATTTTATCCCTGTAGAAAAACTGTAAGTCCTATACACATCAAAATCAATACAGGTCTTGCGACGGTGGTTTATAACATGTATACCCAATTTGAGCTCAATCGAATGTACCGTTTAAACGCTAGCGCACTTTCCAGAAATTTCCTCCATAGGCCATAATGTAAAAGAAATCTTTGTCGTAGCCCTGTAGAAAAACTGTAAGTCCTATACACACCAAAATCAATACCGGTCTTGCGACGGTGGTTTATAACATATATACCCATTTTGAGCTCAATCGCATGCCCTGTTCAGGAGCTATCGTGTTCACTCACATACACACAAACACACATACACACATACATACATACATCTCGTAAAAATAGCATAAATGAATTCAGAAGACCTCAAAACGTGTCAATACACCAAAATCTCGAATTCGAATTTTTTCATGATTACAATACTTTCCTTACATGGTACATGTTCGGAAAGTAAAAAAGAGAAAAGATAATAGAGTTAAGATAATAAAAAAATACTTAAAAAAAAAGAAAACTGAAAAAAGTAATAAAAATACTGCTAAGATAATAAAAAAAGAGAATAGAACTGCAAATATTAGAATGCTTTTAAGATTATATTAGCGTATTACATTTAAAAAATGACTGTAGAGCTGATATTTCTACTTTATTTTTATATTCACTGTTTCTAATTGCACGGACCTTAACTAATATTTTTTCGTTCTTCTCTCTGAGTGTTAAAATTTTTCTGTTTCTATGAAAATATAAAATACCTATATTCGTTTCAAAAGTCAATTTTTTAAAAGTCAATTATTATAAATATAAATGTCGACTTGAAGTATGTACCTCTACCTGCAAATCCGTTTCTCCGCACAACACACTTTCCAGAAAAGTGAAAGGTACTTCAGTGATCATTTGCTAAAAACACTCAATAACAAAAACACATAAAAAGGAAAAAATGAAATTTAATGCTTACTTAACCGTTTGACTGCTATGCAATGCACACCCTCCAAAAGAAGCATTCGAGCAAGAGAGAAATTTCCTACGTTGGTTTCGTATATTAAAAATTATTTATCATAGAATATGAGTTAGGCTATGCATAAATATGACATTCCATATTTCTGTTAAGTTGTGCGTTTTTCAAAAACTCAATTATTTTTCGCAAATCTAAAATAGGAAATTTTTCTCTTGCTCGAATACTTTTATTGGAGGGCGTATGAGGATTTTGATGGATAGCAGTCAAACGGTTAAGGAATAACAGAAAGTTGCGCTATATCCAGAGAAAATTGATTAGAGTAAAAGGTAGAGCAGTAACTTGTAGTTTAAAATAATTAAAACTTTGTATTAGGTTGTAACGAAAGTTTTCCGCCACTGGAACTATTGTCTGCACAAACAGTTCGCCTTGGTGTCTTGGCCAATATTTTGTCAAACGATTTTTGTTATTTAAAGAAAAGACTTGTTTTAGAGCACTGTGTTGTGAAATCTGCAAAACAATATCTTTATGATTAAGTATAAGGTGTCTGAAATGGAACTATCACGCTACCTGGTTGAACCATCATTTACTCTCAGTTCTGTTGAAAAAAGTCAGCAACATAATGACACCGAATCATGTGTACAGCTTAAGATACTACTGTTGTATCCTACGACATTGTGAAGATTTGGTACCGAAAGTTCAAAAACGAGGACTAGGACATTTAAGAAGCAGAGCGCTCTGGCCGGCCTACTGATAATGATGAGGCGGCCTACGAGAATTTGTGGAAGAAGATGAAATATTCATCCACTCGAGAGCTAGCTAGAGTTAGACTTTAGTATCATGTCCATTATCGCTCAAGCCATGGTATAAACTTGACATATAAGATCAATCGCTTGGTACCGCATAAGCTGACTCAAGCAAATCTGGCGGAAAACTTTCGTTACAATCTGATAATATAACATACATAAAAGTTATTTATCAAGCTATTTAAATTAATATGCATTCATTTTAAAGTAAAAGGATGTCTTATTTAAATAAACATATTTTTTTAAAGATATCTTTTATTTGCATGTTATTGTGATATTTTTTTCCTTTTTTATTATGTGGTTAAACGTATTCAAAATTCTTGCATGCCCACAATATGTACCTTCGGTTTATACACTCCCATACGTACCTTTTGCACTCACCAGGTTTTTTTTTTTTTTTTTTGAGTGTGTTTTGTTGACTACTTTGTTTATCTGCTGACTATTCCTAAATGCATGGACACTAATCAAATTTTTCCAGTGCGTCCCTGTGAATATCAATTTTTTCTAAATTATGGGAGCATTAAAGACCCATAGCCTAAAGGTTTGTTGCAAATCGTCAGGAAAATTTTTATGGTACATTATTATGAGCTAGAAGTCCGTTGTGGAGGTGATTACAACGGGCTCTAGAAAAAAACATTCGACGAAAATGCGTCTACGCTCAATCTATTTAACCTTCGTCTACTTAAAATAAATAACTCCATATTCGTTATATGCCCAAATCGAATTTTATGCTTTTCTTGAAACGTGCGGTAACGTTTTGCGATCGAGAGCTTACGTTTTGTGTACTTAGCCCTTCTTATAATGCTTCAGCAGACGATTATTTTAATGAAAAAAAATAAACTTTGTACATTATTATGAGCTATATGAAAAGACTATACTACCGCTAGACTTACCGGGAAAAACTATATTAAACGAATTAGAATCCCAATTGTGTGACGTCATTTTCACTTGAAAAAGCTAATTTCGTCACGCAAATGATTCACTTTTTTGACTCTCGGAAATAAAATGGAGATGAAAAGAGTGAAAAAATCGCTTTAAAATGAGGGAACGGGTGGATTTTCAGATTTTTAAAGGAGATCAGATTGTTTGCTATATTTTTATACATGATTATGAAAAATTTCCAGGAGATCGTACAAACGGAGTGAATTTTATCACAGTTTTAGACCATAACTTTTTAATCTGTTTGGATTAATGACGGTAAAAGTTTTGTAGTTTTGTTTTGAAGTGGTAGGATGTGGATTTGAAGCATGTACCTCTACCTGTAAATCCGTTTCCCCGCACGACACACTTCCCAGAAAAGTTGAAGTTACTTCGGTGACCATCTTCTGAAAATGCACTCCCCGATACCTTTTTCTTTTTTCCCTTCTTTCCATCTCTCACCTGACATTCGCCGAAAGATGAGAGAACGGGCGTCTGCACCCCCCCACTCCCCCCACTGACAAAAAAAAAACACACGAAAAAATGGAATACTAAAAAAGAAAAATCAATTGATGGATACGAAAATATCGCCCAAAAACCCACTCAGCTCATCCGCGGATGATAAGAGAACATAATATACCTACCTACAACACAACAGATGAAAAGAAAGAAACCACCCACCCCGCAGATAGAACTATGGACTCGTCCTTCCCCCGGCGTCCAATCAGGTGAGGGGATTTCGGGGATCGCGTGCGCTTGCCGTCGTGCTTCGCTTGCCAGCCAATTCGGAGTTTCGATCAAGGCTTCATTTTCGCGCTAGAATTCGTAACTCTTGGTTGTGGATTTTGTGCGGTGGTCGCGGTATTATTATCATTGCTCCTTCCTGTTAATGTACTCCGTTGTTTTCATTTGTTATTCTTGGATACCAAAATTTTTAAAGAGCGGAGTTTACATGTTTTTGCTGCTGTTGTGCTTTTGGAGTGGAGTTTGACAGTGGATAAAACCGGGTTATGATACGTACGCGGGATGATGGACAGGTAGGTTTTATCATCATCATTATTATTTGTGTTTTTGAAGTTTCTTTGCAGTTTGTTTTTGTTTTGAGAGGGGTGCGCCATAGGCATAACTTACTAGTGGTAAGGGTAAGGGAGCAACCCCCACCCCCCTAGAAAAAAGAAAATACAGATATCACCTATTCGAAAGTATCGTCTTCAATAAGAAAGATTTTGCCCCTGCAATATTACATTCCAATTTAAGCCTATGGGGAGCACTATGAAATTCATTACTAAGGGTGAACTTTCTTCATAAAATTTTCATGTATCAATTTTTTTTTTCAATTTTTGAGAGATTAAGCCATTTTTCCTGGCTAGTTAAATTAACATTAAAAAGGTCTCCTTTAATAAATAACTTGTTTCCTGCTGACATAACTGGATGGCACGAAAACATTTATTAGAAAGGGAGGATGGCAATAACTCCTCACATCCTTTCAATTTTTATTTATTTATTTTTTGTGATCATTACTGAATTATAATTTTAACAATTTTTCCGATAATTTTCTTCAGTTTTAAGAGATAAAACAATTTTTTTAATTATTAAATAAAAAAAATTTTAATCGAAAGCAGGTTTTAATTTTACTATCGTAACTATTAGGAAATTTATTGGTAATGGTCAATATATTTCATAAAACATTCATATGTATCATTTTGTTCAATTTTGGAGAGGTAAAGCTAATTTTTTTTCTGGATAATTAAATTAATATTTCTTTTTCTTTAATAAATAACAAGATTCTACTGGCGTAACTAAATGGTACTGAACAATCTTTAAGAGAGGAAGGGAGTAATAACTTTTCACAAAGTTTTTATTTTTCTTTATAAAATTTTATTTAATTTTAATTTTAATATTTTCCCTATAGTTTCCCGTTTTTTTTTTTTTTTTTTAATAAGCTATCAAACTAAGTGGTTTACGCTCGTAAAAAAATTACATTTCTCTTAAATCGGAAACACATTTCTTAAACAGGGTTTCTATTAAAGGGGGGAGGGGGGTCAAACAAGGCACGTGCCCTGGGCGCTGTGCTGAAGTGGGGACAAAAATTAAGGTTTGCCCCGGGTGACGCAATTGGTTGCGGCAATGCTTCTTCCTAGCGTCACTTTTTAAAAAGTATTAGGAAGAGTGAATATATTTGATCTTATTATCATTTATAGGATTTTATGTAACTTTTACACAAAAAAAAAACTTTTATTTTGGCTTATTAAATTTTAAAAAGTTTTCTTCAGTAAATAACAGGATTCTACAACAATTAAATTTTTAAAGAACGGGGAATTTTTACAGAAAAGGGAACTCCTTATATAATGTTTCCATTTTCAATTATTTTTATCAATTTTTCCAAACAGCTTTCTTTTTTTTTTCTTTTTTTTTTTAGCGACAAAACTAATACGTTTGGGCTGGTTGGGTAAAAAATTTAATTATTTATTTAATCGGAAACATATTTCTTCCTAGTAGCACAAAAATAAATAAAATTAAATAAACAGACGTGTCGGGGTTTTGGCTTATCAGAATTTTCCCACTTTTTACCAATTTTATGGAGTTAAAGTTTTTCTAATTTTACTGTTTCTTTTTATTATTTGTTAAAAATAATTATTGTCTTAATAAGATCTAATTTTTAAGATTTAGTGCTTGGTTTAAGAAATAAATAATTCATCTAAAAAGTGTTTACAGACCCTTTAGATCTCTGTAAAATTGGTATATCCCCTACTTCCGTACATGGTCTATAAAATTAATAATAATAATAATTCAGTTAGCGACCACTAATTGTTTTTGCGAATTCTATTGCGGGGATATTTTTTGTGCTTAAATTATTTTCTCTTCTGTGAATTTCCTAAAGTACTCTGTATCCAAATAATGTGCAAGCAGTGTAATATAATATATCTGCGATAAAGCCTAGACATTTGAGGCAGCTTTCATCCAACCATATATTTCTTTATTTACCTTAAATGTTCCAGCCAATTCAGCATTTTGTACCTGAATCTGGCGTCGTACTCTTCTAAGTTCTTTTGCACGGCTAAGTTGTCAGCCTATGTGTGAAAAAAAAAAAAAAAAAAAAAAAAAAAGAAAAAAGACAGAACTGATCGGTCAGTTATTCAGTCACTCTAAACACATTTGTCAAAAAACGAATAAAAAAATCTTTATGCATCTTTCCATTGAATTATTTCGATTATATAACGTTTATTTGACTCTTTCAAAAGTTGGGACTTTTATTCCATTCTTTAAAAGAGACATCAAATGTAGGAAAAATTTTTCACGGCTCGCTCTTTTTTATTCACAGCCTCTTTCGGTTAGTAAAGATTTACAGTTTGGTGAAAAGTAAATTCTCATTTATTCATGAACATCGTGTTTTCTTCTTTCTTTGATTAACTTTAAATTGGATTTTACAATTTTTTTCACAGCTCCTAGAGAGACATTTTTTGATTTTGTGATAGTTCTTTGGGTAGTTGGATTTTCCTTTAAAACATGAGGTGCGACTTTAGATTTAATAAGGGTTGTGCGTACCTTTGTTGGGTATGCATTTTTTGCCTTTCTCCAGTGAAATATAAACTTTGACGTTTCTTTCCTTTCATATTTATTATGTCACTTATTTTACGTGTAGAAAATATTAAAACCATGATTTTGACATCTTTATTTAGTAACTGAATAAAAGTATTTCTCTTCGAGAAACGCAAAAATTTGGCCTTCGATTCATTGTTTATTTTTCAGCGACATTTTAAAGCAAAGAATATTTTTAATGCTGCAGACGATAAATAAGCCTTACTACAATTTGATGCCAGTCACATTTTTATTTTCAAATTAATATTTAACTTCATGGAGAAAATCAAAATCGTTACAAAAATGTGTGAACACCCTGTGTATTGTACTTAAATCTGGATTGATTTTAGTTTAGAGATAACAGCAAAGCGGCACCAGTGTCAGCCATTTTAAGAATTTCTGACGCGTATTCACGTTGCATCTGGAAAAAATCGCCCAAAACTCCAAATCGTTAAATAGGCAGCCACGTGGTTGGCCCAAACCCAGGACTTTTACACTTCGGTGACATTTTAGAGATAATCTTGAAGTGCTTCAAGTGAGTGAATGTCTGTAAAACGTCCATTGACAGTAATATGTGGAGTTCTTTTCAGTGCTCCTTTAGCAGAAATATAAATATTTGACGTACAATTTCGATTGACGGCTTTATTTTGTAGTTCTTAACAACATATTTTAATTTTGATTTTTTGAAATGCCTGAATATCTCTGCATTACGCTTTAAAGAATGATTGATCATATAGCTTAATGTATTGAAGTTCTTTTGAGTACTGTGAAAATTTAGAAATGCTACATACCCCATCCTACTATATAGTTACGCTGATCCCTGACTCACTCTGTAACCATTCAAGAGCAACTCATCCAAGATATAAAACTTTTACCCTCATTACTCCAAAAAGATTAAAAGTTAAGTGCGAAAACAGCGTGATAACATATACACCGTTTGTATATGAACGATACGCATGAAAGTTTTTCATAATTATGTATAAAAAATGCAGAAAACAATCTGCGCTACTTTAAAAATCTGAAAATCCACCCATTCCCTCATTTTTAAGCGAATTTTTGCTGTTTTCAGCTCCATTTTATTTCCGAAAGTAACACGTTTGCGTGACAAAATTAGCTATTTCAAGTGAGAATGACGTCATATTTGAAATCAAGGTCATCGAGCTTTGAAGGGAAGTCAGTTCGTTTAAAAGTTTTTCCAGATAGCATAGTTTAATTTTTTCATTAAAATAATCGTCTGCTTGAAGCAACAAAACGAAATCGAAACGAATGCGAAAAGTTTCCGCGCGTTTCCAGAAGAGCATGAAATTCGATCTGGGTCTATAGTAAAAACTTAATAAGCAGTTATTTATTTTAGGTGGACGAATATCAAATATATTGCGTGCACACATGTTTGTCAATGTGTTCTAGCACATGTATTACCTCTCGCACACCGTATGTACAATTGCCATCCACAAACGGAGCTTTTGACTTCTAAGTTTTTCAAGTTAGAACTTAATTAGCTGTATAATATACACATATATAAAGAATGTTTTGAAGGTAATATATACTTTACGAGTACGGAGAGACAAACAAACCGAAATCACAAACTCTTTACAACCTTGTTGGAAAGTGTTAAAAACCTTGAAACTCATTTTTCGCACGAGGATCCAAAACTCTCCCATGCTTGTAACAACATGATCGAGGAACTAACAACGCTATCAATGGAACATAATTTACATAACATTATCCACGTTTTCAGTGCGTCTAATTCCCTTCTTCCTTTCTTCATCGATTGGCAGTCGGAAAATCTCCCCCTCATTACGATAGATTAAGAAGAGCGATAAAACTACATTGTGACTATTCTTGCTGAGTCGATAACATTAATTATGCGTTCCTGGAACACCTGCTAATAACACCTTCGCGTTCTGTGAAGGTTTGACAACCTTGAGGACGGATATATTATATGTACTTTTTTTTTTTTTTAATATTCGAAGCAGTAGTCAATGTTTACATTTTTCACAGCTGCGGAAATATCGTGAGAGGTGCAAGTAAAATTGAGGTAAATGTCAATAAAATATGCCAGTTCCGTGTATTTCTGTTTATTGTGATGGTATAATTTCTATTAATCCGTAAGTTATTGTTGAATTTAAACCTTTTACAGACCGAATTCAGATCCAAGCATACTTTAATTTAGCTTTTTGCATATTTCTCCTTCTTTCGTTAAATTCGTTAGTTAAACGATATTAGTCATCTGAATGGGGAGATTGTACTCACCCGCCCCTCAATTTTCACCGTGTTCCCAATAGGGAGCATTGGTCATTTATGACTATACTTTTTCGGGCTTTAGTTTGACTGTACTTTTATGGGTAATCTATATAAATAAAATTACACTTTTGTCTGTACATTTCTTAGAATTCAAAAATTTTGCGATTTCTATCCGTTTCAAGCACCCGAGAATCCGATGCGACCCTCAAAAAAAAGTTTGTCTGTCTGTCATTCTGTCGTTCTGTCATTCTGCCATTCTGTCCGTGACGCTTTTTTTTGTTTAAGCATCACGTAAAAACGACTGAAGCGAATGATATGAAATTGGGTGTCATGATAGGTGGTCACTCAACTTAAAACATAGGCGTCGAATTTTTAAAAAATCTTGATTAGATTTTCAGATTTTGCGAAAATCGTTTCAAACTGCGTAAATTTGTGTTCAAGCATCACGCAAAAACGACTGAAGCGAATGATATGAAATTGGGTGTCATGATAGGTGGTCACTCAACTTAAAACATAGGCGTCGAATTAAAAAAAAATCTTGATTGGATTTTCTGATTTTGCGAAAATCGTTTCAAACTGCGTAAATTTGTGCTCAAGCATCACGCAAAAACGACTGAAGCGAATGATATGAAATTGGGTGTCATGATAGGTGGTCACTCAACTTAAACTATAAGCATCTAATTAAAAAAAAAATCGATCAGATTTCGAGATTTTGTGAAAATCGTTTAAAACTGAGTGAATCTTTGTTCCCGCATTACGTAATAACGACTAAAGCGAATGATATGAAATTTGGTCACACGATAGATGGTTGCTCAACATAAACTATAGGAGTCCAATTTTTTAAACATTTTTATTAGATTTTGAGATTTTGTGAAAATTCTCTCAAAATGCGTTTATATTTCTTCAAGCATCACGTAATAACGACTAATACGAATGATACGAAATTGAGTGATAGGATAGGTAGTTGCTAATCTTAATTTATAGGCGTTGAATTTTAAAAATATTTTGATTACATTTTGTGATTTTGCGAAAATCGTTTTAAAATGCTGAAAATTTGTTCCAGCATCACGAAATAAAGACTGCAGGGAATGAAACGAATTTGGGTGACAGGATAGGTTGTCACTCAACTTAAATTCTAGGCTACCATTTTTTCAAAGATGTTGATTAAATTTTGAGATTTTGCGAAAATTATTTCAATATGCGTAAATATTCGTTCGCGCATCACATAATTACGACTAATGCGAATGAAATGATATTACTTAGTTACTCTCTAACCTGTAATATTTTAACAATACATAAAAATTATAACTTCGCTTTCTTTACTTTGGCAACATACTACATCCATTCTGTGTGTACTCCTACAATGCTGACGAAAGTTCTTGCTTTTTGGAAATTTGCATTCACTAACCCGTCGAGGACGGGTACTTCAGCTAGTTTAAATAATAAATGAGATATTAAGAATTAATAAAGATTTATTTTTAAATGTAAATAAAGATATTAATTAAGTATGAAAGGGGGAAGGCGGTATATCAAGATAGCTCCGTAAAAATTTATGGAAATGGGTATTTTTATTACTTTTTATGTAGTTTTCCACTAACGATAAAAATGCGAATTCTATTTCAAAAAATCACGTCGTGTTTAGTTATATCTACCAATTTTTTCTAGTCAATACTGATAAAATTTAATTTTTCAATAAATTTTTAGTTTGATGTTCCCAATTACGAACTTTGGCCTGTAGTTCCTAATTGGAAACTACAGGTTTGATACTTTTAGGATTACACTGGTTCAAGAGGGGAGGGAACCTCTACTCCGAAACTATATGGGGACCAACGGGCGCTGATTATCGCAGGGACATCTGGGGCAAGTGCCCTAAGCCTACACGAGGGCATCTGCCAAAGAGGGTAGCCTTGTTCGGAGGCTTTTTTGAGGGGTTCTAAATTATAATGCATATTCACGGTACATCTGGAGAAAACCGGCTAAAATTCTAGACCGTTAGTTTAACAGCTGAGCTAGCTGTAGGCCCGAACAGCAAGTCTTTCACATTTCTGTCGTCTATTCGACCATCGTGGACCCCCCTCTAATTAATGAAAGGATACCAATTTTCAAATCACATGTCTTAACTCCTGACAAACATGTGCAAAACGGGATAAATTTCTAACTTTCAATAAAAGTTCGTATCATAATTAAGCGGAAACACAACTAACAAGGAAACGGAAAACGAAGAATATTTTTACAGCATGAAAAATGCAATTTGGTAACTTTTGTATAAATCAGGAAATTACAATATTTTACATCCATTGCTTTTGGAACTTTGTCTATAAAGTATATGCTGTACTCAAGCGTAAAGAAACAAAACGTTTTTCAGTCTCTCTCTAACATAATTTGTTTCATTTAAAGACTGTTAAATAGATTTAACGATGTAAAGTAAATTGTGATTGATCGATATTTAGTTGCTGATTTAAAACCAACGAAAAACTATTTTCCTGTGGAGGTGCATTGAAACACATTTCGTTAAATAATTAGTTTTTCGCGTGCTCGAAAGCTAAAATTATACCTTTACAAAAGTTTAATAAGGAGAAAACCGCACTTATTCAATGTCATTTTTTATAAATTACTTTAAGGGATATTTGAGCACAAGGAAAACAAACGTAAGTGAATGTTTAATCACTGGATAATTGTATTTTAATGTAATGCATGTTATAATTGTGCAACGTAATCATATGTTTTTGGAATGAATAGAAACGGATGTTTTTCAAATGCACGCAAGTTACTGAAATATCTTTGAAATAATTCCAAGTAATTGAAAATGTTTTTTGAAGAACGAACTATCAAAATATTGCGTAATTTCCATGCTGCTATCCACGGAATGTATAAAATTGTTAGGTTAAGAGGGATTTTTTTTTTTTTTTTTTTCATTGTGCAAACATTTCGAACAACAGTTTTTCTATGCATAAGTACCTTATCAAGTACGCTATTTAATAGTCGATAAATTTTTGAATTCCTTAAATTACTTTACATAAACAACAAAGATTTCAGGAGCGTACAAAATAAGATATTTCTGATATCATTTCATATAATTATAAACTATTAAAAACTGGCGTACAGAAAATTCAAAAGCATATCTAAATATATACAGTACAGGGTGATC
Organism: Cheiracanthium punctorium; assembly: GCA_038373885.1. Classification (NCBI taxonomy): domain Eukaryota; kingdom Metazoa; phylum Arthropoda; class Arachnida; order Araneae; family Cheiracanthiidae; genus Cheiracanthium; species Cheiracanthium punctorium. Next base: position 304,287 of record JAWZYV010010633.1, read on the forward strand.
AGTTAAAAAATAGCACCCGTTGGTTTTTCTTATTGTCCTTAAATTTGGCGGATGTGGCAACTATTTTAACACTAAAATATAATTGTTTGAACGTTATTTGACTGAGGTAGACAATTTTCATCATTTTGGGACCCACAATTCTATTTATGAGGTAAAACAGAAATGGAGACGCACAATGTTACTCAATTTTGTGACAATTTTATTTTTCAAAAACATAATTTAATTCAAGATTTTTACATTAAACATTCCTTACAGCAAATATTTAAAATGTTCGCCCCCATTTCGAATGCAAATATGAATGCGACGAAACGAGTTTCTTTAAGACACTTCACAACATTGTTGACGTTATTGGTGAGATTTCTTCAGTTATGGTTTGTTTTAATCCATCCATGCCTGCAGGAATTCTCTGGAAAACACTATCTGTAAGATAACACTATACAAATACACACACACACACATGCGGATATATATATATATATACAGGAGTCGCGCTGTCGATCGCCAACGTCGCCAATTGCGATAGTAAAATTAGTTTGGCGAATGAAAATACGATTTGGCGAAAGTATTGGCAATTGCATTTCTTAATGATGTCCGGCAAAATCTAATTTGGCGAATCGATTGGCGAAACTTTAAAAAAAGCCAACGCGACCCCTATATATATATACACGCCAGTATTACCAAATACTGGCGATATTTTTATTGTTTATGCATATACCAGTTTAAAAATAGAGAAATGCAGTTTCCTTTTCACCTCCTTTTTTTTTTTTTTTTTTTTTTTTTTTTTTTTTTTTTTTTAAACACTTCAGGGGTTGATGCAGACGAAAATTGGGTCCGTTTTGCGGCCTCTTCACAAAAATACAATCGACTAAAACGACCCCTTCAGAAAAGTATAACCGATTAAAACGGACTTTGACTGGCATGTTACCCTACATTTTAATGTGTTTTATCAATTATTTTAACAAAAAAAACCCTGACTTTTATTAAAAATTAGTAGGAAAATTTAAAAAAATAAGTGTTGAAATTCACGAAAATAAGCAATTTTCACAAAAATGGAACCCTTTTGTGACGACATCTGGCTGTGCGGCGGCACAGCCAGCTGTCGTCAAAAAAAGGGTCTCTAGATCTGTGGCACGCGATGAACGTTTCGATCGTCCGCCATCTTGCTGGTAGTTAAGTCGAGCGATGGCAACGGCTGCCCCTTTTTTCAGCATTGAGCAATCTATCCAGCTGTTTTCGCGTTCTTCCATTTTTCAGCAGATGTCAGTGCAGTTAAAAATAATCGTGGCAAATTTTATGCGGGAAATGACGTGCTAAAAAGGAAAGGATTCTCGTGGAGCTATGTCACCCGCAGCTATTTTTATAGAAATACAACCTATTCTTCGTAACTGGCAACAGTCAAAACGTCAGAGTTTGGTGTTCCCAAAGCGGGAACACTGCGTGTTAAAGGGTTAAACTATGTTTCTCAAAAATAAAGTTATCACAATTGACTTTGTTCGTCTTCATTTCGGTTTCACCTCATAAATAAAGTCGTAAACAGTGCAACGGTGTGCTGGAAATTGTATCCGACACTTAAATAACGTTCAAGCAATTATATTTCAGCGTTAGAATCGTTGCCACATTCCTCAGATTTAAAGGTTATAAGAAAAACCGTACTCTTTGAACTGATCACCGAGTACAATCCAACACACCGGCGTATGGAGATAGATATATGCTAACGGAACAACATTGACAAAATGGTGTAGAATTAGAAGTTCCAAAAAAAAAAAAAATCCCCTCGCAAACAAGATTATCTCACGGTAACGTGTCCGAAACCATTTCATTTAAAATGTTTCACAAACGCACGTGCCAGTCCGACTGTTTCCAAAATACCGGGATCTTCCCGTACTAAAAGCGCACGTGCACGGAAAAAAAAAAAAAAAAAAAAAAAAAGGAACCACCATTGCCACCCCACACTCATCATTCCCGTAAATTTACTGCTGTGCTTTTCGTAGTTTTTGACACGGGGACAGTCTTTGATTTCTCACCTGCATATACTATAAGTCCGTATAGTTCTTCCTCCTGCGTGGGGTACGGGGGGGCGTATATTGATCGAACGCAGGTGTGAAAGGAGGGGTTGGGGGCAGTTTCGTTTTTAGGATTAGGGAGAGGGGTGTTTTAATGCGTGCATTTACAAGGATTTTTTCGGGATCGTATGTATATCTGTGTTTCCTCGTATTACATGTGGGGTTTTTTTCCTGGCGTAGAGGGATGTGAAGTAAGAAATAGATGTTTGAATATTCGTAAAAGATTAGTGGCGAGATTTTCGCACCTCTGCTTTTTACAGTGTACAGCAGAACTCCGATTATCCGAATCAATTGGGACCGGATCCCCACTCGGATAATCAAAAATTCGGATTGTTGGATTTTTTCCGAAACAAGGGTCTAGTATGTATTTTAATTAATTACTGTGTGTATGTCTGTTGAAAATGGAAGAAAAAACTATTTTTAAAGAAAAAGAGCTTTTAATTAATTAAATGAAAAGGCAACACGTTTACATGTTAAGCGTACTTACAAAGTTTCGTACATTATGTACGTATCGTACTGTAAATGAAAATCATTGCTAGCTCTGAGCCTACACGAGCTTCGCGGAAGGAAGGGCAATAGCGTGCGCAGATAGAATCATTATTTTTCGACTCTCAGAACGCTTCCGCCGTATTTTTTTTCTTCTGAAATTCTAAAGACGATTCGGATAATCAGTGATTCGGATAGTCGGAGTTCGGATAATTGGAGTTCTACTCTATCTTTTTTTTTAACGGATATGTTGTGAGTTTTTAAAAATGCGAAATCAGGAATCGGTGTTGTAATTTTTGACGTTTTCAGTACTTTAAGTTGCACCATTTTTAAACTGCAGTTTAAAAAAATTAAATATGTACATGTGTCCAAAAAGGGCGGCTACTAACTTTTAAATTACAAATAACCAAATACAGGGTGTGTCACAATTCCTTCCCGGATTTGGTAGGCTTATAAAAAATATATTAACAATACAATAACTAAGTCGACATTACTAGAGAAAGAAACATTACAAGTTTTGTTTCACAAATAACGAGCATTGGATTGGACGAGGTTCTGATGAAAACAATCGCTTTCTTCCCTGGCCACTTCGCTCTCCTGACACAATTAGTTCATTTTAATAATCGGCAACTGCATAATATTTTTCCAAACTACAGGCTTAACTCGACATAGCGTAAGAGAGAAGTGGATTTTTCATCCTTGAAAGGGAAGGTGCAAAAAACGTTCTTAAACGTTCATCCATCACCGAGATCATCTGCCCGATAATCGTTCACCATTTTACCCCGGTTGTCATTGCCCCACATTTAAGTACCATTAATTCCTACCTCAAATGCTTCATTGCTATAACCACGCGGCCTTCAACTCAATTTCTTTCATTTGCTTTTACTTTTTTATCCCGTTTTTTTGAAGATATTATGAATATAATGGATTCTAAGATAAGAATCGAGACCTCGTCAAACGACGTGAATTTCTTTATTGTATTTTTCAATATTTGTCCGAAAATCCCGCGGAAGAAAAAATCAACTCCCACAATTGAATTTAAAATGTTGTATTAGTTGCAGCAGAGATTTATATCGCAAGGTGTAGACTAAGTTGGGCCAAAATATTTTGTTAGCTGGTTTCTTTGATGAATGTCTAAATGAACCTTGATTTACTTTAATATATCAGGCTTTTAAGATTTAAATGCATTGTAGTTTTCTGCATATTTATATTGAGCTTATCTAATCTGTATTCGTAATGAAAAATTATTTTATATGTTTGCGCATGGTCAGTAGCTGTAGTCAAGGTGGAACACGTTTTTGTGATATTTCAAAAACTTCTTGAATTGTTCCACGAACTTAACTTTACATTAAGACAAATTGAATCTAAATTGCAGGTCATTGCCAGTAAAATTACGGTATTTGATAGTTTTCTAGGTTGCAATTTCTTTTTAGAAAGGAATTTTAGTTTTACCATTGATCATCTATGCAGTGCTGAATTCTTACAGCATATGCCAGTTGTATTTAATACACTATTGGATCACGATATGATCAGGGCAGTGGCGTAGCCGGAAATTTTTCATAGGGGGTGGGGGGGTGGGGTTACGACAACTGCAACTCACGTAAATGCATACGTGTGTGTGATAAGGGATTGAAGAATATGCATTTTGTATGGCAAAAAATTTTTCATGGGGGTGTTGTGAACCCCCCTTCACTACGCCACTGGATCAGGGCATTCGGTGGCGCTAAGCCTAAAGTTTTTTTTTTTTTCATCCAAAATAGTCAGCGAAAAAATTTACAGCTTCGCTAAAATTATCTCTTAATTTTTATTTTAATCATAATGCCACCTCTAGAACCTGGGGGCACCCCATAGGCCGCTGCATTGTTAGTCTATGCAAAAATAAATTCCCGGTTGATTCTGTATTGATGTACGTTGTTTTATTGACTGTTTTAAGGTTAATTAAGGGCTTCGAACCTGAACTGAAGCGAAAACCGGAAAAAAACAGTTATTTTGGTCGGAACGAAAACCGGAACTGGACCGAAAATATATATATATATATATCGGTTTATTTTGGTTCGATATATCTTCAGTCATTTTGTTACTGTAACTAACTTATCAATTATTTCTAATTTAATGTAAATAAAATCTTCTAAATTTTGATAGAATTACATTTGTTGTTTATGATAGAATTATAGTTTTAGAATAAAATTATACATTTGGAGCTGAACCGAAAACCGTTATTTTCGGCGGAACGAAAGCTGGAACTGAACCGATATATTTTTTTAGTTGAACCGGAACGGAAAAAAAATTACGGTTTGAAGCCCTCATTCAAAAGAAAAAAAATCTGAATTCCATAAAATTAGGTGAAAATTTGTGACAGTTTCTTTCTTGGAAAATTATTTTGAAAATTATTCAGAAATAAAAGCATGAAACATTTAATTATTTGTTTTTTGCTCCTTTCTTGCTTATTTTTCATAAAAGGGCAGAGAATATAAAAGTTATTTTTGTTTGAAAAACTCATTTCGGCTTAACTATTGAGTGTGACCATGTGTAAAATGGTTATATTATAATGTTCTAATGCCTTAACGATTTCTATTTTATATTATTTTTTATATTTTTTAAAGAGAACTGCAAAACGTTCATCAATCGCTCATTACGACATTATGAAAATGTGCCAGGAAATAAATATTTCGCCAATTTTGCTAATTTTTTGAGATAACTTTCAAGACCTTATCAAACAATGTGGATTTATTTGTTATATATCTAAAATATATTCTATCTTTGTCCGAAATGCATGATGTAAAGAAAAAACCAACACCCGAAATTAAATTTTATATACTAATAGTGTTTGTGCAGTGATCTATATCTTTCACGTAAAGTGAGAACGAGGCCTGAATTGTGTTTGTTGATTTCTTTAACGTATGTCCTAATGGACCTTGGTTTACTTAATTTCTGCTTTTAAAGAATAATTGTACCGCTGCATCACACTTTTCATTATTACACTTTTATCTACACTGCATTCCTAATGAAAAATGGATTGTGTGTATTTTACACATGGTTGCTTGTAAAAGTTAAGGTGAAAGAAGTTTTCCAAACAAAAGAATTTTGTGAATCGTTTTAATCACGTGTTTCTGAACTAAAATAAATCACATCCAGAATGTAGGTCATTGCCATTAAAAATACGGTTTTTGATTATTAACTGAGAGACAATTTTTCGATAGCTGTGCCTTGAACCCTTTAACGCGCAGTGTTCCCGCTCTGGGAACACCAAACTCTCACGTTTTGACTGTTGCCAGTCACGAAGAATAGATTTGATTTCTATAAAAATAGTTGAGGGTGACATAGCTCCACGAGAATCCTTTATTTTTAGCACGTCATTTCCCGTAAAAAAAAGTTGTCACGATTATTTTCAACAGCACTGACATCTGCTGAAAAATGGAAGAATGTCAGAGAACAGTTGGATAGATTGCCCAATGCTGAAAAAGGGGCAGCCGTTGCCATCGCTCGACTCAGCAAGATGGCGGACGATCGAAACGTTCATCGCGTGCCACAGATCCCGAGACCCTTTTTTGACGACAGCTGGCTGTGCCATCGTCCGCCATCTTGCGGGTAGTTAAGTCGAGCGATGGCAACGGCTGACCTTTTTTCAACATTGGGAAAGGGTTGTGCCTCAAAGGGTTCAATTTTACCCTTGATCGTCTGTCTGTATTATGTAGAGGATTAGCCAAGGGGAAAGTGATATTGGTATACCTCTCTCCCTGAAAATTTCGGACAGCTTTCAGATATTCTTGTCCAATAGAACATTTCGTTTTATTTGGGCAGGACTATATTCGATTCACACATTCTACCTCACCTCAAGAAATTTCTTTCCTATGTCATGTACACACGGGGAAAAAAAAAATACCGCTCTCATCTAGAACGAACAGATGGCTGTTTTCTGTGTCCCAAAACTAGAAGAATAGATCTTCGAATTATGCGTGTAGGGGATACACACAACTGGTATAGACGAAATGTTCAAGAATTTCTGGTCCGTAGTATTCTGCCGGCTTATCACAGTAGAATGACTAGTTTGTGTAACGAGAAATTATCGCTCCATGCACTCATGCACTAGAATGGCCGTTTGTGAGTCTATCCGCTGGTCTAAGCATAGATTTACAATTGTTTTCATCTGGGTACAAGCACCAGCTGATAGAGGAAAGATCTAAAAATTGGTGTAAGTGGGTTCAGAAGTGTCTCGTTCTAAGCTAGTATTTATAGGTAGTACAAAGACTAATAAATTCTAGTTCTACCAACTATTTTCTAGATGTAAGTGGTATATATATTTTTTCCTGTGTAACTGTCCCAGAGAATGCTATTTTTTATTGATTATTTTAATTTTATATTAATGTTCCTTTTTTTTCTAATGTCCGGATCAGCAGCCTACTGGATGCTTGACCGTTACGAGGGCCGCAGATGTTGATCATTTCATTATGACGGCGCTTATTAACCGGACCAACGTTTCTAAAATCAGCAACTCACCAAAAATCAACAACCTAGAGGTGTCATTTGTCATTCAACCCTAGAGGTGTCAACTAGAGTGTCATTTGACATGGAGGGCATTAAAGCCACGGAAAGATTTTACGTACACCAGCTCCCACTAGCGTACATGGTCCCCCAACAACCCAGCCGGAGAGGTATCCACTAGAGATGAGACGGGCTCAGCCCGAGCCCGGACCCGACTCGGGCTCGGGCTCTGTAATTCAGGATTGCGTTCGGGCTCGGGCTCGTGAAAAATTTCTCCTTTGTTGAACATACTCCTTGAAACAGATTTTAAAAAGTGATTCATGGGATAAATAGACGTACTTATTTCAAAAAATAGCGGCTCGGGGGACTAGAAGGTGTGTGAAGCTCCAAAATTTATTGTATCCTATTAATGAAGTAGTTAATTTTATTTGTCTTTAGCTGAAATTTCGGGCTCGGGCTCCAACTTTAATAATATTGCTCGGGCTCGGATTAAAAGTCTTCGGGCTCGGGCTTCAAAAAATGAGCCCGAACCCATCTCTGGTATCCACTAGAGATGAGTTCGGGCTCATTTTTTGAAGCCCGAGTCCGAGGACTTTTAATCCGAGCCCGCCCGAGCCCGAGCAATATTATTTAAATCGGAGCCCGAGCCCGAAGTTTCAGCTAAAGATTAAAAAAAATTCAATTACTTCATTGATAGAATACAATAAATTTTTCCGTTTGTGCAAAATAAAGACAAATAGAGTTGCAAACTCCCAATGCACTTTCTAATTCTTTGTATCCATCCTTTATCAAAAAATGTCGGATCTCATGACTAACTAAGGAATATAAACCGCCGTTCTAAAATACTCAAAGAGCTTCACGCACCTTCTAGGCGCCCGTGCCGCTATTTTTATTTATTTATTAATTTTTTATAAGTACTTTTATTTTCCGCATGAATCACTTTTTAAAATCTGTTTCAAGCAGTATGCTCAATAAAGGACAAATTTTACACGAGCCCGAGCCCGCCCGAGCTCAAACACAATTGTGAATTACAGAGCCCGTCTCATCTTTAGTATCGACCCTCTCAAACACTGTCCAAGCCGCTGTTGCTTCACTTTCCATGTTCTTGGGCGAACGGATCTAAGCGACTAGGCCACTGCGAGGCACTGATTGCACTAGTAATATACCGTTCAAAATGGTTTTGGGCCATGGATGATAAACGAAATAAATGAAAGCATGAAACACTTGACTATTTCGTCTTTCATCAAAAAAGAAGAACCTTAAGCGGTTGTATTCTTATCCTCTGATACCTTAATAATTCTCATTCTATTAAAAGATAAGTGGATTTTTCATCCTTGAAAGAGAAGATACTAAGCATTCATCCATCCTCATTCATCAAACGTTCATCGTGGTCGTGTAATTATGCACCTATTTCACCTTTTTTCTTTAAAGATAAGAATCGAAACCTCTTCAAACGTTGTGAAATTTCAATGCTTATATTTCCAAACTCAATTCTATTATCTGTTGGAGGGGGGGAAGAACATAATACTACTCACAATTGAATTTTAAATAAGAACAGCATTAAAAAAGATTGATTTACGTCTGTGGCAACCTTTGGGAAATTACGGGATAAACTTCCAGATTTTAATGAAGTCGCGGGGGCATGGATAGTAAGCAGTTGTAAAAGAAAAATTGAGACGGTTCAGGCTCGGACTGACAAGTCGACTAGTGGGTGATTGCTGAGGACCCCTGGCCTAAGAAGCACCAGCAAAGTAGTTTGTTTAAACAAAGTAGATTGTTTGTTTCCGTGTAATCTTACGCCTTTATACAGTGGCGTAGTGGAGGACCCTACAGACCCTGAGTTACGAGGGGGTCCACCGAAGAATAAAGGGCCATAACAGCTATAAAATAGCTAAATATGGTTTTTAAGCACGTAAGCCAAATATTCTATTTCCTCTAAAATTTCCAGTAAGGGAGCCCTTCCAAATCTCTAGCCGAGGGCCTCCAAAGAAGATAGTCCGCGCCTAAGACGGTTTATGTTGTGTATTTATGAAGTTTAACCCTTTTACGCGCAGTGTTCCCGCTCTGGGAACACCCAACTTTGACTGTTGCCAGTCACGAAGAATAGATTTGATTTCTATAAAAATAGTTGCGCGTGACATAGCTCTTCGAGAATCCTTTACTTTTTAGCCAGCCATTTCCCGTAAAAAAATTGTCACGATTATTTTTAACAGCACTGACATCTGCCGAAAAATGGAAGAATGCGAGAACAGCTAGATAGATTGCCCAATGCTGAAAAAAGGGCAGCCGTTGCCATCGCTCGACTTAACTACCAGCAAGATGGCGGACGATCGAAACGTTCATCGCGTGCCACAGATCTAGAGACCCTTTTCTGACGCAGCTGGCTGTGCCCGCGCACAGCCAGCTATTGCCAACGTCTGCCCTTTTTTATTACAACAATATTACAATATTACCATTGAGAGTAGCCTAACGATTTAAGGCTTTGAAATTACTCTCAAATTAAAGAATTTTACTACCATTCCGGCAACAAGCTGGGTTCTTACTGGATTACCACAATTGGGAATATTACCTATTTTTTGAACAGGATTTTAAGTGCTTTGCAGGCCATATACGGCCCGCGCGTCGGCCTTATATGGAGTAAAGTGTTCTGGGTTAAATAATGTTGTTTTATTTATTTATTTATTTATTTATTTATTTTTAGGGAAGGTAGTATTTTTTCTTAATCTGTCATTTTAAAAAACAAATATATAAGTTATGATTTTTCCGATTCAGTTATACATAAATCCTTACTTAATATCTGGCTTTTAAAAATAATTGTCTTGAAAATTACAAAGCGTATTTCACATGATGCGTTCGTTTATTTTGTATTTGTAATTTTAAAAAATGAATTCCAGTTTTACGTATTGCCACTAGCACAGTTTAAAGAAACACGTTTTATAAACATAAAACTTCCGAGCTTTAAAGTAAAATATTTCGATTAATTTGTAGCATGTTATCTTTACCGTCGAGGTAAATTGCATTCCGGATTGCAGGTCATTGCCATCGAAATTGCAATGTCTGACTATTTTCTTGGTGATAATTATTTGATGTTTGAGCTGTTTATCATTGATTGTCTATTCCATTGTTTAGCTGTTCCAGAAAATAGGCCTTGTTTCTATTACATTCGTTGAGTTGCATTGCTTTTATGATTGTTGTTAAAATGAGAAAAGAAATGTAATCGAAGCCTGGAATATTTTAGTTTAAAGATTACTCATAGTTAAAACTAATTTGAATGATATTGCCATTTTCGTATCACTATCTGGTAATATATTATTGTTGGCACTTAAGTTGCTAAATTTAACAACTAACCTGAAGTCATTTTCGGTGTCCATTAGCTTTAGATGAGATATTGCAAATAGGAAATAAAAAAATGCATAAATTCTAAATAAATAGAACCTGAATAGAATAGAACTAATCGTCTTAAAAATAATCTGATTTCAATGGTACTGTAGCTGTTAGCGCTTTTTTCCTTCGCATGTGTGGCAACAGATATTTCAAATTATCCGCAGCCGCACATGCGCATTACACCATTCCCCTCGAGCAGATGCAACAACGCCTGCCATTGTCGGCCAAAACAGTGACGTTCTAAAAGCTGTAGCCTCGTAAATGATTTATATTTTCAATATCAATCCATGATTACTATAGTTTTTAATCAACAGCTTTACCCCAGGCGGGAAAACTGTACAGTCGTTTTCATGGCTCATGTATACAGTATTCCCGCCACCACTTTCACCCGCTAATCAAATATACTTTCTATTTCCTCAACAGCGATCTAGTGTGTGGTCCAAAAGCGATACCACGCTGTTTTATGAATTACATAACAAGTGATGCCACGGGAAAGAAAAGTAATAATATTAACGTAAAACGTAATAAACCTGCACACCTTGTTAAGCTCCGTCGCGCCGCTCCAAGTCCGTTCTCGTTAAAAGAAAAACACCTCTTTTCGATGAGCGGGGTCAATATTCGAACGCTCGCATCAGTTTATTATGTTCCCGCCATTTTTTTATTATTATTATTCTTTTTTTATTTTTATTATTCCTCTTTTCCATCTCACACTATGAAGTCTCGTTTGGCAACAGGAATTAACATGACAGATGCTATGCGCCGTAATTGGATGCGGAATTAGGCGGTTAACTCCAATTTTTTTCTCAAAGGCTGCGTGTTATATTTCTGAGACTGTAAAAAAGAACATTTTGATAGAGAGAACTGTATACAATGAATTATGAGTGTAGATCACTGTGAGATATTTCTCTGATGGCTAACAAAAGACGGAAAGCTTATACCACCACTTTTTTTTCCCTTTGGAATTCGTGGTAATTAAATGTGTTGATTTTAACATGTGTTTAATCGGCGTTAAGTGATGGGTTTCGCAGATAGAATTATGTTCGTGGTCTGCAGCTTAGGTTGTTCGTAATTAACTTAATTAACTTGCCGCTGGGCGTGTTTGGAAAACACTTCATGCAATTAAGTCTAGTCATGAATAAATTGTTAGTGTCGATAATCTCGATGAGCATACTTTGATTATTATAGAACTTTCGCGTACATTAAACCATTTTCTTGTTCAATGTCATAATGGTGTGCAGCAATAAAAAATTTATCTTCCTATATCTTGTTGAACAAGATAATGCAAAACTATCTTGTTCAATAAGATAGTTTTGCATTATCTGAGTTACTTTTTGTATGCATCTTAGTAATGTTTTTGAAGCAGTGTTTTTTCTCATACGAAACATGGGAGACGGATAAAGTGTGAAGGTCCCGAGATCTGGCCTGTTTCCCGGCTGTCGATCTAACGGCTTGGAGTTTTGGTCAGTTTTCTTCAGATTTAACGTGAATACATGTTGTTAGAACCCCTTAAAAAGCCCTCAAATCAAGGCACTTCACCCGTTGGCAGATGCCCTTCGATTAGGCTTACTATAACACAAAAACTCAAACTTTTCCCAGCAATATTCTTAAGCATTTTGTTTAACTGAAATAAAAGACACCGGAAAATAAAGCATCTGGTGCCAATTTTGGCTTTTTTGAAAATATCCGTAATATTTATTTTTTTTAATTTGCTAATAAGTATTCTAAGTGCAAAAACCATGAATAATTTTTTTTAGTTTTTTTGGAAAGTGTTGCAGAATTTACTACTTCATTAAAAAACTAAAAAATTCCCCTTGCGAAATATTTCCCACAGGCTATTGCAATAAATAAATAAATAAACATTTGTGGCTTGTTACCTTGATAGTATACAAATCCACATCCACATCACTGAACAGATCGGCTTAAAGAAAATAAAAATAAATAAAAAATAAATAAAAATATATAAAAGAATGCAGAAGAAAGTATTGCCAAGTTTTAAAATTAAAAATTCACCAGTTCCCAAATTCTTAGCGAATTTTCTAATTTTTAAGTCCATAAACCGTCCCAGTATCCGATATTGTAAAACAGCGATGCAACTGAATAAAAAAAAGTTAAGTATCGAAAGTAATATTGACGTCATTTGGATAAGGCGGGTATAAATATGAGTTAGAAATTTAATTATGGTTACAGGCTGTGAACTAAAAAAATTATGATGCTAGTGAATTTTAAATCGGCCGTAATTTTTCTGTGCGAAAAAAAAAAACCTCAAGAATATTCATTCTCTTTTTGCAGTTCAAAATATCATCTACATTAAGCCTCACCATGGCACAGTGGTTATATCACTGAAAATGGTAGACCACCGAAGTGTGAAGGTCGCGGGTTCGTGTCCCATCGCGGACGGTCTGGAGTTTTTGGTAGGTTTTTTCCAGATGTATCGTGAATACGCGTTAGAACCCCTTAGAAAGTCCTCCTACGAAGTCATCCCTCATAACAGGCAGATACCCCTCGCGCAGGTTTGCCCTAATCACACACATCTACATTAAATCAAATGCAGAGAAATTCTCATTCTTTTTTCCGGAATGTGGCTTTTCCTTTTTACTTTCCGAACATGTACCATGTAAGGAAAGTATTGTAATCATGAAAAATTCGAATTCGAGATTTTGGTGTATTTACACGTTTTTGGGTCTTCTGAATTCATTTATGCTATTTTTACGAGATGTATGTATGTATGTGTGTATGTGTGTGTGTGTGTGTGTGTGTGTGTATGTGTGTTTGTGTGTATGTGAGTGAACACGATAGCTCCTGAACGGGGCATGCGATTGAGCTCAAATTGGGTATATATGTTATAAACCACCGTCGCAAGACCGGTATTGATTTTGGTGTGTATAGGACTTATAGTTTTTCTACAGGGCTACGACAAAGATTTCTTTTACATTATGGCCTATAGGGAGAAATTCTTGAAAATGCGCTAGCGTTTAAACGGTACTTCCGATTGAGCTCAAAAAGTGTATATATGTTATGAACCACCGTCGCAAAACCTGTATTGATTTTGGTGTGTATAGGTCTTATAGTTTTTCTACAGGGCTATGACAAAGATTTCTTTTACATTATGGCCTATGGGGGGGAAATTCTAGAAAGTGCGCTAGCGTTTAAACGGTACCTTCGATTGAGCTCAAATTGGGTATACATGTTATAAACCACCATCGCAAGACCGGTATTGATTTTGGTGTGTATAGGACTTATAGTTTTTCTACAGGGCTACGACAAAGATTTCTTTTACATTATGGCCTATGGGGAGAAATTCTTGAAAGTGCGCTAGCGTTTAAACGGTACATTCCATTGAGCTTAAATTTGGTATATATATATTTGAATTATTCATCGATTAAAATTTATTTAAATGCTTGGTAATGATCTTAATCGTAAGTGTTCGGAAAGTCGAGTGGAGTCACTCCAGATTTTTTTAATTTATCCATCAGCGTGAAGATCTAAGCATCTCTCACGAAGTAAACTACTACAAAGTTCTTCAAGCCATAATGAAGATTTTTCTTTTTTGAGTTAGGTTCACTAATCTGATAGAAATTTGAATGCCAGATTACAAATAATAAAAATTATGATCCGACAGTCGATTTAGTCTGGAGATTTGGGCGGCTTTCTTCTGATGTAACATGAATACGCCTTAGGCCGACCATACACTCTCAGACTGTGTCAGATTTATTTGTCGGGGAATGGAGATAAGACAATAAATCAGTGACCTGAGATGAAAAAAAGTGATTTATTGTTAGGAAGAAGAATCATATGAAAATTCATGTGTGTGTGTTAACAAGTGATAAGACCGCATGCAGAGAAAATAGCCTTTTTTTAAACCTATGGTCAGTAATTTATTGCCCTATGCCCACCTAATAAAATTAACCCAGTCTAAGAAAGAATAGCTGGTCTTAGAATCCCTTAAAAATTTCTCCGTTTAAGGCGCTAACGAGTTGTTTGTTGTTATTCTTGTTTCTAATGCCCTCAGACTAACACACAGCGGCGCCATGTCCTTCATATAGGACGGCAATGGGCGAAATTGTGCGAATTCCATTCAATTGAGGCACAATGAGCCCCAAGACCGACTTAGTTCGGGGTCTCCTAATTTTGAACCAAATCCAGATGAGAGACCTTGCACCTGGATCGGCACTCCCACAAGTATTGTTTGAACATGGAGAACATTGAATTCACAAGGAGATATTAAGTCCACCAGTTCCCATTAGCGTAACGGTGTTGTTCGAAAAAATCATGTGATTTTGGTACATGAGTACGAATAAACTAATTATGCCAGGCACTTCAAAATTTTGACACTGTCTCTTTACAAGCTGTACTACATACTGAAATAAACGATAAATCTGTATCGGTTTCAAAACTTTTAGGAAAAATTCTTAAAAAGCGGAAATTTTTGCAAAGCGTGTCACTCTTCGAAAAATCTTGTAGCTCAGATCCATGTTTAAGAATTTTTTCTGAAAATTTCACGAAAGCCACAGCTTTTTCAGTTATTGCAGTGTGTAAAGCAGCTTATGATGAACCATCTAGAGTTTTTTGGAGACCATGGTGCTATTAGTTTATTTCAATTTGTGTAAATTGTGTCAATTGTTCTTCGACATGCACCTTTAAACGGTCTCACAGCAGTCCAGGCGAGAGAGGCTGTCACCCTCCGAAACGCTGAACAAGGTTAGCACCGCCTCACTTTCGGTGTTCCTATGGAAACCGAACTCAGCAACTAGGCCACTGCGAGGTTCAACCATAAGCCATAAATGACAATAGCAACTCTTATGCAAAAGACTACAATTCGGCAGTAAGCTCTGTTCCCATCGAATGAACTTCTAATAAGAGCGTTAGAAAAATGCCTATTTCTCCCTGTGCAAAGAACGGGTACTTCAGCTTAGTTTTGATGAAAAAGAACAAAGGAAATGCTCAGTTGGAAGCAATATTCATTACTTTACACTTGTGTGGGCGCAGATGATGAATTGCGTACATATGAGACCTGTAGTATTATGGCATCTTCGTTACTCAACTCTTTACGTCTTGATGCAAAGGTTCGCGACCTCCACAGTAGTACGTTAAGGCTTTCCATAACTACTTTATACACACACACACACAATAACGACTACGTGAAACAAAACAGTCGACAGCTGTCTGATTTTTCTATTACCCCTGCAAACATTCGATACCCTGCCCCCGCCCTTAACGAAGAATCCATCATTTCCTGAATGTACCACTTTATGCCCGGGCACTTCTATTTCGCCCTCGGTAAATGCGTATTCATAGAGAGAGAGCTGGCTGGCTTGATCGATTCCTCCGCATCAATTATTCCTGCGATGATTTGCGGGCCGGAATGCTCTTCCGCCGGGACCCGCGAGGCCCGTTGGACGTGTTGTGCTGTTCCCTTCCTGCCTGCCTCCCCGTCGTTCGTTCGTTTCTTTTTTTGCAGCGGAAGATAGAGAGAGAACAACGATATGTGTCCGTCCATCTTGCCTTTTGCAGGGTGTGGTTCTGGGAAAAAGGCGATTTCTGGTGGTGGGAACGGTTCTCAGGTAGAGTGGAGTTGAGTTGTTTTTTTAGAGAGACCCTGCGGAATTTTTTTTTTTTTTTTTTTTCGCACTGGTGATAGATGTGCAGAAACGGCAACTATTAATCTCGGTTATCCCTGTTTTGCATAACTGGCGGATCGGTTTTGATGAAGAATATTGGGAGTTAAGCAAAGTGATTTGTGGAGACCGTTGAGAATCTTTTGTTGTGTTGAAAAGAAATTATTCTCTTGGAAATGTGTTATTTCGTTTTATGCCGGAAAAGGAACAGCCAGGCACAGCCTTAGGGTACAAGGCGCCCTCCTGCAAACGTAAAAAAGGCGCGCCCCTTATATGCTCCAGATAAAGAATTCTCAGTTCTTCAGTTCGAAATGACGCCCCGATGCGATGCTTACCTTGCCTACCGTGTCGGGCCGCCCCTGGGAACAGCTCATAAAGTGGAGGCATTTTAGAGCCAATAGCACATTTCCGATTTATAAATTTAGCCTCTAAATTTAACGATTTTCCATTGCACTTGAAACTAATACACTGCAGCATTACATAAAAAAAAAAGAATTTTGGAGATTTTGGCGGTAAATTTAGCAGCTTTTTCAACTACCTTTAGCGACTTTTCGACGATTAGCCAGAATTTCAAGGATTCATCAAAATATTTTTTGGTGTAAGAATTTCGTAGATTCAATAAAATACTATGTGTATCCGACAAAAAATTTGTACATTTAGTAAAATTAAATTTTAATCCAACAAAATTCTTGTGGACTCAACAAAACAAGACTCCCTAAGAGACTTTGGGTAAATCTAGCAGCTTTTTTAACTAAATTTAGAGACTTTTCGACGACCAGCAAGAATTTCGAGGATTCAACAAATTTTTTTCTTGACGCAAACAATATTCGTAGATTCAGCAAAATACTATCTGTATCCTGCAAGAATTTCATAGATTCAATAAAATCATACGTTGACCCAACAAAGTTCTCGTTTACTCAACAAAATATCAAGTTGAAACAATGTCATTATCGAGTCAACAAATTTCTATTAAATTTTATGTCCACCAGAAAACGCTAAGCTCCATTTTTCATCTTTTCATCCGCTATCCAGACAAATGACTTCTTTTCGAGCTGCAAAATTTATAAAACTGTTTAGAAAATAAAAATCAAATCAGTTTATCTTATTTGTAGCATATTTCGCTCATTATACTCTTAACCCTTTAACGCGCAGTGTTCCCGCTCTAGGAACACCCAACTCAGACGTTTTGACTGTTGCCAGTCACGAAAAATAGATTTGATTTCTATAAAAATAGTTGCGGGTGACATAGCTCCACGAGAATCCTTTACTTTTTAGCACGTCATTTCCCGTAAAAAAATGGTCACGATTATTTTTAACAGCACTGACATCTGCTGAAAAATGGAAGAATGCGAAAACAGCTGGATAGATTGCCCAATACAGTGCGGCACAGCCAGCTGCGTCAAAAAGGGGTCTCTATATCTGTAACACGCGATGAACGTTTTGATCGTCCGCCATCTTGCTGGTAGTTAAATCGAGGATAGATTGCCCAATGCTGAAAAAAGGGCAGCCGTTGCCATCGCTCGACTTAACTACCGGCAAGATGGCGGAGGATCGAAACGTTCATCGCGTGCCACAGATCTAGAGACCCTTTTTAGACGTAGCTGGCGTCAAAAAAGGGTCTCTAGATCTGTGGCAGGCGATGAACGTTTCGATCGTCCGCCATCTTGCTGGTAGTTAAGTCGAGCGATGACAACGGCTGCCCTTTTTTCAGCATTGGGAAAGGGTTGCGCCTCAAAGGGTTAACTTAACTCGTGGGATCAGATAGCAATTTGGATGGCAGCTGGGCGTTCGATCGGATTCTGTTTTTGCAAGGTCACGTTGCTGTTGTCTGTTTATTGATGATATTCATCAAGGAATGTTCGGTAATTACATTATTATTAAGCGTTGCGTTCGTACGAGAGAAATCCGATTAAGGTAATTAATGTCTAGTGAAACTGCCCTTCCGATGTCACGAAGAGATTATAGGAACAGGTTGTAGGTTAAAACTGTTTGAAAGGGCGTTCCTTTGAATTTTATCTGAACTGTATAAGTTAATTATATTTTTTTTTCCCTTAACGACTTTTCTGATTGTGTTGAAGATCGCATATTTAATAATAATTTTCATTTGTTTTTACTTTCTTAAATTTAATATATTTTAAATCAAGCATTTTAACTTTAAATTCTTTTCTCATTTTTAACTACACCGGCTTTCAAAATTTTGTACTGCACTTTCTCCCACATATTCAATTTCAGTTAACTGTTTATCTATCCTAATTGCTTAAATTTTTCTTTCATCCGTTTCTTTATTTCAATAACTCGATGTCAGTTGCATTTCTTTCGCTTTTCTAGCTGTTAAGAAACATCTGTTTGTAATGCAATCTATTTTTACTTAATTAATATGCATCTTTATTTAACGGTCTTCCTTCAAGCGTACAATACTTTATTTCTTACATTACCTAATATGGTCTCACATCAGTTAAAATTCTGCCGAACTAATATTCTATCACACCAGTTTACTGTAAATTGGCTAGTTTTATCTTCAATAATTGGGTGCCCTGCTCTTGATTATGTCCTGCCATCTCTCTGTTGACTATGAATATCCTGCGGTTTCTTTATTAATGAACGTGTTATTGGCTCTCGGTTGGGCGTTCTTTTAAT
This sequence comes from Cheiracanthium punctorium, assembly GCA_038373885.1. NCBI lineage: Eukaryota > Metazoa > Arthropoda > Arachnida > Araneae > Cheiracanthiidae > Cheiracanthium > Cheiracanthium punctorium. Next base: position 322,954 of record JAWZYV010010633.1, read on the forward strand.
TTGCAATGTTAAACTTTTTCGCCAACCTCCTGGTTATTGTTCGATTGAATTTCCCTTGGAATTAATCAGACCTTCTTTGACCATCATAACTGTCTCCCAGCCACCACCATCTTGTAACAATTAATCGTTTAAGACTAAAAATAAAGTGTATTCATCTCTACATAGTGTCTGTATGCCTGCATCGCAAAGTGATTCTTACCTGGTTATTGTGCTACTTTACAATGCTCTGGCAGTATTGAAGGATCACTTCTAAAAGTAATCCTTCAATAGTATTTAAAATTCTCCCTAACGAATAGAAATCTCCTACACACTATTATATTCAAAAAAGTATCTCAAAAATGACCGAATCCACCTTATTATCTTATTGCAAGCTTGCGCGAGGGGCATCTGCCTACGGGGAAGGTGCCTTGGACAAAGGACTTTTTAAGGAGTTCTAACGGGCAGTCACGTTACATCTGGAGAAAACCGCCCAAACTTTCAGGCCGTTAGATCGACGGCCGCACGGTAGACCCGAACCCGTGACTTTCACACTTCAGCCGTCTACCATGCTCAGTGTCTTATCCACTCGGTCATAGCTGAGTCGAAAATAATACTAACATTATTATAAATCTTATATATAAATCTTAATAAGTATCATCTTGATTTCTACGGAGGTTTTCCCATTTTCCAGCATTTGAAGCATCTTGTGAACGGCGGTTCTTCCCTTCCTTTAATTCATTCTGCATGAAAGCAGTTGAATTAATCAATATTAAGTATTAATTTAAAAGTCTAAGCTTAATATCTTAGTTACCCTTTCATGCTGAAACGTGAGGATGGATTTGAATGAAATTTGGAATGGAGATATCGCTTACACTCTGAATGTACTACGCATTGCTCCGAAAAGACACAAAAAAAAAAAAAAAAATATTTTCCGTGATTTTCATTCTAGCATACGCTACCTTTTATGCCGGAAAACAGAAATACTATTCTCGTGAAGCCCGGCAGAGCAACAGTAAATAGACTAAGTATATAACTATACTGTGATTGGTATAACGTGATTCAATAGTTAGTGATTTATTATATTGTAATCGAAAATCGAACTAATTTCACGGTACATAGTGTTAATTATTAAAAGCAAATATTATTAATTCTAAATAAATACTATTTAAAAGAGATTCATAAATTTTTATTAGAATTTTGTTTAAAATTTTATATTCTTAATCGACAGATAATGCAATAATTATTTCGTTAAAATGAAACATTAAAAGATAACTTAAAATGCGGAAGTAAAGATAGCGTTATACAGCAAAATTATATATGCTTCTAGAAATAGGGAAAAACGCATAGATATTAAAAATAAATGTATTTATGAAAAGCATTTTCAGTGCACCAGTAATAGACAACAGATGATTAATTTTGTCCATATGGCCATAAATGATTTCATTTTCTTCTTTCATTCTTCCCAATAACCATAAGCGGTAAAAAGTAAGAAAAATCCGTAAATGAACGATGCACTTTCGCTATTTCTATCGCCGTTATTTAGCTTCCATATATGAACCTAAAAATGAACTCTATTTATCCGACCATAAAAGGCGCCATTTTCTATGATCATTTTCTAGCGTTAAATCTTACAAATCCGTAAATTAAAGGTCCATTTCCGTTATTACTGCCGTTGTTATTTAGCTTCCATATGAACCTAAAAATCAACAATAATTATCCGATCATAAATGGCGCCATTTTCTTCGATCTCATTTTCTATCGTTACATATTACAAATACATAAATTAACGGTGCACTTCCGTTATTTCTGCCGCTGTTGTTTTAGATTCAGTATGAACCTAAAAATCAGCAATATTTATCTGGCCATAAAAGCAGGGTGCGAATTGACGGGGGGGATGCCGGGGATCGTCCCCGGCTGAAGAATGTAATATCCCTGGCTAGAGAAATATTAATGGATCCCTGCCAGGGATACTATTTATCCCCTGCTGAAGAAATGTTAAACTGGTGAGTGAAGATTTGGGATTGAAGTCAAGAAGTCAAAATGAAGGTTGTATGTTATCGTTTGTTACTATACTCTAAGGCGACTGCCTTAAAATTTCGTCTCTTTTCTAAGCTAAAAACCCTCAAGGGTGGCTTCCAATACAGGTACATTGTATGTAGCTTGTGTATCTGTGATTCCATAGAACAAACAATCTATGACTTTTGTTTGAATATAAGTCAGTTCCCACACGTGTCGGCGACTGCATTTGTCAAGTAAATATCATGTGAGTGAAGCATTTGCATCTTCTCTCCTTTTCCTTTTCAAGTGTCCCCCCCTGGATAATGTTTTCTTCAAATGCCCCCCCCCCTGGATAATGTTTTCCTTCAAATGTCCCCCCCCCCCTGGAGAAAATGTTCAGTTTGCACCCTGCATAAAAGGCGCCATTTTTCTTCGATCATTTTCTAGCGTTTAAATCTTCTCCTACCCCTTTCAAACAAATTTCCATTGAGCAGAAAAAAAAGAAAATGCTATTCCACCTCCGATCTGCTTCTCTATAAAATGCCATAATCATACAGCAATATAATGAGAAAAACGGGAAGGGGCCGTACTCTGTTCGAGTTCTGGGAAATAGGTGCGATTTGTTTCCGGTAGCATCCAAGTCCTTGACCTAACAACAAAGATTTTGCCTTTTTTCTTCATTTCTAAGACACGTAATGGACTGATCCCGAAGTTACTTTGTTATTATTTCACTGTGATTTCTCGGAACTATTACCGTGTTTTATTATATTTTATTTGGTGTGTGTGTGAAAGGATTGGGTGTAGTAAGGGTCAGAGAGGCTCAGAGAAAAAGAAGTTATTAAACAAAATTGGGAGTTAGCGGGCGTTAAGAGACCACATCTGTCTGTCAGTTTTTTGTTTGTTTGTTTGTTTGTTTTTTGTTGTTGTTGTTGTTTATTTTGTCTATCACCAGTCTGATTTTGTGGGCATGTGGTGTTTTTATGTTCAGAAAAATGTCTGAAATTATCCTACTATATAGTTAACGCTGATCCCTGACTCACTGACTCTCTAACAGCTCGCGGACAACCACTTGAAAATAAAATTTTTACCGCCTTTACTCCAAGAAGATTAATAAGTTCAAAAATATTAAAAGTACAAAAAGTGTAATAATATCCACACCGTTTGTATGCACTTGAAATTTTTTATAATATCATGCATAAAAATACAGAAAACAATGTGCATTACTTTAAAAATCTGAAAATCCACCCGTTCCCTCATTTTTAAGCGATTTTTTGCTATTTTCAGCTCTATTTTATTTCCGAGAGTAAAAAAAAGTTAATCATTTGCGTGACAAAATTAGCAGTTTTAAGTGAGAATGACGTCTTATTTGAAGTCACGGTCATCAGGCTTTGAAGAGAAGTCGGTTCATTTAAAGTAGTTTTTCCGGATAAGATACTTTAATTTTTTTCATTAAAATAATCGTCTGCTCTGCTCGAAGCATTGATATAAGAGGTGCTGTGTACACAAAACGAAATCGTTTGAATGCGAAAAGTTTCCTCGAGTTTCCAGAAGAGCATGAAATTCGATTTGGTTATATTATAAATACTGAAAATGAGGTTACTTATTTAGGAGGCGACGCTTTAAATAGATTGAGAGTAGATGTATTTTCGTTAAATGTTTTTTTCTAGCGTCCGTTGTAATTGCCTCCACAACGGGCCTTGACTTCTAGTTTATTAGATATTTCACGAATTGGATAAAAATCTAGAAATCACATCAGTGTTTCGTGTATGGCAAAATTAAACGAAGGTCATCAGCCAGTGGATAGAAAGTGTTTTGGTCGATGTACTTTTTAAAGGGTTCGTATTCACGCTACATCTTGGAGGAAAAACGACCCAAACTCCAGACCGTTCGATCGAAAGCTGCGCGATATGCCCGAACGTGAGATTTTTCACACTTCAGCCGTCTACCATATTATGCGTCTTATTCACTCGGTTCACACGGTAAGGCCATGATAATTTGTGATTCTGCTCTATTAGCAGGGATCGATGCAGACTAAATCTGGATCTGCTTTACAGCCCCTTTTACAAAATAGCAAGGGTCGTGGTAGCCCATTGGTTAAGGTCGTTGGACAAGTAACCTTAAGGTAGCGGGTTCGATCGAGGCCGTCGTGATTCCACCGGGCCTGCTTGTTTACTCCGATGAGTCATCCAAAGAGGCGTACGGATGCTCATTTATTGGTTCCAGCACTTAGAAACGTCATCTTACGGCATAATCGAACCAATGAGGAAACGTCCGTAGGCCTCTTTGGATGACTCATTGAAGTACACAAGCAGGCCCGGTAGAGCCACGATGGCCCCGGTTCGAATCCGACGTATCACTAAAGACTGCGGTGTACGTGCGAGTGAAATCTGTGGTTCTGAAAGTCCTATTGGCTGTCGCTAGCAGTTTGAAAATGGTGCCAATATTCAGAAGTCCTCCACCTTCTGATGAGGATCCAAATCGTGGCGGGAAACTCCGGGAAGGACGTATGTAGCTCTAAACGACACATTCCGTGATGTGAGCTGACAAATAAACAAACAATCGATTAAAACGGCCGCTACACAAAATTAAAATCGATTAAAATATCCTACATTAGCATTTTCCCATATATTTTAATTTGTTTTGTAAGTTATTTTAAGGAAAGTGACTTTTACCAAAATTGTTATGAAAATTCACAAAAAACACATGCTGAAATTTACGAAAATATAACTTAAATTTCACAAAAATAAACAGTTATCACGAAAATAGGACCCTGGAAAAAATTCCTGGATCGACCCCTGATTAGTCTTTCATTCATTTTCTTGTGTTGGAAAGTTTGCCATAAGCCATGGGTCGGTCCCTTTTATTTTCAAGGGTTCTTTTCTATTTTTTCCCCAATGCGGAAGGCACAGAAAAATTATCCATATTCAAAATCACAAAACAATTTACACAATAAAAACATAGAAGTAAAACTAGGAGGACTAAAGTTCTCTAGCTTGCAAATAACGGAAGAAAATAGATGAACCATGGAATGCCGAGTACTTGAGAAAGCTGTATTTTGTAAGTGACATAAACCGATATAGTAACAAATTCTAAGGATTAAAATTAATAGCATCTTAATGCTAAAATGATGAAATTCATATGATAATAATGCCATGCAGTACTAGCATTTGAGACCCGGAAAATGTGCATCATACCACAAAATTTTTAGAAATTATATTGCCGGAGCCAGATTATGATCCAAACCCCCCGTCCCCTTAAAAATTTATCTATGCTCACTTTTTATTTACTCTAAGTAGAATGTTGTAGACTGTGTGTAATACGTGTAGGCTCAGAATTTTTAAGATTAGCAAATGATAAAATCTTTTAAGTTCCATGCAGGATATAGAGTCTATAAAAATATATATTACTCAGATGTTCGAGCCTCGTCAGGGGGAGACCCCCTCCCTGAACCCCACTAATTTTTTAGCTTCATTATTGGCATATTAAAACGATATTAATTGACTATGTCATTTTATCTCTCATCTTTCGTGTATTTCGCCTGGTTAGGGATGGACGCGAGACGAAAAATTGGTGTCTCGCGTCTCGCAAAACAGTCGAAAAGTTTGTCTCGTCTCGCAAAAATCCCTATATCATAATGTTAAAAATGTCTGTCTCGTCTCGCAAAAAAGCTGTAAATCTCTGTCTCGTCTCGCAAAAAGTCGTCTCGCGTCCATCCCTACGCCCTGGTAACCTTTTGTTGAACTTTTTATGATTGTAACCTATTTATAGAAAAATACATGGGATGCATATTCTACAGCTTACGAAATATTGTAACAATAGATTTAAGCTGTTGTGAACAAATAGTATTTAAATATATGTAAAAAATACGTGTTAAGCATATTCTACAGCTTACGAAATATTGTAACAATAGATTAATCCTGTTGTGAACTAATAGTATTTAAATATATGTAAAATTATTTCGCATTTTTGGGACACATTTTTCGGACAATTTTCAATAGTGGGGGTGAGAGATAAAAGGACATAGTAATTAAAAAAAACATATATATACTTGTATACAAGTGCACAAAGACAGATACTATAATATAAATATATATATGCGTGTTTTGGAAAAGGAAATGTGATTTACGACCAATTATCCACGCAAGGGATCTAGGCCTGGAGGGGATTGCCCTCCGTGGAGGGATTTTCTAAGGTGTTCTAACCCGTAAGTTTCGGAGAAAACCACCGAAAACTCCGAACGGTTAGGTCAGCAGACACGTCTTGGTTTCGAACCAGACACCTTCCGTCTCCCAGTTCAAAGCGCTAGAGCTATGCCACTGGTGGGACTATATGCGTCTTTTAAAACGAAACACAAGTTGTTTATTTATACTTTCACACACACTCAAAAAAAAAAAAAAAAAAAAAAAAAAAAAAAAATCGAATTCAATGACATTTTGTTGATTCCACAGCAGTTTGGTTCGACAAAGTATTTTGTTGAATCCACGAAAATTTTCTTGGGTCAAAATAGTATTTTGTTGAATCCACGAAAATTTTGTTAGATTAAGATAGTAATGTTTTGAATTCACGAAAGTTTTGCTGGATCAACATGTTATTTTGTTGAATCCACGTAATTTCTGTTGATCAATATAGTACGAGCTGTGAAAATTAAATAACCGGACTGGTGCTACAAAATAATTTTTTGATCACCTACGAATGGACGCATTAGAAAACTGATCATCTACAATGTACTTTTCTTTCCGATACCTACAAAGTTTAATACGAATTTTTCGCATTTCATTTTGTAGTCTTCTGTTAGCTTGTCGAGAAACGTTGCATTAACCTTTTCCACACTGTCAAATCTTGACTTTTTAAGCTCGTATTTGGCCTGAGGGAAGAAAACTGGGGACCAGGTCCGGCCAGTTTGGTGGTGGTTCCGTATTTCACAAAGAACACTTTTACAAGCAAAGCGAAATGGGGTGGCGCATTGTCTTGGTGAAACATCCAGGGCATTCATTCTCTTCCACAAATCAAACCTTCGTCTTCTCACTCGTTCACGAAGTGCAGTGAGAATATCAATGTAATAATGTTGACTGGATGTCTGACGATTTTGGGGAACGTAAACAATTCCACGTTTGCCCCCCCCCCCAAAAAAATATAAATGACTTTCAATATTCATTTGCTCATTTTCACTTTTTTTGGCGTGGTGAGCTTGAACTCTTTGAATGCATCGATTGGGGCTTTGCTTTTATATCATAATTTTAAAAAATACCACGATTTAATCCTTTAAGACGCAACCCTTTCCCAATGCTGAAAAAACTGCAGCCGTTGCCATCGCTCGATTTAACTACCAGCATGTGGGCACAGCCAGCCTGCGTCAAAAAAGGTCTCTAGATCTGTGGCACGCGCTGAACGTTTCTATCATCCGCCATCTTGCTGGTAGTTAAGTCGAGCGATGGCAACGGCTGCCCTTTTTTCAGCATTAGGCAATCTATCCTACTGTTCTCGCATTCTTCCATTTTTCAGCAGATGTCAGTGCTGTTAAAAATAATCGTGACACTTTTTTTACGGGAAATGACGCGCTAAAAAGTAAAGGATTCTCGTGGAGCTATGTCACCCGCAACTATTTTTATAGAAATCAAATCTATTCTTCCTGACTGGCAACAGTCAAAACGTCAGAGTTTGGTGTTCCCAGAACGGAAACACTGCGCGTTAAAGGGTTAACAAAAATAATCACTCTGTCTAAAAATTCTGGATCCGTGAAAATGTTTTCCAAGGTCAAATCCGAGACTGAGGTGAAAAGATTCGACAGCGTGGAAGAGATGAAAGCAAAAGCGGCGCAGTTTCTCGACAAGCTAACAGAATAATGGGCTACCAGAACTCTTATGAACCGTGAAAAATTCGTATGAAAGGATAGACAATGAGAGTACACTGAAGGTGGTAAATTTTCTAATATCAATGGTAATCAATAAAAATTTTTGTAGCACCAGTCCGGTTATTCAATTTTCACACGTCGTATTTTGTTGAATTTACAAAAAATTATTTGTTCCAATATCAGGGATCGAAGCAGGCGAAATATGGGTCCGTTTTGCGGCCCCCTTCACAAAATTTTAATCGATTAAAACGGCCCCTTTACAAAAATACAGTCGATCAAAATAACGCTTCATTGGCATTTTTACCACATATTTTTATTTGTTTTGTAAATTATTTTAAGAAAAAAAAATGACTTTTACAAAAGTTTTTATGAAAATTCACAATAGATGTTGAAATTCACAAAAAACAGGTATTAAAATTCACAAAAATAAACAGTTTTCACAAAATGGGACCCTGGAAAATATTCCTGGATCGACCCTTGAAAATATTTTGCCAAATCCGCGAAACTTTCGTTCGATGACAGTTTTTTTGCGGATTCCAAGAAATTTTTGTTGAACAAAAGTGGTATTTTGTTTAACCATGAAATTTTTGTTGGAGCAACATTTCATTCGGTTGAATCGAAAAAAGAATTTGGTTCGATCAACGTAATTTTCCCATTTGTGCAGCGTACTCCGGGCCGATATCATCAGCTGCGGCCCTGAAAATCATACGCCATTTCACTTAAAAGTCTCTTCTCGCTTTGCTCGGTTGAAAAATAGTTAACTGAACCTTTCTACCCTTGAATCATTCATCACGCCGCGCCGTCTGTGAAAGACTCTTGAAAGAGAAAAAAGAAAAGAAACTAATCTAGTTTTCGTTTTTATTTACTGGCGGGTCTTTTCCACAAACGCAACACCGCACCTTTACAAATAACAACATAAAACTGTTTATTTTATTTATTTTTTTTCCTACGCATCGTTCCAACATCTCAGACGACGGTGGAAAAAAGGTATTAAATGCTGTCTGGCTTTTTACGAGACGGTGGGTGTTTTTCCGCGCAATAAATTGCGTCTCCCTTGTCACTTAGGATTTGAACCGGCGTGTTTCTTGGAAGTTACATCCGTTTTGTCGGCTGGAACTCGCTTACTTTGTTTCCACCGAGAGAACATGTCCGCAAATTTTGATTATCATCCTTTCCGAACCGATAACAGCCAGATATTCCCAGTTGAGTGAAGAACAAACGGGAAAAACAAATTCTGCCAGAGCATCGATTATAAAACATTTTCTAACAGGAGCTATAATTTGCACTTAATCCTCTAATGCCCATCGTAGCATGTGTGCTACCATCCTTTAAACGCTATTTTTTACTGGAAAAAATGTCACAAAATGCAATTTTGAAGTCTTAAAACCATTAATTGTACCTTTAATTAATAATAGCAGTAGTTTGAGTACACAGATGCCAGCATTAATGGATGAAAAATATTTTAGAAGCAACATAAATGAAGTCAACAAAGGAAACATGTTTCCAAAGATCAGATTTTTTTACTATTTTAATAATATTTAACATATAATTATAATTTAAAAGAAAAAATTAATAATTGCCATTTATAAAAATAAGAAAATATGTGCTTTTTCACTAAACACAAAATATTTTTTTTAAAGTTTCACTTTTAATGTTTAGAAGAGTTTAAAATCATGGTGCAAACATTGAAAAAACATATAAGAAATGACTTTTTTCACAATTTTTTTTATTGTATTTACGTTATTTGACTTAAAAGAACACCATTTCAACGAAACAATATGTTTTGCTTGGCAATTTTTTATAGTGGGCATTAGTGGGTTAATAGTGATGGGCATAAATGAATGAAACAATTCTATTTAATCGATTATTACATACATTCGAGATAATCTATTACGAAAAATCCATTCGAACGCTTAACGCATAGCATTCGAATAGCACATAGCATTCAAAATCTCGAATAGCAAATCGCAAATACCGTTTGAATAATAAAAATCGCAAATATTCATTATTCGATTAATCGATTATTGATTCTATCCTAATAGTAGTAATCGATTAAAGAAAGAAATCATTCAAATGACACGTCACTAACTTTTAACGAATGATTAACGGATTCGACACTAAATTTGACGTTTTTTCATTGCATTTTGGAATTCGTCGATTTTTCGTTGCATCGTGAACTGATGCAACACATTACAAAATAAAAGAAAAATTTGAAACTTCTCGGGAGTGACTTTTTCAACTGAATTTTGTGAGTTTTGCCAAATAACTTCGAACAACACCACATCGTTTCAAAGACGAAACAGCAGCGATCCCCTTTAGTTCCCAGCTTAGTTTCTTCGAATGGAGAATCGCTTTTCTCCCACTTTACAACGATGAAAGTAAGAAAATTAAAGTCAATAAAACCGTGTATCGTTCTTCACATTTCGATGCAGGAAGTAACGCAGCCACATACACGAGTAGTTCTCTTTACCCTTATTTTTTTAATCTTGATTATATATATAGCTGACATTTACAGAGGACACAAGCGACATAAATTACATAAACTTAAATTTTAAATAACCGAGCCAACGCCTTCGGTATCATCAAGGATTTCTTTTTCAGAACCATCATCTGCATCATCTTCTTTGCTGTAGGGTTGCCAGTCACTTTCAGTTTGCTTGCCGGCGGCGGAACCTGTAACATATCATTTTTTAAGCATAAATCAACACTGTTATAAACCTGTAAACTTGAGCATCCGTGAAACTGAAATTGTAATTTTGAGCTGTTAGAAAATTTTTGGGCATCGCCGCGTTTCACATTAATTCTTTATGGCAGAGGTTCCCAAACTGGGTGCCGCGGCATCCTAGGGTGCCACGAGCGTATGTCAGGGGTGCCGTGGACATAATCAAGAAAAGTGTTTTGGTGGAGTATTATCAAATAATTTCCTCTGAACCGGTATCCCCAAGAAAGTGAGCCAAACCGATCACTAAGTGGGCTCAAACAAAAATATTTCAGTCAAAGTCAAGACTGTCCTGTAGCCTTTCTTTTATAGGAACTCCCTGAAATGGGGTTATTGTCAAAATTCTATATCCCTTTCTCAAGAGAGTACTTTCTTGATAGTTAGTCGTATAAACAAACAAACAAAAAATAACGTAAAATGCATCCAAACTGCTTCATTCTAACCTTCATATTCATACTGCTTTAAAGGAAATCTGCCGCGAAAGTTTTTAGCCTGAAAAGGGTACCGCGAAATATTTTTAGCCTGACAAGGGTGCCGCGGGTAAAAAAAAGTTTGGTAACCCCTGCTTTATGAGATTCTGGTCCACGGAACTGAAACTTTAGGAAACGCCCCAATGGGCAGAATTATATAGTCGTATCTGCTTAGTGGAATATCGGTTTAAGGAATATCCCGCTTATTGTAATAAATTTTCAACGTACCAAACCGTAATAATGAGCCAATATGATCCCGGATACTGGGATATCCCGCTTATTGGAATTTATTTTCGTCTCAAACTGACTATCCCAATAAATGGGTTCGACTGTATATTACGACGTCTTTGCGACGTTGGGGAACGAAGGAAATGCCTTGTAGTAGTTGTTATGCTGTCGTGTAACAAATAACTACCGGAAAGTAAAAAAAAAAAAAAATTGTTTCTGTACTATGTAAATTATTAGGTTCAGCCTGACTGTATACAAATTACACCGTATTAACTACAGGCGCAACCTAACAAGATGTTCAAAGAAAAATATCCTTGAAAGAGTCTCGCTCATAATCAATGCATTAAACTGTTATACATGATTTAGTGTTTTACACCGTATTAACTACAGGCACAACCTAACAAGATGTTCAAAGAAAAATATCCTTGAAAGAGTCTCGCTCATAATCAATGTATTAAACTGTTATACATGATTTAGTGTTGTAATTTTATTCTCCTTCCAAAAAAAGAGATTTTGGAATTCGTTCTCATTATTACCATAGGCTGCGATATGATTGTTTCTAGGGGGAGGGGGCGCAATTCAAGGGTCCTGCTCCAGGAAGACCCTACAGTGATGAACCACTTCTACGTTACACCAGTACTTATCATAACAGTAATATGGCCTCTACTGCGCCCATAGGTATGGGAGTCCATGATTATTACCAAGAGTTTTACCAGAAACTAAAGATCCCCAAATAGTGAAAAGGGCAACAGATCGCTGAACGTGGATGGCGGAATTTTTTTAACAGGAAACCACCGTAAACTCAGTTTTAATCCCCAAAACATCTAAGGGAAAACAAACAAACAAATATTCGAATAAACATTGTTTACTTTTCATCACGCCACTGCCCATACCGCAAAGGGGTTCATCGCACGGGTCAGAGAATTTACGAAGCAAGTCTGACCACGACGCTGTTAATATTTCACACAAGCACCCATAATCACCCAGGCATGACCATATATACATACACACCTAATGAGACACTAAAAAAGTATGGAACAAGATGGCTACCTCCTGTTCGATCTTACAGTGGGTTACCCCGTTCAAGGTTAAAATTTACATAGGGACACGCCCAGGCTGTGTGTCACTCTATCCGGCTCTGAAGCTTGCCGGATGGGGGGAAGGGGGTGCACATGAGTGACAGGATTATATATATGAATGGCAGGCCAGGACTGTTTGCGTGAGATAAAAGATCCATTCGCCAAGTTCACAGACACCGGCTCGCAAACGAATTAAAAATGGCGGAGGTATTTGGAATAATTAAGAGGTCTTATCCCTCTGCTGTTTTGCTGGAATCGTTAATGAAATAGTTGAAAAGGGCGATATTATCAGTTCGTGGATTGGTAATCGTTTGTCAATGTTCAACAGCTGTCTCATTCGGAGACAAAGACGGACAACAGACCGATCGTATGTTTGAATACTTTGGAATAATTTGTACAGGGTTACCAGATTTTGCTTGAAAGGAAGAAACAACGAAGCTACAATCATACCGAACGCATAGGTTATGAGATACTTTACAACATAACTATATTTATTGTCCCAAAAGAATATGATGTATCATCTATATGTGGAGATGATTGGTGGCGTTATATCGTCATCAAACTTCGCAAGAAGTTAGGCATAACCTCCAAAAAGCTTATGACTATTAATGCAATTTCCAAGATCCTGTACCAGAACTTTAAATTTTATTTGCGCCCTTTAAATGAAGCTGTTATCTTATTATCCTTTTACGCAATCTTGATATCTCCTGTACTTTGTACAAGAAACTAAGTAAGTTAAAGTCTTAATACCGAATTTTTTTTTCCGATTACAATACTTGATTCGATTTGTGCGAGGAAGTAATATGGGTTTTGATGTGTATCTATATAAATAAAATTAGACTTTTGTCTGTACATTTCTTGGAATTCAAAAATTTTGCGATTTCTATCCGTTTCAAGCACCCGGGAATCCGATGCGACCCTCAAAAAAAAAGTTTGTCTGTCTGTCATTCTGTCATTCTGTCCGTGACGCTTTTTTTGTTTAAGCATCACGTAAAAACGACTAAAGCGAATGATATGAAATTTGGTGTCATGATAGGTGGTCACTCAACTTAAAACATAGGCGTCTAATTTTTAAAAAATCTTGATTAGATTTTCAGATTTTGCGAAAATCGTTTCAAACTGCGTAAATTTGTGATCAAGCATCACGCTAAAACGACAGAAGCGAATGATATGAAATTGGGTGTCATGCTAGGTGGTCACTCAACTTAAAACATAGGCGTCCAATTTTTAAAAAATCTTGATTGGATTTTGAGATTTTGCGAAAATCCTTTCAAACTGCGTAAATTTGTGTTCAAGCATCACGTAAAAACGACTGAAGCGAATGATATGAAATTGGGTGTCGTGATAGGTGGTCACTCAACTTAAAACATAGGCGTCCAATTTTTAAAAATCCTGATTGGATTTTGAGATTTTGCGAAAATCCTTTCAAACTGCGTAAATTTGTGTTCAAGCATCACGTAAAAACGACTGAAGCGAATGATATGAAATTGAGTGACATGATAGGTGGTCACTCAACTTAAAACATAGGTGTCGAATTTTTAAAAAAATCTTGATTAGATTTTCAGATTTTGCGAAAATCATTTCAAACTGCGTAAATTTGTGTTCAAGCATCACGCAAAAACGACTGAAGCAAATGATATGAAATTGGGTGTCATGATAGGTGATCACTCAACATAGGCGTCGAATTTTTAAAAAATCTTGATTGGATTTTGAGATTTTGCGAAAATCATTTCAAACTGCGTAAATTTGTGTTCGCACATCACGTAATAACTGCAAAGGTGAAAAAATGATATTTGATGAAATGATAGGTGGTCACTCACCTTAAACTATAAGCATCTAATTAAAAAAAAAAATTGATCAGATTTTGAGATTTTGCGAAAATCGTTTAAAACTGAGTGAATCTTTGTTCCCGCATTAAGTAATAATGACTAAAGCGAATGATATGAAATTTGGTCACATGATAGATGGTTGCTCAACATAAACACTAGGAGTCCAATTTTTTAAACATTTTTATTAGATTTTGAGATTTTGTGAAAATTCTCTCAAAATACGTTCAATGATGATTTCTTCAAACTTCACGTAATAACGACTAATACGAATGATACGAAATTTAGTGATATGATAGGTAGTTGCTAATCTTAATTTATAGGCGTTGAAATTTTAAAATATTTTGATTACATTTTGAGATTTTGCGAAAATCGTTTTAAAATGCTGAAAATTGTTCCAGCATCACGAAATAAAGACTGCAGGAAATGAAACGAATTTGGGTGACATGATAGGTTGTCACTCAACTTAAATTCTAGGCTTCCAATTTTTCAAAATGTTGATTAAATTTTGAGATTTTGCGAAAATTATTTCAGTATGTGTAAATATTCATTCGTGCATCCCATAATTACGACTAAAGCGAATCAAATGGTATTACTTAGTTACTCTCTAACCTGTAATATTTTAACAATACATAAAAATTATAACTTCGCTTTCTTTACTTTGGCAACATACTACATTTATTCGGTGTACTCCTACAATGCTGACGAAAGATCTTGCTTTTTGGAAATTTGCATTCACTAACCCGTCGAGGACGTGTACTTCAGCTAGTACTTATATATGAAGGGTCCACGGGAAGAACGATGAGAGTCCACTTTTCGTCAATGTTGAAGTTTCCACTGCATTCTGCTGTTCATTAGTGGCACTATTAATATCCGAACCCGTAAGGACAAAGAACGATGAGAATTCACTGAAAAGATAGCCCTAAGATTTACCAGTTTACTGGGGAAGAACGATGAGAATAATCCACTAAAAAAGATAGCCCAAAGATACAGTTTACTGGGGAAGAACGATGAAAAGTCCCGTGCGCCTTTCGATTTTTGGAGAATCAGCTGTATTGGACTCTCATCGTTCTTCCCGTGGACCCTCCATATGGCTTCGTCGAAATTGGCGACTCGGGTGACACTCGGGTTTAGACATCAAAGCGCTAACTGTATACACAAAGTTTCACAAATTCGCCAGCAAAGAAAAACCTGATTATAGAGCTCGGGAAGTTATCATTTTTAAACTATCACAACTGTCGATTTCGCAGCTGGTAAAACACACACACAGAACTAACAAGACAAAAAGGTAGGTGCTCATAACAATTGGAACACGGAGCCAGAAAACGGGATTTGTGCGTATTTTTTTTTTCTTCTTCTGCAGCGTGAGATGCCATCGTGGAAGCGGGGCACGAATTCGCGTGAACAGCGTGAAGGTCGGTGCCAGGGACAGCGCGTGAGAGCGAAAATTCCAGCTCAGTAAACAGTGCCCGTAGTGGTCGAGGGTATTTTTGAAGTATGGGTAAAATGCGTTGTTAGAGAGAGGTTTGATTGAAGTAACGCTGCTAAGGTAAGGGGATCAAACGTCCCCGATTTTCAGAGGCAGTCCCACATTTAGGAATTTTTTTTTCAGTTTGTCCCCCAAATGTAAAACGACAATTGGGGACGAAATTTTAATTATATTAATTACTAGCCGCCTCCGGCGACCAGTTGGTTCGCCATCTTAATAAATCTTGTTCGGAGAGAATCCTGTTCCTCACTGGCTTCCTTGGCACTGAAATCTCTCAGATTCTGATTGGAATTTAAAATTAAAATGGTTACAAACAGGAGCGGCCCTAGCGTAAGTGGCGCCCCCTGCTAATGTAAAAAAGACACCCCTTCGAAGCCGGCACCCAAAGGCGATGCTTACCGTGTCGGGACGCCCCTGGTTACAAATATAAGATGGTTAAATGATAAAAAAATCTACAAAAAGGTACAAATTATTTTCGCCCTATATTAATTCTGAAGAGCTTCTGGATATATTGGCCTTTATCAGAAAAACGGAAAGGAAAAAGAAAAGAAAATCTGAAACACTTTCAGTGCTATATATTAAAAGTGCTATACATTAAAAGTGCTATACATTAAAGGCGTATTATAATCCATGCGTCTTCCCTATTTTCTTTACATATTCCTTTAAGTTGGAAATTATACCATTATTCATGAGTGTGATTAAACAAAATTAAAATTGATATTTCTAACATCCTTTTTCTGGATGTAATACATTAGAAATAGATTGGAAAGAGCTGCGCAGAAAAATGCACAATTCGAACTGAATGAAACTTTCAAAAACGTCTTCAAGTGTATTCATAATCCAAGAATCAGACGATAAAATGACGATAAATTGCGCCAAGTGCTAGAATCATCTCCTCAGAATCGCATATCAACCATTGTATTTTTCGCCAGATTAAAAAGTTGCACATTTTAGTCTCGGAAAATTTCCAAATCCTATTTTTCTTTTGAGTATAAAACATTTCATTCCTGCTCTGATATCGCACACACACGATATTTTAATTAATAAACAACCTTACAAATAATCTAAACAAAAAAAATCGTTGTTCTTTTATTTTTACTTCAAGAGTCGGAATCATTTAATAAACTTGCCAAATATGGCAGCATAGATATGCTAAATCCTCGCTTTTCTCACAGCGGGAGGGTTATTGTTGCGAAAAGGCGGATAGCAAAATTAACCTTTTGCGACACATTTTTTTATCGATATCTCCTAAAATAATTTGAATTTCGAAAAAAATCGCTTCGAGGTATGTCTGGACCCATCCTGGAGAATTTCCATGCAAAATTTAAGTAGGTCTACGATCACCCTTCTGGGAACTACGCGAGACATAGACAAACTGAGCCATTATTTACACTTTGAACGGACCAAGACCATTATTTACACTTTCTTTTATTTATATAGATTAGTTTCCAATTTTTTAGAAAATCGATCACGTTTCCTTTATTTTAAGAATGTTATTAATGCTTTTATTGAATAATAAGAAGTTCATTTGAGAAAAGTATTGAATTTACAAAGGGTCCCCAATTTTCATTTGAGAATTGGGAATTTGTTCCCGATTAGTAAATGGTGAGTAGGGAATGCAATTCCGCACAGTTTTCCGTTTCGCGGGATTTCGGAATTGAGATTCGTTGATCCCGCGGGATTGACATTTCATTCAAAGAAAAATTAATTTTAATAGAGAAAAGTAATAAGAACCAAGATTGTAAGTACTATCAAGTTTAATAATTTAACTTATTTGATAATTAATACAATACCTTACATGAATATAAAAATTATAATCATGATATAGTCTTGCCGTGGGAATTGCATTCCCTAAGGGTAACCAACCGTACTCTTTTAGGGAATTTTGCACTGCTTTTTCGTGTTCTGTACTCCCTTTAAATCCCGCCCTCCAAAAGTACTCCTTTCTTTTTTACTTTTAAAAATCTAAACACTTAAATTTTAATATTTTATGCAACCTTTTAAACTTTTATGCATAAAGTTGTCTATGATAATAGGTACGCACACGTGACTGAGCGTTAGTTTGCTGAAATTCGATATATTTCCCTAAACGTTTCCCTACGAGACCTCGAATTTCCCTCATTTTGCATACTTACCAAACGAGAATTGCTTTATTGCGGAGTTTCCTTTCATTACAATTATCAAAGAAAATAACAATTCTAATACAGTCGAATCCAGTTTTAACAAAGTCCAGGGGACCACAGAATTATTTTCGCTCTATAACGAAATTTCGTTATGTACCGATATTGTATCTACATATTCAGGTGTCGATGCAGACAAAAATTAGGTCCATATTGTGGCCCCTTTAAAAAATTACAATCGATTAAAACGGCCCCTTCACAAAAAATAAAATCGATTAAAACGGCCCCTTCACAAAAAATACAATCGATTAAAATGGCCTTTCATTGGCATTTTGCCTTACATTTTAATCTGTTTTAGCAACTATTTTAACAAATAAAGTAACTTTTATTAAAAATTGATATGGAAATTCACAAAAACAAGCAATTTTCACTAAAATGGGACACTAGAAAAAATTCCTAGATCGACCTCTGATATTATAATTTGATTCGGGGATTTCCAAAGTCTCCGCTATAGCGAGGCTTTCGCAGTAATGGACTTAGCTAAAACGAAATTTGACCGTATAAGACAGTGTTTGTCAATTTTTTTTGGTTGACGGCACACTGAAAATATCTAGAATTATTTGCGCACACCTGTATATAAAAATTTCATAATTGAAATATGATACAAAAAATTAATAACTATAAATAAATCTTAACTAATATTATAAATGCGAAAGGGAGTTTGTTTGTTTATGACCCTTTCACGCCTAAACCGCTGAAACGATTAGGATGAATTTTGGTTTAGATATAGATGGGACCCTGGAGAAGGTTATAGGCTACTTTGAATTTTAGATTTTTAATTATTAATTAAAAACCGTTTTTACGTTGCCATGCTTGGCGAGTTTCGCCCGTATCAAATGATTCATGTTTTGAGATAACAAGAATGCTATTACTTCAATAAAGAAGCGCGTGCATTTGAAAAACATTAAATACCACGGAAATTATGCCAGTTTTATACCAAATCTACCTAACTAATATTATAAATGCGAAAGTGAGTTTGTTTGTTTATGACGCTTTCACGCCTAAACCACTGAATCGATTATAATGAATTTTGGTTTAGATATAGATGGGACTCTGGAGAAGGCTACTTAGAATTTTAGATTTTTAATTACTTTTTTAATTATTAATTAAAAACCGTTTTTACCTTGCCATGCTTGGTGAGTTTTTCCCGTATCAAATGATTAATGTTTTGAGCTAACAGGAATGCTATTACTTCAATGAAGAATCACATGCATATGAAAAACATTAAATACCACGGAAATTATGCCAGTTTTATGCCCAATCTATCTATCTGTAATAATAAAAATGAATTTTCTCCAGACAAATCTACAGAAAGCAGAGCTTTGAAAATTTGAGCATGACTGAGCCCATAACTTCGGTAAAGTGCACCTGAGGCTCAGAATTTTGAAATTTTAACTACTTTTCTAACTATTAATTAAAAACCGTTTTATCGCCAATACAAAATGATTTATGCTTTTGAAATAAAGCAGAAATTCTATTTGCAAAATCATAGGCATTTGAAAAACATGAATTGGTATGGAAATTATGTTAATTTTACGCCAAATTAAAAAGTATAAGTAAAGAAAAGGGTACTTATACGTATTATCCCAGCGGTCCTCCAAAACGAGCGATTTTTTGCCGAGATAAATGACGGGCACATGAAATTATTAATGGTTTTGAATACGATTGGCAACGCATTTGAGGAAAAAACAGTTTGGCGGGAATGACCGTCGGGATAATACGTAAGTACCAAGAAAAGTCCAGATGTGTTTCTTAAAGTTCATAAATTTGCAAATCCTACCAATAATATAAATGTGTACGTTTGTGTGTTTAGATGTTTTTGACTGAATCACACAAAAATGGTTGAACGGATTTGGAAAAATTTGTAATGAAAATAGCTTATGCCCTGGATTAACATACAGGCAACCTTTCAAGCATATAGCATAAATAATTCTTTTACAAAGACACTCAAAATAATTCTAATGCATTGCGCTCTATGGAAATTTTGTAGCTGCTAAACCGATTTTAAAACTTTTTTCACTGATTGAAAGTTACATTACTCCTGAGTATTATTGTTTGTTTTTGGATTAAGACCGATTGACTGCACGAGGGTCCTTGGTCTATATAGGGAATTCCTCTGTGAGGGACTTTCTAAGACATCCTAGCCCGTATTTACGCGAGGTTTTTTAGAAAACCACTTAAAACTGGGAGCGGCTAGGTCGACAGGCGCGACCGGGGTTTGAACCTGGCACCTACCGCCTTGCAGTTTTGAGAGCAGAACTTATTAGACACTGGTGGCATCCTAAGTGTTATAGCCTACCTTTAATGCATATATGACAGATAGTTCTTTTACAGTGGAGTAGCGAGGGGGGGGTTGGGTGTCAGAACCCCCCCTAAAATTTAGCTGAGTTCTATTATTGACATGAAGAATGCTATCCATAATGTAGATTATCCGTTACATTAGTGCCTAAACCCCCCCCCATAAAACTTTTTTCTGGCTACGCTACTGTTCTTTTACAGAGATGCTAATAAGAATTACATTATGCTCTTTGTGTATCTCTGTAAGTACTGAACCGATTCCTAAACTTTTTTTACTGATAGTAAGCTACACTATTTTTGAGTATTGTAGGCTAAAATTCATGCATGTAGCGTAAATAGTTCCTTTACAGGAACATTCAAAATAATTCTAATACATTACGCTCTCTGGGTATCTCTGTAACTACAGAACCGATTCTAAAATTTTTTCACTAATAGAAAGCTGCTCTATTTCTGATTAACATACGCTAAAATTCATGCATATAGCATAAATATTTCTTTTACAAAACAGTTCGCAAATACTGTCGTAACTGTATTCGCCAAATGCCTGAAAACATCCAATTTTAGTAACTCTGCCTATTCTGTTATTTTAAATGAAGTATACTACCATGCATTATATTTCATTTGAAACAAGTAAAAAGCAAATAATATTTAAATGCAGTTTCTTTTGTCGCAACAATATTTGTTATTCACTCATGCTACATTTCTCCCGGGACCTAATTCTAATGCAGACGCGGACAAAGTCGCGGGTAGCAGCTAGTAAGTATATAAATTGTTTACTTAAAAAAAAAAATCAGTGCTGAGTCTGTTTTTACATGGGTCTTGCTGCAAACAGCTCTTTGAATAATCGGCAGAACGGTTTTCCATACTATGAAATAAGTTTCGCTCTTCATATTGTCCAGTCATTTGGTAGTTTTACCTGGAAAGTTTTCCGGGAGTTTTGAAAATGGGCAATTTTATAGATTTCGATGTGCTCTTTCCGAATTTCAACTTTGCCCCCTTGTATCTTTGCCGCTCGTGCCGCCACGTTCGAAAAATGGCTCCCAAAAGCAGTTTTTTGGCAATATCTCCTTTCCGACTCATTTCACGAAAAAAACAATTACAAAAAAGGAAACTAGAGAAAATTTCCTACAATTTATGCTATTACCTTTTTTTCGAAAAATCAATAGTTTTGGCGTACGAGCGCCGCAAAGTGAAGTTCCGAATGCGTTTTGGCTAAAAAAACGTATTTCCACACCACCTTGTGAGGTAGAGTAAGCGGTGTCTTTTTTTTTTTCCCCGTGGTATCCCCAGTAGGCCTAATCCACGTGCATTTAACTCAGTATGGGGCAAACTACGGCCCGCGGGCCAAATCCGGCCCGCAGATAGAATTTTGCAGGATGTTTACTTTCATAAAGTAAAACTATTTAAATTTTCTGCTGAATGCTACAAATATTAGAAAATAACTTAAGATAAAAAATAAAATACCTTTGTGATGCAAAACAATTCATTATGATCTATTTTCTTCTTACACTACCTAATTAGTTACAGTTAAAAACTTGCTTTTTGCCGTAAAATTAAAATTTTCTATCTCAAATCAGTAAAATGCTGTTGTGCGTGAGTAAATTCAGCAGAAATTTTAAATATAGTTTTACTTTATGAGAGTTAAATTGTGATGACGTCATTCTTGAAGGCCTACTGATGACGTGAAAGCTTGGGGACGTACCAGTTGTTAGGCTTTTTATATCTAGGAGGTGTTGGTTATATGCACGAATTGCAATGGTACCTGTGATAACTCGCAAGTTCCATTACAAGATAGTGATGAAGAGGAAGAATCGGAGACTATTTTCGAGCAAATGTATGATGAAATCGAGAACGAAGAAGATTGCGATGAAACTGATAATCCCATCGCGGCTGATGTGGAAGAAATTTCGGGCTGTGACATTTCGATCGGTACTAGAGACAATGAACTTGTAACTCCTGGTCCATCAAGAACAGCGAAGCGAAGGAGAATGCGCTAAATTTTGGATTAGTTAAATCAGGGTTGGGCAAACGTTTTCGGTCGCGGTCCAAAAATCGAAAAAACAAAAAAGGTTGGCGGACCAAGATAAATTTTTCTAAAATTTTAAAAACAATATACAAGTATTACAATTTAAATATGTTAATGAGATGAACGAAATTGCTATTTCATTTTTAAAAGTTCCTTATATTGAGGTTCGAAGTGAGATGTACTCATTCCAAGGAATGAGGCTAAATGTTCATCTGTCAGTCTACTTCTGAAAGAATTATTTCTAAGGTTCATAGTTGAAAACACTTGTTCACATATATAAGATGAAGCAAACATAGCACTGATTTTCTGAGTGTGAGATATTAAATTTGGGAAACGACAATGATTTGCAGAACTCTGGCATATTTAGCTGCTTGAGATGATCGCTAGATTGCAACTCAATTAATTCAAGCTGCAAATCTGACCTCACTGCTTCACAATTTACGTTGAAAGGCATGGTAAAAATATCCAATTCTGTTTGAATGGCACTGAAATCTTGAAATCTGACTTCGAACTCAAAATGCAGTTCTTTCAAGCCATCTTCACAATTCTTAAGCTTCTATTCATTTATTGAGAGTATTGAATTTAACCATGAGGAATGAGACAAGTCGTTTTTAGCTAGCTACCCAGCAAACAGATTAGATTTTAGTTTTAAAGCTTTGAGATGGGCCCAGATATCGTCGATATCTGGGCCCACATAAATTGATTTTTCCCTTGCATCTTGACATTCAAGTTGCTCAAAGAAGATCTGTGAAAAATGCATAGTCCGAAAGCCATTCTGTATCTTCTTACATTTCGCACTCCGCAGAACATTGTCTCTCATGGAAGAAAGACACAATGTCGTCTTTCAGCTGCCAAACTCGCTCAAAAACACATCCTGCAAAATTCTATCTGCGGGCCAGATAAAACCTTCCGGCGGGCCGTAGTTTGCCCATCCCTGAGTTAAATGCACGTGGATTAGGCCTACTGGGGACACCACGGAAAAAAGAAAGAAAAAAATAAAAAACACCGCTTACTCTACCTTACGAGGTGGTGTGGAAATACGTTTTTTGGCCAAAACGCATTCGGAACTTCACTTTGCGGCGCTCGTACGCCAAAACTATTGATTTTACGAAAAAAAGGTAATTACATAAATTGTAGGAAATTTTCTCTAGTTTCCTTTTTTGTAATTGTTTTTTTCGTGAAATGAGTAGGAAAGGAGATATTGCCAAAAAACTGCTTTTGGGCGCCATTTTTCGAACGTGGCGGCACGAGCGGCAAAGATACGAGGGGGCAAAGTTGAAATTCGGAAAGAGCACATCGAAATCTATAAAATTGCCCATTTTCAAAACTCCCGGAAAACTTTCCAGGTAACCCCCCTTTTTTCGACCAAATGACTGGACTAATAGTACAATGTGATTATAATGGAAGAGGACCAGTTGTCCGAACCCCCCCCCCCCTCCTGCCCCGAAATCTGTTACTAAAATGATAATGATACAGTGTCCTTTTGAGAAAAATACTGCCTTTTTTACCGTTTGGACCCCCTCCGAAATTTTTTATACCCCTCCAAAATGTTTTTAATGGGATCGAAGGGGTCAGACCCGTGGACCCCTCCTTAAATACGTCTTTGCCCCTGATGTTGAATTTTTGAACTATTTTTCAGCGGATAATAAATTCCCTGACCACCTTTACACAATTACCAAGTTTGATAACATTTGATCCAGTAGTTTTCTGTTTCTGATCGCTTTATAAAGTGGAAGTTATCAGCCTGTATTTAAGCTCAGCGAAAGTGAACACGACAGCACATGATGAAGAGAAAATGTCATATCGCTGATACGATACCACGCAGTTTTAATGATTTTTCAAAAATCCTCATGGCACAGAAGACAATCACTCCCTTGGCACACAGTTTGAGAAACACTGGTATAAAATGCACTACCTGCATGGTGAGTTTTCCGCTGCAGTTGGTGGACGGGGTTTAATAGCAAAGCACATTGTTGCTAACACAAACCATCTCCTGATGGTCATGATTTAATCGAACTATTCGAATTGATCGATTATTAAATGCATTTGAGAAAATCGATTTTTAAAAAATTTAATCGAACGTTCGATTAGAAATCGCGAGTACTACTCGAATAGTGAAAATCGCGAATACTATTCGAATACTGAAATCAAATCTTGAATACTATTCCAAAAGCGAATATCACTAATACTATTCGAATAGTGCATCCGCTAATACTATTCAAATAGAAATTGTGAATAAAAACGAATGGAAATCGCGAATGCTATTTGAATAGTGAAACCTCTAATACTATTCGAATACTGTGATCGTGAATACTATTCCAATAGCGAAAATCGCAAATACTATTCGAATAGTGAAATCGTGAATACTATTCAAGTAGCGAAAATCACGAATACTATTCGAATAGTGCAACCGATTATACTATTCAAATAAAAATTGTGAATAGAAATCGAATGGAAATCGCGAATGCTATTCGAATAGTGCAATCGCTAATACTATTCGAACAGAAAATGTGAATAGAATTCAAATAGAAATCGCGAATGCTATTCGAATAGTTAAAATCGCAAATGTTTATTTTTTGATTAATCGATTATTGATTCTATTCGAATAGAAGTACAGTGAAACTTCTACGGCCGCCCACCTCTGTTAAGCGGCCCCTCCTCCAACGACTATTTTTTAAGGCACCAAATTTTTACCCTATCTACTTAATGTTAAAAAGTTCTCTAGAAGAGACCGCACATCCCTCTTTAAGTGACCGGTCCCGATTCCCTGTCCGAAAATTTTCTTACATTTTTTTCTTTTTTTTTTTGGGGGGGGGGAGGGGATACAATAAAAACAAACCACATTCCAAACAATTCGCTCTACTGCACGACCGCACACATCTTCATAAAAAACGAAACAATATTTTTAATTTCTTTTTTCTTGGTTACTAAATCTTTATACTACTTCTTTGAGGGACCACCTCTATTAACGACCGATTTTTGCGGAACGGAGGGTATCCGCTCTTGAAACTTTCACTGTAATTGATTTTAGAAATCATTTTAGTTACACCTTTTACGATCACTGGCTCTGCTGTTTATGATGTGAACGAATGCATAAAATTCTCGAATGCATAAAAACTCGTGGAGTGTCGACCATTTTCTCAAATCAAAATCCCCTTTGAATAAAATTTTTGATTGTTGTAACTCATGGATCTGTTGTCTTCAGTTTGTACTAGGTCACGAATTTTCTTTTAGTTTCAATCGGGCTGTTATTTCTCAGATGGTAGGCCTTGACGATTAGTATACGCCCAGAAAAGCTGTATTTCGACATTTGTTATTAAATGGATAAAATGAACAACAATAATCAGAGTGCTAAAAAAGTAAACAAAAAATTCTGAACATGCCCTGGATTGAAGCATCAAGTCTTAGCTGAATTTCATCAACAGTTAAAAATTTTAAATATTTTTTGATGTAACTCAATTATTGTCACCCTGTAGGTCTATTCTAAACTACTTTTATATGTAAAAATTAGAACTAAAGACAATAGATTCGGTTTTCCTTCTCCAACGCCCTCCGTTATGTAGCTGCCAACATTGTGCTCTGAGATTAATACGCATATCAGGTGTGCAATGTCTAGCCGTAACTTGAATTACCAGACGAAATTTCTTATCTCGTGTTTGGCAACAGCTCATCGCACTATTTAGCAATAAATACAAGATAAGAGGCATTTGTTGATCAGGACTGTCTTGTGATATGTTTGCTTTTCTTTGGTTGCTTTTGCATTGTTTGCTTTGTATTTGAAAAGATTTTTGCGAACAAACAATACTCGTCATAAAAGCATCTACTTACCTACTTATTTCTTAAAAAAAGAAAAAGATAAAAGTTTCTAAATACATTTTTTCAAACACTTTTAATTAGGATTTTAGTTAGGTATTTTTTAAAACTTCCAAAAACTGCATTTTCAGGCAGATTTATCTCGAATTTAAAGAAAAACTAAAAGACATTTTCCTCATAAAATAATGTTTGTTTTTGTGTTATTATTACTATTAGACCACCATCATTTATTAGAAATAATTTATTTTAAAGTAAACCTATTAAAAATGTTGCTTTTGATTGCTTCCAGTTTTTAAAAACCTATTGCAATTAGTTAATGTTTAATTTGTCCACAAATTTTACAGAAAAGATTATTTTTCAAAAAGCATTTCTGTAAAATTTGTAAATTACCGTTTTTCTAATTGATTACAGTCGACTGCGATGGAAGGGGGATTCTACTTCAGGGCATATAATCGAGTTTGGGGGGGGAATTGTGATTTTCTGAAAATTCAACAGTTTTGCAATATTTAAGAATTTTGAAAATTTAGCCTCGTCACTCAAGCAACGTTTGCCGACTACACCAAGAAGTTTACGGGGCTGCCACGTACCTATGACTCTCTTAAGGTAGCCAAATGCCTCGTCATCTAATTAGTGACGTGCATGAATGGATTAACGAGATTTCAATCTTTCCCAATTACTGTCTATTGGAACCATATCCCTCTTTCTTAATTCTTTCATATCAAAACTTTATTTGGCTTCTGTAATTTTAGATTTGTCGTTTCATAACAATCGTCGATTTATTCGATTTAAACCATCAATGAGCAAGTGAGTACAATCTAAATTACATAGAAAAGCTTACAATTATAATAAATAACTTTTAAATACATTTCTTTTTATCCATTCTCGAATAAAAGACTGGACATTCCATTCGCAACCATTCAGTCCAAAAAGCAACCTTCATTAAAATAATTGAACCAGTTCATTCAGCCCTTCAACAATTACGAAGAGTGGCATCATCGACCGACAGAACATGCCGTTATCATTATGGTGCACAAGCTTCATCTCCATGACGGTTCCCGAAATGGATACAATGACCATCGCAAAAGTCCGATTTACAAGGGTGACAACAGTCGTAATCCTTTTGCAGTTTGTCTCGCTCCGGTGGCCACGCTGCTCCACTGAAGGAGAAGAGAAAAACATCTAAACTCTCTCCCATAAACAGAACTCGAAATGGTTGAAATAGTTGGGTTAGGATCTTTTATTACGGTTACTTTTTCTATTACGGGGTCTTCTCTGGTATAATCCCGATTCATAATCCAGCTTAGAATCACTTTCTAACGGCCCTTTTGCTGCTAATTGGATTTGTTGGAGGACCTTTTACAATCTTCTTTATTTCTTTTGCGATGTAGGTTAAATGTTTATGGCATTTTTTTCTCATTGTTTGAGGATTTAAAAAGTAGCGTTTCAGAAATAGATGCATTTGGATTGTGCGTTCACTCTTTAAAGGTGAATGCATTTAACGAGTCAAAATGAGTGGCATTTACATTTTTTTTAAATACGTTCTGTCATTACATTGATCTATTATGGTCAATGTCCAGGCCTTTCTTTAGAAGAAATTTTTTAAACGAGGATCTGTTTCAAATAAGATGAAATGAGTATACAGTAGAGTCTTGACTTTCCAGAGGGATGCGCTCTAAGACCCCTCGCGTAAGTGATAATTTTGCATTGACAAATAGCGTACGCAGGGTGTCCCAAAAAGGTGGTAAATGGCCATATCTATCAGAGCAGCATTTCTCAACGTGCGGGGCGCGTCCCCAAAGGGGTGGGGGGGCGCAGAGCGTTTGCAAGGGGGTCGCGAGAAAAACCAAAGAACAAGCAGTGATGCATGTTTTTAAAAAAATCATCTTATTTATTCTCATTTTTACTCAGAAATATATCCATTTTAGCTTAAAATGTTCATTCAAACTTTATTCCTAACATTATTTCTTAGAAACTCCGACTAAATGTTCATTGGGAATGGTGTAGCTCGAAAACTGCATGTGTGATTTTGGTACATAAATACGAATAAACTAACTATGTCATGTACTTGAAAATTTTCAGAATTCCTCTTTACAAGCAGCACTATACACTGCAATGAGCGATAAATCCGTAAAGTTGCGAGACTTTTAGAAAAAATTCTTAGAAATCGACAATTTAGTAGGAAGTGTCACTTTCCGAAAATTTTTTGCTGTGCAATTCCATGTTACACATTTTTTTCTGAAAGTTTTATATAAGGCACCTCTGTTTCATGTATTACGGAGGATAATACAGCTTATAAAGAATTATCCTGAATTTTTTCGAGTCCCTTGGACAATTAGTTTATTTCACCTAGACCTGGAGGGAGATATTGTTTTTTCGAACTACACCCTTAAAGATTTAAAAAACTGAAAGTATACTGAAATATCTGAAGGGGGCGCCACCGTAAGTTAGCCTTTGATGTGGGGGGGCGACGTTAAAAGGTTGAGAACCGCTGTATTAGATATAAGACGGCAATGTAAATTGAAAATATTCCTCTCGTTCATTTACAAAGAGTTACACTTTTTAATTTGTATACAACCCCCGTACAAAAAAATTCCCTATTAGCAAAATGTTCTCCCTTCACTAATGAGGTAATGTGCCAAATTTCAGCCTTTCATAATGCAACGTCTCAGAGATATCTTCAAAGAAAAATGGCCGGGGCTATGCATGATTTTGAATATAAACGTTTATTGCTTGAGTGGAAAAAAAAAGATTTCCGTCGGCTTCTCGTCAGTAGCCTTTCGGTCTAGAGGCTAACATAGATGTTACGAAGTAGACATGGGCGCCGGCAGAATATTTCCCAGGGGGAGGGGCAAAGACTACTCAAGGGAGGGCAAAGACCACTTCAACGTATGGTTACCATGTTGGAAAGAGCAAAAAAGCAAGGGAAAACACCGCATACAAAAGTACAGGAGGGCATTGCCCTCCCCCTTGGCCTATGCTGCCGGCGCCCATGGAAGTAGATAAGGTTTTGTGCCCGCTGTCGCTACACACGCATTTAGCGGCTCGCTAAAACCAATGTAAATTTATGTGAAGGAAAAGTAATTCTTCGTAGATACTGCAAATTTTATCGTATTCGCGGTTTCATGATTTGTCATTTCACCAATATAGAGTTCAATGTTTTAGATTTTATGTTCTGAAATTGTACTTCTTTATGGTTCTAAGTACGTATGTTATGGTTTAACTTGAGCTCTAAATGTTTTAACAAGGTTTTGATATCGTATGGAGGCAATTTTTCTAGAACAAAAAAACCTGTGAAGTTGATCAACTGTCTAAGTTGACCTAATTGGCTAAAAACGAAATGGCTTCATTACTTTAACATTGAGTGAACCCTTTATAAGTTGACCACCTGTTTAACTTGCATGTTGATCAGGTAATCAGGAAGAATTTGTCCCAAAGCGTAGCTCAAAACCTTTGTAAGTTGACCACTTCCAGAATTTTTTCTATTTATGTAATTAATGTTTAACCCTAATAAGCAATATTGCTCTTATTTTATGTCATTTTGATTTCATATTTTATATAATTTTTTAGTAAACTACATATATATAAGTACGTAGATGATAACATATGAAAATCAAAAAGTAAGTGTTGCACCCTTGATAAGTTGACCACGAAATCATGGAACCACTGGATGATCAACTTTAGCAGGTTTCACAGCACCATGTTTTGATGAACTGTTGCATCATATTTATAACAGTATTTGGGTACCTTAGAAAATTGGTTTTATGTAACTTTGAAATCACAACGTTTCAAACCAATAAAACAAAAACAAAATTTCAATATCTGACATGTTATTTTTATTATTTATTTATTATTATTTATTATTATTATTATTATATTCTAAAACGTCTCTTTTGAACACGGAAGTTCTCCAATCAGGGCATCACATTTCATATTTCTTTTCTTGTCGCAGAATTAAAAGTGCTATTCATCTACTTGTGCAAACAACCATCTGTATCACTGCATAGCTTCAATAATATGAGAAAAAATAAACTTTCTTTCAAAATCCATTTTCATATCTTCAGTTTCTAGTCATCAGGCAGTCGGTTACACTAATTTTTAGTAAGTCTTACGATCGTCAGAAATATAAAATTGCGTTTATCCAAACTGATGTACTGCCGATTCCGCTTAATAAAATAGCTAATTTGAAACGAAAAACTATTCTAATAAACGGGATATCCCATTACTCGTTAAATTTATACCATTAAGCGGAATAGACATTTAACCGATATTGCATTAAGCGGGATTGACGGTATTTGAGTGAACTATAAAAACACGTGTACTATTCCCGGCAACACACAAGTTAAGGACCTCCATTTTATACCCACTCAAAATATCAGAAAAACAAACATTATTTCGTTGATTAACCATAATGAATCCATTTCATCTCACTTCTGCTTCATTTATGAATTACTGTTTTCAACTTTCTATTTCTAAATCGCCAAACACTGCAATTTCTGCATGGCAATCTTGAAATTACGGCCAACGGCTGGCTAGTCAAAACCCAATTAACTCCATCGCAAAAATTACGTCACAAGTCAGTAACGGTTTTAATAAAGATGAGCTGGGTATGGGGATCTTTTCATGCGTTTCCTTACATCGGTATTCATTTTCAACATCAGTAAACTTGCACTTGTAATGCTTATTTTGGACAGACATAAATTGGGAATAACTGCGAGTAAATTTCGGCGATGTGGCTGTAATTTCAATCTTCCACCCAATATTTCTTCCTCCTTCAAGAAACAGAATTTTGGCAAATTTCTTGCGCCAAGCTTCGTTGATTACAAAAACTTAAGAAGTTTTAGTGCTTGTTATGGTGAATTTTTTAAGAATTTATTTATTTTTATTTTTGGCGCCGAAACGCTTTCCTGCGTCTGCGTCTTTAAATACAGTCGCAAATATTTATAGGCATTTAACTAATCCTAGCAGTTCTATAAATATACGCGAAAACTCACAGTTTTCTATCAGTACTTTTCGTTTCAAAAAGAATGTGTAAAATTGTTTCTGATACCTTGTTTAAATTTTAAAATAACAACCTTTCTAGTGTGTATTGTTAGAAATGCATTCATCTCTTTCAATGGGAAAACTATTGTGAATAGAATATGGAAAACATCCTTGAATTTTTAGGCAAACGGTGAGTGCATATTTACATACTGAAATGAGGACTGTGGTGCAGGTTATTTGTAATTTCACTGACCACACACGAGGTAAACTAAAAGGTCAGAAATAGGAAACCCCACATGTTCAAAAGATGTAAATTTTCTATCCCGAAGTGGTAAAAAAGCACAACTCAGGCAGATATCCGTCCAATAATTTTAACATGGTTTTTATTGAAGATCGTTCAATTTTACCAAGTTCTTGGATGGCCAGGGCCGTAGATGGACTGCCAAATTTGCTGTCTACAAGTTGCTAAAACTGGAGCTCCGAAGTCATTTCTTCTCAGGGCGATACGATTAGACTTAGCCTACAGACGCGGCGATGCAGCACTAACAAAAGTACTCCAACAATCAAGACAGTACGCACACACATCCGCGACAGTTAAGAATAAATCAGTGCATTAATTTCATAAACCAAAATAATTAGGCGCAGAAATTTAAAAAGGGTACCAAAACGTCTGGATGATGAAAATCGCCAAAGACATCTGTGAGGTGTTGCTGAACTAAGCAAAAATAACCGCCTCGCCTAAAAGTTAGCAGCAGCAAAATGACTTTTTAATGTATTGAATAAAAATAATCTGTGGTCATAAACCACAAGAAATGAAATGCTTATACCTGATGTGAGGGGTTGTATATAACATGCACCGCACAAAATACAGAAAGGGGTTATATACGATTGCCGAAAAACAATAGTGATGCTGTCATCACGAGGATGGACGTACGGACAAACTGACATCATAAACGTGGATCAGTTGTGTTGGAAAGTGTTGAAAAAGAGCCTCAGTCAGTGTTGTCTGCTTTCACGATCTTGGAGCTTATTTGAAGCAATTTAGAAAAGTATTGCATTTCAAAATTGTAACTATCAGTCAGCACTACATTAATGAAATTACATTAAGCGAAATAGGTGAATCACACCAAACGTATCGGTTACGGAAAACACTTTCGGTTACAACGCCCTATATCTTTCCTGGAGCACTTTCGATAGCTCACCATCTTAATTAGATGTTAGTGTGAATGTGGATTAAATTAAGTCTGTATTCGATAAACACACTCACAGCCAGTAATGTGTATAGGAATATTCCTAGGCACCCATGGAAGAATAAATAAGCATTCTTTCGTGTCACAACAGTGTTAAAGAACAATGCCTCATACATTTTTTATTGAAGAGCATTATTTTATAGACCTCAAGGAACATAATGCATCAGGAATCCTAAACACTTCTCAACTCAACTTAGATGGGAAAAATTTTAAAACATTCTATTATTACGAATTCGGGGCACGTTTTTTCAATCTACCCTGATGCTGTTCGTAAAGCTTTTAGTACGACATCATTGAAATAAAGTGAAATGAAAGATGAGTTATCAAAAGGAACATTTCCTGAGTGTCAATTGCCTCCCGGCCCAGCCTTTAGGGACGCCCGTTATTTGATGTAAATTTTATCAGTATATATGTGATGAAGATCAGACTATTTTTAATAATCATTTACTTTGTGTTTCTTAAATTTAATCTATCCGAAATCGTGTATTCTAAATTATTTCTATTCTCATTTTTCCTTCACTTCGGCTTTTTAATCTGTATATTCGCTTTTTCCGGTATGCATTATTCTTAATTGTTTATTTATCTCATAAGACCTGTGGAGCCGTTCTGGGCTAAAAATAGATTGTATTACGTCCGTTTGCAATAGCAACAGCTTATTGCTTACTCCCTCTTTGGCAGAGTGTTGGCGTTTGATATTTTAGTTGCCCTGGCTCTTCTTTAAAATTATTTGTTCTCGGTTTCTTTATTTTATTGGATTAAATTTTAGGGTTGCTCTGGAATTGGTGTTATTAAACTCAGCCAAGATTTTGTTCTCGCCAATGTGTAATTCTATGCTGGCGAAATTTTTAAATTATTCCATCTTTATTCAACTGATCTCGTAACACGTAAATTTTACCTCGCCGCCAGCCACTATTTCTTACCAATAATTAATTAATAATTTATTTTGTTTAAATAAAAGTCTTTTATGTCATATTTTGCTTCATCTATTGCTCCGTTCCTGGATTTATTGTAATGCATTTGTATTCAGCCACTTGTACGATCACAGAAGTAATTTAATTGTAAAACTTTGCCGCAGCCGCTCCATAGTGATTTACGGAAAATTTATAGTGCATTAATTCGACCTGTTCAAAAGATTTTACTGACTGAGACAAAAGATTGAAGATTTTTTTTGTTTGATTTTTTTTTTTTTTTTTTTTTTTTTTTTTTTTTTTTTTTTGAGGGGGGGGGGTTGACGGGCCTGTCTCAAACCTACCATGGGGCTCGAAAATCCTGCCGTCAAGCCTGGAATGTGGATCAAATCAAGTCCGTACTTAATAAACACACCCAAAGACAGTGATGTGTATTGGAGTATTCTTTGTTTAATAAAGACACCCATAGGCAGTTGAACTTTCTCAATGGAATAACCAATTTGCCACGAAAAATTTATTCCAATAAATGGGATATTCTATTATCCGAGATCACATTGACTAATTATTACGATCTGGTACATTGAAAATTTATTCTAATAAGTGGGATATTCTATTATCCGAGATCACAATGATTAATTATTACGATCTGGTACATTGAAAATTTATTGCAATAAGTGAGATATTCTATTATCCGGGATCATATTGACTAAGTATCATGACTTGGTACATTGAAAATTCATTACAATATGTGGGATATTCTATTATCTGGGATCACATAGACTAATTATTACGGTTTCGTACACTGAAAATTTATTACAATAAGGGGGATATTCCGATGTTCCTTTAACTGATCCACTATTCCTTTAAGAAGATTCGACTAAGTATGCATTCTTTACTGTCACAGCAGTGTTAAAGAACATACATTATTTTGGATGGAGGGCATTATTTTATAAACCTCAAAGATTATCATACAACTAAGAATCGTAAACACTTCCCGACTCAACAGTTGGGAAAATTTTTGAACACATTTTCTGACTACGAACTGGGGGGCATATTTGTACAACTCTATCCTGATACTATTCGTGAAGACTTTATAGTACGACATCATTGGAATAAATTGAAATAAAAGACGTGTAATCAAAAGGTGCATTATCTCCTAACCACACTGTGTAATCCCCCTTTATCATCCCTGGATCACTTTCGATGAGTCCCCGCCTTAATTAGAGGTTTGCTGAGCAGAATGTGGGCCACGTGAAGTCCCTGTTTATAATAAAGGCGCCGTTTACTCACGATAAAGCTCATCGTCAAAAGTCGATCGATCATTGATTGATCTATCAGTAAAGTTCATCGACTTTCGATGGGTGAAATTATTTATATTTTGAGAGCTGCATAGTTAGCTCCTCTCTTTTTCTATATATGCGTTAGCGTGCTCGGTGATTTTTGTTGCCGTTGATCGAAATAAGTCACAATCGGGCCCACGAATTAAGATTAATCTGGGATTTGAAGACGCCGATCGCACAAAGGGAGGTCAGGGTGATGTCTATTTGTAAACAATTTGTGGGTTTGTTTTTTTTTTTTCTTTTTTGTTCTGCCTATTAATAGGCGCTCTTTGCTTGCGTGTTTCTGCTTCGTGAATCAGAAATGGAAGAAATGTATAAATAAGTTTTGACATGATGAATGAGTTTTATTATTATTATTATTATTATTATTATTGCCTTTGTAGATTGTTTTTAATTATTAAACTTTTGTAGCTTATTTATACAGGGTGTCTTTACTTGACGAAACTTAACAGCTGACTTGCAAAGCGTTTGTCTTAGATGTGTAACTCTTATTAGAAAAATGTTTGGATTAAATAATTCAACCCTGTCTAAACTGAGCTACAGATCTGAAGCATATCAATTAAAGTATTATTTTTATCATAAATAGTGTATTAAAAATATTTGAATGATTGTTTTTTTAAGAATAAAGTGAGCATGAAATATTTTTTTAAGTCTGTATTTTTTTTTATATTCAATTAATATTATAACACGAAACTATATTTTGTCCTTCAATAGTCGCACTACTGGTAATTGCAGCACTTATAGTGTATTTTTGTACGTCAACGTTACAAGAATGTTAATGATTTTTTTTTAAGTTCTCAGATTAAATTATTCACAAACACTTCCGTAACACTTTAGTATACTACAGATATACTTTAAAGTAATACAAAAATAAGAATAACCGTTTTATTGAATTTTACAACAAAAAAGTTTGGTCAATAAACTTTGACATGGGATTACAAAATATATACTTCCAGTGCTTTTATAATCTGTTTCGTCAGATTGTTGTAAAACATTTTAAAAATTTAAGGTTTTAAGATATAAAGAGTAAAACATCTTTTTTTCCCCCAAATTTGATTAGTTTCAATCCGCTTTTTATATCAGTCAATTCAAATGGCCAATCGGTCGGTCACTCCTATTAAAGTTAATATAAATTTTTGCTAGTGACTCTTTTCCCAACAGTTAGTCTTTTTACGCAGTAATTAACATATGAAGAAGTAAAATGATTTCGAACATGGACATTTTAAAGAAAATCATTTAAAATAAGCAAGCAATGTAATGTTCAAACATTTATCTTGAAGTTATTTCGGGAAGTAGGCGTTTCACTGTCTATTTATTTACTTTTCAATGGGAGCCATTTGTCGGCCAGGCATTGACCACAAAGCCGGAAGTGCTGGTCGTTTCCTTAGAAGTACAACTAGTTCAAAAGACGTATTTTGAACGTGTTCTGGACGTTTGTAGAGCTAGTTGTGCTACGCTAGTAGAGCTAGTTGTGCTAGTTGTGCTAAAGTTCATAAGATATTTTAGGAGCATCTAGTAGTCGACCAACGTTACTTCAGTGGGAATCTCTCAGGATCCTGTAGTCAGGGGCGACAAAAATAGGGTGCGAGGGGGCGCGGTCGCACCCCCAAATTTAACAAACATTTTATTTATTTCATGCTGTGGATTTTAATACATAAATTCTCGTACCCCCAAATAAGAAGCTTAAATGCCGCCCCCTGCCTTTAGTGTAGAGTGTAGAGTGATGCACTACAGTCCTGCAACAGTCCTCTGTCGAATGGACTGTTGTGGGATCGTGTACGCTAATGGGAGCTGGTGTATGTAAAATCTGCTTCGTGGCTCCAATGTCCTCCATGTTCAAACGATAGGATTTCAGGTGGTTGTTGGTCCCTCATCTGGAATTGGTTCATAATTAGGGACGCACAGTCAAATGTTCAACCCTCTCGGGGGTCAATGGGCCCTCTTTTCATGGATAGTGCGATCGTCTATCTATATGGACACGAGAACACCAATAACATTATTTATCACTAGCTGCCTCCGGCTACCAGTTTGTTTGCTATCTTAATATACCTTGTTCGGAGAGAATCCTGTTCCTGACCGGCTTCCTTTGCATTGAAATCGCTCAGATTCTAAATGGAATTTAAAATTAAGATGGTTACAATCAGGGGCAACTCTAGGGTAAGTGGCGAGTCCTGCTAACTTAAAAAAGACGCCCCCCCCCTTTTATTATCTTCTTAGTTTTTGAGTTCGAACTGACGCCCCTTCGAAGCTGGAGCACCGATGTGATACTTACTTTGCTTACCGTGTCGTGCCGTCCCTGGTTACAAAAATAACATGGTTTAATCATAAAATCCCACAAAAAGGTACAAATCATTTTCGTACTATATTAATTCTGAAAAGCTTCTAGATATATTGACCGTTATCAAAAAATGGAAAGGAAAAAGAAAAGTAAGAAAATATAGAACACTTTCAGATTTTAAATACGCACTAAAGTGCTACATATTAAAAGCGTATCATAATACATGCGTCTCCCCTATTTTCTTTCCTTATTCCATTAAGTTGAAAAGTGTATCATTATTCATGTGTGTGATTAAGCAAAATTACAATTGATATTTCTAACATCCTTTTTTTGGATGTGATGCAATAGAAATAGAATGGGGGAAAAGATACGCAGAAAAATGCGCAATTCGAACTGAAAGAAAATTTCAAAAACTTATTTTTAATTTGTTTGTCAGTGTAACATGTATTTCGGATTTGCGTGCTTGGCCAGAAGACCACTTATAAATCCACATCAGAAGGAAAAACTTATTCAGGTGTATCAGACTATTAAATCATTTTATTTATTAAAAACTGCGTATTCTATAAGTTTGCGCCATCTGTCGACTGCTATGTAAAATAAGAACTCAACTGTATTCTTTTTTTTATAAAAGATAGGGTTTTTTTTTTGTATATTATAGGACAGTGCTTTTTTTTTCGCGCGATAAAATGTAGCCTATATGTTAATCTAGGACTTTAACTATCTTTATTCCAAATTTCATCCAAATCCGTCAAAACGTTCCAGCTTGACAGAGTAATAAACATCGATACAAACATTCACATTTACAATATTAGTAGGATAATGGTTGACATATTCTACAACAGAAATTTGTATATTAGAAAGTGAATTTTCTTTTTCTGGTGAATATAGTAAAAAATAAAAAGAAATATCTACAATCATTTCACTGGTCAAAAAAAAAAACCAGCTTTCATTCACTTCCAATTCCGTTCAATGCCACTTGACTGCTGCTCTTTACACAGTTGTAACCCAGTGCCCTATACGCGGTGTTTAGTCAAACTGTATTCCTATTGTTCATAAGCAGGAGATGGTGGTAAGTGATATCGGTAGAAGAACAGTGACTGTGAATGGGGCACTTCGTGAACGGCCTAACCCCGGCTCATTCACCGGAGCCGATTTTCGTTCATGAGCAGCCAGTCGAATGAGTCACCCTCCGAAATAGCCACCAATATTTAAAAAAAAAAATACAATTGGAAAAAATTACAATGTGGTTTTTTCATCTCGTTTTTATTTGAAAGTCAAATAGATTGTGCATATAGAGCGAGATATGGTTCTTTGGTAATTGGAAATCGTGAGCTATGTAGTTTCGCGATCGATTTATATTCGTTACTAAATGTGAGGTGGAAAAGTAGGTTTGATGTGCAAGAACGAATTGATATGATAGGTTGAAGAAGGTTGTGCAACACCTTTGCTGTCAGAATGCACAGCGAAACCTGCATTAACGATAGTGAAGGACACAGAGAAATACGATATCCATTTTAACCCATTAGCGCCCAACTTTTTTCAGCACATTCTCAAATTTATGTTGATGCCAGAAGTGATAAATAAATTTCCGACATTTGTGTGGTATGAAGAACGTAAATCTTTTTCTAAAAATGTGAATAAGACAGAGAAATATTCTCATTTAAATTTCTTATCGCTGAGTATTTTATGGATATCAGATTTTGTATTCAAGAAATTAAGTTAGGAAAATAAACTAATGTTTAAATATTTCAGTGACTTACAAATTTCGTGTCGGTCTAAAAATAGATCGCTGGGCGTTAATGGGTTAAATAGGTTATTGTTCAAACATATGCGTATATGCAAACTAAAAAAATAAAAACTTCACGTATAAAGGGTGTAGACAGTGCCGCCGGCCTGACCAAATTTAGCGCCCTAGGCAAATTGCACGTTGTTTACGTTACTAAACTTTTTGAACTCCCCCCCCCCTCAGTAAGTGCTGTCTGGGCAAGACCGCTCCCCTTAGTTACGATAATAACCCTGTTGTGGCTAATTAGACCACAGTTTATTTGCCAGGAAGAGAGAGCTCACGTCACTGTGTCGTTTAGAGCTATATACGTCCTTCCCGGAGTTTCCCGTCACAATTCGGTTCCTCATCAGAAGCTGGGGACTTCTGAATATTGGCACCCCTCGGAAACTTCTAGCGACCACCAAGAAGATTGTCGGAACTATGGCTTTAACGTGCACGTACACTGCATGTACACGTTGGTCTTTATTGGTACGTCGGAATCGAACCCGCATCCTACTGGTTATGAGTCCAACGCCTTAACCACTGGTTATATTACGTAACTGGAGAACGTTAGTCAGGAGGAGGTCGAAATGGAAGAAGGTTCTCCGGAAGGCCTTAACCCACCAGAGGCTGACGTGTCAATAAAGGAAGCAGATAGGACCAAAAAAAGTTTGTTGTGCCCCTGGATAGTGCTGCTTCTCTCGGTTCGGTGCCATAGGCCGTAGCCTAGTTTGCTTATATGGTCGGGATAGCCCTGGGTTTTGATACAAAACTCACATTTTTCATATATAAATTATTTCTTTACCAGATAGGTTTAGGTTACACCAGAGCAGTATGTTCGCGAGCAGTTTGTTCTGGCAACAAATAGATCACCAACAAAAAACTGTGTCAGTATATATCATGTTCGTAAATAACTTTTTTGCATTTTTCTAAAAACTAAGAACTAACTTTCTAAGTGGAAAATGTGGGTATTGCATTTCTAAATCCTTCACATGAAGATATTGAAGAAACTGGAGAAATTTAAGTAACGTCACTGCAACTAATTAAGAGAAATTTTTCAAAGGTTTGTCACATTGGACACCCTGTATATCATGCGTGCTTATGGTTAGGAAGGAGGGGGAAGGGGGCTTCTTCATATGTTTAAACGTTGAAATGAAACTTTCAAATAAAAAAGTTTTATAACCACTGTTATAGAGAATTAATTTAACTTTGTCAATATTCTTTTATATCATAATGTAAACTGCATTGTGTCTATTAGACTAAAAATACGTATATTCTCTGAAAATGTAAATATTTTTACTTTAAAAATACTTTTATTATTAGAGATAACGAAAAAATATTTTACAATGTAAAAATATTCACGTTATCTCTAATAATGCAGATTTTTTTTATCTCATAAATTTTCGTTGATTAAAAACTAATGAGGCTTTCCTGAAATTTTCACTTTAAAGATTTTTAGTTTCGTATTACAAATTCTATTTATCCATTGATTTTAAATATTTGTTCATTCATTTTACAAAAATATGGTGGTTCATTTTGATGCGTTATTGACATTTAAAATATTTAAACAAGTTTTCAGAATATTTCCGAGCATTATCTGCATGCTCAGCATATCTTCAAAAACAAATAAGATTATTTCAAATTTTTAAAGCCCAACATTAATCTCTTAATTATTATTAATGTTTAGGTAAATAAACACTAAATGTTTATTAGTTTTTCTTGTTGTTGAAACTATGTAGTTACGGTCGTCAAAATTCAATGCTCTTTTTGAGTGCAGAAAAAAAAATCGAACATATTCCGATACCTTTAAATTTTACTGAAATCTTTGTTTACACAGCTGGCATGTTACTTCATGACCATGGCCTCGTTTTTTTCTGTACTAAGTATATTTTTGCGTGATAGAATCTAATATTTGGTCATATTCAATATTGATTTTTTGATACTCTTTGCATATTTTAGACTTCTTTTCGCGTGTTTTTATGTTTGCTGTAAAACTACAGTTCTAAAACGAAAAAATAAAAGTATGTCAATAGTACTACTGTTCAGGGCCATAAAAAAATAGAGCAAAAGACAGGCCTTGGTAGTTAAAAAAGGCCAGAAACCAAAGTAATGTAGCGACTTTTTTTAAGTAGTCGAAAATTACTCTTTTTTTTTTTAAAGAATTGTTGGCTTTTTTCAATCAATAAAAAATGTGTGGTTGCTTTCAGGTATTTTTACCAGGTACGACTCCTGGATTGACTGAATTTTTAAACTTTTTAAAAATTCTTTTAAAGTGTCCTACAATTTCAAATTCTTCACAGAAGGTATTTTAATATTTTAGAAAAAATGAAGAATTCTTGATATATGAGAACATTTTTATGAATTTTTTTCAAAAGTTCGAGTGTTTATCAAATTAGATATATCATACAAACCCTGTTCTTTATAACTAGAGATTACTTTTTAATAAGGCATGGAAATTTTAGAGTTGTATTAACACAAGTATACTTATGAAAATTAATTCTTTTTCTTTATTTAAAAGTTGTGTATTTTTGAAAATAATTTTATTACTGAATTTTATTACTGCGGCATCATTTCACACATACAATTAAAAACGTTTAACACGAAATTGAGAGAATTTAAATGTTCTTTCGCTTTAACAGAATTTCGTCCTAATCGATACTTGCGAATAAAACATATCACTGTTCGATGTCACCAAAATTTTATTAACCCTTTAACGCGCAGTGATCCCGCTCTGGGAACACCAAACTCTGACGTTTTGACTGTTGCCAGTCACGAAGAATAGATTTGATTTCTATAAAAATAGTTGCGGGTGATATAGCTGCACGAGAATCCTTCACTTTTTAGCACGTCATTTCCCGTAAAAAAAAAAAAATTGTCACGATTATTTTCGCTGTACCGGGTGCGGCCTGGACGATGCCTGCTGGCGCCTTGAGGCGCTAGGCTGGTGCCGCCAGCTGCGTCAAGGTCTCACGCACGCGATCGCTGCCGCATAAGCGGCGTGCCGCTGCTTTTTTCAGCATTGGGAAGGGGTTGCGCCTCAAAGGGTTAACTCCTGGGGCAGACCTGTATTACGATTTGTGGGGAAAATACTCGGAACACGAAAATCAGCTCGTAGAGGTGTAGAATCGAAAGTTTTTACTCGAATCACACTTTTAACGATTGCAACAAATAGTAAAACAACATGAAATGCAAGCGATTTGATTTTAAATCATAACTAATGCATTTTCTATTTTCAGGAATCAATAGAAGAAAACAACAACGACAGTGAAGTACCAACAACTCCTTCCGGATCTTTCGGTCTTGCCTCTGCGACTTCCGCCGTCGATGTGTCACTGAGTGTCGACAGTGATCTAACCGACGCCCGCGAAGCCGACCCCCCGCAGCAGACATGGAACCGGACTGAACCCGAGACGGAGCCTCTCATGGCAAGTCCGACCACGCCGGTTAAAAAGAGATTCACAGATGCCACCTACGGCGTGCTGAAACGCCGCACGAAGGTCGCCAGGGGCGTCCAGACGGACGAAGTCGTCCGCAAGCGCTGCTGGCGTCACAGCCGAACGACGCCGTCGCCATCTAGCGACCCGAATGGAAACGAACGGTCGCCCGCGGCGAAGGATGAGGACTGTCGGACTGAAGTTCCTTTGTCTAGTTTTGCGTCGATGTCCACGCTGAGGAGCGCTCTGCCCAGTGTCAATTTTCCTAGGTGGAACAGGGGGAGCAAGGTAAGTCTTCATCGTTCTATTAAGTTTTGACCGTGCAACAAGTAAGTTGGCCAAATAGTTCATCCGTTTGTTTTGTAACAACCACCTAGTGTAAGTGGTTTTCAATGCTTCATTCAGATATATTGAGTATCTTTGGCATATCATGTGCAGTATAGAGTTGATTGTTTTCTTCAATTGGTCTAAAAATGAAGTGCACTTTCCAATGAAAAATCTCCATTACGGAACCAATTCCGAATAGTTGGAGTAATCACATCAACTACTCTATTCCCCGACTAAATTTTTTTCTTCATTTCAGTTGCGTTTCTAATTTTCCTGAAATCAAAAAGCACGATATTGCCAAAAAGTTTGCTTCTCGTTGTCAATATTTAACATTAAGAAAGTGATGTAAATTTCAAAGTACTTTTTACAAACATTATTTAGAAACAAAGCGCATTTCCTGCTGCCAATATTTTTAAATCTCAAAATCTTTTGCTTACTCTAATTTCTATCTGACTTCCAGAAAACGAACGAACTCTTTTGGCCAAACCAGTGCAGTTACACCGTACAAATTTCTGAAACAGCTCGTTTATCTTTAGCTCATTGATCAGCCTGATTGCTTGGAATTCAGAGCAGTTTACTTTGAATATTATGTTATCAAGAGCATTGCAATTTGATTAAGACAGAGCGTACACAATGGTTACTGTTCTTGAAATCAGATTGATCGGTAAACTTTTTTTCAAAAAGAACTGGCTAGTATTGAGCAGGTTGAATCCACTGCAAACCTGTAATACATTCACCTAAAAAAAAAAAAAAAAAAAAAATCAGGAACTTTTTTAGGAAATAATGGGCAGCTGGGGTGCCCTAGAATTCCAAGGAACGTTACATGAAAATACCAGGAACTTTACTGAAAAACTGGTGACAATTGGTTGATGAGTAGTTTCTGCTATTTTCATTATTATTGGAAATCTAGTGCTCTCAGCTGCCCATTACTTTCCAAGCAAAGTTCCTGGATTTTTTTCCTTTTTTTTCACTGTGCTGTAGCCTTTGATACTTTTGAAGTTTTTTCTGGAATTGAAATTAATAAACTTTTTTAGAAATTTTTTAAATTGCATTAGAAAACACCTGTGAAATGATTTTATAACAACGTTTTAAAATGAAATGGATTATCACCGTTTTTACTTTTCACTGAGCTAATAATGGGAAACAAACGTTGCATCTGCATCAGGACCAAAAATTAATGCACATGCACGAAAATGGGATTTTATTTCATAAAAATTTACAAATAAATACACGATCTTTGCATATTTTCGAAGAAAAAAAAAAAACATTTTACATTAATAAACTGTCCGAAGAAAAATAAATGTGTTTTAGGAAACAATTTTGGAACAATTTTTGTTACAGAGTTTTTTAAATAAAAAATGAAATTTTTGACCTTTTATAATGAACTTTACTTTTCACTTAACTCATAACGGGGGGAAACTGTGCAACCGCACTATGCCCTGTACTCAAAAAACGAATTCGCGCAAATATGGGGATTTATTTCAAAGAAATTTATAAATAAATACATGACAGTTGAACTGAACATTTTCGATAAAAGATATATTTTATTAACTATCCCGCCACACGAACTGGTAGTCCGAAAAAAATGAGTACAATGCAATATAGACCTGGCGTGTTAATAGATAAATAAAAAAGAAAAACATCGTGTAAAAGTCCGACTCTCTCCCTCGCGTTGTCTAACAATAGGGGAAATTCCGACGATAGCGATCGATTCACGCCAATCACAATCAATGGAAAGTGGAACGAAGCCCTCGAAACCTGGGGGCAGGACAGACAGACCACTTGTGTGTGCTTTCCGTTAAATGTCACGGCTGCCAACGGCAAATTAGAGCAAAAATTAGAGAGGGAAAAGACCGGACATCGCAAAAGGTCTTTGAGCGCGCGTCGAGTTTGTACCGACCGATGGACACTCACACACACACAC
The DNA here is from genome assembly GCA_038373885.1 of Cheiracanthium punctorium. Taxonomy (NCBI): domain Eukaryota; kingdom Metazoa; phylum Arthropoda; class Arachnida; order Araneae; family Cheiracanthiidae; genus Cheiracanthium; species Cheiracanthium punctorium. Next base: position 367,116 of record JAWZYV010010633.1, read on the forward strand.
GGCAGGAAGGCGTTACAACTATGGTCACTTTCGTGACCACTGGAAGGTGCAATAACTCGATCTCTAAAAATACATGCGGCATTGCTGCTATCGCGACGGGGCGTGAAATTTCTTCCAAAAGCGAAATTCGACACAAAAGTATTCTTGTGTTGGAAAGTGTTTTGTAATTGATGCATTTGGCATGATTTATATTTCTTGTTTACAGTGACTTGTCCAGTACATAAGCTGTTTTCTTATGTACTGGGATCATTTCTTAAAAGCCGATGCGTATCACCGACGTTTTCTATGCATTTCATTGGAAAAAAAACTGCTGTGTATGTGTGTTACGCTGCGATCAGTGAACCAAATATAAAAAATAGTTGCTTGTAATCAGTGAATTAATTAATTTTTCGTAATTAATTTAGAAAACTTTTGAAGAAATTAATGTTAACATAAAAGGCCATTCTACAGATATACAAAATTTCTTACATGTAAATAAGTTATTTATGTAAATACAGGATCACATGCATGAAAGAGCTTTTCCCGATTTTCTCTATTTTTAACATTTTGAGGCGCAACCCTTTCCCAATGCTGAAAATAGGGCAGCCGTTGCCATCGCTCGACTTAACTACCAGCAAGATGGCGGACGATCGAAACGTTCATCGCGTGCCACAGATCTAGAGACCCTTTTCTGACGCAGCTGGCTGTGGTAAAGGATACTCGTGGAACTATGTCACCCGCAACTTTTTTTTTCGAAATCAAATCTATTCTTCGTGACTGGCGACAGTCAAAACGTCAGAGTTTGGTGTTCCCAGAGCGGGAACACTGCGCGTTAAAGGGTTAAAGGATACAAGACCTCTTAATACGCAATAATATACGATACTTACATGAGCCTGACATATTTTGTCGGCGACCGTCTTGGATCGACTGGTTTTATTTTTAGAAAAATATTTCCTCTCTACAAAACCTTCACACTTCTCTTTCCACCTATCTCAGTGCATTTGTTATTGCACTGCGTTATTCTGCACAGTCATCGTGCGTGACTGCATACTTTCAGAAAGAAAGGGGAAGAATATGTGTACGTATATGTATAGAAACAGACCCATTCAAATTACCTGAATGGATACGTCACGCCATCGATTACCTGCCCTTATTTCTTTTCCTTTTTTTTTCATCGATAACTTAATCTGAATCTTTCCGGTTCATCTTTTTTCCCCCCCTCATAAATTTTGCCTCTAATTGGTGTTTAAGTCACCTGGTGGAGGAAAGAGAGTATTTTATCCCTCTTTTTATTGCAATGTTTTTTGTTTTTTGTTTTATTTCTTTCAAATTTTATTTCTTCAACTGTGTTCTCCCGCTGTCAGTTTATTTCAACAAGTTGATTACAGTTGATTGATTGATGATTCCGCCTATCGGCGGCTTATGTTGCCGAAAACTTTGGAGGTCATAATTTCCTTTTGCGCTGGATTTCCTGCGGAATGTCGTTGGCTATTTTCTCTCCCTGGAATTGTTGGATGTTACAATCTGCTTTCTGTTGGATACTAACAATGAACTTCATTCTTAATAAACGCACTGAAAGATGTCTGGAGTTTGAAGATTAAAATTAGTGAAGAAGTTTGTAACTCACTTTTCTTGTGTGAGTTACTTAAGAAGTTTTATTAACTTTGGAAAGGGGGGGGGAAAGTGTTTTAAAGAAGTTTTTATTAACTTTAAAACACTTTCCCCCCCCCCCTTTAAACATTTTATGTAAATGTAGTTATGTAATTTTGGAAAGTTATACCAGTATAACACGTTCCATGCTTGATTTCTTTAAAGGCGGAGAGTCTTCTTACGTTTCAAAATCATTTTTAAAAAAAAAAAATCATTAAATTTGTATCGCAGTTTAAAAGGTTCTATTAAAATCTTTCTCTCTCTCACTCACTCTCTTTCTCTGACTTCTCTTTCTCTCTCTCTCTCTCTCTCTCTCCTCTCTCTCTCTCTCTCTCTCTCTCTTCTCACGCTTTATCTTTTCTCTCGTACTCTCCTTCTCTCTCTCTTTCTCTCTCTCTCTCTTTCTCTCTCACTCTCCTTCTCTCTCTCTCTCTCTCTCTCTACTCTCTCTCTCGCACACACACCACACACTTTCTCTCTGTCACTCACTCTTCCTCTCTCTCTCTGATTTCCTCTCTCTTTCTCTCTCTCTCACTTTATCTCTTTCTCTCGTACTCTCCTTTCTCTCTCTCTTTCTCTCTCACTCTCCTTTCTCTTTCTCACCTCCTTCTCTCTCTCCTCTCTCTCTCTCTCCACACACACACACACTTCTCTCTGTCACTCACTCTTCCTCTCTCTCTCTGATTTTCCCTCTCTCTTTCTCTCTCTCTCACTTTATCTCTTTCTCTCGTACTCTCCTTTCTCTCTCTCTCTCTCTCTCTCTCACGTTACTTTTCTCTCTCTCTCTCACTCTCCTCCTTCTCTCTCTCTCTCTCTCTCTCTCTCACGCACACACACACACACTTTCTCTCTGTCATCACTCTTCCTCCTCTCTCTCTGATTTTCCCTCTCTTCTCTCTCTCTCACTTTATCTCTTTCTCTACTCTCCTTCTCTCTCTCTTTCTCTCCACTCTCCTTTCTCTTCTCTCTCACTCTCCTTCTCTCTCTCTCTCTCTCTGTCACACCACACACACACACACACACTTTCTCTCTGTCACTCACTCTTCCTCTCTCTTTCTCTCTCTCTCACTTTATCTCTTTCTCTCGTACTCTCCTTTCTCTCTCTCTTTCTCTCTCACTCTCCTTTCTCTTTTTCTTTCTCTCTCACTCTCCTTCTCTCTCTCTCTCTCTCTCACGCACACACACACACACACTTTCTCTCTGTCACTCACTCTTCCTCTCTCTCTCTGATTTTCCCTCTCTCTTTCTCTCTCTCTCACTTTATCTCTTTCTCTCGCACTCTCCTTTCTCTCTCCCTCTCTCTTTCTCTCTCACTCTCCTTCTCGATCTCTCTCTTTCTCCTCTTTATTTCTTTACAATAAAATTAATGATAGAGATAATCCAAATTAGTATTTTATCTTTAAATTTAATTGTTAACATTTTACAGATAGATAAACAAACCGAAGTTACAACCTCTTTTTACAGTTCTCTTAATATCAGTAAAATTTAATATACACTTTCATTTGAAATATAACCATTTATCAGCAAACGGTTACTGGTCTAGACTTTATACATTGGAATACTTTTGTGTGAAACATCTATAGCTACTATAGTCTCGATCGCAGACTGGCCAGATAGGAAAACCAAATTCACGAACAATTGAACTTCATTGAAGAGTATTAAAAATCTGATAAGAACTATATGAAAACGATTTACTCGCACTAATTTTTTTACACCTCCCCCTACAAACACCCCTAAATTTGATATTTACCCGTTGCTCAACCGTTAAATTTCGCAACAGATGTACGTTGGCGGTCACGGTTTTTGAGTCTCCCCACCTGTTACTATTGACATGGTCATGTGATCTTGATAGGTATGATGACTGACTATCCATGGATCAGTAATTTGAATGACTGATTTATTACCTACATAAAACTGCTGAATGTTCCAGCACATGCATGCAAGCATTTTCATGCTCATCAGAACTGTTCAAAATTAGTTTCAATGAATATCACTCGATATTGGATATCAGAAATATTGTATACGTATTTTTTAACGTAGGATAAAGTTCTTCCATAACGGTCCTATGTGTAGAAAAAAGAAATTTCAACATATTTTTGTCTACTGCCAACCAGTTGATCCGGGTTCGTATCTCTCGGCGGGAACTGGAATCCCTCGAAGAGGTTCCGAAATTTCAAAGTAGATGGCAGCACCACATTTTTTTTCTCCTATTGGGCAGATTTTTTTTCTCCTACTGAGTCACTATGTGATCACCTTGTGATCTGTGGGGTCACATGGGAACTGTCGCGAAAGTAGGACATATCGACCTCACAGTGGCTACTCATCGCCGTCACAAAGACTACTCTTGGCCGGATCATGACTAGGGTCACTATGCTATACTGGAAGTTTTAGGGTTACTTCAAAACATACTTTCGCGAGATTTATTCAGGAGTCAGCCCACATGCAAATGCGCGATAGGTATAGAAAAAAAAAGAACTGTGAAAGTTCGAGGATTTCATTTAGCGCGTTTAAATTTTAAATTAGAATTATTTTAGAAATTATTAAGGAAAAATCTGGGGGAAAGTCACGGTTGCCATGCTTGGCGACAGTCACCCGTATAGAATGATTAAACTTCTTCAATCCAAACACTGGACAGAAATGTCTTTCGTAAAAATAATCTTGAATTGCCATTTTTAATTAAAATATCATCCACATGCGAAAATGAGGCGGGAGTTAGTTTTTTAGATGAAAGAATAGGAATTTAGCACAACTAAGTATACTTAATTTTAAGTTTTGCGGAAGAATAAACATGCTGATTTGCGTAGGGTTTTACCGATTTTGAGTAGGGAGACTGCCCAGACAGCATAGCAAACTTGCATCAAACTTGCAGCAAGCTTGATTTATCAAGTCAATAAACTTGAATTAAACTTGAAAATTTCAAGCTTGTAAGCTTAATGCAAGCTTGAATCAAGTGTTCTAGTTTACACTTGCCCAGCTTGCATTAAGCTTGACATAGCAAGCTTAATTTCAAGCTTAACAAGCAATTTCCTAAAAAATATTTTCTAAATACACGGGGCGCCGCTGGCGAACGCGCCCCACATACTTTATTTTTCCGCGCATTTTCCCCCTCTATGCTGAAATTTTAAGTTATTTTAATCTGTTCCATCAAACGTCGGCGGCTGGGTTCGATCCCGGGAACTTTAGGCTGGAAGGACCGCGTGCTAACCGCTCGGCTATTATGCCTCGGGCAGCTATGACTAAAGTTTGAAGTGACTGTTGTCACGCCAGATCGATAAGTATGGGCGATGCTGATAAGTTTCTTTTATTTTTCCATGGGATGAATCAAAATTTAAATAATGTTATGTGTGATTTATAGACTCTACTAATAGGGAAATAAGCATAATATAAACTTAAAAGCAGGACACGTTTTAAAACTTTCAATATCGCAACACTCATCGTTGAGCAATACTGCTGGCCAAAATCGAGACAAATGACTGATTTTGAAATCAATTTCGTAGTATAATTGTATTTTATTTTGAAGAATTTCCATATTTGGAAATATAGAATCTTTTTTTTTAATTCTATGGTCAAGTACATTTATGACTGATTAATTATTTTGTGGAGGCCGGATTACGCCTCATTCTACCACCCATAAAGTGAAGTATATTAACTAACTAAATTGTGTTAATTATATTAAAATTTATTTTTAGGGCTAATTAATTAGTTAATGGAATTACTAATGTTAATTAGATGTAAATAAAACTAAAACTCCCCTCGTGTTATAATAAAATAAAACACAACTTTTACGAACTTTTCTTTATTGAGCAAATTTGAGAAACGCTAAGGCAATTAATGTCCATTCTCTTTCACAGATGGCGCCATCAACGCTCGCTTTAAAAAGGAAAAAATCAAGCGAGTATCAATTGTCAAGCTTAAATCAAGCTGTATTTAAGCTTGACAATTCAACTTGACTCCTGCAAGCTTGCTGCCAGCTTAAAATGAGTTGAACTGTCAAGCTTGTATTAATACATCAAATTCAAAGAAATTTCAAGCTTGATTTAAGCTTATGTGCTGTCTGGGTGTAGAGGTTATTCTTTCGGGGTGGGCGGGGGGGGGGGTTGGATGGTTGTAGGCAACGATAAGTACTCATACGTTAATAAATTCCGTGGTAGCTTCAACAAAAGAGACTGTATCTTGAACTTTTTTCCCCCACACAAAAATAGTATTGTGCCATGCCCGATTTTCATTCGCTTTATTTGTAGTGTGGTTTCGTTAACAACTGAGAGATGTTAAATTTCCCAATTTCAATATTTTCTTTACAACTGTTTGCTGTAAATTTACTGCAGCGTTCTTAATTACACATACTTAGTTGTAAAACCCACTTAGAAACTTTCACAAAGTTATGGACATTGTTTACCCTATTTTTAAATTATGTAAGCTAAACGCTAAACATACAAGCACGATAGCGACGCGTTTTTTGAATTGCTCCTCCTACAAAACCCAAATTGTTGATAGATAAACACACTTTCAAATTACACTAAAAACCTTTATAAACGTAAGTGTTACATTTTTAAATATCACACGCTAAGCACGAAACATAAAAACTAATACTTGAAATATTGAAATGAAATCATGAAATATTCATAAATTTATTTAATGATTCGATCAAATTATAAATTAAAATCATGTTTCTACATTAACAGTTATTAATCAATACATGACAGGGCACTAAACAGAAAATAATGTAAAAATATAGAAGAAAGGGAGAACTTGCGCCAAACTTAGGGATTTCAGAGTTGAATGCTTGCGCACTTAAAAAAATTAAAATTTGTAAAACCAAAGTTTCCCGTGTTAGCATGAATATCGTTATTTGACACTTTAAATTTCTTTTAATGTAACATAAAAATAAATGTCATAAATAAACATGAATTAAGATACGTACGTTTCGAGTGGCACAAAATCCCCATCCTTTGTCAGCTGCAGGAAGACCAGGTACACACTGGAGGGCGGGAAAAGGAGCAAAGTAAACAGAACAAAATCTAGACGCGCAAAACAAAAAATAGTTGAATGGAAAGTAGAAAAAATAAAAATAAAATAATTCCGGAAAGGTAGAGACGAATAGAGTATAAAAAGTATAAAGGAAAACAATATTATAAAACAAACTTATACTTTTTATACTCTATTCGTCTCTACATTTTCGGAATTATTTTCTGAAATCTAACGTTTAATATTAACATAAAAGTAACTTATAAAAGAACCGAAAATTCCATTATCACTTTTATCTATGGGGAAATTTTTCTGTAGTAATTAATAAGTACAAGTTTTCTTTTCAGTTCAAGCATATTTTAATTAGAACATGGTTAGATTGGTTTCGAGAAATCAACAAAAGCATACACCTTTCAACCAAAAACACTCGAAAGAACAAAAAGTTTGGTTACTAAGCGATAAAATAATGAAAACATTGTAAAATAACACACATAAAGGTATAGCTTGACAAATAACCTTTATGTGTGTTAGTTTATAAAGTTTTAATTACTTTTCAATTTGTTAAGAATCAAAACATTTGACACGATTTTTTAAATCATTTTTCTTGTTTTAATAGTTTAGGAATATTAGAAACGTGATTCTCGCATTCAAATTGGCAATGATTAATCGTTCGAGATACTGATGAAAATCCTCATAGAAATCTTACTGAATAATTCTTTAATCGAAAGTAGTTATTGAATAATTTTCTTTCCCAATGTTTATTAATGTTAAAATTGAAAAACCTGCACGCTAATCACCTCCATTCTCTTCGTGAAAACAATAACCATTTTGTATTGGTTTGATTGAAAACAGAGTGTTGCATTGCATGGCTAATAGATAACCTTTTTGTCTTAATGATTCAATTTTTAAGGACCTTGGAACGCTAATTTGAGGCGTTTTCTTGTGTTTGTCGCTATTCAACATTGTTATAAAGTGTTTATGACTTTGGTTTGTCTCCATTAACGGTCGTATTATTTGCAAGAAAACGGTCATAAAAGTACCTATTTTTTTATTCCAGAAAATTGTATAAAAATAACTGCATGCGCAATATATGTAATGATTTTAAGGCTTTGGACATTTTTTAATTAACTTAATTGACTAAATATTTGGCTATTACAAACGCATTAACTAAATATTTTGGCTGGTCCATCTATCCTGGAATTACCCTGTGATTGTATTTTACCCCGGCTTGATCCTTTTTAAACACTTTTTAAGTAGGTTGAAAAGTGTTTATGGTGTAATTTTGTCTGTTTGCCCCCCCGCTCGCGCTATAACTGTCGTTAATATACATCGATTACTAAGAAATTAAGATATGCTGTTCTTATGTGCTATGTATAGCCCGCCCGAGCCCGAAATTTCAGCTAAAGACAAATAAAATTAACTACTTCATTAATAGGATACAATAAATTTTGGAGCTTCACACACCTTCTAGTCCCCCGTGCCGCCATTTTTTTAAAAATAAGTACATCTATTTATCCCATGAATCACTTTTTAAAATCTGTTTCAAGGAGTATGTTCAACAAAGGAGAAATTTTTCCTGAGCCCGAGCCCGAACGCAATCGTGAATTACAGAGCCCGAGCCCGAGTCGGGCCCGGGCTCGGGCTCGGGCTTTCGGGCTCGGGCTGAGCCCGTCTCATCTCTACTATGTATCCCATTGAAACAGGCGTATGCAGCATTTATAGTTCTTTTATAGGAGTACCCAAAAGAATTGCAATACTTTACGCTCTATGGGTGATCATTCTATAAGCGTATTTTAGAAATATTTGGCTATTACAAACAAATCGAAATCGGTATGTGTTAATGTGGATTGCAAAATAATTCTCTAAATTAGAAATAATTCATATATCATTTGTAGATCTTTTGCGGGAGCATCCAAAAGAGTTCCAAAATTATGTTTTATGGACAGTCATTCTTCAAAGCTTATTTTAGAGCTATTCGGCTATTTCAAACAAAAAGAAATCATGTGTTATTGGGGATTACAGAATAGTGCTTTCTATCGGAAACAGTTCATGTAACGTTTATATTTTTTCTACTGGAGTACTCAAAATAATTGCAATACATTACATTTGTTTTGAAGAGTTTTGCAAAATTGCAGTAATAGTGACTTACAACTTTTTGAGGTTATTTCCAAAATCTCACGAAGTTTTACGATAATAGATCGCCAAATCTGGCACCAAAAAAAAAAAAAAAAAAAAAAAAAAAAAAAGACTGTTGTGTTGGAAAGTGCTTTATCATCTATGTGTTTTGCATGATTTGCTTTTGTTCTCTTTGAGATCGTGTGTGCAACATTTAGAAATTTGGAAGAGAAGCCCACAAAAAAATTAATAATGTGAATATTTTGTCAAATAAAAATATTTTTTTATTACATGTAAATATTTTGTAAAAGAATTCAAATGCATTACAAATTTTTAATCTGCTTTATAGTAAATTGTCCTTATTATTCCTTAAAGTATATAGCAATCAAAATTAATATAAATTTTTTAAATTAATATAAAATTTTGTAAATTTATATGAAACTTAAAAATAATTTTACCGCATACTCTTTTGAGGCATAGTTACAAAAGGTGGGTTTGCGAACAAAATTAACGCTTTTGTATAGACTAAGGGGGTGTCAATACCACTAAAGCCCTTCTTACATACGTTCATATTCCTGTCTGTTTCTTGTTCGGGTGATTGACTAATTGCACAAATAAAACATTTTTGTTAGAAAGTGTTATATAACCAAAGCGTTTCGCCTGATTCACTATTCTTGCCAATTGCATGACGCAATAACCACACATTTCAATTTCACTCCATGCAATCCCGCACGTAATTCAAAAGCGCTCCGAAAGGCGCTATTTTTAACTGCAAAGTCCGTTCCAGCTGACCCGTGTCCAATCGAACTGCACGCAATTAAAAAAAAGAAATCAGAAATCTTCAGCCCATCCAATTCTGGACCAACTTCCCTTTCTTGTTCAGCAATAAACCTTCGAAAAGACAATGGGTAATTATTTCAGTTAAGAATGATTATATGGCAGTTGGTTATCTCGGGTCTGCACGGAGGGGACAATTAATGTCATCTTTAATTAACAAGATTTTCGAGTGGGCGACTGAAGACACCCTCTGATTGGTTCTGGAATGAGTGAAAAATGGCGCCTCCAGGCGTGTTTTTATATTGGACGTGTTTGTGTTCTAAATAATAATAATATTGGCAGATTCTCTTGTTCCTTGTTTAGCTAACCAGTTATTGTGATTATAGGTTGTTTGGATGATATAATTATGGTTGTAGTAATTGACGATGATTGGAATAGAATGGTAAATGTCATGCACTTGAAATTTTGCAAGTCAAACGAAAGCCGTCATAGTTTTAATATCTTCAAAACCTAAATGGCTGCTTTACATTCTCCTGAAGTACAAGTTTTGCCTGTAAAACTTATCTATTGAACCCTTTATAAAGTGTTATACTATTACCGCAAATATCTATTTCGTGGTAAAGTTGGATATTTTCCAGAAGTTTTCAGCCATTGTACTTTGAAAATTTTTGAAAGCGATTTTCATTGAACTTACCTGCCAGAATCAAACAATTTTATTGAAACCCCGTCAATAAGCTGACGAGTTCTGCTGATAAATATCATACTAAAATCATTTTCTTCCTTTTCGTATTACCAAAAAAGGTATTTCCAATCAATTACACTCTTTGGGCAATCATTCTTTAAAGCAATTTTGGAGATATTCGGCTGTTTAAAACGAAACAAAATTGATATATTTTACTAAGCATCACATTATAATACTCTCCGTCGAAAATAGTATCTGTAGCATTTACAGTTGTTGTACAGGAACACTCAATAGAACTTCAGTTCATGAAGATCTGTCAGTTTAGGCGCATTAATCCATTTCAAGCTCAATATACAAGGTGTCCACTAAATGACTGACCCATTTTGAACGCAAATAATTAAAAAAAACCACCGTTTGAGAAAAAAATGCGCCGTTTGCTACATCGTTATCAGAAAAGCAATATATTTCGAAAACTACACAGAGTTCAAATAGTACAAAATTTCACCACTGGCTGGGCCACTTTTGATGTAGCATCCCTTTGAAGCAGTAATATGGCACGCTATTAGTGTGACTTCTTTCTCTAGGGACACTTGAAAGAGGAGCTGACAGGATATGTCACAAACTCTTGCAGAAATAACGTCTGCGGTGTGTGTCAGTCCCGTTCGATTATCATGCGAATGCGCAAATTTTGTTTTTTGAAACTACGCCCTATTATAACTGCAAAGGGCTGCCCTGTTGAAAGCATTATTATTTAGTTTGGCAGCCGCCAGCGCCTCGTAGTGACGAAATCTTGAACTATTTGAACTCAATAATTTTTTTTGGAATTTATTGCTTTTCTAATAATAAAGCAGGAAATAACGAATTTTTCTCCCAACCACATTTTTATTATTCACATTCAGAATTGGTCGGTTATTTAGTGGACAACCTGTATATATAACTGACTAGACTGATATTTTTTGCCCAAACTTGCGGGCCTTCTACTACACGATACCAAATGACAACGCTCACATTACACACTGGAGATAAAATTCTTCGCGCAGGTGCAACCGTAATTTCCCTCTATCAGTCAGTCAGTCAGCCAACCTATATATAAACGTTTATAACAGTTTACCCTTGAGTTAAAAAATGGAAATAATTGTTAAAGTTTTTTTTTTTTTTTAACAGAGTGTCGCAAAATTACACTAATAGTTATATACAGGTCTTTTTTAAGAATATTTCCAAAATCTCGATAGATTTGAGGACAATACATCGCCAAATTTGGCGAAAAGTATTGTTCTGTTGGGAAAGTGTTTTATAATCGATGAGTTGGCAGATTTATCTTTCTTGTTCTTTCTCCCTCTTTTTTTTTTCTATGACTCTTATATTACCAAAAAAACAGAGTACACAGTTTTTAGTACACATAATCTTAAATATTTTAATCCCAAGAGTCCCTGAAATCTACCAATTGATGAAGTCACTGCGCTTTGTGGGTAGAAACCTACTAATAAATCTCTTCTGATAGTTCTTTATGCCCTAATCGAAAGACAATGGTCTTCACGTACCTACAGATACCCCTCAAGTACCGTCACATGACACACGATTACTTCCTGTTTTTCTTTTTTTTTTCTAATTCAATACATATTTACAGAAAAGGGCCGTAGGAATTAATTGGTGACTTCCCGTTTTTGTATTCAGCGAGGAATCCATAAATACTGTTATAATAGCCAGTACTTCGAAAGGAAATTGTATAGGCGGCGCCGTCACAGGGTGTGTTTTTCATCTGAACCCTAATTCAATATCGAATTCCGTGAATCATATGAGAGCGGTGATGTATAGGAAGCCCGAGATGGTAAGTGCAAACTTCCTGTATTTTGGAAAGCTGAGAGAAGGAAATAGGTGTCTAATCTTCTTATTACTTGGGCATGTATTGTGAGAGTTCTAAATAAAATAATATTTAACTGTGTTTGTGTTATTTTGACACTACCAGGTTCTAATACTGTTAATCCTCATTAGTACATCGTTCTCGGGCCACTTAAAAATGATTTACTAAGCGGAGTGAGTTATTAAGCGGAGTTTATATTAAATGCAAAATGAAACATGCAAATGCAACATGTAAAAGTGCTGCCTTTTCATTTAATTAATTAAAATCTCTTTTTTAAAAATAGCTTTTTTCTCCCATTTTCAACATACATACATACATACATTAATTAATTAAAATACTCACTAGAGCTTTTCTTCGGAAAAAATCCAATTATTCGATTTTTTGATTATCCACATGGGGTCTTCTAAGTACTTGGTGTGCCTATAATTAACTTACATTATGATTTATATAAATTAGTAGAGTAAGAATTTAAATTAATAAAGTGAATGATAATAGGGAAATTATGATAGTATAAAAAAATTATGAGGAAAAAATTATGTATACAGTAGAACTCCAATTGTCCGAATCAATTGGGACCAGACCCCATGTGGATAATCAAAAATTCGAATAATTAGATTTTTTCCGAAAAAAGGTTCTAGTGAGTATTTTAATTAATTAATGTATGTATGTATGTATGTTGAAAATGGGAGAAAAAAGCTATTTTCAAACAAAAAAGAGATTTTAATTAATTAAATGAAAAAGCAACACTTTTACATCTTAAGCGTATTTACAAGTGCTGTACATTAGTACATTATGTACTTACCGTACTGTAAATGAAATAAGTCGTTGCTTGCTGAACATCTGGGTCAAAGTAAGCTTTTGACTGTCTTCTTAATCCGTTTTCGGACAGCCAAGTCGCACAACCGCTTGACATTGAGAAGTTGCATGTGGTCATACTCGGACTGACGCTCCATCCACTTCAACGCAGTTTGAAGAACGGCAAATGCTCCATTAGCAGATGGTCCCGTGTCTGCTTTAACTTCGACATTAATGTCATCATCTTCCTCCACACTTTCAATAAGTTCATCATCATTCAGAATCTGAAACCCAGGATCTGACGAATCACACACCATCCGCTCTACTATATATTCAGCACTAACTTCTGAACATCCAGGAATTTTCAGAAGAATGTTTCCGAATTCCTCCTCGAGTGACACGTCATCCTCATCTGTTCTTGTCTCTTCCCTTTCCGTTTCTCTTTGTCTTAATTTTATTTTTCTGAAATTCTGACAGCGATTCAGATAATCTGCGATTCGGATAGTCGGAGTTCTACTGTATGTATAAATTATAAGACGGTACGTAGTACTTCATCTGCACAATTTGTAATATTTAATTTGCCATCGCACGGAAGACGGAGCGAAGAATAATATTGGATGAATTCCTAAAATTTTTTTCCTGGTGCAACAACCTTGTTGTTTCTGATGCCCCATGACATCCGCAAACGGCGGTGCCAGATCCTCCCCGAAGAGAGGCGATGTGCAGATTGTGTGCGCCTTCCATTTGTAGGGCCCGAGTAGGAGGAAGTACGATTCAGGCCGTGATCCCCTAATTTTGAACCCATTCCATAGGAGGGACCAACCCCCTGAAATCGGCACCTCCAGAGTTATTGTTTAACAACTTGGAGGACATTGGACCCACGACAGATTTTACGTGCACCAGCTCCCATTAGCGTACACGGTCCCACAGTAGTCGAGCCAACAGGAAGTTGACCCTCCCAAGCACTGGCCAAGCCGGATGCTGCTTCATTTGCCGTGTTCTAATGGGAACGGAGTTTAGCGTCCAGACCACTACTGGACGGCAACAGTCTTCGTAAGGAAAAATGCTGAGAGAAGTGCTCAACAAAAATTAAGTGCTTTTGGTAAATAGCCTTGACAGAGAAGCGGAACCGACTTTGTATCTTGGACTCTTAAAAGTAACGTCTTAAGGGTAGTGGTTGAAAAAATAGCTACTCAATAAGTGGAGTACAATATGTGAAAAGGCGTACTAAAAAGGTCAGGACCTCTGAAAGATGATGTAATATGCGGAGCGACGTCTTGTCCTGATGGCTTACTGACGAGATTTGGCTAAATTATCACAGGGTGTCCGCCATTCGGGACACATAAATAATAAATAGCATTAGAAGCGCCACAATTGCAAAAAAAGTTGCCAAATTAGTAGCACGCATTCTCCAAGCATTAGTTCAACAGCTAATTGTACATTGACAATTAGCTGTTGAACTAAGGCTAATTGTCAATGTACTGTAGACAACAATGTACTGTGTAACTGTAGTCAATCATACAGCTAACTAGCTGTATGATTGACTACAGTTAATTGTACGTTAAAATTTAAAATAACACATGTATGATAACAACAATGTACTGTAGTCAATGTACTGTGTAACTGTAGTCAATCATACAGCTAGAATCATACAGCTAACTAGCTGTATGATTGACTATAGTTAATTGTACGTTAAAATTTAAAATAACACATTTATGATAACAACAATGTACTGTTGTCAATGCACTGTGTAACTGTAGTCAATCATACAGCTAACTAGCTGTATGATTGACTATAGTTAATTGTACGTTAAAATTTAAAATAAAACATTTATGATAAACCGTTTATCATAAAAGTTTAGTAAAATTGTCGTTGCATGAGTTGTGTGCCTATTATCGCCATCCTTTCTAACCTAACAGGCCCGCTAAGACAGAGCGACAGGAGGGGCCATACGCCCGGGCCTGTGCTTTAGGAGGGTCCCGTAACTGGATGCAAATTTTATCATGTATAAGGTTTTGTTTTAAAGAAGATAATTGAAATGTAGCCACTACTTTCAATCCTAAAGTTTAGCTCTTTTAGTAAGAAACTGAATATATTCATATGGTACTTAACTCTTGTCATTTGGTCATTTTCAAGTAACATAATTTTATAAATAAAGTTTAATTTGGACTTATAAAATAGTTACCATAACTATTTCCCATATTTGCAGGTTAAATTACATTCTAAAAAGAGTATAGGTAGCGTTGCCAGGCGTCCGGATAAAGCCGGACATAGTTAGGCTTTTTGATTGCGTGTCCGGCCAAACTTAACGGTGTCCGGCTTTTGTTAGGCTTTTTACTGGTGACTTTGGCTGATTAGTAATAAAGTACTTGAACTGATTTGGCATTCGATGTTATTTATATTTCATTAGAATTAAACAAGATTCATGGTAATAATAAAAAAACTTGATTTTGCATACAATTTTTTTGTTGTACCTATTAATACTGAGACAAAATCCTCAATATTGTAGGCTGTCCGGCCTTTTTACCCAAATGTCCGGCCAAACTGGCTGGTCTGTCCGGCTATTTGGTTTGGCGACCTGGCAACCCTAAGTATAGGTAAGAAAAAACAGGGCAATTTTAGGGGGAAGGGAAAAGGGGGTCCGTCTCTGATCCTGGGTCCAGGACCCGTAATCAAATGTGTGGGGGGGCATGAATATAGGATTTCAACATATCAACGAATATTTTATTTTATTATTTATTACCTTTTTTATTTGTCGGTTAGCCTTAAGAAAATGAATTATAGCTGGTGCGATTACATGACCTGTGAAAGCATTGTCGATTACATATGATTAAGGACTTATTCATCTCTCCTCAATCACATATATTAGATCCCCCTCTTAACGGCCCCCACCCTCCCTCTTCAAATGAAAGACTCTTCAGAAGTGATATCGCTGTCGTGCAAGCGAAGAAACACACCTGGGCTCGGTTGCAGTGACGAGAAAACAGCTGCTTACGCGTTCCAAAAAAGAATAAAATACTCGGCTTCTTTTCGCTTTTTTTGCCATTTTCGGAGGATCTTTGATTTTTAAAAAAATGGCGGCTGTCGCACACGCGTGTGTACTTTTGTTCAGGCTGTGCTTATGTCAAATCACTTTTATGTTTGCCGGCAGTGCGGATCTGTGCAAATATTAGTACATGGAGAGGTACGTTCTGTGTACACGAGTACATGCAAATAAGTTCAAGCAGATTGCAAGGATAATTTTATGTATGTTGCACGAATTTTGTTCTGTCACTTTCAATAATAAAGATACAGTGGCGGATTATTGCAAGTTTGTCGGGGGGGCGGTTAATTAGAAGATTAACATATACATCCATTTTATGGAAGCGAAATAGGATCTTTTACATTAATTTCTCTTTTCTCGGGGGGGGGGGCGGTCGCCCCCTCTGCCCCCCTCTTCAATCCGCCCTTGTAAAGATGTGTGACGAGCTGAAGCACAATGCAAAAGATGTATAAGCGGGGAGGATAGTTTGCCGAAGACAGTGCATGTCATTTCATCATATATATAGTTTAGATTTACTATCGACCTTTCTTTGATACTTCGACTCCTTTTAAACTAAACTTCATTATTAGTAAAAGGGTTATAATTAGCTGATAATTATGTTCTTTGAAATTAAATAAAAATTCCAAAAGGGAACTCCACCTGATCTCTTGGGGAATCCCTGATTTAGATTACTCCTGGATAGTCCATCCACAACTTAGTTTCCTCATCTAGTCTGGAGGGATGGAACTCTGAATATTGGCGCTCTTTAGAAATTGCCATCGACCATCTAAACTTTTTTTCAGTACATTGCCAACACTTTCTAGTAAAATTTGATAAGTGTTTATGATTTCATTTTGTCTATCTGTCATTAAATATGGATCAATTGCTACAAAATTTACATACAGGGTGTCCCAAAAAAGAGGTAACACGGTTTAATTCTTTATATATTAGAGATAAGTGAGTAATGTAAATTGAAAAAATGTTCAAAAAAGATAGGGGGGAAAGACTACGTTAAGAAAAAATTTCTTATGTTCATTTTCAAAAAGTTTGAACATCATTTTGAAAGGTTTGAAACTTTTTTAACATCATTTTATGCAAACATAGCGAAAACCTATGAACATTCATCCATTGGAAGTTTTTTTCGTACACAGTATATAACGTCACACGCTAAAAGTGTTTTGTTGAATTTAACAAAATTTGTTTGGTTAAACAGTTTGGAAGTTTTGTTTTGTTTATTTGATAAAAGTTTACTTGATTCAACTAAATCTATTTAACAAAATGCTTTTTAAATTAACAAAAACGTTTGGTTGAAATTGTACCAATCAGAATCTTTCAACAATCAATTTACGAATGTTTCAATGGGCGGTGCGAGGCAGACGAATGGTGAGGTTTTTTAAAAGCAGTTAATAACGTCCATTTTATCAGTACGTTTAATTTTGTGTTATATAAAAATCCTTCATTCTGGACACTGTCCGCCTCTAAGCCATGGTGTCTTCTCCCGAGAGTCGTCCCGAGTCCCGACCGCCGTTGATGTTTTGTGCTCTCAACCAACACCTCCTAGATATACAATGCCTGAGAACAGAAACTTTTACGTCATCCCTAGGTCCACAAAAATGACGTCATCATACATTTAATTTCACAAAGTAAGCCTATTCAAAGTTTGTAGTGAATTTACTCCAGCGGAAAACATTTTAATGATCTAAGATAGAAAATTATATTTTAGGACATATAGGAAAATTTGAATATCGTTAATTATATAATACTATGATATAGAAATAGATCATAATAAATTATTTTTTATCAGAAAGGTATTTTAATTTTTATCTTCAACTTAAGATATTTTGTAAAATTTGTATCATTTACCAGAAATTTTAAATAGTTTTACTTTCTGAAAGTAAAACTGTGATGACGTCATCTTAGAGGACCTAAAGTTGATGTAAAAGTTTCTGTTCTCATGCCTTCTATGTCCAGGAGGTGTGGAATCAACTGATGATATTCTTGACTGGTGTATAGATTTAACTCCGTGGAAATGCTTTTTTTTTTTTTTTTTGTCAATTGAAGCTGGCTAATTACAGCATATCACGGATATTCAGGAGTACAAAGCCGAGCTAGAAACCCGAGACCACACCAAAAACAACAAATACAAAATACACTAATCGACTGAGGGTTTTACTGAGTTAGTCAAAGTTTCTGAAGTGAGTCTAACTATTTTACCTATTCATCAAAATAAAAAAAAAAATGTTTTATCTGTATCTAAATAGTTTAAAGCAATTGAATGTCAGATTTGTCAAAGTAAAGTGTCAGAATCACATCTGTCTTCGTGATAAAATAAATATGTATTCAAAATTTATATCTCAGAGAACGAAATGCTTATTTGATTTAATAGATGTTTTCAGTGTTTGATCTACTATATACAGATCATTTATTTTGCACTTATCATGAGTGATCTGCTTTATTTTTTATTTCGATGATAGTTCAATCTTGTTTGCATGCTTCTCCCAAAAAAATGGCCCCTGCTGCTTGATTAACGTATGACTTGTTAAAATAAAAACTGTTCCATGGCTCAAATATTTTTCGTGATTCGGCATTAGATTTTGGAGATTTCGTGAAAACAGCATTATATGATAACATGGGGAAAAGTTTGTTTGACACAGTTTATATTATTACTTAACAACAGAATTAGGAAAGCAGTTGTATTTAAATAACGTTACTCTCAACATACTTCGCATTTTTCATATTCATACAAAGTATTTTTAACTTGCTTAATTTATCTGATTATGTATTCAGTATGCATACACAATGTTTCGCTCATTTAAAATAATTCAGCGGTTATTGTGTGCATACCTGCAGCTAATGGTTATTTTGACTTCTCGCAAGAAATGCTTCTTCTACCGATGTATATTGGTTGTTTTCATGTGTAAGTGATAAATATATTCACCCAAATTTGGCATTAAATAATTTTCAATGAGACTACGTAACAGAAAAACACATTCATCATGAATTTTTAATAATCTGACTGTGTTACTTAGTTTTTCTTAGTGGAGGGGGGGGGGAAACCTGACGATGAAGTTGTTAAAATTTAACTTGTAGATATATAAAAACATTAAAATAAAAAGTAAATTTGAATGAATAGATAATTAAATGGTTCTACCTTCGAAACTTTCATTGAACTGTTTGTGAGTTAAAAAAATAACATAACAAAATCAACAAAATAATTTTGTTATATGAGCCATGAACATACCAGCAAAAAAAAAAAAATTGTTGATTCAAACAAATAATTTGGTTGACTTCAATCAAATAAACCATTTAAACAAATAGTTTGGTTAAACTAACAAAACATTTGTTTATTCTAACAAAATTCTTTGATTTTACTGCAAAATGTTGTTGAAATAACTGTTTTGTGGAAATAATAAAAGTATTTAAACAAAATTATTTTTTAATTTAACAAAAGTTTTGTTGGCGCTATTTCAACCCGATAATTTTGTTGATTTAACAAAATTTTCGTTGATTCAACAAAAAAATTTCTTTTTCAGTGTGTATATTTATTTTCGCAAGGAATCTGGTTTTGTAGAGTTTATGCGGTCATTTTCGAATACCCTGTATAACTTTACAGGGTATGTTTAAGACCTGCAAACACACGGCCACGTAAATGGGACAAAATAGCTGCATGTTACGGAAATATGTACTCAAAGAAATTGAAGTACACCCAATTCAAAAGTAAAGCCTTACACGAGTCCAGAGGTGGTACATTTGAAAGAGAGCAGCATTACTATTCAAATTAACCGCTCTCTGTGATTTTTTTTTTTCTTTTTTCCTTTTTACTTCCATTCAACTATTCTTTTTTTGGTACAAACACACTCGAAAGTTGGGGGGGGGGGGAGGAAAAGAAAGAAAAAGAAAGGAAATCTGCTGCGACAGCTGTCATGCCATCCGTGGTATCAGCTGTGGGTTTTGCCGCCGCGGATGCCAGCTGCCGAAGTGGCACACGAAGTTCGCGTGCCGTTTCAGACGTCAGGAGGACTTAATTCTTCTCTTTTCGAGGTCTTTTGTGGGGGGGGGGGGGGTATAAAAGAAGAGGACTATATAGTACGGTCTGTTGTAAAAGTAATCGTGCGTGGCGGGATATGCAAAATACTTTTTTTTTAAAGCGCTCTCCAACAAAGATCAGAATTGTTCATGATTCTGGCCTGTCTGGTCGGACACCCGACTGTCCGTGCTGTAACCAGAGAGTAGAAATATTTAGGGATGGACGCGAGACGACTTTTTTGCGAGACGAGACAGAGATTTACAGCTTTTTTGCGAGACGAGACACACATTTTTAACATTACGATATAGGGATTTTTGCGAGACGAGACAAGCTTTTAGGCTATTTTGCGAGACGCGAGACGCATATTTTTCGTCTCGCGTCCATCCCTAGAAATATTGTTGCAGAATACTCTGCTAGCTTCTGGGTTCGTCGTTCTAAAGTCCAGTTGGTCTAGAAAATTCTAGTAAAGGGTCCACTTGTCAGGATGGAACACGAACTTTATTGCTTCTAGAACTTCCTCGACCTAGCAGCTGTACAAAATTTACAAGCACAATCAGCCAGTAATGTGCTTATTACAGCCCGCTTAGAACAGAAGCTTAGAACATCTTAGAACAGAAGTAGGAGGGAGTCTCCCCCCAACACTCACAAAATTCTATTAAACCTGGCAAAATTAGAGAAAAAAAATGTTAACGTAAACGATAATTTGCTTTCTGTTTCTGGTACACACTCTGGGCAAAATTACGCAAATCAATTTGGCAAATGTAAAAAGTTAGTAATATAGTTGATAAAAAAAAAAAATAAGTTGGTAAAAACCGATATTTGGCTTTGCAGTTTATTGACATTTCCCGCTCCCCCTAAAAAAGTCTTAGCAATGGCTCAGGGGGCAACGTTGATCTGCATAATAGACGACCCCATAATGAAACAGGGTCGGCCCAAGGGGGGTGCGAATGTAGGCGATCGCCTAAGGCCCCGCGCTTATAGAGGCCCCGCTCCTGGGCTATTTTATTGCTATCTCATAAGGGCCGACGTCCAGTTAAGTGCGTTTCAGTAGGCTATAAAGGCCGGCGTTCAGTTAAGTGCGTTTCAGTACGCTATAATAGGAACCCAATGTATTTTTCAGAATCTTAAAGACGCACTGCGGAGAAAAGTGCCCCCGCTGAGCGGTGGGCGTGCTTTTGTGGTTTCACGCGTTATCCTTTGGTGGTGGTCATTAAAAGTCAATAAATTCTTCGACCCTGCACTGTATCCCCCCTTGTACAATGCCTTGACCATTAAAAAAAAAAACCCGCTGCGTTCGGAAAAAGACGCAACTGGACGGCGGCCTTAAGACATGATAGAGAAGAGGCCCTGCTTTTGCCCTTCGCCTGGGGACCCGCACGCCCCTCGGGCCGTCTCTGAATGAAATGACCAACAACTGTTTTGGTCATACCTCCAGTAGGCCATTAACCCGGACTTTAGGAAAAAAAAAATACTTAAAAACACTTCAAAATTTTCATAAATACTCCTTTTATCTAGTCAGCGAAAAGTGTAAATATTCACTTTCTTCTAATGCTCGAAATTAACAGATATAATCCGAAAAGAATTTTGTTCTTTATTTTTTCTACCAAAGAATCGTTATCCTCCACAGTTGATTTACCACGTTAGAGGGACTCTCTCTCTCTCTCTCTCTCTCTGCATTGTGCCCTGCCCGGTAAATTACTTTATTTCCCGGTAAATTACTTTACCGGGAATTTTACACTAATCTTCGGCCGAAAAATATGCATTCGGATCACGATCGGCAGCGGTTATTAAGCCGAGGTTTGGGGCCCAGATAAGCGCTAATGACTCAAATGGATGGTTCGGAACGTCGAGGCATTTTGACAGTTTATCTGGTTGCTGTAGTTTCGATTTTTTGCACGGCATAAATTTCCGCTGATATGGTAATTGTTTAATGGGTAAGTTGTTCTCCCCGAAGTAATTCTCTATCGTTGTGTTAGTCTAAATGGTATAATTTTTTTTTTCCCACAATGCCTTTCGGTGAGAGTATAATGGCTGTTGATTAAAAATTCACGGTCTGATATGTTAATAGGGTGTCGTTCACGAGCCTGCATTTTTAAGTTGAGAGGCGAATTCTTTGCATGGAAATTAAATTTCATTCATGTTTTGGAAATCGGATTGCTGGTGTCACAGTGATATCGGTATTCGGTACGTAATCGACTTATTACACACTTGCGTTATCGATATTTATATCGACTCAGTCCTACTTTAAACACAGTTTTTTGCTTTCAAAAAACTAAAATAAAACTTATATAAGGGATGTTATCAAGAAAATTAAAAACCGATAGAAAAAATTCATAATTAATCTACCTACCAATTAAACTCTTTCCCAGAAAACCTCTGTGGCTGCCCAATGCGCAGCCGTTGCCATCGCTCTATTTAACTACCAGCGTAAAAATTATCTTGACCTCTGTGGCACACGATGTGTGATTCAATCGACCGCCGTGTTGCTAGTAGTTCAACCTTTGAGGCGCAACCCTTTCCCAAGGCTGAAAAAAGGGCAGACGTTGCCATCGCTCGACTTAACTACCAGCAAGATGGTGGACGATCGAAACGTTCGTCGCGTACAACAGATCTAGAGACCCTGTTTTGACAACAGCTGGCTGTGCGGCACAGCCAGCTGTCGTCAAAAAAGGGGTCTCTAGATCTGTGGCACGCGATGAACGTTTCGATCGTCCACCATCTTGCTGGTAGTTAAGTCGAGCGATGGCAACGTAATGCCCTTTTTTCAGCATCGGGCAATCTATCCAGCTGTTCTCGCATTCTTCCATTTTTCAGCAGATGTCAGTGCTGTTAAGAATAATCAGTGACCATTTTTTTACGGGAAATGACGTGCTAAAGAGTACAGGATTCTCGTGGAGCTGTGACACCCGCAACTATTTTTATAGAAATCAAATCTATTCTTCGTGACTGGCAACAGTCCAAACGTCAGAGTTTGGTGTTCCCAGAACGGGAACACTGCGTATTAAAGGGTTAAATCGAGCGATGGCGACGGCCGCACATTTTCCGCATTGTGAAGCGGTTGAGCTTCAAAGGATTAAAAAGCCTGGGAAAATGTTAGTAAAATCTTGCGGCTCTAAAAAAAAACAAGAGCCTCAGGTCAAAATACTTGGCACGTTGATAATAAAGAATAACTCGTAATTACTCCATTAACTTATTAATTTGTTACAACAATGTTACTCAGTTAAGAAGTTGTTCTGCGGCAGCTCTTGCAACGATTTCCCTTAAAATACTTAATAGGTATCTCAACCTTTAACAACTGTTCTCCAATTGTGCGAGACAATGGTCCAATCTGCCAAGTGTGTTTACGGCAAACAAAATCAAACGCCTCTGCACAAAAGAAGCGGACAAAGCAATTTTTCAACACTCTTTCTATCTCGGGACAGATCCACTTGTTGCAAATGTGATTACCTGCTACTGAATTGAACTTTTTGACACCGACCTCTTTGGGTATATCTCTTCCTGTAAGCTGTTTCGCCTTTTTGGGGCTGTTCAAAATTCAGTTTGGAAATAGTCCGAATTACTTTTGTTTTACAGCCAAGCGGTGGCCTAGTCGCTAAGCACCGAAAAGTGAAGATGCGCGGACCTTGGCCAGAGCTTTGGAGGGTGACCTCTGTCGGCTGGACTGCTGTGGGACAGCGTACGCTTATGGAAGCTGCTGCACGTAAAATCTGTTCGTGGCTCCAATGTGCTCCATGTTCAGACGATGCTTCTAGGGGTGTCGATCCAGGTGCTAAGTCTCTCAGCTGGAATGGGTACCAAATTAGGAGACCACCCATCACGCTTAAACCCAAAGAGCGAAAAAAAAAAACGATACACTGCGGAGCGATCCGTTTCCATGGAAACCGACCGGTATTTCCGCTTTAGGTAGTCCTATTTCTGAGAAGCCTCTACTCGCTTCCTATCTTTTCCGAGAATTTCCCCCTCCTCGCTTATTGTTAGATTCCGCTCCGCTCTTGTAATCGAAAAACGCTCCTAAAGGAGAAGCTCACTTTTGAAAACTGGCCCAAAAATCGCTCCGACTGATCGAATTTCGCTCGTTTGGTTTAAGCGTGTAGGCAGCAACGTTGGCTTATATTCTAGGCGCCCCCATTATAAAATACACTGTTATGAATATAAGTTCAACGTTTCACCAAATAACTGGTGAAATCAGAGTTGCAAGCAATGTCATGTACGTTGAACCATATTAATGGCTCAACCGAAAATGTCTAATAAAAGCTAAGTACCGATTAAACCCAGATTTCGGTTCAACTGTGAAAAACACAGTTTTCAGGCGAACTAACATGGCCGCCGTTAGCTCGCGTTAGGAGGTTAGCGGCGATTACAAAAAATAAGAAAAAAACTGCCTCATGAATTCCTCGAAAAGGAAAATCTTTCGAAAATGGAAGAAAGAACCTTTGTTAAAAAAATATAGGCTGTGTAACGGAGCTACCACGTTTGACATCCAATAAACACGTTTGACAGCAATGGCTATCTTAGATTCATTTAAAAGAGAACAGAAACTGATTATAGCCCATAATTCATCAATATTTCCGAGTTACTATTACTTTTCTAATATCACGTGTAAAATAAAAAGCAACTATAAATGGGTACTAATAAAAGCTAAGTACCGATTAAACCCAGATTTCGGTTCAACTGTGAAAAACACAGTTTTCCGGTGAACTAACATGACCGCCGTTAGCTCGCGTTAGGAGGTTAGCGGCGATTACAAAAAATAAGGAAAAAACTGCCTCATGAATTCCTCGAAAAGAAAAATCTTTCGAAAATGGAAGAAAGAACCTTTGTTAAAAAAGATAGGCTGTGTAACGGAGGTACTACGTTTGACATCCAATAAACAATGTTTGAAAGCAATGGCTATCTTAGATTCATTTAAAAGAGAACAGAAACTGATTATAGCCCATAATTCATCAATATTTCCGAGTTACTATTACTTTTCTAAAATCACGTGTAAAATACCAGAGCTCAGTATTCTGTTTTTAACAAGAAATTTTTTTTATTGCAAATTGAAATAAAACATTTCTATATGTAGTTTGCTTTCGTGTAAAGTTTTGTCAGTCGTGACTTAGTTGTCAACGCGCAGTCCGTTTGAACAAGTCGTTGTGGGTTTGAGTCCCGAGTAGAACTTTTCTTTCCTTTTTTTCTAGTAGTGTGTATTTATTCTGCTATATGATGCTGCTTGAGGAAACACCGCTAAAATGGTGAATCTTAACACCACATTTTTTAAAATACCGCTAAATTGGCACCGGAATTTCGGTGTAACTTTGAACTACATTTTAAAGTTCAACGTTCTGGCCAAGTGTAGTATGGTAGGGGTCCTGCACTTTATCAGAAATTGTAAGCCGTAAAATGTCCGATAATCATGGAATCTTTTGTAAACATGAATATTTTGGAGCTTTTGAATATCTAGATATGTTGATAAAATAAATCAGGTTTTTTTTATTATTATTGTTAAAATAGTATCATTAAAGCGCACGCACAACAATAACTGCCAATAGAATGTAATGTAACGGAATTATTTCAGGTGCTTCTGTAAAAAATAAAAAGTTAAGAATGCAGACAGACTGGTAGACAAACCGAACTCGTGTAAACTCGTCTGAACGATGTAGTGTGGTTAAACGTGCTCGTCATATTGATGCTTAACTAAACGAAGAATATGACTGGTGGCATCATAACAAAACAAATTCATCGCATGATATATACGGGGTTGTTCAAATTTTATGACAGTTCTGCGATAAATAATCAATTAATTGAACGGGGAGAAGTCAATTGAGATGTAGCTTCGTAATTAATCGAGGATTAACTGCGCTTGCGTGTCCGACCTTTGACATCATTTATAGGATTAATAGCAGCACTTAGAACTGACCAAGTAGGTCGCCTGTAATTAAACGTACGGTTAATACGTTAGAGTCTTTATAGCAAATACCTCCTCTGTCATTGGATGCTGAGGTTTTCAATTTTCTCCTCAGGTTTTAACCCTTTAACGCGCAGTGTTCCCACTTTGGGAACACCAAACTCTGACGTTTTGACTGTTGCCAGTCACGAAGAATAGATTTGATTTCTATAAAAATACTTGCGGGTGACATAGCTTCACGAGAATTCCTTTACTTTTTAGCACGTCATTTCCCGTAAAAAAATGGTCACGATTATTTTTAACAGCCCTGACATCTTCTGAAAAATGGAAGAATCCGAGAACAGCTGGATAGATTGCCCAATGTTGAAAAAAGAGGCAGCCGTTGCCATCGCTCGACTTAACTACCAGCAGGATGGCGGACGATCGAAACGTTCATCGCGTGCCACAGATCTAGAGACCCTTTTTTGACGACAGCTGGCTTTTTTGACGACAGCTGTGGCGGCACAGCCAGCTGTCGTCAAAAAAGGGTCTCTAGATCTGTGGCACGCGATGAACGTTTTCGATCGTCCGCCATCTTGCTGGTAGTTAAGTCAAGCGATGGCAACGGCTGCCCTTTTTTCAGCATTGGGAAAGGGTTGCGCCTCAAAAGGTTAAAAATGAAAAATATTGTGAAGGGTTCACATTTATATGGAAAAATATTTTGAGAAGGGTCCGTTTTTAAAATAAAATATTCAAAAATCCCCCAAAATCCGGATACATTTTGGGGGCCCCACAAGTGGATAAAGCACTGAACATGGTAGATAGATAAAGTGATTCGCAGAACAAACGTGTCTGCTGGATGAAGTAAAAAGGGGCTGTGCTGTTAGAGGAGTACCAAAAATTATGCCACTAACAATATCAAAGTGACCGCCGAACTTTGTGAACTCGCTGGCGACTGGCTACTATGGATTTTCTTTTTAATTCTGAGTCTTTACTGTCGATCAGGGTGAGAATTGAACATTTTCTTCAGAGGGGGGGGGGGGGGATTGGAAAAAAGAACATTTTACAGGGGCGGGGACATTTCAAAAGAAAAAAATATGAAAGGAAAGGTGCACCACTCACATAATACATTAGGTATTGCATGAGAAATGTAGTCGCCAACATGTCTGGGAAGTGACTTAATTTGAAACAAAAGTCGACCCCCGATTTTCTATGCACATATATTCCTGCCTAAGTCAATTCTACGTCTACCCTCCAATTCGGCTCGTGACAGAGCAGTGCTTGTTCCTTCTTTTCACAGTCTTCTTTGAAACCTGAACCCAGTTACAGAATGATAAGTGGCATCAGGCATGTGAATATCTATTTCGAGGGGATGTTTGTAACTTGCTCCTTTATCTGATATGCTAAAGAAGAATCTCAATACTTAAAATCGTTAGGTACTGTTGAACTTGTAGGGACAGAGACTAATTTAACATTTCTCCAACAGGGGATAAATAGCATCCCTGACAGGGATGAATTAATATTTCTCTAGCCAGGGATATTGCATTCTTCAGGCGGGGACGATCCCCGGCATTCTCCCCGTCAATTCGCACCCTGCTGTCGAT
Source organism: Cheiracanthium punctorium (assembly GCA_038373885.1). Classification (NCBI taxonomy): domain Eukaryota; kingdom Metazoa; phylum Arthropoda; class Arachnida; order Araneae; family Cheiracanthiidae; genus Cheiracanthium; species Cheiracanthium punctorium. The sequence goes on from JAWZYV010010633.1 coordinate 394,459, forward strand.
CTAACGATCTGGAGTTTTGATCGGTTTTCTCCAGGTGTAATATGAATACGTGTTAGAACTCCTTAAGGAGTTCTCCGACCAAGCCGCCCCCCCTTGACAGATACCCCTCGCGTAGGCTTGCCATAGCACACACAGACAAAAAGTGCCGGATACTGGCTGGACTCAACGCTCCAGTCCAAACTCATCGGCAACCGATGGAAAAAAACAAAACTTAACACTGATGCCCCAGAAATGCCCAATTCCGACGTCACGCCGAAGAAGGATATGTCCCGGGCATATTATTAAAAAAAAAAAAAAGAATCTTCTATGACAAATCATTGTGCCTATAATCATCCCCACAGTTAATTGTCGTCAGCAGAGAGAACAAGGTCGCCCGGCAGGTTCTCAGGACACTAGACAGTAACCTTTCCGCTGGAAATACCGGACTGGTAAATCCGTTTTGCATCTATTTATGTAACATGTTATACTCGTATGTGTGTGTGTGTACACATGTATATATGTTGTATTTGCATTTTTTGTTTCATATTTAGTTCTTGATACTTACTCAGGTTTGTTTTTCGTTCCGTCTGCACTGCTCTAAAGGGTTTGACAGCTCGATGACGGATGTGGGGGGAAAATTTAAGTTCTTTTTTTTTTTTAATCTTTTGGAGATATAATGACTGTATTTTCCCGACGTCTTAAACTGACCTTCGCTTTGAGATTATGGCGAAAATAGCTGTCATTTTGTTTGTTTGTTTGTTTTCTTCCCAATAGTCTTAAAATGTTTGCGCGTTGCCTCATCACGGCACAGTGGTTATGTCACTGAAAATGGTAGACGGACGTAGGGTAAAGGTCCTGGTTTCGGGTCCCATCGCGCGTCCGTCGACCTAGCCGTTCGGAGTTTTCCGTGGTTTTCTCCGAAACTTAAGGTAAGGGCGAGATTCAAGTGAACACACAATTCGAACGTTTTCTGCGTCGACCAGGGTAAACTTCGAAATATATCAATGCTTCTTATTCAACTGAAACAAACCAATCGTGTTTTGATCACGTGACAGCGCGATAGGTTTGTTCATTGGAAGCATTATGCCAAAACGTTCGAACTGTGGACTGAAAAAGTTTGATTCGAACTCGATCGCGCGCGTTTCACTTGAATCTCATCCTTAATACGGGTTAGGATACCTTAGAAAGACCCCCACGGAGGGCATCCCCCCTTGTGTTGTCCTTCTGGCGAGGATTTATAAGCGGGCTTCGGGGCAAGCACACAAATCCGATATACATGTTCACAACTACCTGTTTGCTTGTTTATTATGTGTTATGGCTGGTTTACGCGAGGGGCATCTGCCTACGAGAGTGGGAGGTGCCTTGGTCTAAGGACTTGTTTCAAGGGGTCCTAGTGCGTATTCACGTTACATCTGGAGAAAACCGAACAAAACTCAGACCGTTAGATCGATCGATTGATTACATATTTTATGAATTTGTTTTCTGCGGAGTATAGGGTTAAATGCTTTAAACCGCGAGTTACTTTTACCTCTGGGATGTAAACAAGCCCCGTAATGATAAAAATGATAAATTTATGCTTATTATTATAAGAGTTCTCTAGATTTGCATAATAGCGGACTGTACCGCTAGGATGCAGCATTACTGAAGTAATTGCTTCTTCAAGTTAGTAATCGTTGGGCCAAAGTAACCTGTGTTCCCATAAAATAAAATGCATTTTTTTCCATAAATAAATAATGAATCATATAGGCATTTTAACTTTAATAAACGCTTGCAAATGTTCACGTGGTTAAATTAACTAAATAGCATTGAAAAAAAGAAGAAAACATCCAAATATCCTGGTGTATTAATGGATACCTGGTTTTACCGGACAACTGCTTTTAGCTTTCGCGATACCCTTATAGTTTTTTTCCCCCCTCTACGTTGGAACGGTAACTTCATGTCTTGAATACAAGAAAAACATTGTATTTAAGAAATTAAAAATCAAGACTATTGGGGGCTTGTGAGGATGCCATTGGTGCAGTAAAATTAATAAATAATGACTTTAAATAATAATAAACTGAGTGAATGATTTTATTGTCGCCCAACAAAGTTAGAAAATATGATATTCAGATTCTCTAAAAGACATTTAAAACTTTAAAAGCATCCGAGGCTGTTTAATTAGCATTAAAGTTCAGCTTAATTAAGTTGTTGTTGTTCGCGATTTCTATTCGAGATTTCGAATGTCGCGTGCTTTTCGAATGCTATGTGCTGAGCTTTCGAACGGGTTCTTCATAATCGATTATCTCAAATGCACATTTAATAATCGATTATTTCGAATAGTATTCGCGATTTCTATTCGGGATTTCGAATGTCACGTGCTATTAGAATGCTATGTGCTGAGCTTTCGAACGAATTTTTCAAAATCGATAATCTCGAATACACATATAATAATCGATTATTTCGAATAGTATTCGCGATTTCTATTCGAGATTTCGAATGTCATCGCTATTCGAATGCTATGTGCTGAGCTTCCGAACGGATTTTTCAAAATGGATTATCTAGAATGCATATAATAATCGATTACTTCGAATAGTTTATTCATTCATTCCCATCACTTCAGTTCATCATATCCTCGGTTCAATCCATAAAAACCTCATGAACCATTTTAGCAGCTGATTAATCAGCAACAGCTTCCAGCTTTCGCTGCTGTCTTCTCCCATTTCTTGGCGGGAAAAAATAGAATATCGGTTGACGATATCAGCATCTCTTTTCATATGGAACTGAAGTTAAAGTGTTTATGTTGCTGTCAAGCTAACGTAAACTCCGTTGACGTGTGTTTATCGGAGGTACTTGGCAGTTAAGTGGCACTGCAGGCTTAGCACTGGGGCTTTTTCTTAACTCCTTGTGTGTGTTGAGAACAAACACCTTCAAGTTATTAAAAGTCATCTTTAATTTTCGAAAGTTCACTGCCTTTTCTAAAAACTGTTGTTCTGAAAAGAGATGAGTGCTTGCTTAAACGGAAAAAGAAAGAAAAGAAATGTGTACAGCCTTCTCATATTTCTCCATTATGCGAAAGGTTAATGTAAACTCCATATACAGGGTGTCTGAAATTAAACGACCCTATTTTAAAGATTTCTACAGACGAAACTATAGTTTAGAAAGTTATGAAACTTTGTGTAGGACATTACGGAGGTATGGGAATTTGTTTGAGCAAATAATTAAAAAAAAAATTGTTCAAATGTTCGCCACCAGAGGGCGTTTTTTTTAATATGAATTACACATTTAGCATACATTTATGATAATTTACAAATATTATTACAACAAAAAATGTTCAATATGACGGCCATCATTGCAGTGACGGCTCCTTCATTTGAGCACATGAGCACGTGAACCTATGAAAAACTAAAGAATAAACACATTAACAAATTAAATTTTTAAAAATATTAAATACACTTCTAGATTTTTGTGAATTTAAAACCTGAGTTTTACTCCCCCCCCCCCCCACACAACAATTATTAAATACGCTTATTATAGCTAACGCGCTGTATCGTAGGTTACTACCGAACAGTCTTAAATTGATGGCACGTGCGAACGGAAAATTTCCCTTCTGAACCGTTCTCTGAGAAGAGAAGCGGAGAGAGTTGAGACGAAGTACGGCACTGCTAATATCATTCCGTTCACACATTTTGAATATGCGCACGTACATTTTTTTTTTTTCTTGAGGTCCTCGCTTCCTGATTTTCTATTGGTTTGTTATGTTCGATTAGTTAATTAATTTTTATTTCATTTTCTTATTATTTTCTTTATTTCTATCATTTTCACTGCAGTTTTTTTTTTTTTAACAAACTAGTGTAAATAATTAAGATGGGAGTAAAAGACGTGTTTCGGAGCTAAAGCAATGACAATTTTCAATATTATCCTTTGACAAAAACTTGAAATAAAATGAATCCAGACAATTTCTTTGCTAAAACTTATATTGGTGACGAAATGTAAGACCAAATATTACTTGTTTACCTTCAGCTGCATGCATTGTTTTCATTTTACTACTGGAAGCGCAAATATATTTTAGTTTGTAAAGTGCGTCGTATCTGCATATTTAATTTTCGAATTTTGTGAATTTCGAATCAAAGTATAACAGCATCAAAATATTATAAAGTATTACTAAATATAATAAGGCCCAAATATCGGCATGGTTTTTTTTTATGACCACCTTGTATGTCTAGAAGATTGCTCAATAGGGTAAACTTTCACCTGGATGAGATGAGACTACCTTGCCATCTAGGTTACCTCCTGGTTCGGGCCCCGATAATTATCATTAGCGATGATCTAAAATATTTCCTTTTTTTTTTACTCAGACGCGAAATTCGCACGTGACCATCTAACTGCATTCTGTCACTCTCCAAAGCTCAATCGTCTAATTTTTACCTCCCAGCGAAATTTCAACCTTCTGCAAAATGGGGTCAAACGACAGGCCCATCCATGTCAGCAGCATCTGAGTCTCAAAAGCCAAACAATTTGTCGTGGATATTTTTTTTTTGTTATACCTCATTTCTCAGTCACAAAAAAAGCCGACGTCTTATCTAAAGAGCACAGGTCCCCTTATCCCCAAAGTGGAAGTGTTTCTTTTTTCACGAGAAGAGATCCGAAGCGGAAATTGTTGAGCAATTTATTTTTCGAAACGTATCTCCCTGCATACTAATCAGATGGATTCGTTAATTCTGACTACAGTGAAACTTCTATGAGCGACCACCTCTATGAAGCGACCCCCCTCCTCCAACCTATCTACTTAACCCATTTATGCCTAGTGTCCCTTTTTTGGGACGGCATTTTCGCTATTAGTCGAAAACGTTATTTATTTTTCCTAGCCTTTATTCATGAGTATTGAGCCTCAACTCTACAAAATATTTTAACATGACCAAGTAGGATGTTGATATTTTGATTTTTATCCATTAAGATTTTAAGCGAAATTATCCCTTGTTCAAGAAGTTGACATCAGAAATTTATCTATTATTTCTGTTATCAGTAAAAATCGAAGAAAGTCGCAAAAATATCCAGACACAAATGGGTTAATGAAAAAAAAAAAAAAAAAAAAAAAACTCTCAAAATACTGGTGTAAAATGATAAAATAAAAATGAAAAATTCTGAAAAAAAAACCACACATAAAATGTTACTTATAAGACGTTAAGATCGTTTCAACCAAAAAAATTCTTTCTGTCTTCATCAGACTAAGCCTTTCGTCTCACTGAGCAGAGGGAACTGAAAAACATAAACAAACAAGCATGTTGCCACAAGAAAACAAGATCTTTTATTTTGTTTGTCCTTATTTTCTTTTTTTTTATCCCTTCCCCTTCCCCCCTTCCCTCTCCTTGATTTTGTTCTCCTTTTCTTGTTTCCTTGTGGCAACATACTTGTTTGTTTATCTTTTTCAGTTCCCTCTGCTCAGTGAGACGAAAGGCTTAGTCTGATGAAGACCGGAAGAATTTTTTTTGGTCGAAACGATCGTAACGTCTTATAAGGAACATTTTATGTGTATGTTTTTTTTCACAAAGTTTTTTTTATTTTATTCTATCTACTTAATGTTAAAATATTCTCTAGAAGAGACCACACAACCCTCCATAAGCGACCGGTCCCGGTTCCCTGTCCGAAAATTTTCATGCATTTTTCCGGGGTTAAAAATAAACGCAAACCACATTGAAGCCAATCGCTTTACTGCAAATCGACAGCAGGTGCAAAGTACGCATACACATCTCGTACAAATTTTGTAGGTTAGAGAAGGGCCATGTCGAAGAAGCGAGTGATTTTACAATTGGAGCTGCGCATTGATGTGATCGAATCACACGAAAAGGGAAATTCCGAAAGGAAGTTCGCGGTTACTTTTGGCTGTAAGAAAACTTTAAAGCAAAGAGATTTTACTATGCAAATTCAATGCATGAAAAATATCAGGATAAATGTTCTTGTGTCAGATGTAAAAACTAGAGAGAGAAGTACTCTCGAAGAGAAAAAAGAATGAAGCAATCCGAAATTTCTGAATATTTTTTTAACATTTAAATTTTAAAAATATGTTTGCATAATTATTTATGTTTTGGTATGCAATTTCATAAATAATAAAACAAACAATATTTTTTGCATTATTTTTTTTTGGTTACCAATTATTTATACTTCTTTGAACGACCACCCCTCTTAGCGACCGATTTCTTACGGAACGGCGGGTGGTCGCTCCCGAAAAGTTTCACTGTATAAAACTTTGCTTTTAAGAATATTCTTTTAGAAAATCATGCACCTTTTGTACAGCTTTTAAAAGAATTCGGTTGCGGTAGATTGCTCTATACAAGTTGTGCTCTGAACTGATACAAAACATGAACCAATAAGATCTACAAAACACTAGGGGGAAGTATGCTAAATATGCGGAATTTTGTAACGCCGACGTAACTACACCTGCTTCGTAAACACCGACCTGCAAAAAGTCCTGTACAAAACTGTTAAAGTTTCACACAAAAATATTTTACGTTAGGCTGTCAGAATCCCACAAAACAACATCTAATTCGTGGTTCCCAAACTTTTTAGAGTCACGGCGCCCTTTTTTAACTAAAAATTTTCCAAGGTGGCCTACCCTTTGTAAAATTATGACTACTGCGATATATAAAAAGAAAAATCCTGTATCTTCATTATTTAACGTTTACTTTTACCTTATTAACATTAAATTCATAATGCGGTGGACGAGCCTACCAATCGCCGCAGATTTTCTCAAATGGTGGAATTAAAGTGGACATTTCTTTTTCCACGTTGACTTTTGATCTATACTTGCTTTTTATTACATGCGACTGCCGAAAATCCAGCCTCGAAAATGGAATTAAAAAATACGCTGAGCCTTATCACTCAGAAGTGGATATTCATCTTTTATTGAAATCCAAAATTCTGTCAATTCCATGTTGTCGCAGGATAATTCGACAAGATTCTCTTCTTTAGATTTTAAAATAACATCTAGCAATAGTTTCTTAATGTCAAGGCATTTTTAAAGAAAAATTTTAGAAAGATGCGAAGTTGGCATCCCTGCCGCGCCGCTTGGCATGCACTTCCAATGTTTGCGAAATTTCGATCGGGCTGTTCTTGCTGTTCTCCTTCCTCCTAAATAGCGCGATCAGTCCCTACTTCTTCTGCGCAATCTAGTAGCCGCAGCGTTGATTGCTCGCGCTTCCAAGAACATTCTATGCCGGTGACTTTTTTTAGAAAAGGTCAAATCTTCGGGATTTGTCTGTGTACAAACCACACAAAAAAAAAGTCTGCCTATTTTTGGCTTCTCATTTCGTTTTTTGTTTAGTTAGACCAGTTTTGGTTCGTTTAATTATGAAAACTTTACAGCATTTTGCGGCGCCCATGTGAAGATGCCGCGGCGCACAGTTTGAGAATCACTGGTCAAATTCATCAACCCTAAAATGTTTTTTTTTGTTTTTTTGTCTGACTAGTATTTTGTATTTGTGTGCTTGGCTATCCCGCTTATAAATCCACGTCAGGAAAACAAAAGGGAGGGGATGCCCTCCGTGGGGGTCTTTCTAAGGGGTCCTAACCCATAATTACGCTAATTCTCCGCTAAATAAATCCGTGCATTACAAAACACCGACAAAAAGTCCCACACAAAAGTGTTAAAAGTTACACACATAAATATTTTTCTAGAGGCCGCGAGAATCACACTAAACAAAGTCTAATTCAACAGCCCTTAAATGGTACAAACATACCAAGTCATAAACACGAGAAACCATTTCCCTTTTTTTCTTCTTCCTTTTATGGTTTCTCGAAAACATTGTTCGGTTTTGCGAATATTTCGGCGATCATAAACGCCGACCTTTAAAAAAAAAAAAAAATGGCCATTGTCTCCCGCGCGTTGTTAAAAAGCGGACAGTAAAAGTCAACGCGTGCCATTTAAGGGATTGACCCACATCATTTTAACACTCTCTTGTCCATTGTCTTGGAGTGGACACGCGATAGCCAGATGAGTTGCGCGGAGGGGATTAAATGGACACTGAACTTGATGCAAAAAAAAGAAAAAGAGCGTTGAACGAAATGGCGTTGTTCATTAGCGGGAGGAGGGGGGGGGGGATTCATTAAGTCGGGGCGGTGGACCTTTTGTTTTGGAGCGGCGAAACGAGATTTAGGAAATAGCTGAGGTGATTAATTCTGCTTTTGAAATTTTTTATATTTCCTCGGTTGTCAGTCAAGCAAGAAAAATCAGTAAAATTAATAACGACGGTTTTCGACTACCGACTTTTTGATGCCGTGATTTTTTAAAACATTTTTAAAAGAAATTGCAAAGTTTTTTTTTCTTCTAGTGGCCGGGTCCATTGCTGACTAGATTTGACCACTACAAAGGCCGGAAATGCTTATATTTTTTATTATGGGGGCACCTAGCCCCCATAAAAAAATTAGAAAGATGGTATCATAGGGGTTCACTCACATTAATTCGGAAAAGTATTGACAACGATCAATGATACATTGAGTTAAATTATCATTTCTTTTGAGCATATAAACAGTAATTTAAAAATGAAAAAGAACGAAAAAAAGAATAACTTGTAAGCACTCAAATAGAACTGAAATATAGTCACTTTTTAAGACTCTTAATAAAATTGTCTGGAAATTAATTAATCTCTTAAAGTTTTGTAAAATGAAAAGACGTTAAACACTTTTTAACACTTTCTAACAAAATGTAATTAAATTAATTATTTTTAACGAAGTCGAAAGATTGTAATTCCTTTTTCACTTTTTAATAAAACCTATTGATGTTAATCCTTTCTTGAAGTTTATAATAAATCAAATTGAAAGATTTTAATCCCTTTGTTACACTTTCTAGCAAAATTGAAAAATATTACTAATGCCTTTTTAAACAAACTTTCAAGAAAAATTTGAATTCCTTTTCAGCATTGAGCTACTAAATTACTTACTTTATTTTTGTAGGGGTTTGGGTTAGTCTGCCCGTCGACCTCTCTAAACTGTAGTAAAATGCATGAATAATGATAACCACGAAATTTTTATTAAGGATGGACGTGAAGCAAAAAAAAAAAAAAAAAAAGCAAAGGCCGGTCTCATCTCGCAAAACAACCGCAAAGTTTAAACCCGTCTTGTGAAATTCTCATATTCTAATAAAAACTACTGTTTCGTTTCGAAAAAAAAAAAAAAAAAAACTATAAATCTTTGTTTTGTCTCTCAAAACAGCCGCAAAGCTTTGTCTTGTCTTACAAAATTCCTATAATGTTAGGAAAACACTTCTATCTCGTTTCACAAAACAGCTGTAAATCTCCGTCTCGTCTTGCAAAGGAGCCGCAAAGCTTTGTCCGTCATGCGAAATTCCTGCATTTTAATGACAAAAACTTCTGTATCGTTTCGCAAAGAAAGCTGTAAATCTCTGTCTCGTCTCATCTCGCAAAACAGCCGCAAAGCTTTGCTTCGTCTTGCAAAACTCCTATATTGTAAAGATAAAAAAACTTCTCTCTCTTCTCGCAAAAAAAGCTTTAAATCTCTGTTGCATCTCGTCCTGCAAAACAGCCGCAAAACTTTGTCTCGTCTTGCGAAATTCCCATATTATAATGACAAAAACTTCTGTATCGTTTCTCAAAGCAATTGCAAATTGCTTTCTCGTCTCGTCTCGCAAAACAGCCGCAATGCTTTGTCTCGTCTTGCAAAATTTCTATACGGTAATGATAAAAAACTTGGCAGCGCTGTCTTGTTTCGCAAAAATGCTGTAAATCTGTGTCCCACATCCATCTGTAATTTATGCATGCTTCTTTACCGGTATGTTTCTGATAACACAAGCATCCCTGATGGCCATATATATCCATATATCACTGAATTCGGTATAAAAAAAAACTGATGTGTTGTTAAGTAATGCGTGCCAGGCAAATCATGTCAAGCGATGCGTTTGATATGATTTGCCAATTTAATGATTGCTGAAGATTTGTGACTTTACGTGGTTTATGAAACGGCCCTTTTAAATGAGCTCCGCCCGGCGCCCTTGCTAAAGCGGGGAAGGCTCCCCACCCCAACACTCGCAAATTTCTGTTGAACTTGACAAAATTAGATACCTATAGTCTGTTCGCCGAGTCGAGAGAACGAAACTAAATAATGACACATGTAAACTGGCGAAGAGTAAGCACCTGGCATTTTGCCAAAGCGCCAAACACAGTATGAATTTCTGCTTTCTTCCATTTACGCTCTGTTAGGCGCATTTAACCTTTCTTAACTCCAAACTAGAGATTGGTGAAAAAATATGTAATTCTTTGGTAACCCGTTTGTTTACTTTCGTTCTCTCGTTTCCGCGAACAGACTATAGTCGGCAAACTTGGTAAAAAAAATATTAACGAAAGCTGAAATTTACTTTCTGTTTCTGGTACATTTGGCAAAATTACGCAAGCCCGATTGGCAAAAGTAAAATGTTGGTAATATAGTTGATAAAAAAAACCTGGAGTGACTCCCCTCGACTTTCCGAACACTTACGATTAAGATCATTACCAAGCATTTAAATAAATTTTAATCGATGAATAATTCAAACATATATACCAAATTGAAGCTCAATCGAATGCACTGTTTAAACACTAGCGCACTTTCAAGAATTTTTCCCCCCATAGGCCATAATGTAAAAGAAATCTTTGTCGTAACCCTGTAGAAAAACTATAAGTCCTATACACACCAAAATCAATACCGGTCTTGCGACGGTGGTTTATGACATATATACCCAATTTGAGCTCAATCGAATGCCCCGTTTAGGAGCTATCGTGTTCACTCACATACACACCCCAGACAGCACAGCAAACTTGCATCAAACTTGCAGCAAGCTTGATTTATCAAGTCAATAAGCTTGAATTAAGCTTGAAAATTCCAGTCGTGTAAGCTTGATGCAAGCTTGAATCAAGTGTTCTAGTTTACACTTGCCCAGCTTGCATTAAGCTTGACATTTCAAGCTTGAATCAAGCTTGACATTTCAAGCTTAATTTCAAGCTTAAAAAATTTTCAAAAAAAAAAAAAAAAATTCTAAATACACGGGGCGCCCTCTGGCGAACGCGCCCCACATACTTTATTTTGCCGCGCATTTTCCCCCTTTATGCTGTAATTTTAAAGTTATTTTAATTTGTTTCCATCGAGTGTCCGTGGCTAGAATAGAACCCGGGACCTTTCGATAAAAGCCGAGCGTGTAATCCATTCAGCCACCAGAGCCTTATGCAGATATGACTAAAGTTTGAAGTGAATTATTAAGCGGTTTTCTGGCCAGATTGATAAGTGGGCGATATGTTATTTGGTTTTTTTTATTTTTCCATGGGATGCATCAAAATTAAAATAATTTTATGTGTGATTTAGAGACTCTACTAATAGGGAAATAAACATAATATAAACTTAAGAGCAACACATGTTTTAAAACTTTCGCAACACTCATGAGCAATACTGCCGCTGGCCAAAATCGAGACAAACGACTGATTTTGAAATCAATTTCGTAGTATAATTGTATTTTATTTTGAAGAATTTCCATATTTGGAAATATAGAATGGGTTTACTTACTTAACACAAATTTTGTGTTAAGTAATCTGAAATCAAAGAAACAGATAGTTAAACGTTACTTCGAAATGCTGTATCACAGTTACTAAACATGTATGGAATACAAACACTTTAGTCATTTTTGTAAATATTTCTTATAATAACAAATAATTGAAAAATTTTGCTATTTTTTAACGCTAAAAATTCTCTTTACAAATGTGGTTAGTTATTTTCCTACATATATTGGTATGCTATATCGATATAGAGCATTTCGAAGAATTAAAAATAAGTTTAAATTAATTTATACAAATGTAAATTTGACTTATTTTCATTCTTCATACTTTATAATTAAAAAAATTATTTAACTTCTGAATTTTTTTTTATCCTTTGTAATTTTATTTTAAAATTACAAAAGTGTAAGATGTAAGATTTTTGGGCCCTAAAATCTGTAGGCCCTGGGCAGTTGCCCCGTTTGCCCTGCCGGTAATATGGCACTGGTAATAAAAAACCCATCCCTGTTAAAACACATCTTTTACGAACTTTCAACAAATTTGAGGACGCTAGACAATTAATGTCCATTTTCTTTCACAGATGGCGCCATCACCGCATTCTGCAAGTCAAAATCCAGCTTAAACCAACCTTGCATTGCCAAGCCAAATCTCAAGTTTGATTTAAGCTTATGTGCTGTCTGGGACAAACACACATACGCACACACACACACACACACGCACACACACATACACCTTACATGCATACATACATCTCGTAAAAACAGCATAAATGAATTCAGAAAACCTCAAAACATGTAAATACCCCAAAATTTCGAAGTCGAATTTTTGCATGATTACAATACTTTCCTTACATGGTACATGTTCGTAAAGTAAAAATAAATAAGTTGGCAAAAACCGACTTGGCAGTTTATCGACATCCCCCCCCCTTCTAAAAAAAAGTCTTAGCAATGGCTCTGGCTCCGCCTAGCGCCTAAATAGGTAATCTGTGCGATACCTAAAAGTTTAGTTTGGTGGGTGGGTTGGGCGTTGGGGGGGGGGGGAGAGGAGATAGTAAATATACAAGAGTTCTTAGATAGGCAAACAAGCTCAGCTATAACCAAATCGTGGGAAAAACAAGCTTGTCGACAAGATCGGCCCCATAAGTTTTTGAACTGTCCTGTAACTCAGGATACCAAATGAAACGAAAGAGAAGGGGAGGGGACTTAAAACCTTGCTTATATGGCCGCGCAACTACCCCCCTATAAAGAAACTAGATCGCGATATAAGATATGCATTCTGCCCTACATTAGATTTTTCCGCGTTCTGCCTCCCCCCACCTCCTTCGAAAGAACACAGCGCTGCCATTGGGGATGGGGAGGGAAATAGTAAAAGCTAAAGAAAAATAGCGCATAGGAATAATAAATTATAAGCGATAAGACTTAAACAAACATAAATTTTTAGTTACTGCAGCAGAAAAAAAAATGGAAAAAGTTTTGAAAGAAATATATATTCCTCTGCGTGAAAAGTAGTCGTGGAATTTATGGGGGGGGAAAAAAATAAAAACTAATATTGACCTTCATTTTGAGAAACCAGATTCTACACTTGCTTTTTATTAAGGTTTATTTTATTTTACATGTGTTTAAAACCAGCTTTTCTGTGTGAAATTAAAAATATTAATATCAGCTTGTAATATTTAGAGTTTTGAGATTTTTAAAAAATTGTCCCAATATCAGACATATGTCCGAACTGACATATGACCGAAACATATCGTATTCTCCATGGATAACGCAGGATAAACACGTTTCACCGAACATAGCTCGTAAAGAATGGCTTCGACGCTTTAAAGAGGATGAACACTGCGACGTCGCTGTGACTGTTTTGTGACCATCTGCGTTTATTAGGGTGCTCACTAGAATAAAACTACTAAACCGAATGGCAAGCACTGTCGGATGAAGATTCCAGCCAGACGCAAGTACAACTCACAGAACAACAATAAAGAGTTGAAACAGCAACCGACTTCAAATCGCTTTAAATAAATGGGAAAATTTTAAAAATAGTCTTGGAAATTAACCAGTACACGTAGTAGATACTCAATAGAATATAACTAAACCAAACTGCAAGCAATGCTGGATGAAGCGCAAGTATAACTCACAAAACAACAATAAAGAGTTGCACAGCAACCGACTTCAAATCGCTTTAAAAGAAATTGGAAAATTGAAAAAGAAAGAAAAAAGCTTTGAAATTAACCAGTACACATAGTAGATACTCAATAGAAAATAACTAAACCAAACTGCAAGCACTGCTGGATGAAGCGCAAGTATAACTCACAAAACAACAATAAAGAGTTGCACAGCAACCGACTTCAAATCGCTTTAAAGAAATGGGGAAATTTTTTTTTTTTAAATCTTATAAATTAACCATTACACATAGTAGATACTCAATAGAATATAACTAAACCAAACTGCATGCCCTACTGGATAAAGCGCAGGTACAACTCATAGAACAACAATAAAGAGTTGCACAGCAACCGACTTCAAATCGCTTTAAAGAAATGGGGGAAATTTTTAAAAAAATCTTATAAATTAACCATTACACATAGTAGATACTCAATAGAATATAACTAAACCAAACTGCAATCACTGCTGGATGAAGCGCAAGTACAACTCACAGAACAACAATAAAGAGTTGCACAGCAACCGACTTCAAATCGCTTTAAAAGAAATGGGAAAATTGAAAAAGAAAGGAAAAAGCTTGGAAATTAACCAGTATACATAGTAGATACTCATTATAATATAACTAAGCCAAACTGCAAGCACTGTTGGATGAAGATTTCTATCAAACGCAAATGTAACTCACAGAACAACAGTAAAGAGTTGCACAGCAGCCCCCTTCAGGTCACTTTAAAAGCAGTGGGAAAGATTTTAAAAGAAAATTTCATTTAAAAGATGTTCGGAAATTAATCAGTACTACGCCTAACAGACTGCTACCAGAAGAATTTAACTCAACTGGCATTGACCGTACTTCAATAACAACAAACATGACTCATCGAATTTATTCAAATTATTTGATCACCTGGGAAGTTGGTCGCTAAATCTTCCTTCAGTTGTTGCCCACCCGAAAAGCACACATTTAGGGGTCCTTCACTGTTATTCTCCAAGTCTTCCTTTCCGCAAAGTCATTTGGGTAAATTAGCAGTTGTTTTGAAAAAGAAATGTGTTTTCGAAGAAACAATCTCTAGGCCAGCGGCAGATCCAGAGAAGTTTCAAGGTAGGGGACATGATGGCGGAGTAAATATTAAAAGGATCCCTAAGGTCTAAAATGTCTGACTTCTATAAGAATAATGAGTGTTTTAAATCTCATGTGTTCAAAGTTTCCATCATTTATTAAGTGGTTTCCGTGTTTATGACTTTATAAAATCAGACCCTGACTTTTTGTAATTCTGTCAACTTAACTGAAACATTTATATTTCAGTTATTTTCAAAATTTGGTGCTATTTGGAAATTTAAGTAGCAAAAATAAAATTTCAATAAATAAATAGTTTTTTACATAATATAAAACATATCTTGTTTCTGCACATTATTTGAGTGTTATTCATGCATTCTTTTCTTTATTTTTTTATAGAATTTTTTATTTATCAGACTTGATTTGAACCGCCATTCTGTGAGCGGGCATTTTCATTGAAATTTGAACTCTGAAATCCAGCACAAAATAATGCAAAGTGATATAACATAAGTATAGAGTGCTTTTGTCCATATAATGTAGTCTTTTGCGTTTAAAAAATATATTTTTTTGTAAATTTTGTTTGCCATGTCCGTTACCAACTTTGTCACGTCTGTTACTTATTATAGTAACAGACATGACACTTCAAAGAACGAAAATTCTTGAGTCTAAATAATTTCAAAAGAACATGAAAAGAGACATTAATTTAGACTAAAAATCTAATGATCTAAATTAATCAATTGGAATAATAAATAAATAAATAAATAAATAAATATATTGTGTGCTAATTAAGGTAACAGACATGGCATGCAATAAAAATACTTATCACAAACAGGGTTTTGTTTTTTAGTCAAACGCCAAAAACTCAAGATGGCTGCTTATATTTCTTTTTCAACCATGCTCTAATGGTAAACAGGTGTTGCTATTCTCAAATTTCGATTTTGTTGTTGAAAAAATTGAAAATAATGTATGGTAACAGACATGACATCAATTTCTGGACAGCTGTACTTATTTATCAAACATCTTCTAGTTTTCAACCTTATAAAAACCTTTTCATAATATAATTTAAACGCTATTTCACAATCTTAGAGTATGTCAAAGAAAAAATTTTAGTTTTGGGGCAGTAATTCTGCATTACACGTTTTATGTTCTATGATTCGGACAGCTATATTTTGGTATCTTCGCAACTTATTTCCTTCAAAAACATATTATTAAATAAAAAGTGTTTTTAATTTATTGTTTTACTACTTGAATCTGTTTGATTAAATCTCTAATACAAAGAAAAATCATTTAAAAATGACCCACTTATGTATCAGGCTTTTTACAGAATGGTATTCATGAACGTTCCAAATTCGAAAATTGAACAATATTTTGTAGAAATAAAAGAAGAAAATGAAAAAGAGAAATGGCTTTCGTGTTTATGATTTTGTAATTTTGTACCATTTAAGGGAAAAGAATTGTTGAATTAAAAGTTATTTTGAGTGATTTTCCCAATTAAAAGAAACTTTTAATTAATACGCTTAAAATTGTAATTTTTTGTGTTGCATTTTGTAGACATTAGTGCTTTCTAATGACTAGAATTCGAAAGTTCAGAAAAGGAAGAATTTAAAAAAAAAGAGGTGAATGACTTTTCGCGTTTATGGCTTTGTAAATTTGAACTGTTTAAGAAAAGAGAGCTGTTCAATTAGAAGCTGTTACATGTGTAATACTATCACTTTTCCCGAAAACTTGCAAAATTTATATTTAAAGAAATTTCTATGGTTAATTCCACAAACATATAAACACTTTCTTTAATTAAAAAAAAAAATAATAGTGCTCCTTTTGAACAGCTGACACTCAAAATATTCAGAATTGCGATTCCCAAACTGAACAGAGCACTTTTACGAACGATAAACCTGTAAAACATTCCTTAAATCGTCTTAACTCATTTATGCCTAGCGTCCCTTTTTTTGGGACGGCATTTTCGCTATCAGTCGAAAACGTTATTTATTTTTCCTAGCCTTTATTCGCGAGAATTGAACCTCAATTCCACAAAATATTTTAATATGGCCAAATAGGATGTTGACATTTTAATTTTTATACATAGTGATTTTAAATGAAATCGTCCCTTGTTCAAAAAGTTGACATCAGAAATTTATCAATTACTGCTGGTGTTAGCAAAAATCGAAGAAAGTCGCAAAAATATCCAGGCACGAATGGGTTAAACAAAAATATTTTGCAATATTTTTTCATATGGATTCACTTTCATCCACTTTCACGATATGCTATTCCTTCGTTATCTAACGATTTTTTTCTGAAAGTTGTCTAAAGTATATTGTGGGTTTCTCTTGCGATTGTGATTGTGTGTGATTATGGCCACGCTACACTAGGGCGATCTGCCAGGGGGGTGTGCCTTGGCAGGAGGACTTTCTAAGGAGTTCTAACGCATATTCACGTTACATCTGGAGAAAACCTATACCAAAACTCCAGACCGTAAGATCGACAGCCGCGCGATGGTACCCGAACCCGGGACCGTCACACTTCGGCCATCTACCACTTTCAGTGGCATAACCACTGTGCCATGGTTAGGCCGGTTTCTCTTGCACGGGTACCACATGTGAAGCAACATTCTTATACATTTTCAGACATTTTTTTGTTTTCAAAAGTTTTCAGGGCTCATGCGATTAGTATACTTTTTTTTCAACTATAACCGTTTAGAAAAATCAGAAGTGTTTTTGTTTCAATCTAGAAAGACACAAAAGTTTAAGACAAACAAAAAGGAGTTAAATGCCGTCAACTCAATGAAAAACATTTAAAAATAGCTGTAGAAAAGCCTTTTTTTTACTTCTTTTAAACTGAAATGAATTACTTCTGACATTATTAGAACAAGTCTGTATACGATGGAGTAAGAAACAAACTTTCTTGCTTCACATGGAAGATGTTCAGACGATCTAATGCTTTAATTAAAGAATTGTATTAGGTTGTAACGAAAGTTTCCCGCCACCGCAAACTTCGTCAGCACACAGTTCTCGTTGGCTTATTGGCTCATATTTTGTCAAACGATTTTTGGCATTTGAAAGAAAGAGGTTTACTTTATAACACTGTGTTGTGAAATCTGTAAAAAATATAGTTATCATTAAGTATAAGGTGTCTCAAATGGAACTATCACTCTAGAGGATTAACCATCATTTACTTCCAGTTGTGTTGCAAAAAGTCAGCTACATAATATCAAGGAATTACGAGTACAGCTTTAAGTACTATTGTTGTATCATGTGACACTGTGCAGGTTTGGTACCGAAAGTTCAAAAACAGTTATCTAAGGAGTTAGAAGTTAGTTTTTCAGGCAGATATGGCGGAAAACTTTCGTTACAACCTGATAGATTTACAAAGACGCTTTTTCTCCTAGAAAAGAAAACCGACACGAATTTAAGTACTGAAAACCCTCGAAACATATCTGAGATTCAGCATAAAATGGAAACATTTTAGGTACGTTTGGAAATGCAGATCTGCTTTCATATTTCTTAAAGCATCGAGAAAATATAAGGAAGTCGTGTAATTTATGATCATTCCATAACACGGGATTCTTCTGGTTGTCCTTTTTAAACGTGCCTTCTATTTCCACGATGAAATGCATTATCAAACTCTCAAATATTCAGCTTACGTTATTCTATTTTTTTTTAAGTAAGTAACTTTTATATACATATTTATTCTAAAATAGATTACATTTTAGACCGTCTTATGAAAGAATTAAATTATGTTGAGTTTTTGTCTGAATTATTACTCTTAATATTTGTCTGCATTTAGCTCGTTTACATACAATTTTACTACTCCAATAACTGGTTTTAAACTTTCTTTTAAATTTAATATAAAAATTTTACTTCTCAAAAAAAATAATTTTACATATTTCCTTATATTTTTATAACTACTCAAAGAGTTGTTATTACAGGGGTCGATGCAGACAAAAATTGGGTCCGTTTTGCGGCCCCTTCACAAAATTACAATCGATTAAAACGGCTCCTTCACAAATTTACAATCGATTTAAATGGTCCCTTCAAAAAATAAAAATCGATTAAAACGGCCCTTCATTGGCCTTTTACCCTACATTTTAATCTTTTTTATCAATTATTTTAACAAAAAAGTTACTTTGGTATGAATTTAAAAAGAACTTGTATGAAAATTCACAAAAATAAGTGTTTACATTCACAAAATTAAGCATTGAAATTCACAAAAATAAGAAATTTTCATAAAAATGGGATCCTGGAAAAAATTCCTGGATTGATCCCTGATTTATGATTAATTTATGCCCACATTATTTATTTAAGAACTTGTGCTAAACATTTAGGAAAAAAATGCCCTAGCATATTATATCTTGATAACCTTTGTATCTTTCAAGACTGCCTTAAGTGTCTTTTCTTATTTCAACATTGCCTGGTCTTTTGTCTACAAATAATTTCCGTAAATAATCTAAGTCAAACACTGTGTAGTACTTGTCATAAGCTTCAAAATTAATTCTCTATTTGACATTAAATATTCGCATTTCCCTCGTCTAATCTATTTATTTCGATATCTACAACATTCCTCAAGTGAAACTTCACTTACGATAATGGCCTTACACCAGTTTCAATCCCTTTGCTACCATGGATGATGTAACGGAAGTCGGCGGTAATCGAACTTTTCGAATGCTGGATACGTAGGTATCCTCTGCTGCCGCCATCCTGGAATCGTTTAACTATATCACAAGCATTTCCTTGCATTTTTAATCAGGAATTGCATTTCTGAAACTGGCATCGAGGAATTACGGTCTTAGTTTATCTTATTGTTGTTGTTTTCTGTCTATCTGGCGGCGGTTTGT
Organism: Cheiracanthium punctorium; assembly: GCA_038373885.1. NCBI lineage: Eukaryota > Metazoa > Arthropoda > Arachnida > Araneae > Cheiracanthiidae > Cheiracanthium > Cheiracanthium punctorium. The sequence continues at coordinate 413,971 of JAWZYV010010633.1, forward strand.
GGATAATCAATTTCTGTGCCACGGGGAAAGTGACGGGGGGAAAGTTTTTATGTACGACGAAGAGGACAAATGCAATTTGTGAAATCAAAATGCATTTGCGAAAATTCCTTCCCTGTTTGAAACATAGTAGGCTGTCTCCGCTCTGTTTCACGCACTGATGGCTTGTAGTCGCGAAGGCCGTTACCAGCTGTGTACTTCTTCATACGTCGGACTCTTGTCGACTTGCTGTGGCTAACTTGGATATTTTTAGGTGAATCAAACATGATTTCGGACATCACGTGACTTTTCTATTCTACGAGCGTTAGCAATTATGGCCGAAGGATGATATGTTTTGATTTGAGACCGTTTTTTATGTCTTTTATGACGTCTTCACAAATTTCTGGAAAAATTCTGGCACCAGCTCGAATGCGCGCAATATTCAACTGAAACGGAATTTACCTGAAATTGTGTCCTTTTTGTAAAATGTTCAGTGGATGAACTGTTTTATTTTGTTTATGAATCGAGCTGATGGGCTTAGAAGAAGTATCCTGACTCGAATTAGAAATTTTACAGCTCGCTTATGGAATTCTAAGAAGGTAAGTGCTGTTAGTGGAGCTGTCACAGCTGTGTGACTCTCTCACTTTGCATTAAATACGTTTATTTTGTATCTTCTCACTTTCTATAAAAAAAAAAATATTGGAAAAGATATGTTAGCAGAAACCTCCTAATTATTTGTATCTCTGAAATTCCAGTTACTCTTTTAGTTGTTGGTATAACCCATTAAAAGAATCAAAAATGTATTCAAGATTCCTTTTTCCCGAGCATTTTTATTATTAATTTTTGAAGTCGTACTTTAGATAAAACTTTTTACTTTGAAAATATGCGCACATTCTTAAGTTCTAGTAAAATATAACTTGACATTTTGACAAATCTAGAATTCTTCAAAAAATATTGCAAATACATAAGTGGATTCATTTCACAAGAACTGTGAATGAACTGTGAATACAAGAACTCACAGTTCTTGTTTTATAAAAATATAACAAATATCTATTGAAAATTATACCTTCAAAACAAATGTATTTACATATTTTTAAAAAGTTTTAGACATTTATCAAAATATAGATTATTCTTACTAATACCGTTAGAGAATATATTGACTCAACTCTGAAGAAATTTTACGTATAGCTATTAGGGGGGAAAGGCACTCATGCCCTTTATTCGCCCGTCTTGTTCCTCGTATAGAAAAATTTCATGTACCAATCGTTTACGGATAACGTACACTTTATTTTGATATAGATAACTGTTGTACAATGAACAACGGCCAAATAAAGAGAAAAGGTATCTTTTTCTCAATGTGGCTTTGCCTTTGGCCTTAAGTATCTTTAAAATTTACTAATTCATATGGCTTTGCCTTTGGCCTTATGTATCTTTAAAATTTAATAATTCATAATTAATATGTAAAATTAAAGTGAGGTTTGGTGAATAGGTATACTCATTCCTATATCGGTGTTTTCCTGCAATGTCTCACCGTAACGTTTAGTTCTTAGAACGGCGCTGCGATCAAGGTGCATGAAAAATTGATGTCTAGCTGCAAAGACGAGCGGATGTATTTGTTTGTTTGCCAAGAGAGGACAGCTGACGTCACTGAATATATCGTTTAGAGCTACGTACGTCTTTCCCGGAAACTCCAGCCACAGTTTGGATCCTCGTAAGACGGTGGGCGACTTCTGAATATTGGTACTAGAGATGAGACGGGCTCAGCCCGAGCCCGGGCCCGAACTCGGGCTCGGGCTCTGTAATTCACGATTTGCGTTCGGGCTCGGGCTCGTGAAAAAATTTCTCCTTTGTTGAAACATTACTCCTTGAAACAGATTTTAAAAAAGTGATTCATGGGATAAATAGACGTACTTATTTCAAAAAATAGCGGCACGGGGGACTAGAATGTGTGTGAAGCTCCAAAATTTATTGTATCCTCTTAATGAAGTAGTTAATTTTATTTGTATTTAGCTGAAATTTCGGGCTCGGGCGGGCTCGGGCTCCAACTTTAATAATATTGCTCGGGCTCGGGCGGGCTCGGATTAAAAGTCTTCGGGCTCGGGCGGGCTCGGGCTTCAAAAAATGAGCCCGAACTCATCTCTAATTGGTACCCCTAGGAAACTGCTAGCGTCCAGCAGGGTGCGAATTGACGGGGGGGTGCCGGGGATCGTCCCCGGCTGAAGAATGTAATATCCCTGGCTAGAGAAATATTAATGGATCCCTGCCAGGGATACTATTTATCCCCTGCTGAAGATTTGGGATTGAAGTCAAGAACTCAAAATGAAGGTTGTATGTTATCGTTTGTTACTGTACTCTAAGGCGACTGCCTTAAAATTTCGTCTCTTTTTTAAGCTAGAACCCTCAAGGGTGGCTTCCAATACAGGTACATTGTATGTAGCTTGTGTATCTGTGATTCCATAGAACAAACAATCTATGACTTTTGTTTGAATATAAGTCAGTTCTCACACTTGTCGGCGACTGCATTTGTCAAGTAATATCATGTAAGGGAAGCATTTGTACCTTCCCTCCTTCTTCTTTTCAAGTGTCCCCCCCTGGAGAATGTTTACTTTCAAATGTCTCCCCCCCCCCTGTAGAAAATGTTCAGTTCGCACCCTGGCGTCCAGCCAGAGAACTTTCAGAATCACAGATTTAACGTGCATGTACCCTGGGATCCTAATTGGTAAGTCGGCAACCTCCCCGGTTATGAGTCCAACGCCTTAACCACTAGGCTACCACGGCTCTCGTTCTTGTGTGGACAAGCCTGCTAATATTAAGTCCTGTATGGACCAAGTACTGATTAAAAGAGGGACGAAGGGGCGACCGCCCCCCCCCGCTAGAAAAAAATGTAAAAGATTCTGTTTTACTTCCGTAAAATGGATATATATGGGACTCTTCCAAATTGCTGTAATCCTCCCCTCGTGTGGACAATAAAGATCAAATCTATCGCTATAAAATTATATGTATTTAGCTCTGTTAATATATAGACAGTCCCGTGTCCGTCTTCTTTATTTAATCGTTTGTTTATCACTTGTGTTCCTAAAAGACCATGGACGAACGACCTCTCACGTATGCAATAATCGAAAAACAAAGGCATTTCTAGATTCCAATTTTGTCTTCGTCGTAGCTGCTCCTTGATACAATTAAAAACCATAATTATCGGTCTGTTTATACTATAATTGCATGTCCTAATAGGCGTTTTGCAATAATATTTCTTCTTATCAAGCCTTACTAAATACGTTTCTCCCATTTCTTTTGATCCTCCGACAGGCCCTAAATAGCCGCACACGCCCGATTACAAAATTTGATAAAGCACCTGCCGTCACCCCCCCCCCACCCGTCCTAACCTCGATTTCAATTCCTTGTCCCTTCGCTTTAATCGGAATCGTTTTTCCTCGTCGTCAACCAACACCGCCATTATATGACACATAACAGCAGTAATATAACATTTAAGCTGATAAACAATTACTTATTTTCTCCTTCTCTGTACACTACAAGTGTTGTGCGATGTTTTTGTGTTTTCATTTCCAAACTGAAGCCCATTGTGTATAAGCGGCGGGTTGCGTTTACTTCTTTGGTGTCACATGGCGTTACAGTTTAGACGGATAATAAGGATCGCTCGGAACAATGAACCGGGGTCCCCCCCACTAATGAGCGAATTGCGCGCGGAATTCATCATATTTTAACCATTTCGACTTGTCTTGTTTGTGTCATTTTTAATGTGCGCATATGATGTTTGTTTGTTTTTTTTTCTTTTTTTTTTTTAAGTGCTTGCTCGAAGCGACAAGCTCTGTATATTGGATGTCGTGGTTTGCGTAAGATTTCGTTCATTACGGGAAAAACCAAAGTCACTTTACGTACAATTATTTGCATGTATAAGTGTGTCAGATGTGAGAGTTATAAAACGCGACACTACTGAAGACTAACGTAGAGGGTAAAATGGGTATGCAAACAGAAAGTTTTTTTTTTTTTATTCATTGTCCGTTTTCTGTTACTAATGATCATAGTTGGCTAAGGGGTGATAAACCTGGCAATCGCCCAGTGTCGCTAAAATTTAGGGCCTCTAAAAACTGTTTAATTTATGGATATCAAGTAGTCAAATAAACTTGATCTAGCATATTTTCATGCTAGTTCAAGCTGAGTCCGCACCATCAGCGATGGGCGGACTCACTGTTGTTTTTTATTGGTCTCGCAAAGGGCCAGCGGTGGCATATTTCCGAGGGACCCCTACAGCAATGGCCGGACTCACTGTTGATGTTTTTTTTTTTTTTTTGGGGGGGGGGTCTCACAAAAGGCCAGCGATAGCATGTTTTCGAGGTGCCCCCTACAGTGATGGCCGGACCCACTGTTGTTTTAATGGAGTCTGGCAAAGGGCCAGTGGTAGCCGATTTTCGAGGGGAGGGGTACAGCGATGGCCGTACAAACTGATGATTGTTTTTGAGGCTCGCAAAGGGCCAGCGGTAGCATATTTTCGTGGGGGCCCCCTACAACGATGGCCGGATCTACTGATTATTTTAGTCTCGCAAAGGGCCAGCCGTAGCATATTTTCGAGGCCCCCCCTACAGCAATGGCGGGACCTACTGTTGTTTTTTAGGGTCTCGCAAGGGCCAGTGGTAGCATGCTTTTCAGGGTGCCCCTTACAGCGATGGCCAGACCAAGTGATGTTTTTTTGAGTCTCGCAAAGGGCAAGATGTAGCATATTTTCGAGGGGCCCACTACACAGCGAGGACCGAACCAACTGATGTTTTTTAGGGTCTTGCAAAGAGCCAGTGGTGGCATATTTTCGAAGGGGCCCCCTACAGCGATGGCCGGATGGCCGCCGGATATCCAACGCGTCGGAACTCCCACAGTCGGAAGTCTCGAGTAACCCATTTATCCCGGGTGCATATTGTACTTTACAATTCAAGGATAACATACATCATAAGCGAACAATCCCGCACATTTGGTTCCTCTGATGCTCCGAGAAAAACTATGCCAACTCAATATAAAAAAAAAAAAAAAGATATAGTACCTAAGTGAACTCCCTAACTCTCAGAAGCAACATACATTCTCAGAAAAACTCGTCTTTATACACTAATTTATCCCTCATTTTTCAACGAATAAGTTCCATAATCTATGGAAACGTATTATTTCCGTGAATTTTTCTTCCCGAAATCTGAAGAGGAAAAAAAAAAATTCGTTGAATCTGAAGAAGTTTCTTCAATGGACAGGAGAAAAAAGAAACGGATATTTGTCAAATAACGAAGATATTCCGGCAGCAGTGCTGGCAGTAAAATTTCCTTGAATTGACGAAATAATGTTTGAGCTTGCGTCTTTATGCACTGTTTATTCCTCATTTATCAACGATTAATCTCTGTACTCTTTGGGAATGTTATATTTTCGTGAATTCTACCCAAAAATCTGAAGAAGAGGAAAAAATTTCGCTGAATCTGAAGAAGTTTCTTCAATTGGCAATAGGAAAAAGAAAAGGATATTCGTCAAATAACGAAGATATTCCGGCAGCAGTGCTGACAGTAAAACGTGAATTGAAGAAATAATGTTTGAGAGTGCGTTTTTATTCCTAATTTATCAACTAATAATTTCTGTACTCTTTGGGAATATTATATTTCCTTGAATTCTATCCAAAAATCTGAAGAAGAGGAAAAAATTTCACTGAATCTGAAGAAGTTTCTTCAATTGGCAGTAGAAAAAAGAAATGGATCATTCGTCAAATAACGAAGATATTCCGGCAGCAGTGCTGACAGTAAAATTTTCGTGAATTGAAGAAATAGTTTTTAGGGTGTTCTTACCTAGGAGAAATATTTTTTAAGTAAAAATTTGTGTGTACGTATGCGTATTATATACGTGTTCAGATACGCACTGCGTATTCTGTTACGAAGGGCTGTTATGAGTTTGCAGATAGTTTTGGATTATGTGCGCGGTAGTTAATTAATTTATTTATTTTATCTGAATATGCTTAAAATATTAAATATCCATATTTTTCGTGTTACTTTATACAATGAATTCACCCCCTTCGCACCTAAAAAGATTTTTACATACCTATATTAGTTTTAAATGCAAAAGTATTCAACTTTATTAAAACCTGTTTTTTCCATAAAGGTACTGTTAAATTGGTAATAGATTTTTTTAAAAAAAGTTTATTAGATTTTATTTATTTCCTGTCGTGACTTACAACTTATTCAAAGGTAAAAGCGGCCCCTCCATAAAAAAAGCAATCGATTAAAACCGTACATTTTAATTTGTTTTTTAAAGTATTTTAACAAAAAAAGTGACTTTTACAAAAATTGGTATGAAAATTCACAAAAATAGGTACTGAAAATCACAAAAATGGGACCCTGGAAAATATTCATGGATCGACACGACACCCGGAACTATAAAACAGGGCATTAAATTTAATGAAAGGGCGGGCAAACAATTCCAATGATACATATGTCATGCGTTCCATTTCTGTATTATATACGCAAATACATTTAAAAAAATTTAAACGATATTTAAACAAAACCAGACACTTGTATCAACAATTAAACTGTTCCACTTTCTGAGAAGATAGATAAAATCATGTTTCAGCCGGCTTAATACGGTCCAAGATCCCGTGAATTGTTTTACAGCATGCAAAAGACATTTTCAAGTAAAAGATAAATACTGTAACATTTTATATTGTAAGCATGTGTTTTTAATTTTACTTGAAAATGTCTTTGTTCTGGATAATAAAAAAATATGCAGGATATCAAGCAGATATTAATAATAAGTTGTAGTGATACTAGTGTTTGAAAGCAATTACATTTTAACTGTCATCACTTTCAACCTTAATTGCAATAATGTCAACAAATGCAGAATACTACAAAAATTTGCTGTACTTTATTATTACAAATTAACGTTACAATATGTAAAAACTCTGGTATATTAACACTCGTTTAAAAATAAGCGCACTCGAATCAGAATTGTCCCGTTGCGAATTTGATTAAAATTTATTTAGAACAAAAGCTCATATGCATGTTTCTAATATGTAAGTTTATATTTTTTTATATTTTGAAATCGTTTGCCTGATTAAATTTTTTCGGACGACAAAACAAGTAAGAAAAAGTAAAGAAAGAAAATGATTTAACTTTTTGTCCAACTCAATAATAATATTTAAGTTTCCAAATTTAGAAAAAAAATGAACTCATAAAAAATCTTGCACATATTTTTTATGCTGCTAGACAATTTGTTTATGCATGCATACGTTGCATGAGAGCCTACGTGTATAAAATGGAGAGCCTCATAAACCGAAAATATATTTCAAAACCAAAAAAATTCCGCATTAGACAGCTTTTTCCCCCCTCAGTCCAAGTAAAATCTGCGAAAATTCTAGGTTTTTTAATTACTTATTTTTTGCAGCTTGACGCAGCTGGCTGTGCGCGTACAGCCAGCTGTCGTCAAAAAAGGGTCTATAGATCTGTGACGCGCGATGAACGTTTCGATCGTCCGCCATCTTGCTGGTAGTTAAGTCGAGCGATGGCAACGGCTGCCTTTTTTTTTTCAGCATTGGGCAATCTATACAGCTGTTCTCGCATTCTTCCATTTTTCAGCAGATGTCAGTGTTGTTAAAAAAAAATAATCGTGTCACTTTTTTACGGGAAATGACGTGCTAAGAAATAAAGGATTCTCGTGGAGCTTTGTCACCCGCAACTATTTTTATAGAAATCAAATCTATTCTTCGTGACTGGCAACAGTCAAAAGGTCAGGCTTCGGTATTCCCAGAGCGGGAACACTGCGCGTTAAAGGGTTAAAGAAACTGGATGAAGCTGGTTGGTTGCATTGCACATTTTTCTAAGAAACGAAAAATCTGTAACTTGTGCCTTATAAATCATTCATGCTAATAGCTATATGTTGCGAAAGTATTGCTTATTAATTTCTCTGAAACTATACAAAACTGGGCAAACATTGAGGTTTCAAACATACATTAAAAAAAAAGACTTTCTCTGAAACAATAATTATCCGATAAAAACACTTTTTCCTAATGTATAATTCCTCCCCCGGTCATGTTTTTACAGTGTTGCACCCAACTTCACTATTATACGCTTTCTCTTTCTTCCCAGCACCAATGCACATATTACGATCTACTCCCACGCTATTAACCTCAATATAATATATCCCTTTTTTTTTTCATTTTTATTGTTTTCCTAAGCTTTTTTTTATGCCAACCCTTCTAACACACACGCCCTTGCTCATGCATTTGTCGCACCGTAGGAGGGCTTAATGGAGCCCCGGATTTCTCGAGCGGCTAAAAATCCCGTAAATCAGCTGGAAATTTACTTTCCTTTGTGTCTTTTTTTTTTCCTGTAGTAGTGGATTAATACCCACTTTGCGGCCAAATACATTATCTGGAATGGAAGAAAAGGGGGGTATATGTGGATAAGTGGCGATTTTTTGTATTACCCTTCTGTCACAATTTCTACTAGTTTATTCTCACTGTTGCACTCTGAAAAAAAAAAGAGTTAAATAAAATAAAATGTAATTGAGTTCTACAAAATTTTCCTTAGCACTATTTAAACCGAATTATTTTGTTGAAAGGACAAAGCTTTTGTTGATTTAACGAAATATTTTTGGAGTATTCGAAACACGCTTGTTGATTCATCGACATACTTTCTTTATTTAACGAAATCTTTTGTTGAATCAACGAAATATGTTGTTGATTCATGAAATATAGCTTGTTAATTCATCGAAATATTCTGTTAATTTAACGAGATTTTGTTGAGTCAACGAAATCTTTTGTTGAATCAACGAAATATGTTGTTGATTCATGAAGTATAGCTTGTTAATTCATCGAAATATTCTGTTAATTTAACGAGATTTTGTTGAGTCAACGAAATATGTTGTTGATTCATGAAGTATAGCTTGTTAATTCATCGAAATATTCTGTTAATTTAACGAGATTTTGTTGAGTCATCGAAATATTTTGTTAATTTGAAATATATTTCGTTGATTCAACGAAATATTTTGTTGTGTCAGAGAATTATCTTGTTGAGTCATCGGAATGGCTTGTTGATCCAACAAAAGCTTTGTTAATTCATCGCTTGCATGTTAATCTTGTTAACTGCTTAAATTACCAAGTTTGTGTTCAATCAACGAAAGTCTTTTCAATACAACGAAATATTTGTTCCCCGTGGCACATCAATACTGAGTTTCACCGTTGTGCCTCTAATGTAATTCTAATTTTTAGTTGGATGTTGGTTATACAATGGAAATATTTCCACTTTCTTTGGAATCGCAATATTGCATCAATACAGAGAATGCATTCCAGATAATTCCAGAATAAGACGTATATCATTCCCCTAAATTTCCCAATATGGAGTTTTAGAGTTTTCCTAATATTGGGAATACATTGGAAATACGCATCGGTCATAAAAAGTTTTCCAATTCACATGATTTCTGAAATACTCATGCCGTTATTCATACAATTGAACCAAATTTCAAAGTTCAAAATCATTTCTTATTTAAGATAATCAGGTTAAACACACAAACACACACAAAAAGAACATTTAATGTGACATCCTGTAAGCATATACTCTGAAAAATTATTTCTTCAGTTTACGGAAATTTTACTGTCAGCAGTAACGCCGGAATATCTCTTATTTGTTTCGAATATCAGTTTCTTTCTTTCTAGTGCCAATTCTTCTAGAAACTTCTTCAGATTCCACGAATTTCTTTCCTCCTCTTCAAATTCACGGAATTTCAACGTTTTCAAGGAGTACAGAAATTATTCTTTGAAAAATAAGGAATAAATTAGTGCAGGGGTTGCCAAACTTCTTTCCCTGTGGCACCCTTGTCAGGCTAAAAGCATTTCGCGGCACCCTTGTCAGGCTAAAAGCATTCGCGGCAGATTTCCTTTAAAGCAATATGAATATAAAGGTTAGAATGAAGCAGTTTGGATGCATTTTACGTTATTTTTTGTTTGTTTGTTTATAGGGCTAACTATCAAGAAAGTACTCTCTTGGGAAAGGGATATAGAATTTTGACAATTCCCCCATTTCAGGGAGTTACTATAAAAGAGAGGCTACAGGACAGTCTTGAACTTGACTGAAATATTTTTGTTTGAGCCCACTTAGTGATCGGCTTGGCTCACTTTCTTGGGGATACCGGTTCAGAAGAAATTATTTGATTATACTCCACCAGAACACTTTTCTTGATTATCTCCACGGCACCCCAGACATACGCTCGTGGCACCCTAGGGTGCCGCGGCACCCAGTTTGGGAACCTCTGAATTAGTGTATAAAGAGGCATTCTCCAAAATTCTTTCTTCAATTCACGGAAAATTTTCTTACACAAGTGGTGCCGGAATATCTCCGTTATTTGACGAATATCAGTTTCTTTTAATTTTTTTTTTCTCCTGTTAATTGAAGAAACCTCTCCAGATTGTACGAATTTGTTTTCCTCTTTTACAGATTTTTTGGGAAGTTATTCGCGGAAATATAACATTTTCAAGGGTAACGGAAATTACTTGTTTAAAAAATCTGGGAATAAATTATTGTATAAAGACGGATTTTTCTGAGAGTTTACCTGAAAATCTAAATTGTTGGCCCTCAGCTTAGCACTCACAGTGAACAGATGTGTTCTGGACCTTTATTAAAAGAGTTTCAATCTTTCCAAACACCCAATGATATTGTACTTCTTGCCAGTTAAAAATACAATTTATCAAGGAAGATAAATCACTCGAAACGGATCAATCGTAAAACGTTGCTCACTCTAAACGATTTATGCAATATGCCTGCGCTGCCGCTGTTTTGACACTGTTACGAAATTTCGGTTTGTTCTGCCTTCCAGAGATTAAAATTAGTCTAAAATTCGTATGCTACCCGTCAAATAATTAAATTTTGCATTTTGTTGCATCAAAATCGGTTTACTAGAACGCAAAATTAAGAGTTTTGTGCTTCCCCATTGCTTAACATAGGATTTTCTCGAAATTTCAAGAAATATTGATGCTAGTGCTTAACTACACTTTTTGGGACTTATTTTTGGTGCAAAGTTTGGCGATATTTCGCTAAAAAGTAGCCAAGCTTGCTGATATTTCGGACATTTGGCGCTTAACTAATGGGGCCTGTGATGTTTGTTTCCCTGCATTTAGGCAGTAGCCTAATACTACTCATTTACACTTTTATGGCGTAATCAAAATTCGCGCTTTATCGGGATTCTTCGGGAAGTGGCTTACTAGAAATTTCGCCTAACTGCAGGATAGACCGAAGAGTGAGTTGTCATCGAACGCGCGTTGTGTTCGCTGCATTACGCTGCGATTTGTGCAATTGGAAGCAATATTTTGTTAGAAGTTTGTTTTTGAGCGCTGTGTGTAAATTCATTTCTGAGTCTTGAGGGACTCTTTATGATTTCCTTCGTAAGCTTCCACTGAAATTTAGCCTGTGGAAGTGTTTTATTTTGTGTGTGAAATACAGCATCTGTGAAATCAAGCTACTGATTGCTAGTGTTTGTGAGTTTTGTACAGCAGATTGTTCGACGAAGATCTAGAAGAAATAAAACTTGTGTGTTTAATTCTGACCTGTGGACTGTTTACTCAACTTTTGGCATGCACTGACCTTCTTTTAAACGACAAACCCAAGAATTTAGCAAATTTTTCTGCAACAATATTTAAACTGGTATTTCACGCTTTTAATTTAATTCTCGAACTTGCGACGCTCGGATTAGGCACATAAAAAGCTGGTCAAAGAGCGTTTAACTCTTTAACGCGCAGTGTTTCAGCTCTGGAAACACCAAACTTTGACGTTTTGACTGTTGCCAGTCACGAAGAATAGATTTGATTTCTATAAAAAAAAATAGTTGCGGGTGATATAGCTCTACGAGAATCCTTTACTTTTTACTGCGTCATTTCCCGTAAAAAAAATTGTTACGATTATTTTTAACAGCACTGACATCTGCTGAAAAATGGAAGAATGCGAGAACAGCTGGGTGGATTGCCCAATGCTGAAAAAAGGGCAGCCGTTGCCGTCGCTCGACTTAACTACCAGCAAGATGGCGGACGATCGTAACGTTCATCGCATACCACTGATCTAGAGACCCTTTTTTGACGACAGCTGGCTGTGCCCGCGCACAGCCATCTATCGTCAAACGCGTCTATGGCACGCGATGAACGTTTCGATCGTCCGCATAAGCGTAAAGTTTTCAAAATTATTGGGGGGGGCGGGCCCCACAACCACATATATTCACGTCAGTGGAGTAGCCAGGGGGGGTTATACCCCCCATGAGGAATTTTTTGCCATACAAAATGTATATGCCTCACTTCCTTATCATACACCCGTACCGTATACATATATGTGAGTTGCAGAAGTCGTACCCCCCCCTTCCCCTTAAAAAATTTCTGGCTACGCCACTGATTTATGTACATATAACTTACTCTTAACTGCCAACTAGTATGGAATAGAATTAACCACTTTTTCTACATGATTTTTCGGCTTAAAATATAGCAAAATTTTTGTGCTGCGCGCTCGAGCTGGTTACTATTTTGAAAAAAATAATTTTAAAATATACTGTTTACAAAAAGTGGTTAATTATATTCCGTAGTAGTTGGCAGCTATGACTTACTATGTGTAAGTGTAAATTATTGGAGGCGCTCGAGCTCTATGGGTCCATAGAATTCTACACCTATGTAAGGTAAGTATCCATGTTAGTATCTTTCTACCTTGTTATAAGTTAAAAATAGAAGCAAAGAAAACGTTTTTTAAACGTTTGTAAATGGCGTGAAATACTTTTTTTTATGTTAGTATAAATTAGTTTTTTGTATTTAGTGGTAAATTATTGGGTGGGCTCAGCCCCTATTCACAATTTATTGGGGGGGCTCGAGCCCCACGGGACCATATAACTCTACGCCTATGATCGTCCGCCATCTTGCTGGTAGTTAAGTCGAGCGATGGCAACGACTGCTCTTTTTTCAGCATTGGGAAAGCGTTGCGCCTCAAGGGGTTAAACGACGAACCCAAGAATGTAGCAGATTTTTTTCTGCATAACATTTAAACCGGTATTTCAGGCTTTAAATTTAATTCTCGAATTTGCGACGCTCGGATTAGGCACATAAAAAGCAAGTCATAGAACGTTTTAACATGACATCCTGTAAGCATCCCTGTCATATAAATCGCAATCTTTAGCAGTGGGCTCCGGCTTCCCCCAGTCCCCCCAGAGTACCTCAACGTTACAGTTAATTCTCCCTGCGACTAAGATATAACATCATCATCATCACCACCACCAATGATGATGTCACGGGAAATGCTGCATGGGGTCTGGTGGGATCGTTTTTCTTAATGGGAAATAAGCCATGAAGATTGTTTTAAGTAGCTACATCCCATTTTTTTCTTGTTTGGAATAAAGTCGCAGACGTCCTGTGTGTGTGGCTAAGTGCCTGGTTTCGTGTTCTGGGATTTATGCGGCCAGTTTTTCGAGGAGCTGGGCATTTTTATCGGTCGTTCTGTGACACAAACGGGGTATTTTCGGAGAGTTTATGAGGTTCTCCAATTACGGAAATCAGTGCTTTCGTTATTGCTACTTAGAGATGCTACTACTTTATTTTGGCTAATGGACGCTGGCTGTGCGTTTTCCCCGACCTCTGTTGCAGAAAAAGCAAAACGGGAGATAAAATGTAGATTTCCTTGTTATTTTTTAAGTATATCAACTCTGAAGATTACATTTATATAAAACACTTTATCGCATAGCTGTAAGAAAGAAAATGTATTAATTTCTGTAATTTTAATCTGTGTAGCAAAAAAAAAAAAAAAGTTACAGGCTTTTTTTTTTTCAGTATAGCTTTCTAAATTTACTTATTGTAAAATGATATACGTATTTTTTTTTCTATGCATGTTTTTCCTTTCATTACATAATATTTTGTTTTCGTACTAAACCTAGAATAGTAAAATCTGACAAACACCCAAAATCAGCCCTGTCAGACGTCCAATACAAATATCAATTACAGCAGCGCACCCAAATATTGCTCATAAAGAGTTCAATGATAACACTTACAATGATATTGTAAAACAAATTCACCAGTCTTGAATACAAATCAATAATAGCGTCTGAAATATCGCTACAAAAAAGAAAATAATTTAAAAAACTCAAATTCCTCCCTAAAATACTACTATTAACTCTTCAGGATTCATTATTCCTATTACAGTCGAACCTCGATTTAACGTACATTGATTTAACGAATTCTCCGATTTAACGAATATTTTTTCTGTCCCGACAAAAAGGGTGCTAAAATGCTCTGATTTAACGATTTTTTAGCTTTGATTTAACGAACAACAATCGCTGAAATAAAATTTGCACATAAAACTAAAACTTTGAATTTTTCGCGCACAAAATTAATATCGACAAAGAGCTTTCTAAAGTCAAAACAAAGCCACAAAAACAAAGCATTATCAAGGATTTCTTTCCAAAGAGCCAATAAGTATGTATGTATTATGTATTAAGTTTTAAGAACAAGGAACATTAAAGAACTTAGATAATTTTAAAGTTGATCTTATAACGTATAACTTATAATTTTTAAGCTCGCAGTAAACAATAATCATTCTGTTTTTCATATCTATATCTAAGGGTATTTTGCATTGATATTTTTATACCTTACACTTTACAAAAATTTATACAGTAGAACCTGGATTCATCGTTTTTCATGGAGTGCGTAGGAAAAAACGATGAATGCGGAAAAACGACAAATGCGGGTTCTAGTCAAAATACGAAGAAAGCAATCTTTATGCATACAAACAATGACTGTATACCAACAACTACTAATTTGATACAAACTTGTAAAACAAATAAATCGAAGTAAACGTGTAAAACAAACTTGTAACACAAATAAATTGAACAGTAAATTTTCAAGATTTACAGTATATTTCCTGTCCTTTTATGCGATTTTATGTTTGTATAAAAGTTCATACAGATCATGTTTGTAAAAAGTTCAAACAGTTTCAAACACCTTTATTGTTTCAGATAAACTTCGTACTAGTGTAGGCACAGCCTCATGGGCATGAACATTATCCTCTGCTTCACCATTATTTTCATTTTTTGCATCGTCATACGTTTCCTCCATGTTTTGGATACCGCATGCCTCACTGTCTTGGTTAATGGAAATATCATTAAATTTCGAGCTATACACATCCTCAGCAATACGCAATCGGTGTTCATCTGACCATCAATAAACCAAGAAATCATACCAAGAAGCAATTGCAGTTTGTATGCCATTTGGATCTACTTAACGTTCAGTTCCATTTTGGTAAGGAGAAAAATTTTACAACGATGAACGCGGGAAAGTCACTTTTTGGAGAACGATAGATGCGGGTTTCTTTAACGTTATTCAAATACAATTTGTGCAGGGACCATACAAATAAAACGATCAATACGGGAAAACGATGAATGCGGGAACGATAGATCGAGGTTTTACTGTATTCGATTTAACGAATTGCTTCGATTAACGAACCGATTTGTGGGTCCCAATCAATTCGTTAAATCGAGGTTCGACTTTATTATTATAAAGCCAAATCATATTCGCCGTTAATTAATTATTTTTTATGTAGCAATTTATTCAGCATCCTTATTAATTTGAATACCTTAAATATTAATTATAGCAACATAATTCAATGACTCATATAGGTAGATGTTCAATGATAACTCATAATGATAGTAAAAACTAGTTCATCCGTCCCAAACACAAATCAATCATATTTTTGCGAAATAATCGCAACAAGTAAAGCAATAAAATAAAAAAAAATCTCCTTTTCCGCGTTTCCCAGTCTGGCCGTAGCATCTACTATTGCGCGTCGAAGATTTCGTAGGGGGCAGAGTTCACTTTATCGGAATGGCAACAGGTGAATCAAGACGATGCGCAGTCACGGCTCTCTCTCTCTCTATTCCAGCCTTATTACACATTTGCAACGTGTCAATTAATAATCCGTTCTTTTTATTCGGCGTGACGTCACGAACTTCGAGAAGCAGGTGCATATATATATGCGTTCGTGCGTGCTTAATAAAGACCCTGTTTTTGGATTCATTTCATTTCAATGGCTGCGTTTGCATACGTGGAATCGAATGCAACTTTTTTGGACTGCATTGCGAATGCAATCTGAAACAAAAACGTGATTTGCTTTGGACCTATTAAAAAGCGGCTGAAGCTGAGTGGATCTTTTGTTGCAAAATTTGCGATTTCCACATTTCAATTTCAAGCTCGTAACTAGAGGGAAGTGTTGCATGCGATAAGCTCGTCTTTCGGAACACCCCCCTCCCCTCGCTTAGAATTTTATACGATTTATTGATAATACTCAATTTTTATCATTTTGCACGCCTCTTTTTCTCCACTTTTTACATTTTTGCAGTACTTTCACTTTTGATTATTTTTTAATGTTGCCTATGTAGACAGACTGATGTATCCACTGTACTCAATTTCTATGTTAATTTTTTTATTTTCTTCGTTAATGAAGGAAACTTAATACGGGTGTTTATTCAGCAATCAACTATTCTAATCACGCCTGGAAACATTTTTTCAAACCCTCAAGTGTTCATATACTTTCCTGTAAAACTCGCGTTCCACATAAAGAGTTAAAATGCACTGAGTATATGCAGTGCGAGATCAGTACTAAAGCTACAAGACATACAAGTAGGCGCAAGTCCTTGTACCCAAGGGTCTGCATTCATTTAGCATAATCAGTGATGTATCCGTTATACACCTGTTCAATGTTCATTTTTTTTCTTCTTTAATATATGAAACGTAAGACTGGGAGTTCTTCAGCAATCAGCTATTCTAATCACACCCAAAAGCATTTTTGCAAACCCTCAGGTGTTCGTGTACTTTCCTGTAAGACGCCTCTTCCTGCGTATAAAGTTAAAATGCAGTGAAATTTAAGCATTTTCGTTAACTACCAAATGATGTTGGCTAATGCTTTAGGTCATTGTAACAAATAATTTTTTCTTTAAGCTGCCTTTCGAATTTTGATCAAGCAAATTTATTTTAAAAATTGGCATTTTTTTTAAATCAGTCATTGGAACTGAAGATATTTCATGAACTTTTCTTGTCTCTAAAATCGCTTTTTCAGCATAAAAAGATATGATGCAAGGAAATACAGTAAAGCACCGTTATACGTCTTTCAAGGAACTATCTGAACGACGTATAACGAAAAGACGTATAATGAACATTGATAAGCTTTGATCATTACATGTATACTCTTATAATGCAATTTATGTAATTAATATCAGTGGCCACAAGGGGGGGGGGGGTTCCGACACACCCGCCCCATCGGCTTGATTTTTTTTCCCGATGATTATTCCTATACTATAGTAATAAACAATTCGAAAAGGTAGCAATTGTCTCAGTTCTAATAATTAAAAAAGAAATTTTGCCCCCCCCCACAGCCAAATCCTGTGTGCCCTGATAATAATTGTATTAAGACAACTTGCTAAATACTTCATACTAGTTTTTACCTGAAAAGAATATCTAAATTAAAAAGTAGAGTAAATAAAAAATTCATAAAAGTGAACAAATCTACTTTATTGTATCCAAATTTAATACTGCATACATTTAGCTATTAATCGTAATATACACGAGATAATCGATGTATCGTTGGCTTAATGTTTTAAGTCATTGTAACAAATAATTTTTTCTTTAACTTGCCTTTCGAATTTCGATCAAGCAAATTAATTTTGATAGACAATTGCTAAAATATTAGTTTTCATTTATATAGAATGTTTATACAATTATATTTCTAAATGTTATATACACTAGTTTCGTATGTGTGTATCACTAATATATATTAGTTCTATTTCCTTTATTAATAGATGAACGACTCCGAAATGCAGTTTAAATAATGACTGTCCATAGACTTTAATCTAAAGTTTTTTCGCGTTGATACTTTCAATAAACTACCAGTCGACTGCAATCGAAAAGGGAGGATGCAAAAATAGATGATACAACATATCGGACCTGACTCTAATATACTTTGGTGACCAAGGAACTTTTCAAATTCTGTGCCCTTACTGCTCAGCCAAAGATAAAAGGTTGGCTCTGGCGCAATGCCAAAAAAAAATGGATGCTGCGGTTTGTTTCAATGAGGAGACAGATTCAGATGTGCAAGAAATTCTCTCTGTAGTATGTGCGGACAGGGTTGCCAATTTAGCCACTTTTTTGTTAGATTTTGACCAACTGGCAGTACGGAAGTATGTTGTAAATCAGAAATGAAAGTCCAAATGAGTCAAAAAACACTACTACCGTATAGAATTTTAAGAGCCCTTGCACATCTGAACCCATCTTCCCTGTGAAACATATCGCAGCATCCATATATATATATACATATATATATATATATATATATATATATATATATATATATATATATATATATATATATATATATATATATATATATATATAGTAGGGTAGGGCCCAGATGTGTGGAGTTAATATCTCTTCTGATATTCTTCTTCTGATATCTCTTCTTCTGGTTTGCTGTTATAATCCACTGTTTGTGGCCCCTGACGATGGTGACAGTGGTTATAATTTCCGTTCCATTATATTATCACAATAATTCTTGCACTTTATTTGGCTTCAAAATCTGGTTTCTAATTCTTGCTAATAGCTGTTATATTTTTATGCGAGATATGTCTTATTTGTAGTATGTTTTGTGTTTTACTTGTTAGTTATATATATATATATATACATATTTTGGCAGCTCGCCAAAGCCGACCTTTCATCTTTGAGCGAGCAGTATGTATAGCTGTCTCAATTTTGGGCCCTTATGTATCGCTATAAACTGGAGTTTTTAGTCTATTTCATTCTATGTACCCAGGGCACGTGGCCCATTTGTCCGTGCGATAATCGGCTCCTAAATACAAAAACAGAGTTATGCGAAATGCGTACGTACAGAAATTACGCCGAACTTAGTAAAACTGGATTCAGGGGTAGTCAAAATGGATACTCCCGTCAAAATCTCAATATTGAGTTTTATCTTAATTGTACTACTTCATTTACTTCATGCAACAAGAAAACTAAAAATATATGTATGCAAAGAGGTTTTCTTCCTCTTTCCCTCCAGATAAAGAATTGAAATTTCATTTCAAAATACTTATTAATTTTTATATATACGTTGTTCATAACCCATTTTTTTTTTCATTGTCAATTTCAGAAATCCAGTGTCGTGGAAGCTGTGACGGAACGCTACCTCGCTTCCCTGTATCGCCCGTACGCGGCCGTGAAAAAGCAACTCACGGAGCAAGCCCTACAGAGGTGCCAGGATGTCGGGCAGGAACATTTCGAAGCTCACTTCTTGGGACCCACAGCCCTCTTCCTGAGGACCGTCAGAGATGCCGTAAGTGTTCAGAAGTTTTTCTTTTCCTACTGAATTTATTCCATTTTTAGCTGCTTATTTACTAACCGAACTCGCTGTTGTCGTTTCCTTAAACCCTTCAACGCGCGGTGTTGCCGCTCTGGCAACGCCAAACTCTGATGTTTTGACCGTTGCCAGTCACGAAGAATATTTGATTTCTATAAAAATAGTTGCGGGTGGCATAGCTCCATGAGAATCCTTTACTTTTTAGCACGTCCTTTCCCGTAAAAAAGTGGTCACGATTATTTTTAACAGCACTGACATCTGCCGAAAAATGGAAAGAACGCGAGAACAGCTGGATAGATTGCCCAATGCTGAAAAAAGGGCTTCCGTTGCCATCGCTCGACTTAACTACCAGCAAGATGGCGGACGATCGAAACGTTCATTGCGTGCCACAGATCTACAGACCCTTTTTTTGACGCAGCTGGCTGTGCTTCATCGCGTGCCACAGATCTAGAGACCTTTTTTGACCACAGCTGGCTGTGCCGCCACAGCTGTCGTCAAAAAAGGGTCTCTAGATCTGTGGCACGCGATGAACGTTTCGATCGTCCGCCATCTTGATGGTAGTTAAGTCGAGCGATGGCAACGGAAGCCCTTTTTTCAGAATTGGGAAAGGGTTGTGCCTCAAAGGGATATCGAAACTGCAACCTTCGTTTGACGGTTGAAGAAGAAAAAAAAAAAATATTAGTTAGAGGTATCTTTTCGATACCGATATTTCCTGCTGAATTACGACGCTGTCGATTTCGTATCGGAAATGTAACCATCGATAGACGGTATAGCAAAAATAAAAATGTCAGCGATATCTTTCGACGCCAAATCGTGAAATGCGTTACAGCTGTAAGGCGTCAAAGCAAGGTTTCCAGATTGGCTTTTTTAAGGCCAAATTCATGAAGTCTGGCGTTGAAAAAAAGCCAATGTGTTAAAAAATGACTAGAATCTCTGATATTATGTCCCTTAACAAGTACCGTATTTACCCTCGTATAAGTCGTGAAATTTTGGACCCAAAAAAGTCTTTAAAGTGTGTGTGTGTGGGGGGGGGGGGGTCGACTTATACGAGGGTGCTTAAATTTTTTCTTTTTTAATCAGAAGTCAAAAATGCCCCTTTGAAAGACAGTTGTTCTGCTCCCGCATTCCATAACACAGTGACGTCGATTTCTATATTAAGGTAGCGACACAGAGATTGAAAACGTGTATCTGATGAGCCGATGACGACGAAGGAATTTTGCGAATTGTATGGCGAGTATAAGGAAGATAATTAGTTAGGCTGCTTTAAATTATTAAGACTGCATGTCATATTATAATTATTAATTATCAGTTTAATTTTGTATATTACTTTTGTATATTATTATCTTTATTATAGTATATTTAGTATGTTTTCTTTTTTTCCAGATGATTTTGAATAAATGTATTTTTGAAAAAAATTAAATTTCTTAACAGGGAAATTAGGGGGTCGACTTATACGTGGGATCGATGTATACCCGGGTAAATACGGTAAATGTGACTAGCTCTAGTTTTACTTTTCCGATGATTAACTTCCGAATTCCTAGACTAGTCACATGCAGTATTTCCAAGGTAACCCCTTCGCGGAAGAAGGTATAAATTGATGAAATCCCAGAAGTTCCCAACAGTTTATTTTAATTGCTCGATGTGAATGGAAAATAAAATAAAATAAAACATCCGTACAATTCAAGATATAACTTTCTGTGTGTTAGCGGTACAATAGCCGTAATTTTTGTTTTGTTCTGTTGTTCATTTGATTCATGTTCTCTCATCGAACATGAAGCATGAAAAATTGGGTTTTGTTTTCGGGATCTCAGGCTTCCATTGTTCGCGATCAACCTTGAACGACATTTAGTAGCTACACTCTTTAAAAAGTCGGCGCCATTGAACGGGGTCCTTGCATATTAAATCCAGGGTTTTTTAGTGCGGTGGCATTCGAAAATTTCTTTATTCTGCAGTTTTATATTCAGTAATATCGTAGCGTATCTGTGTCTCTCGGTCTCGGTTAAGTAAGTGGCTGGTCATTTTTAAGTTTATTCCTTTTTTTTTTCTGGCGTAAAGTAGAGAATTGTTTAAGATCGAATTAGTGCGAAATGAAAAGTTATTCATAAAATTTTCAGAACAGGGTGAGCATTTTCAGTAGCATAAACCTATATAGTCTAAAACAATCGCAATGTTGCGTAATATAAACAACAGGGTCGTATAACTTTCACTGGGTCAGTGCCTCGTATTAATTGTGTTTATCCAGGGAGAACATATTTCTTTATTTAGCTCTTACTAGTCATTAAATAATTACTACAATTTTTATGAATGGACTAAATCTGAAGAACGCCCACCCTATTCAAGAGGGTCAAGAGAGACTTTGATGTCTCTCGCATGGTTTACCTGTACTAAAACAACAAGAAATTAAGTTATTTCATCTATCTATAGATAACATCGATGATTTATACTGTAACATTCTTTGACGATGAATTTAACCTGGGACCCCTTAATAAGAAACTATATTCAAGATGCATTCACCATCGATTTCGATATCTCTAGTAGTTTGCCCTATACTAAAACAGGGTCGGCCCAAGGGGGGTGCGAATGTAGGCGATCGCCTAAGGCCCCGCGCTTATAGAGGCCCCGCTCCTGGGACATTTTATTGCTATAAGACATGATAGAGAAGAGGCCCCGCACTTGCGCTTCGCCTGGGGCCCCGCAAGCCCCTCGGGCCGTCTCTGACTAAAATAACAAGAAATAAAATTATTTCATGCAATGTTCTTTGAAAATAAATTTAATATAAGACTCCTTAACAAAAACTTATTCAAGGAGCATTCACCATCGATACCTCCAGCATGGTAAAGTTGTTTCACCCAAAACTTACTTAACATCAGTAATTTATACTGCAACATTCTTTGAGTATGAATTTAGTCTAGGACCCCTTAACAAGGTCCTATTCAAAAAGCATTCACATTTGAATCGGATATCTCTCTCATGGTTTGAACAATATTAATATAACAAGAAATAAAGTTATTTCATGCAACATTCTTTGAGAATGAATTTAGTCTAAGACTCTCTTTAACAAGAACTCATTCAAGAAGAATTCACCATTGATATCTCCAGCATGGTTTGCCTTATACTAAAATAGCAAGAAATAAATTTATTCCATCTGCCTGTTACTTAACATGCAACATATTTGGGAGTGAATTTAGTCCAGGACCCTATTCACATTCTACTTTGATATCTCCAACATGGTTTGACCTGCACTAAAATAACAAGAAATAAAGTTGTTTCATCCAACTACTGCAACATTCTTTGAGTATGAATTTAGTCTAGGACCCCTTAACAAGGTCCTATTCAAAAAGCATTCACATTTGAATCAAGTATCTCTCTCGTGGTTTGAACAATATTAAAATAACAAGAAATAAAGTTGTTTCATGCAACATTCTTTGAGAATGAATTTAGTCTAAAACCCCGTAACAAGACCCAATTCAAGAAGCATTCTCTACTGTTTGTGATATCTCTCTCATGATTTGTCCTATACTAACATAGTAAGAAATAAAATTCGTTCTATTCCATAGAAAGAACTATGGAATATCTTTCAACTATTCCTTTTTCCCCTTGTTCTGAAAATATTCATGAAATAATTTCATGATCTAGAATTTCTCTAATGCTCTTAAAAGAGCATTAGTTATAATGAAATGAACGTTCTTCTAACTGCTGTAGAGAAACTTTGTATAGTGATGGAACAACTGTTCTAATTCTAACACAGCATTAGAGAAATTTTGTATTGTAAAATTTGTAGATGAATGTTTTTAAAACAATGGGAAAAACGATTGGTTTAGAACTATTCAATAGTTCGTTCTAAAAACCTTGAATTTGTAAAGGCAGTTTTTTACATAGGAAAGCATTGCATTGATCGTTTCGCAGGAGAGACTAGAGAAGAGCCTTGGGGGGAAAAGAATTGGCCTCAAAATTTATTTAGATTTTGCAGGATGCATCTCGGTAAGTCATCCTGAAAAAATTGCAAAATATGATCGAAAATGTTAATGTTAAAGGATAAGCCTATGCATACGAAAATATAACATTTTGCGATCGTATTTTGATCAGCGAAAAGTGTTTTGTTCAAGGATTTGGATATAGGAGGATCATCGACGAGCGGCAGACGGACGAAATGGCGTCAACCTCTCAAAGGAAAATATTCAACTTTCTTTAATGATTAGCTACAGAAGCGCCCTCTAACGACGAATCCTGAATCATTCTTCTGCTAGCGCACGACATAAACTTAATGATTACGACTCACAGCGCCACCTTACAGGCAAATTTCGTTTAGCTGTTTTAGAATACGTCAATGATCGTCCTATATAAAAGTCCGTGATTTTGTGGATTTCATCATATTTGTCGTTTGTCAAACTATTTCAGAAACTCCCTGAACTTCAGATCTATGGAAATGTTTAATATTTTCAACCCCTTCTTATTTACTTATTTATTTATTTTTCAAATGGCGGGCAAATGCTCATCAAGCATTCGCCGCAACTAAGACCCGAATTACTAATCATTTTATCATGGGATCAACCATTGGGCGGCCATCGTTAACCCTTATAAAGGGACAGACAATAACCCAAGCTCTAGCCAGGAATCGAACCCGGATCCAAAGCTTGGTAAAATGGTTCTTTAACCACTACACTATCTAAACGGCTCCTTCTTTTTTATTCTTCCTTTGATTAGTATAATTTTACTTTCTTTTTTACGTACTCACTAAACATCTCTTTCATACTCCTTTCTCGTGCCTCACTTCACATAAAAACCTTCGCCAAAGCAATCATACCCGCTTTTTTACTCCCCACACTCAAAATATATCGTCTGCTCGAATGAATTTTCTCAGAAACGCTTTCGAATATCTCAGAAGTGATTTCTTCCCGACAACTATTTACTAATCCGCGTCACGACCGCGCGTGAATTGTTGCCACCCTCTCTAGTCGGAACTTTTTTTTATTTGGAATAAAAACCGTCCCCCCTTACGGAGATATCGCAATTATTTATTTAACTGCATGGGTGTGATATCATTTCTAACGAAAAAATAAAATAAATAAAAAAAGAATAATAAAGGGTTTCTTTTTTTTTTTTCAAATTCTTTACTTTAGGGCGGTTATATATATATATATATATATATATATGGCGTTACGTCGATGAGGGTGGGGAATAAAAAGGACTGTTTCTTTTCTAACGGGGAGGATTTTGAGTTTTGCAGTGTCACCTTGGCTGACAGCTGACGCAGTGTGGGGGTATTTTCTTTCATTAGGGAAAATAGGTTGCCCGGATGTGTTAAATATTAAGCATTGTAAATGCTCTTCATCTGATAAAAACACTAAATTATTTATTTGATTAAAAGAATGAAAAAAAGCAGTTTGTCTACCAGGGGTGGCGCCAGCTGGGGGATCGGGGGGCCATGCACACCCCCGTCGGGGATCACTGTCCCCCCTGTCGGGGAGTGTCGTCGGGAATTTTTTTTAGAGAATTTGTTGGTTTAGAAAAACGAAGGAAGTTTTGCAACCGGATAAAATATTCCATTCAAAGTGTCTGACCCGACCGTAGAGGTTCCGTTCACTTCCATTCTCATTCTGCTTGGAATTATACGATATTCATATACTGAATATTGATTATTGCAGCTCGGAGTATGTTTCTCGGGATTCGAAGGAACCAGCGAACAAGATCCACATTTCTAGGGTAAGCAGGGTTGCCCGATCTGCTGACAATTGCCTTCGTTTTACGACCTTTTTAACTACGACTTTGAGGAAAATCACTGGGCTTTCCTGTTAACCAAGAAGGGATAATTAATGACCATCTCATCATAATAATTTTTATACGAAACCAAAGTAGGAAATTTATCTCTTACTCGAATACTTTTTTGAGAGGCTGTGCATGTACTGAAACGTAAAATTTGGGGGGGTTTGGCCCCCCTGTCGGGGAAGATGGCCCTCCCGTCGGGGAAAGTCTGGTGCCATCACTGTTGTCTACACTCTCAATTCTCTAAAATTGACTGTCAGCAGTGTTGCCGGTATATCTCCGTTATTTGACGAATACCCGTTTCTTTCCTTTTCTTTCTTTTTTTTTTTTTTCCCCTCTCTTGTAAATTGAAGAAACTTCTTCAGATTCGGCGCATTTTTTTTTTCTTCTTGAGATTCAGAGAGAAGAGTTCCTGGAAATCTTACGTTTCCACAAAGTTCGGAAATTATTCGGATAAATTAGTGCATAAGGATGAGTTTTTGTGAGAGAGTAGAAGGAATGAATCCCATTTGAATATTCAATAAATGCGTAAAATTTTAGGATGGATCTCTTCGAATTCTAAAATAAGAAAGAAAAGTCTCCCTAAAAATTTCGAAAGAAATGTTTTTTTTTTTTTTAAGGAAGAAAATCTGAAACCCTTTCAGATTGTCCCTATTTTTCTTCCGTATTCCATTAAATTGGAAAGTGTATCATTATTCACGAGTGTCCATTATTTTTCTTCCTTGTTCCATAAAACGCATCTTTAGAATCGAAATCTATCTTAAAATCGCTTACTAAAACTATTTTACAATCTTCGCCAAGTATATTACAACTATATTTCGCCGTTTTAAATATTGTTTCGAATGTGCATCACAATCCATGAGTGTGCCGTGTCTGTCTTTCTTGGGTTGATTCCTACATTAATGCCCCGACTCTCTCCAAGGTGGCGATCATTAAACAAGTGCAGTTACCATGACGATTTTTTGCATTTATGTGGCAAGCGTAATTTAGAATTAAAATGCCGATTTGGAAGAACATGTAAGTACAGCATTCCGTTACATTTTTATGTATGTTGGGTTGCCAATCAATGTAGTTTTAATAATTAAGTGGTCTTCAAATTCCTTAACTGGTTCGTTTATTGCTAGTCTGTTCACTTTAGTTTTCAACTTGTAGTTATTTGGGAGCGTTGAAACTTGTGCATAACTCCTAGAAACCCATGACTGCAAAGCTCGCCAAAGTGCTGAGATTTTTTAGGTTTGCGAGACTGGGGGCATTAAAATAGGAATCAACTTTTTCTTGTACCATAGAGCACATCTTTGGAATCGAAATCTATCTTAAAATAGCTTACTGAAACTGTTTTACAATCTTCGCCAGGCATATTCCAACTATATCGCGTAGAAATTTTAATTACTGTTTGGAATGGGCATCCTAATCCATGAGTGTACCGTGTTTTCCTTCCTTGTTCCATAAAACAGTTCTTCGGGACGGAAATCTATATTAAAATTGCCTACCAAAACTGTTCAACAATTTTCGTCAGGCATAGTCAAACTATACTTCACCTTTATAAATACCATTTGGAAAGTGTATCATGATCTATGAGTGTACCGTATTTGTCTTCTCTGTTCTATAAAACACTTCTTCGGAATTAAAATCTGTATTAAAATAGCCTGCTAAAACAATTTATAATAAGTTATTGATAATAAATTGTCACGTTTTCGCACCAAATTTAGCGAACAATTATCAAAAATTGCAAACCTTGTGCGACTTTCAACATTTTATTAAAGCGCCCCCCCCCTCTCTCTCTCTGTGTCCACATTATCTGGCAATCACATTTGAAAGAAAATATCTTTACCGTGACAGTTCATATCTACAAAACCTGTCGACAAGATCGCGTAGACAAAAATGCGCAGTCAAAATTCTTGTACTGAGCGAAGTAGCAACCTAATGCTAATAAAAACATAATCAAGTCGAACGTATGTGTTGAACTTACTTCACCTCCTTCTTCTGACGCTGTGGTTAAATTGAAAAATACTCTAAAATTTTAAATTTATTTATTTATTAATCCAGGCTTAAATAAAGGTATTTAACGTTAGAGAAGAAAACATGCGATGGAATATAACTGAATTTGTTGATTCTAAAACTATATGTAAGCATAGGCGTAGAGTTATATGGGCCCGTGGGGCTCGAGCCCCCCCAATAAATTGTGAATAGGGGCTGAGCCCACCCAATAATTTACCACTCAATACAGAAAACTAATTTATACTGACATAAAAAGAAAGTATTTCACGCCATTTACAAACGTTTAAAAAAAAACTTTACTTGTACTTTTAAAAATTTTCTTCTTTTGATTTCAATGATGATTTAGTAGTCATTGTGACGCCACGTAACACACAATGTTACAATAAGCTGTCCTCGCCAGGCTCTGGTTCATTAAAATCAGATTATGCAATGTAAAGTATGAAATGAACAAAAGTTCAGATGTGTCTAAAATGCACTATCTCATCGAAAATGTTTTTTTCCCCTCCTTTGGATTTTTTACTTTGCTTTTTTTAAAACTTATAACATGGTAGGAAGATACTAACATGGATACTTACCTTACACAGGTGTAGAATTCTATGGATCCATAGAGCTCGAGCGCCTCCAATAATTTACACTTAAGTCATAGCTGCCAACTACTACGGAAAATAATAATTAACCACTTTTTGTAAACAGTATATATTTTAAGCCGAAAAATCATGTAGAAAAAGTGGTTAATTATATTCTGTAGTCGTTGGCAGCTATGATTAAGTTATATGTACGTGAATACGTGGCGTAGCCTGAAATTTTTCATGGAAGGGGGGGGGGGGTTACGACTTCTGCAACTCACATATATGCATACGTGTGTATGATAAGGGAGTGAAGAATATACATTTTGTATGGCAAAAAACTCCTCATGGGCAGTTATGACCCCCCCTAACACCCCCCCCTTGGCTACGCCACTGACGTGAATATATGTGGTTGTGGGGCCGGGCCCCCTCAATAATTTTGAAAACTTTACGCTTATGTATGTAAGTCATTAATTTTCCAAACACTTTTTTTTTTTTTTTTGTTAACAAAAAAACATTCAAAAGGAACCCTTGTTTAAAAGATAAAATTTTAAAACTTTGTGCAAAATAACACACATAAAAAAAATATTTTTATCAATCCATGCACGACCTACTTCCGAAGTCCATAGACAGACTGGTCTGTGTATGAACTTCTGCTGAAGAGGATCGAAAATTTTTCGTCCGAAACACGTATCCAGATTAATAAGTACCTTTTTATGTGTGTTATTTTGCAAAGTTTCAATTATTTCACTCCTTTTCGTTGTTGAGAACTGACTTCGATCGATTACTAGATTTGATATGTATTATCGTAATCAGAAGGCATAATCTGTAAAATATTTCGAGGTGGGAAGGAATATGAAATGAAACGTGAGTAAACAAACAGGATTTCGGCACGACTTAAAGTTTTTGCTAACTAATAAGAAAATTTCACCCCTCCCCTGCAAGGCTATCCTTCTGATTACGATTACTATAGATTTTCAGATTAATCTCAGACCAATTTGAAGTACCAATTAGTTAATTAAATCTTTCATAGTATTTCTTTTTTATTATTATTATTATTATTATTATTATTATTATGTGCAGCAAGTATGGAGAGGAAGCCAGGTTACAGCTACTGGCGTCATTCCCATTCGTATTATATTTTCCGAGTTTCTTTCGCGCGGAAAAATTTACATACAATTTAATGCACTGGAATTGCCATCTAATAACAGTCTTTATGAGTATTCCCCACCCCCTTTGCCTTTCCCAACAAAAGGAAGGGTTCTTTTCTGTGGTTCTTTTTTTAACTCAATTTGTGTATGGACTTTTAGTTTAAACTCCTTCCAACAGATGGCAGCACTACGGTCAAATAGATTTCATTCATAAGTTTGGGCTGTCCGCGTAAATTGAAATCGAAAGTCATAGTTACGCAGGTGTTTCCTGGTAGACTGGAGTGTATAAAGAAAAAAAAAGTAATAAATAAACTAAAACAAAGTTAAAGTGGGGGTCAGCGATGGTGATAGGAAATAGGAAGAAGGTACCGCCCTCCCATTTCCGGCTGCCAAACACACCTGACGAATTGACTTGGCAGAGCATAGGTGCTTTCGCGTATATTTTTACATCTGAGAAAGGCAAATTTTTCTCGTATAATCGCGGCATGCCTGCCAAGAATTCACGAAAGGCTTTGCATAATTGTCTTGAAATACTTTTAGTTTATTTATTTATATATTTATTTGCATATTTATTGTTCGTTTGAACGGTACGATGAATTCAAATAAATTTAAATCATATCAAGATGGAAATTGTGAGGTTATGAAGTGAAATATATGAAGGAGAAATTTCTGCGTTCGCCAGTGAAGAATAAAAAACGCCTTCGCTTTTGTTTTTCTTTCCCACGGGTGACTTTGGAGTTAAGGCTGCAAATGTAGTTTCGAAAACCTATAGGTTCATTAAAGTAATTAAAAAACTTTGTAAAAAACACACATAAGAAGTAAAAGGAGTCCTTTTTCCTTTTACTTCTTATGTGTGTTTTTTACAAAGTTTTTTAATTACTTTATCGTTTAACACCAGTATTTTGAGTGTTTTTTCAGCTATAGGTTCATTGTTTGTAATCGTTACACGGGCGTAGCTATAGCTTTCTCATGAGGGGGGGGAGGGGGGGGTTCCAGCAAAGGGATGCAGGGGTCCATTCTTACTATAAAATTTGATTGACTGTAAATTTTACTATAAACATCTGGTAAAAAAATTTTAATTCTTAATAGTGAATTGTGTTTGATACGCTCTAAATTATAAAATTTACAAAATTAATATAATTTTTTAATTTTTAACATAAAATTTACAAAATTAATATAGCTTTTTTAATTTTTAATATAAAATTTTCAAAATTATATTTCAGTATAATATAAAAATTTTTATAAAGTTATAATATAAAGTTTTCAAAATATAAAATTTAAATTTTTCGTGTTACTGTTTTGGGCGCTGAATTCAAAAGGTTACTATTTGGCGATTAAAATAAATAAAATCTCAGAGTAAAAAACACACATAAAATGATACTCATGGGAAGGGACGATTTTTCCGACCGAAAAATTTTTCAGTCTGCATCAGCCGTCACACTGTTTCATGACACAAAGTGTGACGGCTGATGTAGACTGTAAAAAATTTTGGTGGAAACGATCTCCCCTTCTCATAAGTATCATTTTATGTGCGTTTTTCAAAAAGTTTTTATTTATTTTATTTTTTAACACCAATATTTTGAGTGACTTTTCTGTATTTGGCAATAATTGACGTTTGTGCAAAGATTAAGGGGGAGGGGGGATCCAGACTTCCTAATCCCCTTTTATAAATACCGTCCGCGAATAGTTCGCAGTATGGAACTTGTAAAGTTGTGTTGTGTTACGAGATTACGGCCAGTTAGCTACACGCAGACTCTAGGATGAGGGGTAGGATGCCCTCCGTGGGGGGTCTTTATAAGGGGTCATAACCTGAATTTGCGTTACGTTTCGGAGGGAAGCACATAAAACTCCAAACGGTTAGGTCGGCGGACGCGACCTGGTTTTGAACCAGGCACCTTCCGTCTTCCAGTTCGGTGTGTCGTCCAGTGGGATTAAGGCCAATTATCTGCACGAGGGATCTAGGCCTGTAAGTGGGGTGCCCTCCGTGGGAGTCTTTTTAAGGAGTCCTGATGTTGTTATTTCTGATGCCCCCCGACAACCGCAACGGCTGTGCGGGACTAACCCCCCTGAAATCGGCACCCTCAGAGGTAACGTTTAACAACTTGGAGGACATTGGAGCCATGACAGATTTTACGTGCACCAGCTCCCATTAGCGTATACGGTCCCACAGTAGCCGAGCCGAGAGGAATTTGACCTTCCCAAGCACTGGCCAAGCCGGATATTGCTTCACTTGCCGTGTTCTAATGGGAATGGAGTTTAACGCCCTGACCACTTCGGGACTTAAGGGGCATGGGCACCCATAAGGGGGGTTCAAGGTAGGGCACTTGCCCCCCCCCTAGAGTTTCAGGTTAATGTCTCATGATGTATACAAATGGCAAAACCAGAACTAAATTTGTTAAAAGTTTTAAATTTGCCCCCCCTCTAGAAAAAATTTTTGGAGTTTGCCCCCCCCCAGAAAAATTTCTATAGGCGACCATGTTAAGGACTCCTAAAACGGATTTACGGTAAGTTTCGGAGAAAGCCACTTCCAGTTCGGAGCGCTATGCGCTTGGCTAGGGGTAAGGCGCAACTTGTGTAAAGAGACAATCTAAATTTCTGTTCCAGTCTCTAATGCAATTGAATTCTTTAAAAAGCTGTTCACAACAGCCTTAAATGTTAAAACAAAAGAAACGTAAGAAGAAAAAATAACAACACTTTTTTTCCAGGGCTGTGCCGGAAAAAAAAAAAAAAAGATAAATAAATTCATAAAAAAAGACGACGTCTCCATTACTTTCAAAAGTCTCGCTTTGATTGATGGGATCAAGAAGGAGGGAGGTGCTCTCGCCCCGAGTTTTGCGCCCCCTCCTTCCTTCCTACTCCTCCTAGTTTGCCCTTTGCGGGAATGACTTACAACAAACCGGTGTCGTGAACTTGCGCGAGAGGAACGGGTTAAGTGGCTGCGGACGGGAGGGATAGACGTCTATTTCGGGTGAAAAGAGAGGGTCCTCGAGTTCACGTTTTCAAATATGACGTTTTTGGGTGCTTTTTCTCTCTCGCGTGTCACGATCTCTTCGTCGGAAGATGGAAATTGGGAGATTGTGAAGTGAAATTTCTGCGTTTGCGAGCGAAGAATAAAAAAAAACGCCTTCGCGCGCTTTTGTTCTTCTTTCCCACGGGTGACTTTAGAGTTTAGGCTGGAAATGTTAGTTTCGAAAACTTTGTTAGCCTATGGCGGGAAAAATTGTTTCACTCCTATAGTAGAGAGATGAGAAGTGCTCAGCCCGAACCGGGCTCGGGATCGAACTTGTGAGAAATTTCTGCTTTATTGAACATACCTACCTCTTGTAAACAGGTTTTTAAAAGTGATTCATGAGAAAAATAAACTAAATATATTCATTTGATAAACTTGAATATAAAGAGTTGGAAAGTGCATTAAGAGTTTGTAAGTCAAATGTAAGTCCTTAACTTTGCACGATCTGCAAAATTTATGATATTCTATATCAATGAAGTAATTGACTTTCATTTATCTATTAGCTGAAATTTCGCACTCTGGATTGGGCTCCGACTTAAATAATATCTCTAGGGTGGCCTCGAATTAAAAGTCTGCGGGCTCGGACTTTAAAATATGAGCCCGAACTCATTTCTGTCCTATAGCATGCGCAGTTATTGATATTTTGTCACATTTTTTCTTCCGTGTATGCCGTATAGCTATACGATGCATAATGCGTGTGTATTTTGTGTGTTTCTAATTGAAGTTTTTATTTTTAAGAATGCTCCCGTGGTGCCAGTGCCGCAGCTAGGGGTTGGCCAGGTGGGCAGCTGGCAAGGGCGCAAGCCTCAGAAGGACGCTCTTTGCAGACTTTTTCTGCATAATAGCAAGTAAAGCTGAAGTCTTAAGGGCGCAAGATTCAAATCTTGCGGCCTTAGGGGCGCAAGATTTGAATCAAGGGGCGCTCATGACCCTAGCCAGGCCCGGAGAGACACTCTTTGGGGGGCCCCGCTATGGAAAAGGGGCCCGTATTCAGGAATTTAAAGGGAATAGAAAATTACTGGTGGTTCGTGGACGTACAAAATCTAAATTGTGTGTTCAATTTCATTCCAAGAATTTGAAAGCATCTGAACAGTTTTTAATTTATTTAACATTTAAGCTCTTTTTTTGTTGTGTATTTTTGGGTTGTTTTAGCATGTGCGGTTGTTTGGGAAATACCGGCTGTTTATAAAGACTATACCTTTTTGCTTAAACAGGATTTATTCTGGAATATATAAGTTATTTATATGAAAACGCAACAAAATAGAACACTTGATTAGTTCGCTGTGGCTTCCCCTGAGTCCTGATTGTCTAGTCAAAATTGCCACCGTTCCACACAGGAGACTAGAAGCAGCAAAGGGGCCAATCTGATTGGTTGCCGATCGCTTCAGTTTTAAAAACACCGGTTTTTATATTAATTATATTTTTAATTAGTGATATTAAAGCACCAGACTCTTGTAGTATTGTTTATTTGTTAATTACAGCCGTAAATTATTTATATGATAAGTATTTTTTATCTTTCAAACCGTATTAGGGA
Source organism: Cheiracanthium punctorium (assembly GCA_038373885.1). Classification (NCBI taxonomy): domain Eukaryota; kingdom Metazoa; phylum Arthropoda; class Arachnida; order Araneae; family Cheiracanthiidae; genus Cheiracanthium; species Cheiracanthium punctorium. Next base: position 447,348 of record JAWZYV010010633.1, read on the forward strand.
GATCTGACTTTTTTTACGTCATATGTGTCACTAGCCAATAGGAATTTGTCTTGCCAGAGCTATTGCTAAGACTTTTTTAGGAAGGGGGATGTGCTAAGTCAAATATCAGTTTTACCAACTTCTTTATTTTTTTATCTGCTATATTACCAACTTTTTTGCCAATTGGGTTTGCGTAATTTTGATAATAGTGTACTAGAAATAGGAAGTAAATTATTGTTTTTGTTAAAATTTTTTAACTAATTTTGCCAAGTGTAATAGAATTTTGCGAGTTTTAGGGGGGGAGACTCCCCCTACTCCCCCCCTCCCTTTAGCAAGAGCCTGGTATCCCGTTGCTGTTTCTAGACAATTGAACGTTCCACTACACTCCGGAACACCTCATGTAAGGTTCTCGGTTGTAATTTCAGCTGATGCAGCCATAATTCATTGTTTTATTCGTTCAATGTTGCGAATATTTACTTGGTACTCTTTGGGTTTGGCAAATCCCTACGAAAAAGAATATACGAAAAAGTCTAGGGGAGTTAGGTCTGGTGATCGTAGAGGCCAAAGCCTTAAAGAAGGTGTTCCGGTGTATAGTGGAACGGTGGTAATTGTGCCTGGACATTCAAGGAAGCCACACTGAATTGTACTAATTTATGTTCTATTACATTATATCTTCATGTAAATATTATATTTCAGAGTAAAACTAGTTAAAGCAAAAATGTATAGAATCTTTATGAACACCCTGTATTTGGCAGATCGAGAAGCGGTCATACGAGCTCTTTAATTCAAATAGCTTTAATGTCCTTGTATACAGATCAGGACCGCACTGGCTCTTTTTGGGGCCTTCGCTAGATATTGAAAAGCGGTCCCTTACTGGGGAATCTAGAGGGAGTAGAATATTACACTATGTAATATTTGAAAATTACACTTACGTGCCTAAAAACCACATTTAGCTATTTTAAAGATTTTGGGGGCCTTGACTTCTTCTTTTTTTTTTTTTTTTTTTTTTTTTTTCCTAGGTGGGGGGGGTCGAGTCGCGGAGTTTCTGAGGTCCTCTCCTGCTTCACTGCGTAAGATTACAGAGAAATAAATAATCAAATTACTCTGATAGCTACTTATGTAATGCACTAACGTATGCGGTACCAAAATCGACGATATTTCCAAGCTGCGAACGGTAGCAGCAAGATGTAAACATTAGCAATAGCAATAACTCATGTGCAAAAATCCAAACGAACAGTTCAATAACGTCCAATGGAGCAAGCCAATGTCACTCAGTAGCTCTAGATTACAAAATAACAATAATGGACAAACAAAAATGCAAAATCTTTCGGATTTTTTCGCAGTTTTAAAATATCGAATTGACAATACTTGGCTCATTCATCGCCCATCTGAAAGATGTCACCATGCGTTGAGCTAAAGCACATTTTAGCCATTTGCTGTTTCAACATCGGCTTTTAGGATGACACCCAAAATGTGTAGTAACCCTAACCTAAATAAATTGAATGACAAATACTGTTAAAACAAAGAAAGATGATTTTCGTTGAAATGAGTCCAGAAATTTAGACAACGCTGCATCGAGTATAAAGAACAATGAGGTATGGGGCGGCGAAGCTGGCCGCCTTCCCAGACAGTACTAATCTTAAATCAAGCTTGGCATTTCTTTGAATTTGACGTATTAATACAAGCTTGACAGTTCAATTCATTTTAAGCTTGGAGATTACAAAAAAAATGAGTCAGCAAATATTTTCCCGTCGAATTTAAGTCATTTGAACTGTCAAGCTTGAATACAACTTGATTACTGTTTGATTTGGAAAGCCACATCCACATAACAAATAATTTATCAGCACCATCAGTCATAAATGTACTTGACCATAGCATTAAAAAAAAAAAGATTCTATATTTCCAAAGATTGAAATTCCCCAAAATAAAATACAAATATACTACAAATTTGATTTCAAAATCAGTCGTTTGTCTCGATTTTGGCCAATATTACCCAACATGAGTGCTGCGATATTCAAAGTTTTAAAACGTATGCTGCTTAAAGTTTATATTATGCTTATTTCCCTATTAGTAGAGTCTATAAATCATACATAACATTATTTTAATTTTGATTCATCCCATGGAGAAATAAAAGAAGCAGATCGGCATTGGCCGATACTGATCAATCTCGCCAAAAAAAGACGTGACAACCATAACAGTCAGTTCAAATTTTATTCTTGTCACCGCGAGTCAAAATTGGCCTGGTGGTTAGGACGCTGGCTTCTGAGATCCTGAGATCGATCGTGGACGCTAACGGAAGCAGATTAAAATAACTTGAAATTTCAGGAGAAAATGCGTGAAAAAATAAAATATATGGGGCGCGTTCGCCGTCAAGCTTAATGCAAGTTGGGCAATTGTAAACTTGAACACTTGATTCAAGCTTTGCATTAAGCTTACACGCTTGAAATTTTCAAGCATAATACAAGTATATGGACTTGATAAATCAAGCTTACTGCAAGTTTGATACAAATTTTCTGTGCTGTCTGGGTTGGTGGCTAATATATCAAATTATTCTTGTTAGAAAGTAGTATATTCATTTTGGGGGCTTATAGGGCCCCCCCCTTCGGCCGGAGGGCATCCGACCTGACCTGTCCGGCCTGATACAGTTTGTTTAATATGAACTGCAATGCATTCTCATTTCCTTGAGGCTCGCAACGAACGAATGTCTCTCAGCTCTTCTATATATAAACAAACTTACTTATTCATTTAACTGTATCATTGTCGTTCATTCTGACACTTGACCGACCCGTCTGTTTCAAATACATACACTCAAAACACATAACCATCACTCTTCGTCGACCCGGAGAGTCAACTTCAAGAATACCTGTTCGGAATACGAGAGTGCTCGGGAAACAATCCGCGGAAGACATCTTCCCGATGTAACGCCGGCCGTCGTAAATAATCTTCCTTCCTTTACGTGATACGACTTGCGGGGGCCCTTAACCCTTTCGCGGGCCCGACCCCCTCTCTGACCCTAGGCTGGGCCCTCTTTGAGTGTCGTTCACACCGACTGCCCACACGGCGATGGCATTCTTTTGTGGCGAAGGTCCATCTTTTCGTCTGTTTTTTTTTTTTTTTTTTGGGGTGACGGATTATTCGCCATTTTTTTTTCTATTTATTTATTTGTTTATGTTTCTGCACCTCTTAATAACAGATTAAAAAGAAGAAGAATAAGAGTACTTGTGGGTGCTTTAAATAGTGTGAGAACGTAACGGCATAGATCGGGATGTTTTGATGGATTCCTTTGAAGTGGTGTGGATAATTGAAATCGCCGTTCATCAGCATATCTTTTCCCTGAAATAATGTTTCTTTAGAATCGTTCGAAAAGACATATGTATTTACTCATTGAAAAAGTTGAGCCGAGTCGTTTGTTGACTCGGTGCTAAATTGAAATCGCGTCTTGTGTCTATGTGAAATGGGTTTGCTGTTAACCCTCACCTTTTGTTGTTAACTCTGTAAATATATTTATGACCCTATTTAAAGAATAATGTTGCGATTTTTTGCTTTTAGTCTCTTTCAGCCACAGAAATTAGAAAAGACACTTTAAACAGCTATGTTTATTCGATGGGAGAATCCGGCTCGCGGCGCAAACACTTACATTATAAATTTTGTTGAAATTGTTCTTCTTGTTGTTGCATTTGGAACATTTATTTTCGGAGTTGTTTGCTTGGTTTTCAAGAAGCGGCTGATAAATTCTTCGTATAGGATAGTGGACAACACAGTGAAAGTTCTCGCTAGCACAGAGAAAGGAAATTAAGCAACCAGGGTGCAAGTGGGAATCGAACCCACGACCGATTAAACGATTAGCGCAGGGCTTGACTATAACATTTTTTTGCGCACACGGCACTTTTCGAAATTTATGCCCCTGCATATAGCTGGCTCAGTTTTTGTGCCTTTATACAAAGCTTTAAAATCAATTTTTGGGCCTATTGCGTGTGTGTGCCCAGGGCATGTGCCCCAAGTGCCCCTCAAATAATCAATGCCTGGATTAGAGTAAAGGAGGACACGCCCTTATCCTGTAAGACCCCGAGAATATAGTTAATATTTTATGATGTAATTTTGTTTTCCAGTTAAAGCTGATTTTGCTCCCTTTTTTCACCTGCCATGCAAACCTCCTGTAGAAAGTAAGTTTCGAAACTGTTTCGAAAGAAAGGACTCGGAAGATCTAAAAATCATTAGACGATAGGGCTTAGTAGTTTTTAACTACAAATCTCTAATAATCCTTCTAACGAGTAGAAAGGGTCTCACACGCCATCCTTTTTGAATTATATTATTACTTTCCGAACATGTACCATGTAAGGAAATTATTGTATTAATCATGAAAAAATTCCACTTCGAAATTTTGGTGTATTGACACGTTTTGAGGTCTTCTGAATTCATTGATGCTATTTTTACGAGATGTATGTATGTATGTGTGTGTATATGTGTGTGTATGGTGAGTGAACACGATAGCTCCTAAACGGGGCATTCGATTGAGCTCAAACTGGGTAAACATGTTACAAACCACCGTCGCAATACCGGTATTGATTTTGGTGTGTATAGGACTTATAGTTTTTCTACAGGGCTACGATAAAGATTTCTTTTACATTATGGCCTATGGAAGGAAATTCTTGAAAGTGCGCTAGCGTTTAAACGGTACATTCGATTGTACTCAAATTGAGCATATATGTCATAAACCACCATCGTAAGACCGGTATTGATTTTGATGTGTATAGGACTTATAGTTTTTCTACAGGGCTACGACAAAAGATTTATTTTACATTATGGCCTATGGGGAGAAATTCTTGAAAGTGCGCTAGCGTTTAAACGGCGCATTCGATTGAGCTTCAATTTGGTATATATGTTTGAATTATTCATCGATTAAAATTTATTTAAATGCTTGGTAATGATCTTAATCGTAAGTGTTCGGAAAGTCGAGTGGAGTCTCTGCAGATATTTGATAGATGAGCGAGGGGGGAGGAGGGGGAATTGAAAGCCGCAGTCTTAAAGTTACTTATGAAAGCAAATTTTCAGAAATCGTTCAAAGAATTCCGTATTTAAAAACCAGCATGCCTTAAAGCGTAACCTTGACGCATGGCGTAAATTGGGATGTAACATTTCACACACACACACCCTCTTCCCTTAAATACACGTACAATTAGCTAAATGTTAGTGGAGGTCCTGTTTTTAGAAGAAGAAAAAAAAAAAGTGTCTCTCTATTCTAAATAAAAGTAACTTCCGCTGCTGCCGCTGTCAAAAGCTTGTTCTGCTATCTCCTCCGCAAACAGTGGGGATGTCAGTTTCGACGAAGGTGTCCATGGATTCGGAAAATTCCAGGGAAGCCGGTAAGCTGTGACTTAAATTTCGAAATTCCAATTATTTTAGACGATATTAATTTAAAAAAACTGAAAACATAAGCATAATGGTTGCCAGGCTCAGCAATTTTCGCCACCATAAAATCATTCATGCCTTTGCGACGAAGCAATTCTTGAGTGAAATTAGCGAACATGAAGTAGAATTACACCATTTTTACGCGAAGTTAAAAAGTAAATGAAATAAATAAGTCAAAGTGTGTTACATAACGTTCACAATTTTCAAATAGTAAGTCGTCAAATTATGAAAAATAGCCATTGATGGCAAATACGCAAGGTGTTCCATAGGTTTTACACAATAAAAAGTAGTGTGAAGTTGTTCCAAGGAACATGCAAGAACCAAGAGAACCAAGGAATGCGTAGCTCGGTAACATTCTATCAGATCCAATCTTTGGGTTTTGTCAATTATGCCTTTTTAACGAATAAGCCTTATTAGGAGCCGAATCCCTCATACGAAAAGCAAGCGTTGTGAGTCTAGACGCTTTGGCCCCTAGTTACCTAAAAAAAGGAAGAAAACCAATAAATGCCCCTTTTTTGAGGAAAAATGAATTAAGTGAAATAAATAGCTATATTTCTTAGAATCATTATTTATTACACAATGATACAGTCATCAACAGGAACATCGAAAACATTTCAAAATAAAAAGGCTGGGCATATATCCAAGAGGCCCGATTAACCTTTGAACTATGGGAAAGTCCCGCAGTGGTCTGGGCGCTAAACTGCGTTCCCGTAAGAACCCGCCAAGTGAAGCAGCATCCGGCTTGGGTGGTGCTTGGGAGGGTCAACTCCCTCTCGGCTCGACTGCTGTGGGATCGGATCGTGCACACTAATGGGAGCTGGTGCAAGCAAAATCCATCGGGGCTTCAATGTCCTCCAAGTTGTTAAACTATACCTCTGGGGGTGCCGATTTCAGGGGGTTGGTCCCTCCTCTGGAACTGGTTCAAAATTAGGGGACCCCGGGCTAAAGTTGGACTTCCTCCCACTGAAGCTCACTAAAAATGGAAGACCCCCCCCCCTCGCCTCCCTATCCACAGGGTGTCCACCAGCGATTAAAAAGGCGACTTTTGCTGCTAATTTAAAGATAAGGCGACATGGGCGACTTTTTTGAATAAAAAACATAATTTTCATACTATTTTCAATTTTTTGGCTACTTGTACTTTACACCAGGCGGCTCATTTGAAAATCAGTTTTCGGTTTTTGCCAACTCACTTTTCTTTTCTTAGTTGCGATTGATCATTCATCAAACATTCTAAATCTGTTTTTTTAATCGTACTGTAAATATAAATGTACTACATGCTCTGCTATATAACACATGAAAAAGTTTTATATTTATCATTTTAGCCATTCCTTCTTAAATGAAGCTAAATAACCCATGTTTAATTCTTAACAACAAAATCATGCAAAAATGCTACTATTTTGGCAACTAAAATTAAGAAAATGGCTACTAAACTAACTGGTGACTTTTTATGTCGGTGAGGATACTATTGCCCCTTGACATTGGTGGACACCCTGCTATCTAGGGGGGGGGGGGGTCTGGCACAGCATGCGGTTGTCAGAGGACATAAGCAAGCAAGAACATGAACAACAGTTCGGAAAAGCCTAGTCCTGTTTCGCCCCCCCCCCTTCCTACACACACACACACACTTAAATAAGTTTTCTAAATTCTACACTCATTGAAACAGAACTTAATAATGCTAACGGATATTGCTTCCAAAAGGAATTCAGCAAAATTTCAGATAAGTTCATTCTCCGCCTCCCATCTCCACCTCATTGACCTATAAAAATATTGAAGACTTATGGCTGCATCAAAATTGTACGACTGGTCGTAGTTAAATCAGATTTATCATTACCATGGTCGCACAATGCACTCCAGAGAGCTAATTAAATGTAAAGCAAATTTTAACCAATATGGACCAAATCTTTGCTCAGAATTTATCATTTAATTAATTAGTTAATTACTTTTCAATTCATAATCTGGCCCAGACTTATTTAAACAAAATTTATTTTCCATAAGAACTGAACTAGATAACAAATAGAAGATAAGAATATATAACAAATTAAAAATTGAAAATAAAACTTAAAAATCAATGCTTAATGAACTTATTTATCAATACATTTATCATTTTGAGGGGGAAAGAATATTTCAAAAGACTTAACACATTTAAAAACAAAAAGTGGATTTTTTGATTGAACACTATTTTTCAGGGCCCTTTAAATATCCTTATCTGAGGCAGTGCCGGATTTAGAGGTGTGGAGGCCCTGGGGCAACAAAGGAATGTTGGCCCCTAATTATTTCTCAGACAAGTCAACAATTTTTTTCGACGACCAGTTTGTCATTTCTTGAGTACATAATAGTGTGATGATTTACTTTGCGATTGTTTCACGCAAAAATACAAATGATTTATCGGATCGAAGATTATATTAACTTTTTTGACAAGAATTCGAAACGCTCTCTGGAATGTTCTAAATGAAAAAGGAGTGGAAAAAGTGAGAGAACTGGTCTTCCGTTGTCAGAATTTTATTGAAAAAAAAATTATTTTGCACATCATTCGATATTAGTTAGGAAATTTTACTTAAAAATGTCTATTGTGAGAGACCCGGGACTGCAGCCCTAGTTGCCCTCCCCTAAATCCGAACCTGATTTGAGGGAAAGCTCAGGCTAGGTTCATGAGCTTTTCCGGTAATCAGCCTTCTGCCTGGTGGACATATTCACGATCTCCAATATTCCATGCATGAGATTTCAGTCAGAATCCGCATTCTGTCGATAGATGGCAGCACATTAACCCGCGTTCTTTTCATTCATGTTTTCTTGTTCGCGGGGCTTTTTGCAGCCGCCGGAAGTTTCTCAGAAAGCTACCGAAACTCGTGTGGGGTGTTTAGCGCGTGTGTGTGTGACCGATAGAGCTGCTCTCGGCTAATTTTTTGAGAATTTTCCTGTTTGATACTCTCTCTCACTGTGTGGAATAAGTGTGCTCTTCGGGCAACGAAGCAATCGCCAGTGATTTTCTGACTACTTTCGGGTGAGTTATTTGAAGTCACGATTTATCTATAATTTTTACTTATCTCTCCTGATTTTATCATGGTTGAAATGTTATCGTGCTGATGTATTTTCACCACGTTTTTACATCTGTTGACACTGTGTTTGCAGGGTATCTTGACGTCTGTCCGCTGGGTAAACTGTAAACATACACATCGGTTCACGGTTATCTAACAATCAAAGGTCGATGTTATAAAATTTCGAACAAAATTGACTAGTATGCAGAATAGGATTTAGCTCGATACCCTTGACGCATGGCGTAAACTGGCATGTAACATTTTTTTTTTTTTTTTTTTTTTGGGGGGGGGGGATGTTTCCTATTGTAGAAGGCAATATTCAGGTAGATGATATTTGAATTTTCTTGAATTTTACAGGGGTAACTGCCCTTTTGCCCTAAGTGAGTTGCGCCTATGCCTTGACCTTGAAATTTCTAGCTGATTGTTTGAATTTTACAGCGGCAATTGCCCTTTTGCCCTAAGTAAGTTACACCTATGCCTTGACCTTGAAATTTTTATGTCCCTGGAGGATCTGACCAACATTTTTGTGACTCCCAAATTTTCTTTTAGGCCACAAAACTAAATTATTTTTAAAAAAACTCTAAGCTTAATTCTTTGGTCAATTTCTGCATGTGTACCAAGGGCACGGTCCCCAGGTGCCTGTGCGATAATTAGGGCCTGTGTCCAAAGTAGCGTATATAGATTTCCATTTCGTGAGGGGAGGCGATGTGGTAGTTTAAACCATATTGTTACTAGAGTCAATATAAATGTTTTAAAATAGCTGTTTTATAATAATTGCTTTGCAGTTTCGAAGTTATGCCTGTGTATGTTTATTAAAGTGGAAGCTACCAAATGCATTTATCACCCACCTCCTGTTTACACCCCTGGATTCAGTGGCGTTCTGGACCGGAGCGTACTCTAGGGGGCGTGAATATCAAGATATATCCCATCCATCCACACACCCCAAACCTCTGAAATTTCCGCATTAGTTAGCACAAGCTTTATGTGACGCAGGGCGTCCGTTTATTTATCCGCAATTTATTTCATATCCCCCCCCCCTGAAAAATTCTTCTGCCTACGCCCCTGCTTACCTGTACTGAACCAAAAGGATGATGAATCGCTAATCGTTATAGTTAATTCCTTAGTTTCTTCCTTCCAGTTTTCAAGGACCCAACGCTGAAGCCTAACGCAGAATTCTACACTGGAAGTCTGTAAATCCCATAGAACTAATCCCAGCGGTCCCAGGGACCTTCCTTCAAGCTGAGGGGGTTGGGGGGATCAGTTTTTCCCGGAACCAAGCAAGGTGTGTTCAGTTGTCAGCTGACATACCGAGGTCTTGAAGAGAGGTCATGCCCACTTGTAAATGCAAGGAGTTGTAAACAGTTCTGGGAAAAACTTATCCTTCTCTGGTGTGTGGGAAATTTTCTGGTTTGTTGCGTTTTTCTCTGTAGCTGGTCATAAGAGCTTAAAAAAAATTCTATGACATATATACATTTATATTTTACAATACTGTGCATTAAAGTGTCCAGGAGTCTATACAGGAATTTTTTTCAGGGCCCCATTTTTGTGAAAACTGCTTGTTTTTGTAAATTTCAACACTTATTTTTGTGAAATTTCATACCTTTTTTGTTAAAGTAATTGATAAAACAGATTAAAATGTAGGATAAAATTCCAATGAAGTGCAATTTTAATGGTTTGTATTTTTGTGAAGGGGCCGCTTTAATCGATTGCATTTTTGTGAAGGGGCCGTTTTAATCGATTGTTAGTTTGTGAAGGGGCCGCTAAACGGACCCAATTTTCGTCTGCATCGATCCCTGGTGGCTCACTCAATATTTTAGTTTCGGTGGGAGCTGTTTAAAAACAAATACAGTTGAATTGTTTTAGTAAGATGTGTAACATAAAATTACTCTGCACCTATCATCCTGATAGAAGTCCATTTCGAAGAATTGGTTATAGCGTCATAAATGATTACAGTAACACCTCGACTTACGCCATCCCGATTTACGCGGACCCAGAGTTCCGCGATTTTCAGACCTCGTTGATTCGTCTTTTTTACTTTCAAAGTAACTTCAGTTTACGAATTTAATAATATAATTTGTCACACAAATCTAAGATTTTATTAAATATTTTTTTCTAAATTATTGTTTTCTCTTTAGTCAAAAATAATTCGTATGCGAATATTTACATGCAAAATTATACTCCCACTTACGTGACTTTGGCATTCGGACATAGCTCGGTCCCACCTATCGTGTAAGTTCGGGGTATTACTGTGTTTGGTCTCTTCAGTGACGTTATAAATTAGTTCAGTTATTCTATAGTAATATGTATTAACCCTTTGAGGCGCAACCCTTTTCCAATGCTGAAAAAAGGGCAGCCGTTGCCATCGCTCGACTACTTAACTACCAGCAAGATGGCGGACGATCGAAACGTTCATCGCGTGCCACAGATCTAGAGACCCTTTTTTGACGACAGCTGGCTGTGCTCGCGCACAGCCAGCTGCGTCAAAAAAGGGTCTCTAGATCTGTGGCACGCGATGAACGTTTCGATCGTCCGCCATCTTGCTGGTAGTTAAGTCGAGCGATGGCAACGGCTGCCCTTTTTTCAGCATTGGGCAACCAATCCAGCTGCTTTCGCATTCTTCCATTTTCCAGCAGATGCCAATGCTGTTAAAAGTAATCGTGACCATTTTTTTTACGGGAAATGACGTGCTAAAAAGTAAAGGATTCTCATGGAGCTATGTCACCCGCCACTATTTTTATAGAAATCAAATCTATTCTTTGTGACTGGCAACAATCAAAACGTCAGAATTTGGTGATCCCAGAGCGGGATCACTGCGCGTTAAAGGGTTAAGGCCAGGCTACTCTAGGGCTATCCACCTAAGGAGCGGTGCCTTGGGCGGAGAACTACTTAAGGAGCTCTAATGCGCATTCAAGTAACATCTGGAAAGAACCGTCCAAAACGCTGAACCGTCACACCGATGGCAGCGCAATGGGTCCGAACCCGGGACTTCCACACTATACTTCAGCCATCTACCACGTTCATGGAGGTTTCTTTATCTACTCAGCCATGGTGGGGGCCCTATTTCAGTTATATATGAACTATGTGTAATGTATACGTATTTGTGTAACAACTTGTTTTGTAAAAAAAATACTTTGGATCTAATTTGAAGACAATTTTTAAACTAAGCATTTTAAATTTATTAATTCAGTAACAATTCTATGCAGGGCCGTACCCAGAAAATAATTTCGGGGAGGGGGGGTCCGACTTATTGAATATCTCCATATTATATATAAATATACTCCATATACATATAAATACATATATAATCTGACAATTTCGGGGGGGGGGGTCCGTACCCATAGGACCACCCCCCTGGGTACGGCCTTGATTCTATGTTTTGAAGAAATTTTCACTTTTATTTTTTTCACCTTTTATTTTTTTAGGGGGGGGGGGTTAGGGCCTTTGACCTTATAGCCCCTCCCAAGGGCGTCGCCAGAGGGGGGGCTAAGGGGGACTGCAGCCCCCTGAAATAGGACCCTTCACTTAGTTTACAATTTGGTATTTAGCTTACAATTGAACTTTAGCTTACAATTTGATAGAGATGAGTTCGGGCTCATTTTTTGAAGCCCGAGCCCGCCCGAGCCCGAAGACTTTTAATCCGAGCCCGCCCGAGCCCGAGCAATATTGTTAAAGTTGGAGCCCGAGCCCGAAATTTCAGCTAAAGACAAATAAAATTAACTACTTCATTAATAAGATACAATAAATTTTGGAGCTTCACACACCTTCTAGTCCCCCGTACCGATATTTTTAAAAATAAGTACGTCTATTTATCCCATGAATCACTTTTTAAAATCTGTTTCAAGGATAATGTTCAACAAAGGAGAAATTTTTCACGAGCCCGAGCCCGCCCGAGCCCGAACGCAATCGTGAATTACAGAGCCCGAGCCCGAGTCGGGCTCGGGCTTTCGGGCTCGGGCTGAGCCCGTCTCATCTCTACAATTTGATACCCAGCCGCCCCCCTCCTCCCGAAATTAAATCCTAGCTACGCTACTGGCTCCTCCATAAGCACGCTTATGATGCATTATATTTTTACAGGGGTCGATGCAGACGAAAATAGGGTCCATTTTGCAGCCCCTTCACAAAAATACAATCGATTAAAACGGTCCTTCATACACATTTACCCTACATTTTAATGTTTTATCAATTATTTTAGCAAAAAAAATTACTTTTATTAAAAATGGGTATAAAAATTCACAAAAATAAGCAATTTTTACATAAATGGGACCCTAGAAAAAATTCCTCGATTGATCCTTGCTTCATTTTCTTATGTATGACTTTTTCGATGGATAAAGCCAGAAAAATCGTTACTAAATTATCACTTCATAGGCCTCTTCTGCTTTTTCATTCTTATCCGATACTGAGTGCATGGTTCCAGTCTAATGATAAACATAGGTAATATGGTCTAGTGTATGATAACAGCGTGCCTAATTGATTGCACGTTCCCAGTCTAACGCTAAACATAGGTAATATGGTCTAGTGTATGATAACAGCTTGTCTAACTGATTGCACGTTTCCACTCTAATGATAAACATAGGTAATGTGGTCTTGTATATGATAACCGCGTGTAACAGCATATTGCATGTTTTCAGTCTAATGCTAAGCATAAGGGATGTGGTCTAGTACAGTGGTTCCCAACCGTTGGGGAGCGCCCCACTTACAGGGAGCGCAAGAAAAAAGAGGCAAAGAGGAAGTTATGTAATGCATGTTTTAAAAAACCATCTTATTTATTCTAATTTTTACTCCCAAATCATCTAGTTTCCTTTAAACTGGAAATTTTTCAAACTTACCGATAACATTATTTTGTAAAAAAGGCCGTTGTTGGAGAATAAAAAACTGTATGCAAGCTGAGATATGTGAGGAGGGGGGGGGGGGGGGGGTTAGGGTGGCAGGTGCCATCTAAATTATCCTTTGTTGGGGAGCCACAATTTTAAAAGGTTGGGAACCGCTTGTCTAGTATATGATCAACAGCGTGCATAATTTTCCTAATAAATACGTTGAAATCGTGAACTTTGTTGATACCAGAAAAACTTTAGAAAAAGAAAAACTTTAAATACTTTTGTATAACTAGTTGGAAATAAATAAATAATTATGTATAAAAGTTTAAAGCTGGCTAAATACACCGTCAAGCAAATTGTAAAAAAAAAAATGCCCTTAAAAAAAAATCAAATTTTTATGTCTTCAACCTGTGGTTTCTATTAAGAGTTTAACCCCCTCTACTCATACCGGATGTGGGAGTACATTTTATTTATTTTAATTGTTAAACGTCCTCTCTATAAAGTAGTCTCATCTTTCTTTTTTCTCTTGGTCATTTCCGATTCCGAAACCGCATTTCCGGAAGTTGGCTCCTTTTCATGCTCCAGGAACCTCTTTTTTGCATTTATCAGGTTAGAATCAGACGATTTCTGCATTTGGGTGCAATTTCTGTTGCCGACAAATTGTGTAAGTTATACCCCTTTTTATAGTGATTGAATTGTTAAATTATTGAACGATAGTCAAAAACTTCAGTTTTTGGATTGACCTCTGTTGCTAATTGACCTCTGTTAGTGAGATACTGCTCTAGTGGTTTCAGAGCAAAATTTGCTGTTGACTATGTATACAGAGTGTCCCCAAAAAAGGTGGTAACGAGCTTTAACCCTTTAACGCGCATTGTTTCCGCTCTGAGAACACCAAACTCTTACGTTTTGACTGTTGCCAGTCACGAAGAATAGATTTGATTTCTATAAAAATAGTTGCGGGTGACATAGCTCCACGAGAATCCTTTACTTTTTAGCACGTCATTTACCGTTACAAAAATGGTCACGATTCTTTTTAACAGCACTGACATCTGCTGAAAAATGGAAGAATGCGAGAACAGCTGGATAGATTGCCCAATGCTGAAAAAAGGGCAGCCGTTGCCATCGCTCGGCTGTGGCACAGCCAGCTGTCGTCAAAAAAGGGTCTCTAGATCTTTGGCACGCGATGAACGTTACGATCGTCCGCCATCTTGCTGGTAGTTAAGTCGAGCGATGGCAACGGCTGCCCTCTTTTCAGCATTGGGAAAGAGTTAAGCGAATGAGATATTTAGGTTTTTTCACGAGTTACGTATCTTAGAGCTAACGCGGTCTTTTCACCCCCAACAAGAGATATTTTCGCCACAAGAAGCATAAACACAATTGTAAGGTTTGAGGGGTAATATTTTCTTCGTGGTTTGCTACAGAAGAAAGAGCCAATCTGCGAACGGTATTCCATTCTTGTAGGATCACTGAAGGCGGAAGCACCCAAGCAGTCCCGGGCTTTATATATTACTTTATGTAGGAAATGGTAATGTATAGTTAGGGAATGGCTTAAACGGTATGAGGAGTGTTTTTAAGTGCCTAAAAAAAACTGCATGTATTTCAGAAAGTATACATCACAACGCGAAATTTTCACTTATGCGAGGGGGTCTTGAACTGCATTCCTCGCGTAAGTCCAAGACTCTACTATAATTCGAATTTCGGTAATTTTCTTTGATGTAGGTTTCCCACCATTACACCTACGCTTAGCAGTGAAAGCCTCTTTACAAGTTACGATATTCCTAGCATCTGGTCGGTGGACGTATTTGACTTTTTGATTTCTGCCTCATTACCCAGTTCCCAATATCACGTGTCGCCCAACAGCGCTTGTTATAAGCCCGGGTTATCGCTTTTCACTTTCCATACATACTCTGTGCATTATAATTGCGGGCGTTGTGTATATTAAATAAAGGCCCCTTTTTTTTAACAGTGTAAAAAAAAAAAAGAGTAACAACAATTAAAAAAAAAAAAAAGAGCACGGAGCGGAAACGGGGTTTCGAGGTATTTAATTAGCCAGGCCTTTTGTTGCTGATTGGGAGGACCGCCCACTGTTGTGATAAAGGAAAAGCGTTTTGTAAATAAAGCACGGAGAAAGTCATTCATTTATAGCTCATTTTGTAGCTGCGTACTGATTGTGGATTCATTAGTCTGCCGGGGAATGTAGATGGTGTGTAGTTTTATCTTTTTGGGTTTTCATGCAGAAATGGTGAGGGTTTTAACTATAACCATAGCTGTGGGAACTATTGTATCGGCCAGAAAGTTTTTTTTTTTTTTTTTTTTTTTGTCGTCCGATAAAAAAAAAAATTAGCCGAGCAGATGATTTTAGAATTCTTTTTTTAAGATAAAAATATAATTGGTAACAGGCAAATAAACTTTTGTTCTAAATAAATTTTAACATAACAAAAAAAAAAAAAAAACTCTAACGCAAAACTCTAACTCTAATCCGCACAAGAACTGGTATTTAAAAGATAAAATATTTAAAACTTTGTAAAATAACACCAAAGTTACTTGTCATGCCATACACGTATTTCAATCGAAAAAAAGTTCTATCTAAAGCAGTTGCAATCGTCTCCCAGTCAGTATATCCACCTTCTGTGTCCATGGTTCAGGCTCGGAATAGTGTGCGATAAAAACAGTGGCGTAGCCAAGGCGTGGGGGGGGAGTAGGGGGATCGTCACACACACACCCCACCCAAGAGGAATGTTTTGCCATACAAAATGTGTATTCTTCATTGCCTTATCACACGCACCTATACACATATGAGTTGAAGTAGGCAGTGGCGCACCCAGGATTTTAGTTTAGGGGGGGCTGGGCGACATGCAAATACTGCTGAACTCGGTTATAGTGACCTCGATTAGTTAAAACTCTCTTATAGCGTCTACATATTCGGTACCACTTGACTGTCCCATAGAACACAAGCCCACCAGCAATGTAACTTGGTATGGAGTGATAAATAATTATCTGCTCCTTCAGCGACGGTTGTAACCGGGATTAACAGTGTTTCGTAAACTAACTGTAAGCATTTATTTAAAAACTTTTTAAATAAATGTCTTTTTTTGGTTAGAAATAACTGGAAGACAATTAAAAAAAGGAAAGAAAAAATAATTCATTAGCTACAATTTTCATTTTCTTTAAAGCTTTTCACTTCTAACTTTCTACCTTTATGGGGGGGAGGGCTTCAGCCCCCTTAGCCCCCTCCGTGGGTGCGCCTATGGAAGTAGGTAACTCCCACCCCCCATGAAAAATTTCTGGCTACGCCACTGCATCACATTTATAAATTTCATATAAATTTTGAAAATTATATTAATTTTGTAAGCTATACGCTTTAATGAGTAATAACGAAAATTTACTTGACAGAAAACTAAAATTTTATAATATAATTGCAATTTTCTACAAAAAATTAATAGTAAAATTTACTGTCCATTAAATTTCGTAGTAAGAATGAACCCCACCCCCCTTTCTTCATAGTTGGGAAAACTGTAACTTCACCCGTATTTCAGGAGAAGGTATGAAGCCTGCATGTGTAACCATTTCACCTCACCACGTACATGAGACATCTGCGAAATTAAATTCATGGAATTAGCGCCATTCATTACTTTCACTTACTGTTGCCATGCTATTAGGTACTAATTTCAGAAGTCGTAAAGCCCGAATAAGTGACTGCAAGTGTAATAACCGTCAAGCAAATCTAGCTAACTTACTATCTATACCTACCACGCTGGAAAGGGGAAACATCTGGAAACAATAAGTGAAGAGATGTTTTCACTGCAAACACTCGGCTGCTCCCAGCGGGATTAATTTAGGTGGCTACTTTCGCACCTTATCTTGCTCTCCTACGCAAATTGTTTATCTTCAAAAGCAGCGTTTTGGGTCAACACTAAAACTCCAGAATCTATCTTCAAGTGGGTGCCCGTTCCCTTATGGTATGGTGGATAAAACTGCACAATATTTACACGAGGTCGGAAATATGATTAATGTAAAAACTTTACCAGGTTCCGGTTCTGCTGTTTTTGGATGCTTTTCTCACTGATGACTTGGGCTAATTTTAAATTTTCAGACATACTCAGATTTCATCAATCCCTTTAACCCTTTAACGCGCGGTGTCCTTGCCGTGAGGACACCAAACTCTGACGTTTTGACTGTTGCCAATCACGAGGAATAGATTTGATTTCTATGAAAATAGTTGTGGGTGACATAGCTCCACGAGAATCCTTTACTTTTTAGCACGACATTTCCAGAAAAAAAAATTGTCACGATTGTTTTTAAGGCTGTTCTTCGAAAAAAAAGAACTCTGTTTTTAGTCTTGATACACAAATTGAAATAAACTAATAGCACCATGGTCTCCAAAAAATTCCAGATGGTTCTTCATAAGTTGTTTTACACACTACGATAAGCGAAAACGCTGTGGCTTTTGTGAAATTTGCAGAAAAAATTCTTAAACATGGATTTGAGCTGCAAGATTTTTCGATGAGTGACACGCGTTGCGAAAATTTCCGATTTTTAAGAATTTTTTCTAAAAGTATTGAAACCGATACAGATTGGCCTGTCTTCGCAGTATGTAATACAGCTTGTAAAGAGACAGTTTCAAAATTTTGAAGTGCCTGGCATAATTAGTTTATTTGTAATTATGTACCAAAATCACATGATTTTTTCGAATAACACCGTTAACAGCACTGACATCTGCTGAAAAAATGGAAGAACGCGAGAACAGCCGGACAGATTGCCCAATGCTGAGAAAAGGGCAGCCGTTGCCATCACTCGACTTAACTACCAGCAAGATGGCGGACGATCGAAACGTTCATCGCGTGCCACAGATCTAAGAGACCCTTTTTTTGACGCAGCTGGCTGTGCGCGAGCACAGAATTCGATCGTCCGCCATCTTGCTGGTAGTTAAGTCGAGCGATGGCAACGGCTGCCCTTTTCTCAGCATTGGGAAAGGGTTGCGCCTCAAAGGGTTAAGCGTACCTGCCGTCAAAATCACGAGCTAAACTATCTCCTTGTATTTCTTGCCGGGCAATAGTGTTCAAATGTTGTGCTCGCAGAGAGATCAGAGCATTTCAATTCTTATTTCTTACGGGTTTTTTTAATATCTCATTTCACACAACAGATCACAATACCAGACTATTTTCAACTTAATTCGGAGATGGTTTGTTTTTAGATGGTAGCAGTACTCGCGTTGTGCAATGTTAGCTCAACTTTTTTTTTTTCATATATTCAAATAAAACTTTACAAATACTTTTTATATTAATATAAGTAAGTTTAATAAAATTCTCCTTTAGTGCTTAAAACATATATTTTTAATGATTCCCTGCTAGCTAGGAAACATGCATTCAGTGACAATAACCCTGAATGTTGGCTTTTCCTAATTTTTTTTTTTTCCCGCGCTAGTAAAAATGTCCAATACCTTAAAATCAATACATATATTGTGC
The DNA here is from genome assembly GCA_038373885.1 of Cheiracanthium punctorium. Lineage (NCBI taxonomy): Eukaryota > Metazoa > Arthropoda > Arachnida > Araneae > Cheiracanthiidae > Cheiracanthium > Cheiracanthium punctorium. The sequence goes on from JAWZYV010010633.1 coordinate 466,050, forward strand.
ATGCACTTATTTTTATACAATTTTCTTGAATAAAAAATTTGCACTTTTATGGCCGTTTTCTTGAAAATTATTCTACCGTTAAGGAGTTAAAGACGAAAGAAGAAAAAAAAGAATTTCTTAGCATAGCACAACAGCTGTGCAACTTAATTCTTGAAGTCTTATCAGGTAAATTTTCCTAGAAAATGTTTACACATTTCTGCAATAAACTAAAAAGAGTCATTTCTTGATTTATAACTGGGGGCCGGGGGCAGGCGGTTCCGCTGCCCCTGCCTTAGTCAAGCTCTGTAAATAAGCTCAAACCCAGTGTAAAATTCTTTTTATTCCTCCCGACATCTTCAGATCATATCTGATTGGCGTTTTATGCCTAATCCTTTACGTACACGACTTAAAACACTCGCCCATTAATTCAACAAAATTCTAAGCGGGGGGGGGGGGGAGTAAAAAGAAAACAAGCCTTGTCTTTGGAGACAATCCCCTTCTCCATGTACATACATTTGAAAAGTCTTGTCCTGACTTGACTAAGTGGGCGTCCTCTTCACGTAAAAAACAAACGGCGGTAGGCGAGGCCCGGAATGACTCTGGAGGTGGCGAGTGTCAAACACCGGATGCCACACGGCAAAAATCTCGAGGGGCTGGCTGCCTGCTTCCCTTCCGGAATCATGGAGTATAATAAAAGCGCATCGGGACACGATACAGCTGGTATTAAACGCACAGTTGCCATCCTCCTTACTAAAAAGAAAAAGAAAGAAAGGAAAAGAAAAAAAGTCCTAAGGAAGCAATTGGGCACGCAACGGTAGGCCCGTTCTCGACATTTTTATTTTCTTTTTTATTTTAATTGCTAATCTATAAGTATTAAAGTTCTTGAAGCAAGGAGGCTTGTTCTCACTTGTTTCAACCAGAGTACAAATAGACGGCGTTAGCTATCGTTAGCATTTGAAGATATGGAGTAAGGGTGTAGTTCGAAGAAACAAAATCTCCCTCCAAGGTCTAGGTACACAAATTAAAATAAACTAATTGTCCCAGGGACTCGAAAAAAATTCAGGATAATTCTTTATAAGCTGTATTACCCTCCGTAATAAATGAAACAGCGATGCCTTGTATAAAACTTTCAGAAAAAATTCTGTAACGTGGAACTGCACAGCAAAAAATTTTCGAAAAGTGACACATCCTACTAAATTTTCGATTTTTAAGAATTTTTTCTGAAAGTCTCTCAACTGATACTCGTTTATTGCGTATTGCAGTGTAGCTTGTAAAGAGGCATTCTAAAAATTTTGAAGTGCATGCCATAATTAGTTTATTTGTATTTATGCATCAAAATCGCATGGTTTTTTCCGAACTACATCGGTAGCTGTGTTGCTCTAAGTATGGCGGAACATTTTGTTAGTTTTGTTTTAAATAACAGTGAAAATGCACGATTTTACGGATAAAAAGGGAAAGATGCACAATTTTTATGTTACAATAGTTCTAAATACAAAATCTCAGCATTCTACAATTGAAGATTTTACAGCTGTGTCATATACGTAATTAATCTTGGAGCCAACTTTGGCGTCATTACTTCTTTAAAATTGGAACTGTCACCATAGAATAACACAGTCGTATTGCAATGTGGTCTAGGCGAAATGGTGGCTCGGTTGCAGTTTCGGCTTCACTAACAGATAGCTAATGTCGTCTCCTTGTATTCCTATCTCTATGGTTTTAACCAACGGATTCATGCTCTATAGACGATTTTCTGTTTACAAATAAATACCGCTTAGTTTCGAGAAACTAGTGAGCAAAATACATTAACATTTCTTTATACAGCGTTCTGCTTTGCTTTTAGTCACAAAAAGAAATGCTGAAAATTTCGTTTTGATGCATGAGTCATTTTATCATTATCCAACAATTGTTTTGCAGCAAAACTCACACTCCCCAAATTCAATTAACTAATCAATGAGGTTTGAAAAGTATTGTGCGATATTTTTTCTTTACATCTGTGGAAGAATAACTAAGAAGCCTTTTTAATAAATATTTTGTTTGTTACCCTACCCTCTAAAATAACATAATAGAAACTAATGTTCAGATTTTTTTTTATTATTCCTTATTATTTTTGTTAATAACTGAAACTTTGCTGCAAAACTTACATTTTACATATTTAAATTTTGAATTCTAGCTTTACCAGAATTATTCCTGGTTTAGGAATATGTGCAAGTAGTTGTTATGGCAACAAATATATCACACACAAAAAAATTGGGCCAATATATGATGATTGTTAATATTCAGTTTTTTACATTTTTCTCAGAACTTGGAAAGTAGAGAGAATGAGTTTTGCATCTATACTCTTCAAATGCATATTTCCCTTGCAGACATGTATTATAATGCATATTGTTAATTGCCGTGCCCAGTGCGACAACTGGAGCAAACCCTTCCCTGTTTCGACCGGCACGTGCCTCGTTTAACCCACCCCCTCCCAGTTGCAGCCCTGATAACATCCTGCGGATGTCTTTAATGAATTTTCATAACATTTCCTCGGGAGTAGCGAGGGGTGCAGGAAATCGAATTATTTCATTAGTCCAGATAAGCCCGAATCTTGCCTTGAACGAAAATGGCGGATTTTAAACAATAAACATTACACTGAAATTGAAAGAGAAAGGGGGGAAAAAAAATAAATAAACGAAACACATTCTTCAGCGGTCACTATCTTGTCAGGATTCGTTATGCTACATTTTCGGAAAGAGATTCGTAATCAGCTGCTAGCGAGCCGGCGTAAAAACTGCAAGAAGCAGCAGTTCAAAGCACCCTTTCTTTCATAATCGGTTGTGTTTTTCTTTCCCCCCTATCAACGCCGGCACTGGATTCTGGGGCCAAGGCTTTTCCTTCCATCTGCCATCTTTCTTTTTTTAACCTTTCATCCCACGGTCTCCACTTCTTCGGCCTACTTTCTCTGACGTCACGGGATTACTTCCACGTGTCTTTGTTTATGTTTCGGAATTCCTTTTGTTTACTTTTTCGATTTTTATTCTTTTTTTTTTTTTTTTTTTTTTCTAAAACAGAGAGAGAAAAAGTAAGTTGATTTAACGTTTGCTCAAGACGGTCGGACAATTAAAAAAAAAAAAAAAAATGGATGTAATATTTTTTCTGTGATCGATTTTGTGCTTTAACCCTACTCATTACTTTGATTAAGTTTTATGTTCAGAGGCGCTACAGAATTTTCACGGGTGCTCTGCACGTTCTAATTTTTCGTGAGGAGAAAAGGAAAGATTATTTTTTTAAATTTTCCTAAGCCATCTTTACACCAGGCCTTAGTTTAATTTAAACCTGGATTAGGATTAAAGTGCAGTTCAGTATCTTTTTTTTTTTTTTTTTTTCAAAATTGTACTCAAGTTTACCGCATTCCCACTAAACATCCACATATATATGACCGATGAGTACTGAAATTTTATTTTAGAATTTATACAAGCATTGGGCACCCCTTAAATATTTCTGTGGGATTTTAGTGTACAAGCACCCATAAGGATCAACCAAGATAGAATAAATTTCGTATTCTAAACAAAACATTTACTTTTAACATCACGATTCCTTTTTCTATCCGTGATTGAATTTACTCAAGTTTATGTTGTGATGAGCAGTAAGAGAATATAATCAAACACTGGCGTAGCATAGGGGAGTCACCCCCCACCCTCATGAGGAATTTTTTGCCTTACAAAATGTGTAGTCGTTACTCCCTTACAGTAGCGGATCCAGGGGAGGGGCTAGGGGGCTTCAGCCCCCCCAAAAGAGATTGCTCAAGGGTAACATTCTGCTTTATTATACACTTTAAATAGCTAAAATGATCATATTATATTACTTAGCCCCTCCCAAAAGCCTAATACATTGGTTTAGACTAAAATTTTGATTCATAGTACATTTTAATTAGGTGAAATAAGCTTTTAAAATAATTTAGCCCCTCCCAAAAAAAATTTCTGGATCCGCCACTGCTCCCTTATCACGCACACGTAATACATATATGTGAGTTGCAGTAGTCGTAACCATCCCCCCATAAAAAAGTTCTGGCTACGCCCCAGTAAATCAAATATTTTCATATATGATCTTTTTTCTAAAGAAAACTGTCTGATTTTTTTCTACAAATGTAATTATAGCTGTTCCTTGAAAGTGAATTTATTCCGGGGGTGTTTGAGGCCCGGAGCACTCGCATAGTCGCCGCCCATGGTGCTTATGTTTATTAATGTTACTTTACTCATTGTACAAGTTAGTTTTTAATTTTATGCACTTAATAAGACGCGGCAAGTTCTGGTTAGAGGTGAGATGCCTCCATGTTCTGAAACATAGGCGGCCAAACTAGATCGCTAGATAAAAAAAAAACTGACAGCCTTAGAGATGAGACGGGCTCAGCCCGAGCCTAGGCCCAAACTGGCTCTGTAATTCCCGATTCTGTTAGAGATCTGGTGGGCTCGGGCTTATGAAGAATTTTTCTTTTGTTGAACATATTGCTTCGAAACAGGTTTTAAAAAGTGATTCATGGGAAGAATTAGAAAGTGCATTAAGAGAGTGCTACTATATTTGTCTTTAATTTGCATAAAGCAGCAAAACTTATTATATTCTATCAGTGAAGTAATTGACTTTTATTTATTAATTGTTAAATTTCGGACTCAAGCTCTGACTTAAATATTATCGCTCCTGCTCGGGCTTTAAAAAATCAACCCGAAATCATCTCTAAAGCCGCCAAAAAAAAAAAAAAAAAAAGTTTCCTTTGAGCATTTTAGAAATAAAAATGAGTCTAGCTAAAAGTTCTTAATTCTTTCATCACAACCTCTTATCTGAAAAGAATAATAATAAGAAAAAAAAATAATAATAATGACTCTTCTGTGTCTCTTTCCTCTAAATTCTTGTTTATTATTTACTCACGGGAAAACTTTCTGAAGAGAAAACACATTTTGAAAAATAAAAAATGGCTCTATCAATAACAGTTTACATGTGGGATATTGCGATGACGCCTGATAAATAATTAAGTAACAAACTTTTTTAAAGAGGAACATCCGCTTAAGTCGGGAAAAAAACGAGAGTGGATTGTTGACACATCTTGACTGGAAGTTAACTCCCAAAAGCAATCATGACTCACGCACGAGAAAGATGAGGAATGAGTCATGTAAACGATTACGATGAAGTGGATGATATCAAAACAAATTATCGAACCAGAATTAAAAAGAAAGACACAGAAGATTATTAATTGGAGGGTGTTTTTTTTTAATTAAAGTTCTGGCATCGTCTGTGAACACCTCGCAAAGTTCTTAGCAGCGAAAAATATAATTGTGTAATTTGCGTTTTCTTTTATTGGGATCATTGTGTTTGATGTTTATTTGATAAAATCTATTCTTTATAACCCTTTTAATGATTAATGATGCGTTTGTTTTCGTCCGTATTGTAAACAGTTTGACATTAATGGAATTTTTAATGTGAATAAATTGCGCTGAACTTTCTTGATTGCGAACTGAGTTTAGCGTGTCGAGCAAAGTGTTTATAATTTGAATATGTTTTTCACAAAGTTATTTCTCTAAATGCATTTCTCATAAAACTCTATTTAGCTGGTTATGCACTACAGATAATGAAGAAAAGTGTTACATAGTTAATTTTTTTTTATTTTGAAATTTCCAAAGAGTTGCATAGGTTTGTGGTTTATAAGAATGTACAGCTTGTGAAGTTATATACTAGATTTTTTTTTTTTTAAGCTAAGTGCCAAAGGGTTATTAGAAGGTGGCTTAGGGACTTTACATTTTTTTAACAAGGTGTTAAATTTCTTATCTGCATGCAATTTTTAAAATTTTTATTTGAACTTTAACAAGTTAAGAATGCAAAAAACGAAAATTTATTACCTAAACAGCTTGTCCCAACCGGTGGGTTGCGCCGGCCTTCAATTGTCGAGCGTGCTCGGTGTTTATATCGTGCCGCCATACGATTAACAGGTTATGGTTACTTGGGAAAAGGGCGTTCTGTTAGGGGAGCCCAAAATTCAGATATGGTTCCATGGGAGAAGGACGCCCTAGTTAAGCTTTGCCTGGTGAAGCTAAATCTAGATGCGAGACTGGTAAGGAGAAACCCGTTACCAGAACCAACAATGGGCTCAGAAAGGGAATCTGTGCTGTTGCCTATGTCCGACTAAGTGAGTGAACAGGTTAAGTACATGGACGACATTCAGGGGCGTAGCCTAGGGGGGGGTCATAACACCCCATGAGGAATTTTTTGCCATACAAGATGTATATTCTTCACTACACGTAATTTACACACGCGTATACATATATATGAGTTTTAGTAGTCGTAACCCCCCCAAACATGAAAAATTTCTGCCTACGCCCCTGCCGACATTGCGTTACAAAGTGTTTTATATTCGATTCGGGATAATTTATCTTTCTTTCTTAAACCTTTTTAAGACATTTTTTTAAATCTTTATCACGTCTTTGTTTAGCCGAAAGAAATTATGGGCATGAATATTCGAGATAAGATTTTTAAAAATCCCCATTTGATCGCTCAGCACATAGCATTCGAATAGTGAAACGCGATTACAGTTCGAATAGTGAAATCGCGATTACAGTTCTAATAGTGAAATCGCGATTACTATTCTAATAGTGAAATCGCGATTACTATTCTAATAGTGAAATCGCGATTACTATTCTAATAGTGAAATCGCGACTACTGTTCGAATAGTGAAAATCGCGAGTATTCACTATTCGATGAATTGATTATTGATTCTATTACCGAGCAATAACCGATTATAGAAATAATTCGAATGGCCCATCACTAGTAGAGATGAGTTCGGGCTCATTTTTTGAAGCCCGAGCCCGCCCGAGCCCGAAGACTTTTAATCCGAGCCCGCCCGAGCCCGAGCAATATTGTTAAAGTTGGAGCCCGAGCCCGAAATTTCAGCTAAAGACAAATAAAATTAACTACTTCATTAATAAGATACAATAAATTTTGGAGCTTCACACACCTTCTAGTCCCCCGTGCCGCTATTAAAATAAGTACGTCTATTTATCCCATGAATCACTTTTTAAAATCTGTTTCAAGGATAATGTTCAACAAAGGAGAAATTTTTCACGAGCCCGAGCCCGCCCGAGCCCGAACGCAATCGTGAATTACAGAGCCCGAGCCCGAGTCGGGCCCGGGCTCGGGCTCGGGCTTTCGGGCTCGGGCTGAGCCCGTCTCATCTCTAATCACTAGCCGGAAGCCCTTGTTGTGTGCGAAGGCCACTGACGTGAATATATGTGGTTGTGGGGCCCGGCCCTCCCAATAATTTTGAAAACTTTACGCTTATGGACAGCACTGTACCTCATCCCGCAATTATCCCTGCGCAACTATCATTACGGTGGAGAGCGACCTTGTCGACAAAACGGCTAAGCAATTTACTGGCATTCGCGCAAAATTACCCCTACAATGAGCTGTTTAAACAACACCCTTTTTGGCCTACCACATCGCTCGCTCCTTGGCGCCCGAATCTCACAAAGAGAATTGAAAATTCCCGTCTTCATAAAGACCGAAACCTACAGCGAAGAAGATGAAAACAACGTACCGTCGTCGGGGGGAAAAAAAAATAGAATAAAGTAAAATAAAATCCCTTGTGAAACGGTCTCTTTTCAAAAAGCTGCCACTCCATTACGATGTGATTGACCTCTCTGTGTCTCTGCTTTTAGAAAGACCTTTCGGACGAGAAATAACAGAACAGTTAAAAAAAAAAAAAAAGAATAAAAAGAAAATCGGAGAATGAAAGGAAACGCTACTTCTCCCAACGCTGAGCGAAAACTTGTCTTAAGGATGATGCTCTAGTCTAGATGGATGGATGGACGGACGGACACCAAACGATTTCCAGAATCGATAACGGGTCGTTAGAAGTGGATGGAGATGCTTGGAAAAAATTCACTCATGAGAGCTGTTGTGTTGCCAAAATCCACGAGTGGAATTGTCGGCGGTGGTGTTGCGTGTTCCGTTTCTTGTCAAATGGCGTGAAAGTGGCGGGCACCACCGTTTCGTGCAGTGCGGAGCATCTCTTGGTATCGCGTGTTTCTTAACACCACGCGAAGATGATGGGTATCTTAGTTATTTTTGCATCATTACCTGTCGGTACTTTCAGTAGTGGATGATTTCGGAGGTCACGAGCAGTGTGTTCTGGATTGGGTAGTATAGCATTGGTGGATACAGAAGTTTTTTTCGGTTGGTGGGATGGGGAGCAAAGTTTAAGTACAACAACTGAAAACTTCTGAGGGATGCCAAAATTGAGAATTCATCTTCCAATCAGTGGTATCGGATGCTCTTTGGCAGAAGTCGCAAAATTTAGCCACAAATCTATTCTCCACCAATTGTCAGTAACTAGAATGTGAGTAGGTTATAACTTTTCTTGCTCAGTTGTTAGTTAACGACTGCTCTACGCCACTTTTTGAGCAAGTCCTTACCTACATTGAGCAAGTTACCTTTAACTAATCCCAAAATCCCATTAACATGCCTGCTCAAGGGACTTCCAATGACCCCCTTGCCCGAGGGGCGTGCGGGGCCCCAGGCGAAGCGCAAGAGCGGAGCCTCTATAAGCGCGGGGCCTTAGGCGATCGCCTACGTTCGCACCCCTCTTGGGCCGGTCCTGCCCCTTGAAGACGTTGCAGAATAAATGACTATTTGCGTAAAACCTTATCAAGGGAGAAAAGGGCCCCAGCTTTAAATGAATATCGAAATTTCCAGAAAGAGAGCTATTGGCTGTAAACGGTGTTCTTTCTCAATTGCCATTTGTTAGGCGTATGTACTAAATACTCATCTCTCTTTATCAATCGCTAAACGAAGGTAACAAAACAACAATCTATTAAAATACGACAGCCCGATAATGCTATCTTATTATGACTGTTATTCTCTCCTTTATATCTGAGACGCAGATATTCGCGAAAACTATAAACATAAAGATCCATAATATATATACCGCCATCTCCATTAAAATGTAATTTATGGAGGTAAGAATAAGCTTTAAAAAAATTCAAGCTTCGCCTTTCCTATTTGCATTAAAAACTAAACGATCTGAGCGTGGCTGAGTTATTAAACGCTTCTGCTTGACTCTTTTCAAAGACTGTTAAAGAGCATTTATACTTACTTGTTTTGTTTGCATTGGCAAATCAGCACATTCGAAAGAGCCAGGTAATAAATATTCAAAACAGGTCACGGCCCTTTTTTATCGTTTGTTCTCACGATTGCTTATATTTTGCATATTTTCCTTATTCTCGGAAAAACAGCGGGGAAAAATTGACTGTTGATGATTTTACTATCTTGTAAGCTTTTAAGTGAATTATTTATTTCCCCATCATTCTAAATTGCGCATAGGAAATTTTTCGTAGTAAGATAAGCTCCTGATGTTTCATTTACATTGTATTCTTATAATATTCGAACTCAACGATTTTCTCAACGGGTAAAAGCAGGGCCGATGTGATGGCGGTGCGAGAATGTGAACTTGAGAATGGCACAGTGGGGGCAAATGAATATGCAGCGTGAGCGATCGAAATACATGGATTGTTTTTGAACCTGTGTAGAACGATAATAGAACGTTTCTAAAGCGTAACCTAAAGTCAGATTAAACTAGTTAGTTTCCCCGACATTAAGATATATATACATCGCTACTTGCTGCAACAATGTCATAACTCAAACCATGATTTTTGAGCTGATACCATTGCAATGGACAATTGCAGTGATCTGAACTTTCAAGTAACAGTGTCATTTCTGAGCTTTTTAAAAGTCGCCCCCGGAATGACAGTAGCATCGTTTTGGCTAATATAAGTTTCTTCACTTTAATGGACTACGAGTAATAGGGCAATCATCGACTGGCTACTAACGGACGAAAAAGCATCAGTCTCTCAAAGAAAAATACTCGACCCCTCATTAATGATTAGCTACTCAAGCGCCCTCCAGCGCCGTATCATAATGCAAATGCACGCATGCGCACAACAAAGCCTTAATGATTACGACTCAAAGCGCCATCTTGCTGGCAAATTTCGTTTAGCTCTTTTAGAATATGTCGACGATCGGCATATTGCTCAAAGTCCGTAGAAACTTCAAACACATTTCCTAAAAAACCATGATTTTTGAGTTATGATGTTGTGGCAGCAAATGATCGATATATACATATATCCTTAAATTTTGTATACATGCTATCACGATATACAAAGAAGACACCAATAATTGTGTCGATGCAAGCAGCAAATCGCCAATGAATATTAACCCAGAAAGTCAAAAGGGTCGTATGCATGTCTACTGAATGAATTGCAGTTTGTTGGGGAAATCCATTTTAATGACGTCGTAACCTTTGCGCTATAGCTAGCTGAATGGAAAAGAAAATAGACAAAGGAGGAAAAGTTGTTGCCAGATTCATGAAGTAAAATTATTGTAAAAACTTTTTAATTAACATGTCCATTATACAATCCACTTAATGTCATGAAAGTTAGACATACTAGAAAATTAACATTGATAAAATTTTAAGAGAAATTAGACATCATAAAGTTGAAGCAATGTTAATAGACATTTATACGAGAAAATGTCTGTTGCACAAGGAAATAAATAATTTCCTATACTTGTTCGGTAATAATATAATGCCTAAACGGAAACCTGAAAATAAAAACTTGATGCAAAGTATACTTAATGAGAAATAACTATTCATTGAGAAATTGATTTTCAAATTTCAGTAATTAAATGGAAGAAAAAAGAAGAGAAGTAGAGTTTGTATACGCTATCTTGGTTGAAGACTGAAGGTCGCTTATGCCATTCACTTCTTTTTATAACTTTCTTCGCAACTTTATATCGTACAATAAACGAACCCATGTGAAAAAGTCGTGAACTATTTCTAAAAAGTTCCAACAGATAATTAACCCATTCATTTCGGCTTGTTGATAATTGTTTTGACACATGACGGAGCCGGTATTCATATGTACTCAAATTTCCGCTTCAAATGTTCCTTATTTATAACAGAAGCGCATTAATATTTTTCGACATCTGAATGGATACAACGCAGCCTCAAGTCAGGTTTCTACCGATTCATTCCGGTAACCTCGGTTGTTTTGTTTTATATTGATTCGCTTACGATCTAATAATTGGCTCAGTTGTGTAAGTTACGCCAATGATTAACAAAATTACTGAATGTTATTATTTTTTTGCCAGTAAAAGTTAAGAAAAGTGTTACGGTCAACTAGCGATGACTCGAAGTTCAAGGAGCCAACAAATATTTCCAGTTATCAGAAATTCGGTTTCCCCCCTTTTCACCCTTTGCAGACTGTCTAAGCTGGCTTTTAAAAAGACCCGACACTTTTTAAAATCTAGTAACCATTTAACGCGCAGTGTTCCCGCTCTAGGAACACCAAACTCAGACGTTTTGACTGTTGCCAGTCACGAAGAATAGATTTGATTTCTATAAAAACAGTTGCGGGTGACTTAACTACCGGCAAGATGGCGGACGATCGAAACGTTCATCGCGTGCCACAGATCTAGAGACCCTTTTTTTGAAGCAGCTGGCTGTGCCGGTAGTTAAGTCAAGCGTGGCAACGGCTGCCCTCTTTCAGCATTGGGAAACGGTTGCGCCTCAAAGGGTTAAATGAAATGCCTTTTTTCTTACTCCCCCCCCCCAACTGGCCATTATTTAAAAGAGAAAAAAAAAGTTAAAACCCCTAATTCCCTTCGGCATCCTCCGGTAATTCAGGTGCAGTTTCTATCGGTGTGAAAATTCAGTCTTTCAGTGCCGAGCCTAGTGCATTCAGGTTTTTTTTCAGAAAACCCCGGGAGTCTGCAACACCACAACCCTTCTAAACGAAATTAATGCCTGGCACGCCTTAGTCAGGAGAGGAAAAGAAAGAGCTAATTACACCTTCATCTTCCACGGGTGCCACGTGGTTTGGTTGTGTGGGGTTGAATGGCACGCTGATGGCGGGTGTTTACTACAACTCTACTGTCTTACTCCACCCAGCGCCAGGTTCCCACTCATTCTTCAGTAATCTGTCTCTCCGGAGAAGCGAAAGAATTTTGGGATCCATCTAGATGAGAAATAAACGTTTTGGCAGGGAATCATTAACTTAAACCGCGGGGAGGAACAGCTGGAAACGGATTCCATACCTGCCAGCGGAATGGGAAAATTTAAAATGTCCAGACTTTTCAATGTTGGGTTAAGGCGACCATATTTCTAAACAGTATTTTGGGGACAAATCAAGCATTGTCCTCGAATGCAAGGAAAACTTGGGGACAGTAGAAAATATTTTTGGGGACTTATTCGAGGACATAATATATTACCATATATACCAACCAGTATACCCATACTTTAAAGCTTGACAGACATTGATATTTTAAAATGAACGGTATTAGCTTTTTATATCAATTGTGTATTCTTATTTCTAATAAATGAATGGAAGTATTTCATTCATTTATAAATATTTATTTAAACCAGAAATATGAAAGGAACATCATGTTGAAATATTGCAATTTATTCAAAATTTAACTGTTGGCATAGTATTTGTGTTTTTCAGAAGACATTACTTTTTACATTGGCTCATTTTGTGATAATTTTTCATGGAACTTTGTACACCCTCTAAAAAAAGTATTCCAGTGCAAGAAAAATTTCGTACGTCAATTTCATATTTAAAACATGATTCTTCATGAAAAGTGATTAATCATTAACAAAACTGAAATGGGAAATTTGGCGCATAGTCGAATACTTTATTGAATGTCCGTACACGCTACACACACAATGACAACAAACGTTTTCGGAGAACGAATTTCATTGTTTCTCTGAGTAGAAGCCGCTTTTAGTAGTTTTATTTTTCTTATTTCTTCAGTTTTTTCTGAAAGAAATAAACTAAACGGAAACTTTCAGGGAAAAAAGTACAAATCTATAAATTTGGGGACTTTTAGCGTCCCCAAGAAGTATTTTTGAGGACGCAGGGCCGACTCAAGGGGGGTGCGAATGTAGGCGATCGCCTAAGGCCCTGCGCTTATAGAGGCCCCGCTCCTGGGCCATTTTATTGCTATTTCATAAGACATGATAAAGAAGAGGCCCCGCTCTTGCGACAACTTGTAATTCAGGGATGAGATTCTTCAGCTTTTTGCACTATATAAGTTGCAAAATTTTTGTTGGGTGAATGCTGCATCTTAGTAGTATACGTATGGTAAATGAGTTTTAATGTGTCTAGTTTTTGTATTTTTTGATAACCTTGATTGTGTATTAGACTTTAGCTAAACTTTCATTCAATATAAATTTTGGTTTCTGTTACCGGTACTGCGGTACTGTAGATAGATGCAGAAAATTCTGCTACCGGGTACCAGTCTGCTACAAGAACGCCGTTTTCGAACTTTTTTCATTAGTTTTGGTGAAACTGAGTCAGTTTCATGTTTTGCCTGTGACTTCTTTTTTTTCTAAATTTAAAAAAACTCCCGCTTACGTACCAGGACAAATTCTTCCACAATCTGCAAAATCTCACGTTTTGATTATTTTTTACAATTTTTGCCTCTAAAATATTTTATCAAATTTCTTTCTTTTCTTTATTTCCCCCCTATCTTTTTTCCTCCTCGTATTCCCATGAGATCTTGCCAGGTACGTAGCCAAGGGGATTGCCATTGGGCTCGACACCCCCGAAATTTTCGATTTTTGTTAATTGGCTGTCAATAAATCAAGCATTTTAGTGAACGAACTACCTTTTCACCTTTTGGGCACCCCCGATTTTTTTCCCGTTATGTCCCCTGGTCTAGCATGCGATATCTTTAAATTTCCAATAATTTACACCAACTTTTTGTATTAATTATTATTCTTTTATAACAACGCTCCTTCTTGTAAAAATAAATGAGTGTTGCTGGAAAGAATTTTTACCAACCAATTGTATTTGAAATTCATTTTGCTGATTATGCAAACGAACTTACCGGGAATTATTCAGAACGAAACTGAATATACATATGGGAAACAAATTATTAAATAGCATTATCAAGCGCATTACACCTATCTCTTTGTTTAGAGAATATTTCTCTGTTTAATATTTACATTTAACTCTTTGAAATAGTTCCGTAACACGACTTATCAAATCTGTGATTACACTTATCTCTACGTTCTTGTTTATTCTTGACATGTTTTACAAATCTTTTCCAAATGAATCATCTCACGGGCATTCTTGCCCCATGGCAAACAAAAACTTTCTCCCGTGTTCTCAGTCGTTAATTTTGCTTTTCTTTTTTTAATTCCTTCTTATTCTTTTCTGCTGTCGGCCATTTGCATTGCTGCCTGTCGAACTCGTCTGCTAATGAAATTCTGGACCGTCCCACCACCGGAAGTGCGGAGGATTCCGCCGCCGCGAAACTTTTTCATCAAGGAACGGTGAAGATGTAGCGTGTGCATCCACTCTTTTCACATTTTCTCCATGGTTTTTACCTCCAGCCAAAAATAAAGCATTTACTTCTGGCCTTGATATCAAGAGATAATGACTTCCTCGTAGATTTTAATAAAGGGCAGATGCGCTTTGTTTATTTATTTTTCATCTTTTTCTCATCTATTGGAATTACGCTTTTGTTCAATATTGAGAACATAGAAAGTAATGAATCAGTTCATCTTCTACCACGGTTGCCATATTGGCCTTTTTCAGACCAAATTTGATAAATTTGGCCTTATTGAATTATTATTCTTTGTCATTAGGCTTTACTCTTTCAGAAATAGTGATAATAGTTATTGAAAACACCTTATAAGAAATTACAATGTTTAATGGCTTTTTATTATTCAAAAGAAATCGGAACATGAAAAAGAATCACCTCCGATTTTCTGTAATTTAACAGTAACTATTTCTAATAAGTGAATTATGAAAAATGTTCTACTGTTGCAGCTGCAAAACGGTCCTACTGTACTATTATTTAGTAGTTTAACGGTTATAATTGCTAGAAAATTATCGAAAACTATTCAAATTCAGTATTTTCACGGTCTTTGGCTGTCAGTTTGAGCGCACTTCCAACCAGTTTACTGAAATCAAAACAAATTGATTACTTTCTACGAAAAACTGTTAAGAATGTAACTAACAGACAAAAAAAAATTTTTTTTTAGAACATTAATGAATAGTAGATACCTTTGGTAGCATTTCTTAGAATGCCATTGTAAATAGATCTAGAGATCTGAGATTAGAAATAGAGTGCAAACTTCTGACGTATACTCGAAAATTATCGCATTATCAATCGAATATCGCAGAATATTTGTCAAAATCTGATAAACATTTTATTCTTTTTGTTCAAGCAAGTTCTGAGCTCTATTGGAGGACTTTTCTGTGATGTTTTAAGTGTAAGCTTTTGACCGATAACTCTCTGAGTAACAGGTAAAATGTTTTTTTAAAGTTACAAATCATTAACCGCCTTTTCATGATACAGGATGATCCAAAAGTATGCCTCTTGCTCCTTGCATTCTTAATCCCCGTCTAGAACTCGGGCTCCATTTTTTTGCTGTAAATTTCTTGGTACCGTGTAAGATAGAACTACCATACAAAATAACGTAAACGTAATTTATTTCCGGACCCTATTTATGTTGTAATTCATGCGAAGAAAACTAAATGGCAGCAGCAGCTCGAATAGGGTATGGTATGAATTATGTTTTTATCCTTAATTATATTTTTATCCTTCTGCACTACGGGTTTTAAAGTCTACCTTGTGGGGGTGGGGTTAAAACAGATTGCTGCGAAGATGTGATTACTGAGTTAAATTATCTGTAAATACAGTGAAACCTCCCAAGTTGAACACTTCTGTAGGGAACTTAACGTGGCCATAATATTGAAATATACTTTTTACAAATTGAACAATTTGAAAATTACACTTTCTGAAGGAACCGGATGTGTCCAATTTTCAGAGGTTTCACTATATTTCTAAAAGAGTAAATAATCTTTCATCCTGTTTACTGAGAAGTTGACAAATTTTATTAGTATAGTTACCGGAATATGTTTTCCGAATTTTACAATATGAAGCATCGAAAATACATTTTTTTTTTTTCAAAAAAAGGTTTTGTTCATGATGGTTTACTTCAAAATTAATATGACCGTTAAGGGGGCTAATGCGATTATAATTAAGCTTCTCTCATTCTTTTTCGATCAGCATTTGTCGTCTGCTCCTCTGTCTGACAGTTTGCATGTGGGTGGAAGTCCACTTTTTTATAGAAAAACCTCGTTACATCGCCTAACGGAATAACAATAATAAATGTAATAACAAAAGCACGTGCGCTGTTTGATTTAAGCGTAGCAAAAGCGAAACCCCCACATTTCCGGCTATCACGAGTGGTCAGTGAATCTTATCCAGAGTCCATCTGTTAGAGTGGACCTTTAGCTGGCCATGACGAGTAAGACTCGCTGTGAGAAAAAATGCTGGCTGTTTGACAAACAATAAAGCAATTTTTTAAAAGGATGATAACAGGCGCGCAATTTAAGATAATGAAGCTACGCTCTGGTTCTCAAGCGGTGATCTGTCATCTTTGGTGATGTGTTTCACTATTTGGTCAATTTTTCAATAAATGTAGCCGATGCCGTAGAACAACTGGTAGTTAATCTGGCGAATTCCCCCAAAAGCATTGTTTTGCTAAGCCTGTTGCATTGTCTGGATGTAAATTTGTCAGACGCTCAATGGCGACATTAGACATCATCGTTAAGTTTTTCTGCTGGCGTATGCCCTAGACGCGCACTTGAATTTCATCACACAAGTTAGTTACGCGCTTTCATTCGTAAAAGCCATCTCCGAAATCTTAACTGGGTTACCTGGTTAGGTTAGTTGCGAAGTCAGAGTGACCGCTTGGTTTCAACAAACCCTGGAAGACATTTCACCAACATGTTTTGTGTCTGCACAATTATGATATGCATCATAATATTTAAGGATAGGTATCATCTTCGGGACTAAATGTCTAAAAACGGTTCCGATTGTTCAGACACTGGACTTGATACTTCTTCTAGGAGGCTTGAAATAGTGCCACTCAGGCCTCCCGCGTACTCGCATTTTACGCATAAATCGATATTTTTTGAAAAAACTGACTCTCGCTTTTTGAAACTGCGAGTCAAATTTGACTCTCAAAATTTCAGCCGGACAGTTATGCTACTCATGTCTGTAATCTAGTTTATATTAATCGTGCATTGTGGAGAAATCAATATGTAGGTGAAAATTAATAATTACATGAGAAAAAATGAACGTCTTTATTTTCTCTTTCTTAGATTTGAAAAAAGAACTAGATTTTTGACATTGACTCGCAGTTTTGAAAAATTGACTCTCACTTTTATTGACTGCGAGTCAACATGATTCACAGATTTTGAAGTCTAGCGCGAGCCATGGTGCCACTCATGCGATATAAGCTAAATGAAAAATAGCTAGAATATAGCATTAAAAGTCAGTATTTTTAAAGCGTCTGTTAATGTTCTATTTGTTTCATATTTATGTATTTTTACTTTCCGAGTCTAATAACTCAAGAAATGACTTCAGTTTTCGTTTGATTGTTGAATTAGAAGCTGGCAACAGTGGATTTTTGTTACTCCGGTTACTGTATCGTTAAAATTCCGAGACTGTTTTTAATTTCTGAACTCCCAGGAAAATGAATCCCTGCTTCACAATCGAAACTTTGCTTTTTTCAAAGGGCAAAGTTTCGATTGGAACTTGTCTATGGTTCGTCAAATTGATACACAGCCAGATCGTGTAAGTTATTCCTAGGCATGTGGATTTTTTCCTTGTGACGTAATTTTTGCGTCACAGCATGCTGATATGTGCTGTCTACTAATGGACATACTTACGTCCCTTGCAATGAACGAAAAAGAATAACGGTACTCCGAGCAAAGGTCTGGATCTGATAAGAGCAAAAGAACGTTGCCAATGACAGAAGTCAAAAAGTAGACAAGTTCCCTTGCAAATTTTTGACCTGAACTTAAGTAGAATATTTTTAGAAAAAACAAGTTCAGTGATAAGTCTTACTTTCCCTTCTTTAGTGGAATTTTGCTATGTTTGTGAATGGAAAGCAAAAACTTTATTCTACGAAAAATATTCCATTTCTAGCCTACGTAGATAAATTCTGCTCTGCCTCATTCATTTCTTTTCCTTCTTTTCGTCTGCTTTCGAGAACATGAGGGAGGGGGGCACATTCTTTTCAACAATGCTGTAGTTATGTTGAGAAAAATTTTATCTGCAGTGTTTATCTGTCTTTGGGTAATCGTGGTAGTGCTTTGTGCAGTTGACGTGAAGTATGCTACAGAGATATACCTGGATTCCAGTAGTGTTGATTTATTACTGCTAGACAAGACAACTGCTATACCGAAGAAATTTGTCTTGGGTAATTTCAGGTTTTCTTTGCATTTCAGATTAGGTTTCTTGGAAAATCAAATATCACTTGTTGTGAAAATTAAATCAGGCTTTTTGTAAAAACATTTTCTGTAAAACAAACCATATGTTAGGAGGTTAGGAAAGTATGTCATTTCTCTTTACACAAAATTCAAACATATAAATTTTCAATAACTTATGAATTTCCAGCGAGCTGTGCCTAAAAATGAGTTCATTTTTACTACATTTTGAAGCTAGAATTTTATAATTTTTTTTTTTTCCTTTTAAGAAAGATGGTCACCCTTTTTACATGTCTACTTACCTTTGAAAACCGCATTCAAAATGTCTTGTATTTAACTTTAGGTATTCGACTATTGGTGTATTTTACTATATTACCTTTAAGAGCAGCCTACCGATTAGTTTAAGGCTTTGAAATTACTTTCATAGTAAAGGATTTTACCACCCAGCTATGTCACCATTTCTGCAACAAGCTGGGCCAGAACCACTACTTAAAAAAAAAAAAAAAAAAAAAAAAAGTTATTTTGTTTTGTTTATAATTTATACAGAGAAAGAAGGAAACAAAATTTTGATAAGGAACCAAGCGGAAGAAATAATAATAATTTAAAAAAAATTAACAGATATATGAATAAATTTTGAAGTAGAAAAAAAGTATAAAAACCCTTTTTTTAGTATAAATTAAAATAAGATATATAAATTTTGAAGTAGAGGAAAAATAAAACACTTTTTTTACATTTAGGTTTGGTGTATTTTGCTGCCAGAATTTTATGGCTATCTCTTTTTTATTCCCGCGGGACATGTAAAAAGAACGTTGTGTGCTCCCTTACACCTCCTCCAATCCCCATAGGTTAGGAATTTCGGAAAATGCTTTTAAATCTAGCACCGGTGTTTAAGAAACTCGCATATATGCCAAATTTCGTTTTAGATTTTGTGGTTTTGGTGGGCGAAATATTGAGTTTAGAAAAAACATTACTTCCTGGTCCCTCCTAATATTTCCACTAAAATGCTCGTTTTAGGTTTCTATTGAATAAATGAAAATACCATAGTTGGTGTTAAGATATAATTTATTAGCTGTGTTATTGATTCTGCGGTATAAAATTCAACTTTCTTACTAAATTGAGAGTTTTTGAGCCTTCAGGTGAAGAGGGGTGGGGGCTCAGAGGCTATCTGTCCGGAAAACAAAACAAAAAAAAAAAGAATTGAAAGCGCCCGGATTGGAGAATGGTCGGATTCTCCTTCCTTATATAAATTTACTCTCTACAGTAAAATTATTTTAAAAAACAACATGAGAATTTTAAATGTGGCACTTTATTAAATATTATTCTAAAATTAAAAGAGTACGAGTGTCGACACTCTATTAAAGTGTATTTCAACTTTATCTGCTGCAGGTGATTTAATAATTTGATAAATCTTGAATCAATGGTCGATCCAGGAAATTTTTCCGGGGTCCATTTTTGGGAAAATTGCTTATTTTTGTGATTTTAAATATTTAATTTTGTGAATTTTCATGGAAATTTTTAATAAGTCACTTTTTGTTAAAATAATTGATAAAACAGATTAAAATATAGGGTAATAGGCCAATGAAGGGCCCTTATAATCGATTGTATTTCTGTGAAGGGGGCGTTTTAATCAATTGCAATTTTGTGAAAGGGCTGTTTTAAGCGATTGTAATTTTGTAGAAGGCCGCAAAACGGACCCAATTTTCGTCTGCATCGACCCCTGTGAATACTTTAGAGGGGGGATATACAATAGGGTGGAGCGAAAATAAACTTTATTTCAAAATTCACCCTGCCTGAGTCATTAAAGGGTGTGAAACTGATAAGAACAAATTGCTTCCAAATTTCAGCTCAAAATAGTGTCATCTTCAGTTTCCACAACTCAAGCGAATATATTTCTAGCTTATTTTATTAAATTAATAATGTTTCATTAATTGAATAATTAGTTATGGCTTCGTTATTAAATTGCTTTATTAATGCGTTATCACATGTCAGTGCTGGAAATCTTAGATTTAGAAGCAAACGTCGACTTAGGATCTGATTCAAAAAATGGAATGTACCTCAGAAAATGACGACGATTTCATTAGTCAAGAAGCCAAATCCCAAATGTCGGTATACGACTGACGATGAGATTCCCTAAATCTCTTAAGACAGGCCCAATGCCCGAACTAGCCGTTGTTCTTCATAGAGCAGGGGTATCGGAGTATTAATTATTCAGTTAATTAATTAAACGTAATTATTTCAATAGAAATTCATAAAAGACTAAAAATGACACTGGGAATATATTCGCTTGAGGTGTGGAAACTGAAGATGGCAATATTTTGAGCTGAAATTTGGAGACAATTTGTTATCAGTTTCGCACCCTTTAATGACTCAGGCAATGTGAATTTCAAGAAAAGGTGGTTTTTCGCTCCACCCTAATATGCAACTACTGGGCGTTATACTTAAAACAGCGACGTAGCCATGAAATGGTCCATGAGGAGCTGGGTCCATGGGCACCCATACCTATGGGCAGGGTGGGGCTATTGCCTCCCCTAGTGCCCAGGGAAAATATATATTACCGTGATGATTTACGTACTGGGTAACATGTTAGAGGCTCCACATTAAAGTGTAGTACCTTTCTGGAGCAGAACCCCTGATTGCTCCTTCTTACAATCATATGGGTGCCTTGGTTACATGCCTGACTTGAAATACGTTAATTAAATATATATTGTTCAACTCTTATTCCTCGAAATATACCTCTAAGCAAAGTGGAAATGACATCTTTATTTTTAGTATTGAATAAATAAATTGCGTCACTCAGGAAACAAAAATAAATAAAATTTTACTTTTTGCCCTTTCAAAAGCGTATAACAGACATACATTTGAAATACTGTTCAATCAAAGAAAAGAAAACAATTATACATACAGAGCAAGAAATAGACTGCATATTTCGACATTACTCTTATCAAAACCCCACAATAAATTAAAAATACCAAGAACTAAATGTCTCATACCGCCCATTGAAGATTTGTGTTTCCATGTTACCAGTCCTTTGTGTATTGGTGGTTTTTTTTTATTTTACGCAAGGCTGAAAATTGGCGTGGGAAGTGGAAGAGAAAAAATATCCAGTGGGGAAAAAAGCTGCAGAATGTGGACCAGTGAGTGTGAAAAATGGAAAGTGTCTACCCAGGGACCGGATACAAATCAGTTCTCGTTATTTAGTGTTGTTGATAGTAAAACTTCTCAACTTTTTACTCTGTTAACCCTTTAACGCTCAGTGTTCCCGCTCTGGGAACACCAAACTCTGACGTTTTGACTGTTACCAGTCACGAAGCTGTGCCGGCACAACCAGCTGTCGTCAAAAAAAGGGTCTCTAGATCTGTGGCACGCGATGAACGTTTCGATCGTCCGCCATCTTGCTGGTAGTTAAGTCGAGCGATGGCAACGGCTGCCCTTTTTTTCAGCATTGGGAAAGGGTTGCGCCTTAAAGGGTTAAAAGAAACGCTATGTATTTTAAGCTTCGAACTCTCCATGTTACGTTCGAGGTGACTATGTTGATTTTTTAGACATCCTGAATGAAATTCGATTGTGTTAAAATACGATTTCATTCTTCTAAAGAAATTTTAAATATGAAATATTTTTTGGTTATTTGCACGGGCGTAGCTCTAAGCTTACACATGTCCATCCAAGGGAGCAGGGACTCCATACTTACTGTAGAATTTGGCTCACAGTAAATTTTACCATAAATATTTTTTGTAAAAAATTTCAGTTGCATTACAAATTTTTTATCTTTGTAGTAAATTTTCTTACTTATTAAAATACAAAATTTACAAAATGAATATACATTTTTAATATAACATTTTATAAATGTGTTTGGAATTAAAAAATATTTACTATTTTGCGGCGCGGATGCAAAAGGTGGATATGCTGCCAACAGTGGCGTAGCCAAGGGGGGGTCATAACCCCTCCCATGAGGAATTTTTTGCCACACAAAATGTATATTCTTCACTCCCTTATCACACACCCGTATACATATATGAGTTGCAGAACTCGTAACCCCCCCCCCCCGCGCATGAAAAATTTCTGGCTACGCTCCTGGCTGCCAAAATTAACGTTTTTCCGTAGACTAAAGGGGTATCCCGACCCCCTAAACAACCCCCTTGTATACGTTCGTGGTTATTTGACAAATATCCTTTCAAAAATAAAACGCGTATGACGTCATCAGTTTTTGCTATCTCCTAGAAACCAGTTAAATTTTTCGAATTTAATAATAAAATTTCTATTTTAATTCATATTACTAAATATAATTTCATGTGAAGTTTTTAAACAATTTCTGAGAAAATGTTATTTATATTTACAACTTTTTTTTTACCGGCATCATTATTAATTTTAAAAACAAATGTAGAAAATGCATCAAGACTGCGGGATGTAAATCATTTACGACAGGGATTTGACCAGCGGTAATACCTGATGTCGCTGCATCTACTAGGCGTTAAAACGCGTATAGTGCACATGCGCAGCACTTGCTGATTTGAAAGCTCTGCTGCCACTCATGCAAAGGAATTAAATTGCAAAACAGGAGCAGTAGCATTAACATCCCGATTTTTAAATAGGCTTTAAAGTTAAAAGCAGAAAATGTAATAAGTCACTTTTTAAGAGGAAGTCACCAGAAGGTTCTTTTCGCCTGATAAAACTCAACGTTATTGTGAAATTTATAAGCAACTGTGTAGATTTGGGGGGGGGGGGGGTTCACTTGCAGACAGAGTCCGATATCAGATCACAAATCGAGACATTTCGATGCTATTGTGATACATACCTTTCAGATTTTTAATGTGTTGCAAACCTTCGCCTTACGATAATAAACCACCACCCACAGCCTCCGAGGTGCTTGGTTATTGACATCGCTGCAAATACAATATCTTAAATGGTGTACTTAGCATGAGTAATACTTAGCTTAATTGTGTGTTATGCATTAGTAACGCATTAGCTTTAGTTGCGTGTTATACATTTGTACAAGTTTGACAATGTGTTGGAAATTATTTGATTTTTGATGTTTTTGACATGCTTATCTTTCTTGTTTTACTTTTTTTAAGGTTGTCGAATGTCAAAGAATTCAAATCTGCCTCATGATATTGAATTTTAAAATGAACTTGTTGCTCTAAAGACTCGAAAAAATTCAGGATGATTCTTTATAGTTAGTTCTCTCTACACGCCTTTTTATGAAACTTTCCGAAAAATAATCTATAATATGGAATTGCACAGCAAAATTTTTCAAAAAGGGACACATTCTGGTTAATTTTCGACTTATAAGAATTTCTTTTAAAAGCTTCGTAAGTTTATGGTTTATTTCATTGTATAGTGCAACTTGAAAAGAGACATTCTAAAAATGTGGAATTTCTTGATATTAGTTTTTTTTTATGCTCCAAAATTACGCAATTTTTCCGAAATACACCGTAAATCAAATTCGATGCCTAGTCACCCTTACTTCAGTGTAGCAAACGTTAACCCTTTAACGCGCAGTGTTCCCGCACTGGGAACACCAAACTCTGACGTCTTGACTGTTGCCAGTCACGAAGAATAGATTTGATTTCTACAAAAATAGTTGCGGATGACATAGCTCCACGAGAATCCTTTACTTTTTAGCACGTCATTTCCCGTAAAAAAATTGTCACGATTACTTTTAACACCACTGACGTCTGCTGAAAAATGGAAGAATGCGAGAACAGCTGTATAGATTGCCCAATGCTGAAAAAAGGGCAGCCATTGCTATCGCTCGACTTAACTACCAACAAGATGGCGGACGATCGAAACGTTTATCGCGTGCCACAGATCTAGAGACCCTTTTTTGCCAACAGCTGGCTGTGCCGCACAGCCAGCTGCGTCAAAAAAGGGTCTCTACATCTGTGGCACGCAATGAACGTTTCGATCGTCCGCCATCTTGCTGGTAGTTAAGTTGAGCAATAGCAACGGCTGCCCTTTTTTCAGCATTAGGAAAGGGTTGCGCCTCAAAGGGTTAATGCATGTCGACTACTGCGCATGTATGGTAGTAGTCCGGTGTATTCTTGCCTTGTTTTCCTGACAGTAAAATTATTTTTATGGTCCTTGCAAATTCTAGGCGAACCGTTTTAATAAGTCAAAGAAAGAAACAAAATACTCCTGGTTTTTGCATAATTTTTACATCGTCCCCGTTTCATCCACTTGTGTTGTATCATTTTTACCCGTTAATTGTTCCTTTTGTAAAGCTCTTGAAACAAAAAAGATAAGTTAAAGAGTAGTTATTAAAAGCAAAACAGTTATAAAACTGAACAACGCAGAGTAACATTTTAATTGAACGCCTGAACTACGCTCTTATGTGTGACCTTTTTCTGATTAATGAACGCTGTTTAAAAGAACAAAAATAAAAGGAAAGAAAATTACGCAAACTATAAAAGGTCAATCTACGGAATAATTATTTATTCTAAGGTGCAAAAGGAAAATGGCAGGAGATTTTTGTTCTTTAAAATCGTGTTTTCTTGCTGTGTAGCATAATATCTTTGGTATTCCCATGATAACGCAACTTACAGTGTAGGTCTGTCGGCATTCGATTATTTGACTATTTTTGTTGTCACATTCCTCTGCTATTCAAAATTGTCCTACAGGGAAATTTAAATGAAGTCCATTATTTTGTTCGGGCTAGTTCATGGAAGTCATTGATGCCTGCTGTGTGTTATTGTTATCATCAAAGAGACCGCCCCAAAAAGTCGATTAATTTTTTTGTTCTCATTCTAATTTTTATTTTTTACGCAAAGTTTTAATCGATTCTATAAGTAGGAATTTTTCAAACTTACTTTTATAAAATGGAACACAAAGTTTTCCTGATCTATTTTTCCTGACCTTACAACTAAGAATGTAATTGTTTTTTGCGAGTAATTCAAATAGCTCATATCGGTGTAGCAAGTATTTTTATTAAAATTAGTTTTATCGTTTGGCAGTATGACTTGTTTTGCTTCTAGGATAATGTAAAATTTTGGTGTCGGATTTGTTCTTCGATGGATTGTTTGAAATTGCTATGCATTAGTAAAGGCTGAAAATAAATGTGTTCTTTTTAATTTAAAGTAAAAACAATTGCAATGATTTTTCCTACGTATATGTTATAATTACCGTCGGCGCTTTAGAAATTGGCCAAGAAGAATTTTAGGTAATCAAACGTTTTTTGTTGTAATGGTTTAGAAGATACTTTTTTGTTCTACTGTGAAAGCAATGTTCCGAACGAATCCTGTTGGGAATTTCTCAGAGTCAGGATATTTATTTCTCCGCTTTTGTTGTTGTTGTTTGTTTCTTCTTTCGATTATTTAAAACCTGAAACAAACAAAGTTTATATAAGTTGAATTGTAATAACCAGAAAATTAGGAGGCTTCTTGAAAAACCAAACATTTAAGGAAAGCAGTGGCGGCTTGTGACCCGTTTCAGTGGTGGGGCCCGAAAAAAAAAATAGTGCCCATTAAAATCGCGAAAATATATATACATATAGAACAACCTATCCCCACGTGCACACAGCGTAAGTATTGAAAATTTCTCAAATGACAAATAATTATCGAATTTACTATACAGCTTTTGCTATTTTTTACCTAGTTATGTTAAATTGAAAGGTTTACTTTATTACTAAACAAAAAGCAATATTTAATATTTATGTTCTTTATAGTTGCCTGTTCATAATTTTTAGATGATTTATTTATTTTAAAATAAAATCAGCATATATAAAAAACACATTTATACATCGCTTTCGTAAATCAAGAAAACAAAACAGAAAAATATCTGACTGCACTGCAAAAATACAATCACGCGAATAAAAAATGTTTTCCTCCTAAGCGGAAAATTTCGCCAATATCTACCGATTGCCGAAATTTCCCTGTACGGTCGTGTAGATCACCGTGCGAGGGCCTGGAGATCTGGGCCCAGAAGGCAGCGCCAAATAAGCCAAGTTAATTCCGCGTCAGTATGGCTTTTGTGCTCAATGCCAAATATGTCAACCCTCTGAACGGAGAAGAGACGCCCAATTCAGGGCAAGCCAGCTCATGGCCCATGCATGGTTTAGATAGGGGGAAAATCGTATAACTATTGCTCTTTTAAGTGCGTTTTTTAATGAATAGTATTAAAATAAAGTAAAACGCGAGTATTTTTTAAATGAAGGTAAATTATTGAAAGAACTGCCTTACATAATAAAAAGATACTTTGATTTAGACGGTGCTTAGTCGGTGGGGTCAGGCCCCTCTGGCCCTTAATGACGAGCCCCCACTGAAGGAAAGTGTCGCAGTTCGAGAGTAGGCGAGAGAAGCTGAAATAATGTGATTTGACTGTTTGGTACTATGCATATTGGCTTTTTGCGGCTCTGGTCGATTGCGTACGTGTAAAATAATCCCTCTAACCTTCTCTTTAACTTCAAGTTACAAAAAAAGAATGATTGACCGATACCGATATTGTATATTCATATTCTGCGTAGTGAATATTTTGCTTTTTTTTTTTAATTTTGAGCCGCAAATTTCCTTCTAAACTTCTAACGATCACAAAGAAATTATTGTTCCGAGAGCGGGAAATGCCGAAATTCCCCCCCCCCCTCTTTCGTTGTCACTAATGACATTTATCAAAACAGAACAGTCATTGACATGTTAATAAATGACAAACTACTGAAGAACAGAAGGTAATTAATGACAAAAAAATTACGTTTTGCATTTCGTCAAAAAAATTACATAATTGATTGGACAAAAAAAAGAAAAAGAACGGACAGATGAGAACGGTGTCAAGGCCACTTTGCCGCGCTTTTGGGATGTTCTACCACTGAAACATTAAGAACATCTGATAACGGATGAGAGATATTTTGAATTTTTTATATTTATTTTTTTTACTGACTACAATTCCAGCGAAGCGAAAAGCCACACGAAATGACATAACTGCAACTGCTTGTGTATACGTCGCTTTCTTTCATAAAAGGGAAATAGTTTACAGATTCACTTTCTTTTCTGTCACTGGAGTGTTGAAAATGGCACATTGGAAGGGTAATGCGGCTCGCAGTGTTGCTTCTTGTTTACTTGCGGTTCTTATGCTGTAATTGTGGAATACTGCTTGTTCCTGGTAGTAATATGAATCTATAATGTAGGATTGTTTTGTTTCCTAGAAAATAAGTTGGTGTATATTGAGTGTCTTAATTTTAAAAAGTTAGCTTTATAATACAAGCTGTTCGTTTATACTATACGCAGTAATTCTGTGACAGACAGGCTAAATTTTAATGATAAAAGCTTTATATATATATTAATGTTAAGTTAATATACTTTTTTATATTATAACTAAGGTGACCATACGTCCCGTTTTGAACGGGACAGTCCCGTTTTTAGGTGGCTTGTCCCGTTGTCCCCAAGCACAGCTTCGGGACACCGTCATGTCCAGTTTTTAGAAAATGTCCCGTTTTTAGAAAGAGAGCAACCCACGGTAACGATTTCAATAAAGGCCGCTAAAAATCTAAAAACATCCAACGGCAGTGTGAAAAAAAAAAAAAAACTGACCTCCCTCCCACCCCTCTCGAGACGCAAGGAAAACGTCGGGGGGGATTTATATTGTTTTTGTGTTTGTTCTTTTAATGTTCCTTTTTTTCAACTCTTTCAATTTAATTTTTATTTCTTTCTTTAAAGCCATGTTCCTCTTTTGCTTATCCTCCCCCTATCTCCACTTTATTTTCCCTTTTCACTCTGGTTTTCTAAGAATTTTTTTTTCCTTCCGAATGCCAACTTCCTTTTTTCTGTGTGTCCTTTTGTTTACATTTCTCACTTTGCTACCTTCCTGCCTTGTGTCAGATGGTGTTTTTGAAGTCGAAAAAGGGTCTACCCCTTATACCACCCGAAACGTACGTCTTGCACTATTTTTGAGCGTTTTCTTAACAACTAAAAGATACCCAGACTACACTATTTCCTTAACAGTAGATGTCCCGTTTTGAGGAAGAAAATAAATATACTATTGCGAAAAAAGTAGTAGATACCCCGTTTTGAAGGAAAAAATAAATGGTCACGTTAATTATAACCAATATTTTCATTCCCGGATCCGGAATGATCCTAAAGTTAAAAGCTTTAGTCAAAGCTATTATTTTAAGCTGGAGTTTTTTTAAAATATAAATTAAATACAAAGCAAAAGTATTCATGTGGAAAAAATGGGGATTTTAGATAATTTCACCATGAAAAATGCTTCGTATTCAGTGGCGGCTCTTGACCTGTTTCAGTGGTGGTGCTCAAAAAAAAATAGTGCCAATTAAAATCAGGAAAATATATATACATATAGAGTAGAGTTTATACTTTTCGGTGTGGGCACCCAGAGACGGCCCGAGGGGCGTGCGGGGCCCCAGGCGAAGCGCAAGTGCGGGGCCTCTTCTCTATCATGTCTTATGAGATAGCAATAAAATGGCCCAGGATCGGGGCCTTAGGCGATCGCCTACATTCGCACCCCCCTTGGGCCGGCCCTGGGGCAACCCATAATAGTTACGAAAATTTTGTGGGGCCCCACAAGCAATGCGCAAATCCCATGTACGCGTGAGTGAAACTGTCAGTTTCTTCACTTGTATTGTAATATATTATTGCAGGTTTAAACCTTTAAGATATAGAACGATGTGAAAATTTTAAATAAGTAACAACCTTAAAAATATAATATACAATTATAAAAATTGAATTTACTCAAGTGATTGAATTAAACATTAACTATAGTCTGTCCATTAAGTGTAGCCACTTGGAAGACCCACTTACTTCTAATATCGCATGTGCAAGGATTAAGTATCAATGGAAGGATGTGCCTCTTTATTTTGAAATATATAATCAAATCTTGGAAAATTAGAAGGATGAAGTACTTCTTCAATACTTTTTAGATTTGATCCCAGACAGCACATCAAACTTGCAGCAAGCTTGATATGTCAAGTCAATAAGCTTGAATTAAGCTTGAAATTTTCAAGCGTGTAAGCTTAATGCAAGCTTGAATCAAGTGTTCTAGTTTACACTTGTCCAGCTTGCATTAAGCTTGACATTTCAAGTTTAAAAATAATTCCTAAAAAAAATTTCCTAAATACACGGGGCGCCGAACTCGCCCTACATATTTTACTTTGCCACGCATTTTCCCCCCTCTATGCTGAAATTTCAATTTAATTTGTTTCCATCGAGTGTTCGTGGCTGGAATAGAACCCGGGACCTTTGGGTTAGCAGTCGAGCACGCTATCCATTCAGCCACTAAGCCTTGTGCAGCTATGACTAAAGTTTGAAGTGACTTATCACGCTGTTTTCTCGCCAGATTGATAAGTGGGCGATGTGTTACTTGTTTCTTTTATTTTTGCATGGGATGCATCAAAATTAAAATAATGTTATGTGTGATTTAGAGAGACCACTAATAGGGAAATAAACATAATATAAACTTAAGAGCAGCACACGTTTTAAAACTTTCAGAATCGCAACACTCATGAGCAATACTGCTGGCCAAAATCGAGACAAACGACTGATTTTGAAATCAATTTCGTAGCATAATTGTATTTTATTTTGAAGAATTTCCATATTTGGAAATATAGAATGGATTTACTTAACACAAATTTTGTGTTAAGTAATCTGAAATCAAAGAAACAGATAGTTAAACGTTACTTCGAAATGCTATATCACAGTTGCTAACATGTATGGAATACAAACACTTTAGTCATTTTTTGTAAATATTTCTTAAAATAACAAATAATTGAAAAATTTTGCTATTTTTTAACGCTAAAAATCCTCTTTACAACAATCCTCTTAGAATGTGGTTAGTTATTTTCCTACATATTGGTATGCTATATCGATATAGAGCATTTCGAAGAATTAAAAATAAGTTTAAATTAATTTATACAAATGTAAATTTGAATTATTTTCGTTGTTCATACTTTATAATTAAAAAAATTATTTAACTTCTGATTTTTTTTTTTTATCCTTTGTAATTTTATTTTAAAACTACAAAAGTGTAAGATGTAAGATTTTTGGGCCCTAAAATCTGTAGCCCTGGGCAGTTGCCCGTTTGCCTGCCGGTAATATGGCACTGGTAATAAAATAAAACACATCTTTTACGAACTTTCAGCAAATTTGAGGACGCTAGACAATTAATGTCCATTCTCTTTCACAGATGGCGCCATCACTGCGCACTTTGAAAGCTAAAATCAAGCTGGTATTACTTGTCAAGCTTAAATCAAGCTGTATTTAAGCTTGACAATTCAACTTGACTCCTGCAAGCTTGCTGCGAGCTTAAAATGAGTTGAACTGTCAAGCTTGCATTAATACGTCAAATTCAAGGAAATGTCAAGCTTGATTTAAGCTTATGTGCTGCCTGGGATTGACACTTAATTTTATGACGGTTGAAGCCAAAAATTTTGTAAAATTATTTTAAGTTAAAGAAACATCAAAATTCCTAAAAGTCTGGCGACCCCCTGATGCAGGTCCCGCTACCCCAATTGGGGTCGCGACCTACAGTTTAAGTAACAGATTTAGAGCTACCTATCCCCCCCCCCCGAGCACACAATGCAAGTATTTAAAATTTTTCAGGTGGCAAAGGATTATCAAAATTACTATACAACTTTTGCTATTTTTTACCTAATTGTATTAATATTAAAAAGTTTACTCTATTACTAATCAAAAAGCCACTTTTAATTTTTATTTAGTATTTAACTATTTATGTCCTAATATAGCTACTTGTTCATAATTTTTAAATGATTTATTTTTTTAATCAATATTAACATATTAAGTACATTTAGACACCGCATTTCGTAAATCAAGAAAACAAAACACACAAATATCTGACTGCAGTGCAAAAATACGATCGCTCAAATAAAAAAGGATTTCCTCCTGAGTGGAAAATTTCGCCAATAGCTATCGCGATTGGCGAAATTTCTCCGTAAAGTCGTGTAGATCATCATGCAAGGGCCTGAAAATATGGGCCCCAAAGACAGCGCCAAATAAGCCGTTTGGAAGCCAAGTTAAAGCTGTGTTCATATGGCTTTTGTGCTCGATGCCAAATATGTCAAATCGGTAAACGGAGAAAAGACGCCGAGTTCAGGGCAAACAAACCCATGGCCCGAGAAGTGTTTAGATAGGAAAAAAGTCGTAACTTTCGCTTTTTTAAGAGTCTTTAATGGATAGTATTAAAATAGTTAAATGCGTGCATTTTCTCAATAAAGGTAAATTATTAAAAGATCTGTGTTACATAATAGGAAGAAGCTTTGATTTCGATGGTGGTTAGTGGAACCAGGCCCTGTGGCCCCTAATGACGAGCCGCCATTGATTGCATTGTTATATATTTAAATCATACATCTTATAGTAATTTGCGGTCCGTCGAGTAATATTAATTAAAAACTTCAACCTATGTGAACAGTGAAGTTTTTTACAACGGAAGGATAGAGGTTTTGTATCACCGAAACTATCGTATTGCGGTATCTTTTTGTGTTACTTCACAGCAGGGGCGTAGCCAGAAATTTTTCATGGGGGGGGGGGGGGTTAAGACTACTGCAACTCACATATATGCATACATGTGTGTGATAAGGGAGTGAAGAATATACATTTTGTATGGCAAAAAATTCCTCATGGGGGGTTATGAACCCCCCCCCCCCCCGTGGCTACGCCTCTGCTTCACAGTTATTAATTTTTTCATTAAACACTAGTTTTATATTTATCAGTATCCGTATTACTAGTGAATGTATATAATTTCCATCTCAGGAATGCACTGTGTGGAAAACCAACAACACAAATCTCTGTAAAACTTTTGACAGAGATTTTTATACAGAATACAAAAAGTTTTTTTATACAGAATACAAAAGAATTAAAATTGGATTACAGCTCCAAAATTTTCATTATTATTTCGTATACTGATACTAGAACAGTAAAATAGCTTACAATTTCTTAATTACCCTATATATATTTGTTTCGAGCAAATGCTGTGTTTCGAGCTCGGACTTTTGAAAAGTAAACCCGAACTAATTTATCCCTAATGGCAGCCATTAAAATTTGGAAAGCCTCCCGTAATGTAAGTTACAAAACGTGTGCAATTGTTCCAAAAAGACCGCACTATAAAACTCTCGAAAGCCAATCGTTTCAGATCAGTTTTAGTCGATCCACGGACAAGAGAGAAAACCGAAAATTAATAACTTGTCGGAACAAAAGAATACTAAACGAAAAGTCAATAAAAATGAGTATAAGAGAGGACGCGAACTCTAGAATACACGCAACACGACATTAAAATAAATAAATAAACAAAAAAAAGTAAAATAAACCCAATGAAAAAGAATGGAGATTGAGTTACAACACTGCTCTGGAACATTGAACTGCGTCCAGTCAGATGACGTCATCAGATATTCTCATCACGTTCGATGTGAAAGTTGTGTCAGTCCTAAAGTTTTACTGAGAAATGTAACGACAAGAGTTGGATAGTTGGGATAAACTAAATGCTTAAATGTTGTTACAAAATGATAAAGAATAGAATGTTTAAGAGATGAGATGGGTTCGGGTTCTAAAATTCACGGTTGTGTTCGTGCTCTGCTCGGGCTCGAGAAATTTATCCTTTATTGATGAACATACTCAAAAACATTAATGATCATACTCAATTAATAATTGACTCATGGAGAAATAAACTAATTATTATTATTTGATAAACTTTAATATAAAGAATTAGAAAGTGCATTGAGTTTGCTATCATATTTGTATAATGGCAAAATTTATAATATTCTGTCAATGAAGTAATTGATTTTTATTTATCTATTAGCTGAAATTTTGAGCTCGGGCTTCGACTTAAATAATATCGGGCGGGCTCGAATTAAGTCTTTAGGCTCGGTCTTTAAAAAATGACCCAACTCATCTCTGTTGTGTACCTCTCTTAAAGCATGTTTTTAGGGGAATGGGAAGCAGAACGACACTCACGCTTGAATAATTTATATCGAAGGCTCAATCACGTCCGTAACCAGTGATAAATATTATAACTATATAAGACATTTTTTGAAGTAAGTACTCTAGAGCAGTGATGCGCAAACTATTTTCATCTGCGACCCCCTAATTTGTGTAAAATTTTGTTGGGACCCCCTATTTTGAGTAAAATTTTGTCGCAACTCCTGGATAGACAGTAGACATTTTGTTTAATTGAAAACGAAGTTACATTGAAATTCTTTCTGGGAGTTGCTCTTACAGGGTGTTTTTAAAAGACTGTCGTGACGTTATCGATTGAAATAATGCGTTTTTAAACTAGCGCACCAAACTTATAAACGACCATAAAAATCTTATAAAAGTTGTAGCATAAAAAAATCAGTTAATGAATCAACACATAATTTTATGAAACAATGTTCTATTTATGCATATGGATATAAATATTGTTTAATGAAAAATACTTTTAAAAAAACTTTACATCATAAAAAGTCAATGTGAAATATGTGCTTGCAAAGAGCTCATGATTGCTTCTATGTTCGGATCTGTATTGGAAATCGCAAGTCTTAAGTCCTCCTCTGGATCCAATCAAGATCGATGTTTTGCTTTAATGCAGCGTTTCTCAAACTGTGGGGCGCGAACCTCAAGGGGGGCGCGAGAAAACCAAAGAGCAAGTAGTGATGCATGTTTTTAAAAATCATCTATTTATTCTCATTTTACTCAAAAATATATCCCTTTTCGCTTAAAATGTTCATTCAAACTTTACTGATAACATTATTTATAGAAATTCGACTAAATGTTCATTTTAAGAATTAAAAACTGAATGTATGCTGAAAATGTGGGAGGGGGCACTACTGTAAGTTAGCTTTTGTTGGGGGGGGGGCGTGACGTGGAAAAGGTTGAGAACCGCTGTTTTAATGGAAAATAATTTTGCAGATCACTATGCATTATCAATTTGCAGATCATTATGCATGATAACGTGGTTTTGAAGCCCCGTGATAGCGATCGCGAATATCGCGCTCGTAAAATAATAATTGTCAGTTTCTTCTATTGAATTATTTCAGTTCTTTGAAATGAATAATTGTAGATATTTCATAAATTTGAATCTCTTTGAATTTGCCGACCCCCGGTTTGCGCACCGCTGCTCTAGAGGACAGTGTTACTCAACTACTGGTCTGCGAATCGATGCCGATCACCGGATATAAAATGTCATAAAACGTATCAGCAAATGTTGTTCTAACAAAAAATTATTAATAAAACTTTTTAATAAATAAAATGCATGTTTATATAACATATTTACATTATTTTTTATTAGATTCCTAGGCACTTACGTATTTACTGACAGAAATGAAAACTTTCCTAACGTCAACTTCTTCTTTAAACTTTTTGTTCTTGAAAAATAAACAGTTTTTATTTTCATAATTTTTTTTAAGAAAGCAAAATCGATACCGGAGACCTAAATATTTTCCAATTTGAACAAAAAATTTTGTTAAATATGTAATCATAGCGACAACTTTTTATCAACTTGAAACATTGAATTATATATATATATATATATATAAAGTTTTCAGTGATAGACCGTATAATATACATCCGCTGTCGTCAATCAGCAGTTGCTGAAAAAGCTTCTTTGTAAAAGTAACATGGTTCCTTTGCCAATGAAATTTAGATCAAGAGCAGTGCTTTTATTTTAAAACTAAATATCCTCTTTATTAGCAACCTGTTATTTTGAGTTCTTTCTCCGTTACCAACCTAACAATGAGCGAAATGTTCGAATCTCCTGTTTCAGCAACTGCTATTGTAATTCAATGACTTTTATTCATGAGCTGTAGGATTATATGCTAAATGGCTCAAAAGGGACCTCTATATTCGTTTTGTCATGTGAGTTGGAATTACTCAGCTGTTGTTCCGTTTCTCTTCCAATATGAGTACATGGTTTCTGCCTTTCTTATAACTTTAAAGTTAAGGCTGGTGTTTGAACAGCTATATTGTGCTTACTGAAGGCTGTTATTTTAAGAAATATTGTTGCTGTTGTCCCGTTTCTCGTCCAATATGAGTACATGGTTTCTCGCTTTCTTATAACTTAATTTAAATTTAAGGCTGATCTTTGAACAGCTATATTGTGCTTACTGAAGGCTGTTATTTTTTTCATTCATGCTATAATTGTGTGTGACGCTTTAAAAAAGAATCGAAATGTAAACATGTGTCATTAGCATTCCCACATCAACAATTTTTA
Organism: Cheiracanthium punctorium; assembly: GCA_038373885.1. Lineage (NCBI taxonomy): Eukaryota > Metazoa > Arthropoda > Arachnida > Araneae > Cheiracanthiidae > Cheiracanthium > Cheiracanthium punctorium. The sequence goes on from JAWZYV010010633.1 coordinate 501,467, forward strand.
ATAAAAAAAATCTGGAGTGACTCCACTCGACTTTCCGAACACTTACGATTAAGATCATTAAAGCATTTAAATAAATTGTAATCGATGAATAATTCAAGCATATACCAAACTGGAGCTCAATCGAGTGCGCCGTTTAAACGCTAGCGCACTTTCAATAATTTCTCACCATATGCCATAATGTAAAAGAAATCTTTGTCGTAGCCCTGTAGAAAAACTATAAGTCCTATACACATCAAAATCAATACCGATCTTACGATGGTGGTTTATAACATATATACCCAATTTGAGCTCAATCGAATGTACCGTTTAAACGCTAGCGCACTTTCAAGAATTCCCCCCCATAGGCCATAATGTAAAAGAAATCTTAGTAAAAATATAAGTCCTATACACACCAAAATCAATACCGCTCTTGCGACGGTGGTTTATAACATATATGCCCAATTGGAGCTCAATCGAATGCCCCGTTTAGGAGCTATCGTATTCACTCACATACATATACACACATCTCATAGAAATAGCATGAATGAATTCAGAAGACCTCAAAACGCGTAAAACACCAAAATCTCGAAATCGAATTTTTTGATAATTACAATACTTTCCTTACACGGTACATGTTCGGAAAGTAAAAATGTATTGCCTGGCCTCTGCGTTGCAAACGGTTGAGAACCGCCGGGGTAAATTACAAAGCGGTCCCATCACTTCAGAAATGTTTTCTCTCCCACATCAATGGGAACCTGAAGGATGAACCGAATGTACAGGCAAAGTAATGTAACGACCCGCGTATTTGATGTTGTGTGGAAAGCCTATAACTAGTCGTAATGAATGTAATATTACAAAAAATATTTCCATCGCATCGCCTGTATTATCTGCTTAACATGAGCGGCTAATTGAAGGACGCCGCTTGCAAATGAGCCGCTTATTCCTGTAATCACTGCGTCCGATCATTCCTTGAAAAGTGAATGGAAGACGAACGACTATCATCCATTCACTCGCTTGTTTTAATGGATGAACAACCCGTTCTTGTTCTTCTTTCGGTCCCAAAATTACACGTTCCGACCGTGCACTGCTGCAACTCTCTCCGAATGAAAAACCAAAAGTTGAATTTAGTTACCTAGCTGGTTTTACGCGGGGCTCTGTCTCCCTTCCCTTTTTTTTTTTTTTTCTTTTCTTCTGTGGAGTGGCAGCAGTATCTGCAAATTAACCGAGCTTCTTCATGTTTACGAAATTGGTGCTTGTTCATTTGGATTTTTTTTTCCCCCTTCAGTGTGTGTCGCATTTAGTTTTATATGGCTGTTAATTACAAATAATGCTTGATGGTCCTTGTCTATATAATTATGACGTATAAACTTAATCGGGCTTGCTTTGGTTTTATCGCACTGCGGTCATTTAACGCATTTGAGGTCTCATTAGGGATAGAAAGAGTAATTCATCAAAAGCTTGAGCTTTCCAGCACTATTCGAACTTACAACACTATTCAAACTCACTATTTCCCCCTAGGTTAGTTGTTAAACTTTTTAGCATTGTGATACGTACCTACTGGCGTTCTAAAAAATTTTCAAACGACCCCTCTCCCAATTATTAGTATGCATGATAAATGTAATTTAATTTTAAAATTAATGAATTAAATTTCTAATTTTATCTTCAATAAAAAATATTTTGATGAATTAAAATTAAGTTCTCTTAATTTTTATCAAGCTTAGAAATTAAAATATTTAGTCACTTGTCCGTATTCAATATATATATATATTTTAATTTATGCAAAACAAAAAATTGTCAGCAATATATATTGATTTCCTTTCGCAACTGAATAAAAAAGTTTAAATACCTATTATAATTAAATAGATTAACTTATATGACATGTATCGGTAAAATTAGATGATATGTATCATGGGACTAAACGAGAGAGAATTTTCTAGAGAAAAATGTAAATAAAATGTTACTGGTCCGAAGAACTAACAAATTTTGAATTCTACTGGTCCGTTGTATATTTTGGTGGCCCCGGACCAGAGCCGAGCACCGTTATTAACCCCTTATCGGATTTGCCCACTCTGTGCTCGGCAGGTAAAACTTTCTATTCTGGATTATCCCGAATGTAGCTCGGGTAGTAGGATTTTTTTTTTTTCACGTAATCTTTCCCGAATTATTTCGTTTTGCTTTCAAACACTTTAATTTACTTTTCTGCCCACTGGAAGGCATTGCTGTACACGATTTAGGAAATCTTATACGAGAATAGTGTTATTGTGTTTTTAAAATGTATATATGTGTATCAAAATATGCATTAAAAAATTGACATTTTTTGACCCTCCAACTCGGAAAAAATTGAACCAGCAAGGGGTTAATTTCGACCCCTGATTTTATTGTTAACAAGTACGCTTTGTGTCAAACTTACATTTTACTGGGTGGACCGGATTTTTAAAAAATCATATTTTCGAAACTACTGCACACGTATTACAAAAAGTGATACATGAATAACGTGACCATTTATTTTTTCCTTCAAAACGGGACATCTACTACTTTTTTGGCAATAGTGTATTTATTTTATTCCTCAAAACGGGACATCTACTGCTTTTAATGTAATAGCGTAGGGAGACTGAATTTACAGGTCTGGTTATCTTTCAGTTGTTAAGAAAAAAGCTTGTGTTAATGTTAGTATAAAAAAAAAGTTTTGATAAAACACACATATACTGTAAAAAATAGTGCAAGACATACGTTTCTGTGGTGCAAGAGGTAGGCCCTTCTTCTACTTCAAAAACACCATCAGACACAAGGAAAGAAGGTAGGAAAGTGAGAAATGTATAGCCATAAGGACACCCAGAAAAAAGGAAGTTGTCGTTCGGAAGGAAAAAATTCTTAGAAAACCAGAGTGAAGAGGGAAAATAAAGTGGAGATCGAGGAGGAGGAGGAATAAGCAAAATAGGAACATGACTTTAAAAAAAGAAATAAAAATTAAAGAAATTGAAATAGTTGACAAAAAAAAAGAGCATTAAAAGAACAAACACAAAACAATACATCCCCCCGGCGTTTTCTTTGCGTCTCGACAGGGGAGGGAGAGAGGTCAGGTTTTCTTTTTACAGACACTGCCGTTGGATGATTTAAAATTTTTAGCGGCCTTTATTGAAATCGTGACCGTGGATTGCTCTCTTCCTAAAAACGGGACATTGCAGGGGACGTTTTCTAAAAACGGGACTGTACGGTGTCCCGAAGCTGGGCTTGGGGACAACGGGACAAGCCACCCAAAAACGGGACTGTCCCGTTCAAAACGAGACGTATGGTCACCTTATACATGATGAATGTAAAGAGAAGCATACCGCAAACCAAGTTTTTTTTTTTTTTTTTTTTTTTTTTTTTTCCCAACCTATTGCAGCACATTCAAGATCGCTGTGATTGAACTCCAAACACGGTGACAATGACAGAGAAGAGCTTTTGCGTATTGGAGTACGCAAGTGTATTTCGAGTTATTTCGCTGCAACGTGTTTAGAAATCGCTAAGGAAAAGCAGGGATCGATTTAGAAAAATCTTGACTATAGCCGCAACTCGCGATGGGCCCCCCCCTAACACTGATGTAGGCAGCGTGGAATTTCCAAAGGTAAATGACAGTCTGACTGTGCCCTGCTGTCAAAAGTCTGCACTCCCCGCCCCCCCCCCCATTTTTAGTCATTTCAAATCACAACAAGAACAGAAAAACAAAAAAAAAAAAAAAAAAAAAAAAGACGTTACTTTGTCAAAAATGTGCGAGGATCACATCAGAAGCGAAATGTCCAAACTTGTGCTCATGTGAAAAACTTATTCTAAATACTGCTGTAGATGTGTAGGCGTTGAAACTGAACTGGACATGCTGTTACAAAAATAATTCTCTGCGGCACCCAGTCTACGCGTACCACAGAGTCTGGAGAAGTGAAAGATTTCTCTCATTCATCTCTGCGTTTCTTTTTCTACTTCTGTATTTTTTAGAAAGAGAACAAAAAAGAAAAGAAAAAAAAATGATGTGGCAAAGAAACACCAGCAGGAGAATGAGGCGTGATACTTTTTTGAGCCAACAAATGTGGGCATGACCTCTTAACTGGATGTAACTGTGACTGTATCTTTTTATTGTGGGAATTTCGAAATGAACCCCCCCCCCCTTTTATTTAATTCATTCTTTCTTTTATAGATGACTTGAGTTGTAAGGCTCCGCTTTGCCCGCTTTTAATTTGTCAAAACTTCTAACGATGTCTGTCCGAACGAGAGAAGTTGAAGATAAAATGCGAGCCTTGTTAGGTTTATTTTAATTTATTTATTTCTGAAGTTGAAATTTGTGTTAGTCGACGAAACAGCAGAATGTGTTTCAGATAAAATTAATTAAACTTCGTAAAATAACACGCATAGAAAGATATTTAACAAAAATATCGTTTCGGTTGGTATAAAAGGTCCACCTTTCTTCATTTGCAAAACCACTCCGGCTGAAAGGTTATGTTGTATTTATTCCCTATCGGAGCCCTTTAAAAATAGTGAAATTGAGGAGACTTCCTCCGCAGAAATTTCGCATATCTTTTTGGCTGAGATAAAGGGTGATGGTAGGACCCCATGAGGATTTGTCCAAAAGACTCTTCTGGGCTCACTGACTTGCGGAATGAATTGCAGCAACTGGTTGCTGCAACCAAAATTGCTCTAAATTTTGTCCGTGTAAATAAGGCCTTTAGAAACTATTTGCTATCTCTGCCGCGCAGTGAAACAGAGCATCAAGGAGTTCTTGTGATTGGGTAAACGACGCCCGAAAGTTCTTAGCGCGGTTGGTAACCAAACAACTGAGTCACCAGTTGACAGCTAACCACCAACTATTTCCGAACAGTCTAGGGAGAATTGACCTTTGGGAGGGTCATTGTTGGTATGGCCTCCTACATTGCTCGCAGGTGTATACTAGAGATGAGACGGGCTCAGCCCGAGCCCGGGCCCGAACCGGGCTCGGGCTCTGCGCTAATTCACAACTGCGTTCGGGCTCGGGCTCGTGAAAAATTTCTTCTTTATTGAACATACTCCGTGAAACAGATTTTAAAAAGTGATTCATGAGGAAAATAAAAGTACTTATAAAAAAAAAAAAAGTGGCACAGGCGCCTAGAAGGTGCGTGAAGCTCTTCTTTGAGTATTTCAGAATGACGGCTTATATTACTTAGTCACGAGATCCGACATTATTTGATAAACATGGATATAAAGAATTAGAAAGTGCATTGAGGTTTGTAACTGTATTTTTCTTTAATTTGCATAAACGGCAAAATTTATTGCATTCTAGATAATGAAGTAATTGAATTTTTTTATCTTTAGCTGAAATTTCGGGCTCGGGCTCCAGCTTAAATAATACTGTTCGGGCTCGGGCGGGCTCGGATTAAAAGCCTTCGGGCTCGGGCTTCAAAAAATGAGCCCGAACTCATCTCTAGTGTATACACATTTTCAAGTTTTGATCCATGAGTATAATAATCACCCGCGCTGTACTTTTGGTTTCTCCGACTAAATCTAATTCGCCTTTGTTCTTTCTCTTTCCAGGAAAACAACTCCAACTCCTCCCACAACCGGAAGTACCGCAAGGCCCGCCGCCGCCACCGGAAGAAGAAGAAGCTGCCCCCTGGCTGGCCCCTCTGCTCCTCCAGGGGACACGTGGTGGTGCACCTGACGGACCCCGACCGCTCCGTCCTCAGGGCCGGCGACTTCTACTTCCTCGCCACCCCCGTCGGGATAGCCGTCAAGTGGGTCGAGAGTTCCGCCGGCCCCATTTGCGAGCGGTCCCTGGATGCCAGGGAGTTCTGCTCGGAGATGTCCTCCCTAGCAGCGGCCGGCTCGACCACGGAGGACGACGACGAGGACAGCGATGCCGCGAGGAGGAACCTGCTGGTGTCCTCGCCCGACGGAGGACTGCAGAGGGTGGAGGTGGGGAAGCTCCTCGATGAGCTGCTGGAAGGGTGCCGTGGTGGTGGTGGTGGTAGAGTGAAGAGCACCCGGGACAGTTGGGTGCAGACCACCGAGAAGGACTTATTGGGCAAGAGCTTGACGGAAAAGCCCCGTTGCTGAAGAAACCAAAAATGAGGAGGTGCTTCAGCCGCTTGCGCCCCTAGCAAGCGAAGAGGAGTTCTGCTCAGGTAAAACGGGCGATTCTTTCTCGCATTTATTTATTGGAAGAGATATATTCAACGTCCCGCAGTGGTCTGGGCGCTAAACTCCGTTCCCATGAAAACACGGCAAGTGAAGCAATCCGGCTTGGCCAGTGCTTGGGAGGGTCAACTTCCTCTCGGCTCGACTACTGTGGGACCGTGTGCGCTAATGGGAACTGGTCCACGTAAAATCTGCCGTGGCTCCAATGTCCTCCAAGTTGTTAACCCTTTAACGCGCAGTGATCCCGCTCTGGGAACACCCAACTCTGACGTTTTGACTGTTGCCAGTCACGAAGAATAGATTTGATTTCTATAAAAATAGTTGCGGGTGACAGAGCTCCACGAGAATCCTTTACTTTTTTAGCACGTCATTTCTCGTAAAAAAAATTGTCACGATTATTTTTAACAGCACTGACATCTGCTGAAAAATGGAAGAATGCGAGAACAGTTGGATAATTGCCCAATGCTGAAAAAAGGGCAGCCGTTGCCATCGGCACGCAGCGTCGTAACTACCAGCAAGATGGCGGACGATCGAAACGTTCATCGCGTACCACAGATCTAGAGACCCTTTTTTGACGACAGCTGGCTGTGTACGGGCACAGCCAGCTGTCGTCAAAAAAGGGAAAGAGTTAAGCCTCAAAGGGTTAAACGATACCTCTGGGGTTGCCGATTCCAGGGGATTGGTCCCTCCTCTGGAATTGGTTCAAAATGAGGGGACCACGGGCTAAATCGTACTTCTTCCCACTAGGGCCCTGAAAATGAAAGGCGTACCTTCTCTGCCCATCACCTCCCTTCTTCGGGGTGGGTGGGATCTGGTACAGCCGTTTGCGGTTGTCCGGGGCATCAGAAACAACAATATTCAACACGGTTGCCAACTGTCATAAAAAAAATTGGAAAAGCTGGGGGATGTGAAAAAAATTAATAAATAAAGTTGTGAGAAAAGTCAAGGAATATTACAAATTTTAGCTTAAAACCTGGGAATCTCAAAGTGTGACCTGGAAAATTGTCAGAAGCCCACATATTTAAATTCTCTGTTTATCTGGTTATTCTCTGTTGGTTTGGAAATATATTTGACGTACTTACAAGTGTGTTGAGGGTTGATGATCTCTATCAATACGACTGTCGTAAATTATATGCATATCATAACAATGTAATCTGGAATTTTACCAAAAAATTTTTGAAAAACCTGGAAAAATCGAGTAATCTTGTTTGAGAAATTGAAAGGCAACCCTGTTCAAAAAACCTGTAAATAAGCTGGCGTCGTGTTCTGTAACAGCATGTCAACGAACCATCACAGTAACCACGTTTGTTTGACAAACAAACCTCTGTTAACTGAGCATTTCAATGTCATTTTAAAAGCAATCCATTGTGCAGATTCTGCAATTTACTTCTGTTGTATTAATAATACCCAACAAAACGATGAACGTGAACTGAAGAGATCGTCGCTTCTAAACATATTCCACTGGAAAATCAAAGCCGAGCTTCTACTCAACCAAATCAATCAATTACAATTATCAACAACTTAAAAGCTTCGTTTTCTTAGTGTTTAAAATCGATTTTTCGGTTTATATTACGAGAGGTTTGTTTATATCACGCAAACGTTGTTATTGTATTCGTGAAAACATTCCAGCGAGGGAACAATGTTCAAAAGAGTAAGCTATACAATAAATGGAGTATCAGAGGCGCGATAAAATTAATTTCAAAACGGTATTTGCTTTCAATTTGAGAAGTTTGAAATAGTTACAGAATATTACGTGTATATTTTAAGAACAACAAAAAAAAAAATTCGTCTTATAAATCATGTGCTATACATTCTTGCAAACACTAACAAGTACTGAAGCACTACACAGTTTCTGAAATAAATCCTTAAACATGTGAGAATTTCTGAATCTGTATATAGACCGTTTCTGCATGTTTCATTTTGTGATCACGGGTTTCGAGACAATTTTTAAGTTCACAATTCAATCATCTATTGTATTTGTAAGAATTCGGCTGAAAATACATTCTGATTATCTCCCTCCCCTACCACCCGATTTTTGATTATTAGATTAGATATTTTTATTTGATCGATGGGCATAGAAAGCACTACAACGATTCCTCAAAGAACAACTTCAATTTGAGAAAATTACAGTGTCCTTTTTTTCGCATTTTCCTGGTTCAAGCAATGTCTCATTTTGGTGAAACGGACATATTTCACCTTTGATGTTAACCAACACTTCCAAGGCTGGTCGTGATCTTCTATATCACCACCGACCATCTACGGTATTGGAGCATTACAAGATGTCCAAAGAAACGGAAATTGTAACTGTCTAATCTCTTACGGTTATAAAGATGTCTTTTCCGTTGCAACTTCCAAGCATTATTTTCCGTTCGAAGAGCAACTGCCGTGTATGCAGAAAACCAACTTCCTAAACAAAACCTCCGATGCCAATCGCAGTTACATCTGCATTATGATTGCTGGATTGTCTAGAGCATTCCCTCCTACACCATTTCTCAATTAGTTCTACCTAAGCTGCTGTTCCAGCGGTTCTCTCTCGACAAGGTTGACTCACCAAGATGCCTTCCATAACCTCTGCAACCAGTTCACCGAGATCTGTATCTTGTATGTCTTAATAAGGAGGGTCTTTTAAAAGGCTTTTTTATTTATTTATTTTAATTCCTGTCTTGTTCTATCTGTGTGTGTCCTTGAACCACACGATCGATTGTCTGGAGATCTCCACCCTATCTTATCACCTCTGTCCATCGAGTAAAAAAAAAAAAAAAAAATGGCTAAGTGAGATGATTGGAATGTTCTGTTGCAAAGGAATCCCGATTGTTGACCACGGTCCGAGCAAGGAAAGTCCCGTGGTAAAACTTGTAATGAGGAAAAAGGAAGCATGGAATGTTGATAAATGAGAGGGCAAAAACACTAGTTGTAGTAGCGTATTTTACTATCGGGGTGAGATGGGCATGGACTTGAGATCTTTGGACGAAATTTTAAGCGCCCGTCCCGTTTATCATTTATGATTTAAATCCGAACTGACTTACTGAATATATTGTTTCAGAATAATCATATTTTAATGATTGATATTTATTACAGTATAAAATTTGGAAATTACACACGTGATATTTATTGACAGTACAAAATTTGGAAATTATAATCCAAGAATTGTTACCAAAATATTTTATAAATTTAAACTAAAATTTCTTTTTAACGCCCTTTTAGACCCTGCATCCACAATTGAGGATACAAAAATTACCTATTCTATCGTGCAATATGGATGTCCTAATTTATGCACACACAAAAAATCTATTTTCTTCGAAAATTTAAAAATTAGGATTTTTAATTCATAATTTATTATTAAATTATTTAAATCAAAGAGAAATTATAAGAGTTAAGGCAAGAATTGCATAATTGAAATCACTTACGCTTGTATCAAGATTCGAGCTCGAAACCATTTAATTACATGCTAAAACAAAGGTATTCAATCTATGTGTTGTGACCCCATTTAGGAGTTGCAAAATGGGTTAAGATGTTGCAATATACGATATGACGTATTTTATCATCCTGTAAGAAATGATAGTAATCATTAGATGCATCAAATATGTAATAACCGATCATCTGATCTTGTGATTTAATGCTCTGACGCAGTGGAGTTGAAATATTTGGAAGTGCAACCCTGCATGAAACATGCTGAAACAAAAATTGAAATAATCGATAATGTAATTACTTTAACAGTGTGTGATGTAACAAAGTTCAAAATTTAATAAGATTTCACATATTAAGAAAAAATATTTTTACCTCGAAAAAGTTTTTAAGGGCGGCTATGGCTATTGTCCCGCTCACTATATCCCAGACACTCCCCACTTACTCTACGAGTAACTTTAGTTAATTCTCGCTGTTCTGTCGTGGAATGTTGTATTCGTGCTTTAGGTAAATGCTTGCTGTTCTGTTCCAGATTGTCCAGTAAAAAATTTGCCTCTGGTAAATACTTATTGCTTTGAAATCGAGTATCGAACAACCGTTTAGTAAACACTTGCTAACTGGTTGTCCGGTATGGAATTTGTTTATGGTAAACGTCTGCTCTTTGGAACGTAAGTATCCAACTTGCTCTTAGTAAACTCTTGTGGCTCTGTTTCCAATTATCGAATCTGCTTGTGGTGAATGCTTGCTGGCCGACAGGGCCCTTTTTAAAGGATTCATCCTCCCCCCTTAACACTTGCAATTTCTGTTAAATTTAGCAAAATTAGATATCTAATTCGCAAACTTGGTAAAAAGAATTTAACGAACATTAAATTTTACATTCTATTTCTGGTACACTTGGGAAAGTTACTCAAACCCAGTCTGCAAATTAAGAAATTGGTACTGTAGTTGATAAGAAAAAATAATAAATAAGCTGGTAAAAACCAATATTTTTGACTTGGAAGTTTATCGATATTTCCCCCTTCCTAAAAAAAGACTTAGCAATGGCTCTGCTGGCCGATAGTTGAATATGGAATTTGCTTATGGTAAACGCTTGATATTTGACTGCCAACCGTGGAACTTGCTTTGCGGTAAACTCTTGCAGTTTGGTTGACGATAATCCAACTTACTTATTGTAAACTCTTATGCCTCTGTAATAAAATATCGAATTTGCTTGCGGTAAAAGCTTGCTGGTCTGTTATCGATTTTTTTTTTTTTTTTTTTTTGGTAAATGCTTGCTGTAGTCGTAAATGTGACTTTCCGATTATAGCCACAACATATGCTGAAGAGGAATGCAGATAGACCGATTTAGTTACAATGCTAGAACTTGCTAGCCACTTCTCCACCCCTTGTCCCAAGTCTTTTGCTCCATATAGTGTTCTGTTTTTTTCCAGATTCTGAACTGAAACAGAAGCCCATTACTGTGGACGATGGTTTTGTGGAAGGCGACATCACATCCCTCCAGAGGAGTGACAGCCCTTTGGTGCAGGTGCGACAGCTCAGTGCAATCGCGGACATTGACCAAGAGGTCTTCTCTTCACAAGTTGCCATTATGCCAGGTGAGTTAGCTTTAGGAGAGATGTATTTAAAATACTGTGAAGTCCCGTTCCAAAAAAGGAACGCCAGGCACCAAATGGGTTAACCGAACAATATATTCGTTTGAAGAATTTGTACGAACCTCTGCGCCGTGTTTTCGTTGTTCTTCCACCAAAGGTCCTTGGATTATGCATTTAAGCGAACTTCCCGCGAACCATAGAAAACCTGCGAAGTTATCATTTAGCAGTACACTAAATTCTCTCTTTACATGAATTCTTTTTACGCGGTTTCGAAATAGCACGATGAAAAAAAAATAATCAAAAATATCTTTTCGCTTTTATTTTACCATGCATAGCCGTAATAGTATTCCTTTTTTAAGAATTTTGCCTTGCATCCAATTCTAAATAGTGAAACATCAAAGAGTTCTCTAAAAAAGCAAACAAAACTTCATTATGATTTAAAACAATTTTCTGCACGCGTTAGACGAAATGTATTCGAAAAAAATGTCACGTCAGGGACTTGACCATTTTTAGGATCTATCTTTACAATCTGTACCAGGCTTTATAAACTCATTCCACTTACGTAAAACTTCCAGAAAAGTTATCACATAGACTATATTTTTTTGATTTCATTTCATGTTTAAGCATTTTTACGGGCATTTCATTCATAGCATTCATGGCATTTCATTCATAGGTTTATCACTTATTACAATGTGTAATAAGGCATTTGAAAAGACATTCTGAAATTCTTAGCGTCCCCTGACACAAATATAGTTTATTTTAATTGAAGGAGTTTTGTGTTTTTCAAGTCTTAAATGCAACAAAGACGCATCAAGAGTTTCACAAATAGCAACTGAAAAAAAGAGGTTGTGACAGCACTTTTAGAGAATGTGCATTCGTTGCGGTGCACCACGGGATGGGCATTGCGGGTTCTAGATGCTTGGGATCTTATTCAGGATTACTTAGTTTTCTTCCTGAAACGCGGTTATTTAAATTGAAATGGATACGACGCTGTACTACTCACGTAATAAAGAGTGCATCCGAATTGCTTGATAACGCCTAGGGAAGCTACAGGCGTTTTCTAAGGTTGTTCTTGTAAGGAAATTATGCAACTCTTGAACAGTTTTTTTTTAAGAATTCAATTGCAGAAGGGACTCGAAATGTTTTTGACTTGTCTCTTTGCAAGCTGTTATTACGGGGCCCGATTATGGCAAATAGGGGCCTGGGGCAGAAGTCTGAATGAGGGCCCCCCTACGTGTTGTTACTGTGTCTGACAACTGCTTTATGTATTTTTCTGTGTTCCCATGTAAATGTATCCAACATGAACAGTAACGGATCCAGGGGAGGGGCTAGGGTGCTCCACCCACCCAAAAAAAGATTGCTAAAGGGCAACATCCTGCTTTATTATACACTTTAAATAGCTAAAATGATCATATTTTATTACTTAGCCCCTCCCAAAAGCATGCACATTAAGTTTAGACTAAAATTTTAATTTATACAGTAGAACCCCGATTCATCGTTCTTCAAGGGGTGCGTAGGAAAAAACGATGAATGCGGGAAAACGACAAATGCGGGTTCAAGTCAAACTACGAAGAAAGAAGTGTTTATGCAAGTACGCAATGACTGTATAACAAATACAAATTTGTTACGAATCAAATAAATCGAAGATGAAAATTAGCGATATTTATTTTCCAAAAATCAGTATTTTATGTTGGGTTTTTCATCATTTTTAAATTAAACAGTAAATTTTCACGATTTACAATACTTTTCTCGACCTTTTCTGTGATTTTATGTTTGTATATAAAAGTTCATACCTTTTCAAATACCATTATTGCTTCAAACTTCATACTAGTGTAATCTCTTCCCCAGTGGCAAGAATATTATCCTATTATTTTCGTTTTTTGCATTATCACACCTTCCTTTCATGTTTAGGATACCACATGCCTCAATTTCTTGATTAATGGAAAAAATTACTAAATTTGGCTCCACCCCCCCAAAAAAGATTGCTAAAGGGTAACATCCGCTTTATATAACACTATTTAAAATAGGCTGAAAATGACCATATTTTGTACTAGCCCATCCCAAAAGCATACACATTAAGTTTAGACTAAAATTTTGATTTATAGTACATTTTAATTGGGTGAAATAAGCTTTTTCAAATTTAGCCCCTCCCAAAAAAATTTCTGGATCCGCCATTGAACATGAAATATACTGATATTAGATAGATGAGAATATTTATGAACATTATAAACATATGAAACATCAACATTATGAATTAAGCTTTGTTAAAAATGAAGGCTTAAAAAATACAACAAAAAACTGTCTTTTTTCATACTATCAATAATCATAATCGGCAAATTTCTATTTATGGGTGCCCCATTCTCTCTGGGTAGCCTCTTAAAAACTTCAGTGGGTCCGGCAACTTACCGCGTTACCTTTTCTTTTTGCAGAAATCGTTAATCTGCTGTGATATTTTTTCTATGGAAAGGTAGAATTAAGGAAGGGGGAAAAAAAAGATTTTGACTGTTTGTAACTTGTAAATTTATAACTGAAAAAGATAAGGCATTTACTGAATTGGAAAAAAAAAAAAAAAAAAAAAAAACACCTTAAACTAAAACCACGTACTATAATAATTTAGCCCCCCCCCCTCAAAATCGGGGGCCTGGCTGTAATATGCACTATTACAAAAAAGAATTACTAGTCTGTACTCTCAGAATTTCTGGTGTTTACTCATTTTACTTATTGTTCTTTTGCAGGTAGTCGAGACATATGCAGTCGGAGCATCATCTACATTTCCTTAGAGAAAATTCCCTTGCATTCAGTGAATGCTGTACAGTTAGCCGAATTACTTCTATACTTTCAGAGCATCCCAAAGTAAGACCATTTGAAGTTTCATTTCTATAGTTAATTTTTTTTTTTTTTTAAATAAATCGGACAGCTTTTAAAGGAATAAATTTCACAAATGGATTATCTTTTTCAGTGCGGTTTTGGTGTATTTCTGCCTGGCTGGCATATGTAGATCTATTATTGTAAGAATCGTATTTCTCCCATCACGTTCGCTTGCTTATCCACACTAGGAATTTTGCTCGGGTTTCTACCGGCCATGTAGCTGGCCGATGATGGGCCAAGCGAAATTGCTTCTATAGGGTGATTGAAAACCTGGGAAACGTTAAGATCCCAGAAGTAAACTAAGATGGCTGCATCGGGTAGTAAACTTTTAACATTGTTACTTTACAGGGGTATATTAGAAAATAAAACTGTTTCCAGATGTTGATGCAGACGAAAATTGGGTCCGTTTTGAGGCCGCCTTCACAAAACTACAATAGATTAAAACGGCCCCTTCACAAAAGTTTCATCGATTAAAACTGCCCTTCATTGGCATTTTATCCTACATTTTAATCTGTTTCATCATTATTTTAACCAAAAAGTGACTTGTATTAGGTGTTAAAATTCACAAAAATAAGTGTTGAATTTCACAAAATTAAGTTCTGAAATTCTCAAAAATGCGACCTCTGAAAAAATTCCTAAATCGACCCCTGGTTTCTCTTCTGTGATAATTTTGGCAAAAGCGATACGTTGGGCGCTATAAACGAATGTTTGTATTTCTGGAGTGTTCTGATAGATAAATCAAGGTGTTTTGAATAGTGCTTTATAGATGGCAGCACTACACAACTTTTTCAGTTATTCCTTTTGCAAAAGCCTCATGCATTCAATCTGCCTTTTTTTTTTTTTTTTTTTACTAAACTTTCTTTTAAAAAAAAGTTCGTGATCATGTCTCGTGTTCAGTCCATGTGCCAAAGTTGGTGGCTACCTACAACTGACTTTGTTATTTTGCCAAACCTACTAGTTTTTTATTGGGAAAAAAATATTTGCAAGTTTTTCACATAGTTCTAAAATTCTGTCTAGTCTACTACAATTAGGAAGTATAAGTATTATTTTTGTTTAAAGAAAAAAAGCTTATAATGTGTGTGTGTGTGTGTTATTTCCTTTCAAGTTTTAATTTCGCAAAGTCTATGAGAAAAAAATAAGCTAATTATAGTTAAAAAAATTTTACCAAGTTTAAAATTTAAAATTTTGCCAGGCGTAACAAAATATACCAATGTTAAGAGAAGGATGAGAGACTTATTTTTCTGTACCAAAACTCTCGTTTTACAAAAACAATTCTATGAGTCTATAGAAAAGCTGGTCATAATTCCATAAGGCTGTCATACAAGCAGGAGAGGCCCTACGATACATGGTGCCCCCCTGCAAAAGTAAAAAGGCAGCCCCTTTTTATGTTCCAGGTCAACTTTTTCTCAGTTATTGAGTTCGAAATAGTGCGCCTTCTAAGAAGCCTGCCCAATGCCATGCTTACCTTGCTTACTGTGTCAGGCCGCCCCTGCTTACAAGAATATTATATATAAGATTATGGATGCAACTTTTCCTGAGATCAAACATTATTGGGAATTAAAATAAAATTTTACTATAATGTAACTTCACATTAAAAGGGTAAATGCCTTAAATTTTGCATTCTTTGTTTTTGTTTTAGGCGAGAGACTATGTGCTTAGGATTCTTAGCTGTAGTGGATGGCCGTGAAGCAAATTCTGAAGAATGGTCAATACTGCATAAAGCCCTTGCTCTTGTAGAGGTGAGGAATTTTTTTTTATCAAATTTGATTTTATAAAAATATGCGTGAGATTGTATTAGAAGTAATCTGTTTTTCTTTTCTTTTGAAGGATTGTGTGCCTGGAACCGTAAGCCTAGTTCTTGCATTACACAGACAAAGTCAAAAGTCAGAACTTTTGTCTTCCAAATTTCCTATCTTTCACATTAAAGTGAGTATGTTTCCTTTCTTCATTTTTAATGCTAATTCAGGGGTACAAGTGAGATCCAAATGTTCAGTGTTAAAAAACTTTTCTTATCTTTCAAAATCACAGAAACAAATATATTTTTTAGTTGCACACAGATTTTTTTTGTTGTTGTTGTTGCACGGTGTGACCCCTTATTTGCATAACTGTATTAATGCTATAGCCATTTTGGGGGGGGGAGGAGGATTACTAAATAAGTTGTGAATAAATTATTAAATTTCTGCAATAAATTTTATACCAATCCAAAAATTTGAGGTGTGATATATCCCGATATCAGCCGCTCCCACAGCTACACCTCTGTGTTAATCTCACAGTATTATTGCCCAGTTTAATAGTTAATTGCCTTTTAGTTTAATTTAGATGAAAATTGACATTTTTATTTATTTATTTCATTATTTTTATTATTTTATAAAATTTACTATTTTGAAATCAGATATGAAGGAGTTACATTGTTTTAGCTGCCCTCCTTCCTTTCTATTAAAACTGCTTTATTGTAACAGAAAAATGTCTCTTTTTCAATTAGATTTTTTTTAACTATTTTCAGTTATGCCACTTTTAAGAGGATAATGCTTGTTAATTTCCATGCTAGGGACTTAATAAAATTTTCTAAAGTAGCACACCCAACTGGCACAGTTTTGTTGGATTTGCTTTGGAACACCTTAGAAATAACTCTCTGTCCTCCCCTCCTTATCCCTCAACTCTGCTACTTCTGTAGATGCCACATTTTTGAAAGCTTCAACTCAGACCCATAAATGGAGGAGGGGCACAAGGTCTTTGCCCTACCTAGCAGTCATTCCAGCTCCCTCTAAAATTTTCAATTCTATTTATTTATTCAGCTTAATTTACCAATGAAAAACAAAATTGTTATTGTTAAGAAAAGTTTAATTTTCTTCTCGTGAATATTTTTATTGTTGTTGATATTGTTTATAGACACAAATGCATACATTTGAATATCAACATACAGCATATATATGTGGTTATATCAAAGAATGGATGCATAATTATTTTAAAAACAAGTATTTGAATGATTAGGAAATAATAACAATAAAGCACAACATTTGGTGAAGTAAATAAATTTTTTAAAATGCACAAATTGAAAAACTATTTTTCTTCTCCCAGCTACTAATGATATTTAAATTTGGTTTCACACCCACAAGACTAGATTCAAAGTCCCATGTAGCATTTCATCGTGGTTACTGCCCTCTTTCATTTTTTTTTTTTTTTAATGCTGAGAATGACAATAAAAAAGTCTTCTTAGTTAAATGATGTTTCACAACTTCAATGGAAGATCGGGTATACCTAGACAACCCTCATATTTTTCTTGCTGATTATGAATTAGTGCGTGAAGACATCTGCAATCTTGCATTTCTACATAATTCCTAGACATCTAGGCTTACTTTACCTTCCCTCAAACACAAAAATTGTTATTAATTAATTGTTATTTACAAACACAAAAATTGTTATTAATCTTTTCCAAACTAGTTGAGTGTTGCCTATTACTTCAACACATTTTTTCAGCTGATTATGAGTTAGTGCATGAAGACATTTGCAATCTCGCATTTCTACATAATTCCTAGACATCTAGGTTTACTTTATCTTCCCTCAAACACAAAAATTGTTATTAATTATTGATTAATTGTTATTAATTAATTTTTATTATTAATTGATATTTTAAAATGCAAAAATTGTTATTAATCTTTTCCAAACTAGTTGAGTGTTGCCTATTACTTCAACACATTTTTCCTGCTGACTATGAATTAGTGCATGAAGACATCTGCAATCTTACATTTCTACATAATTCCTAGTCATCTAGGTTTACTTTACCTTCCCTCAAAGCACTATTAAAATGTTTAACTGAAACACCTCGTATACCATTATACTTAACTCTTATCATAATTCAAAATGTAGGTATACAAATGTGTCAATATCTTGTTTGCTTGTTTCTTTAGTTTGAGCCCATTGTCAATGACAATCAACTTTTAAGATATGTGGTGAAAGATCAGCTTCTACCAAACTTTGGAGGAACATTCGAATATGACCATGAGAGTTGGAAACACTTTCATGAGGTAAAAAAAATTCTTCATTTTTTTTTTTTTTTTTTCAAACTTTGTGTTTCAATAAAAGTGTTTAAAATATTGAATAATCTAAAAACTTAGTTGCCACTGTGACGTGGAGTCCTAAAGAAAAGTATCTTATTTTTAATGGCTGGTGAAGAATGGCAATTTCATGTTAAAATTTTCCATTACATAAATCAAGGGTGAAACTTTTCAAGGGGTCATCTAGAACTCTAGGCGGTTTTTATTTTTATTTATTTTTTATTTTTTTATTTATTTTTTTTAATCCTCTGGAGTAAAGAATTTAACACTTTTGCCAGAATTTTCTTTTTTTGTGTGTGTGAATTTGAAATTTCTTTGTGAAATTTCATTTTCTATTTTACAAGACATTTTTCAAATAAGATATCACAAATCAATATAACAGTACTGTACCAGATAATATAAGTATAAAAGAAATTTAAAATTTATTAAAATGAACTTCTAATTGCAACTTTTTTTTTTTTCAAAGCAAAACTGTCATCATATTTTTTATTCAGCCACCAAGTTGGTGTGGTGGCCATCGAACTATATTATAATACCTCGGTTCTGGGTTCAATTCCCAGCTTAGATTTGGGTGTTAACTTGTCCGTCCTTTCATAGGGGGTAACATTGGCTGCCTAGTGGATGCCCCCAACATGAAATAGCCAATACTCCAAGCCTTAGTATTGGTGAATGACGGATAGTTAAGTGCCCGCCCTTGAGGAAAAAAAAAAGTACTAAAAATATTTTTTTTTTTTTCTCATTTACGTGCAAGAAAATTCATTAATTTTTACCTTTGCTAAACATTAAAGTGCATTTTTTTTCTTTTCCTAGTTTTTGGACCCCTTCATTGTAAGTTGCAACCAAACTGGATGCCGCATTGTGAATCTTATTCAAGACATGCGGTATGAGCAGTTACCGTCTTCTCTGAATAATCAACTGATCGAACAACAGAAGAAGCAAATTTTAGAAGTTCTGGAAAATGAACAGCTAAAATACTTGGAAGAGGACGGGGCTAATTTTCTGACACAACTCGAGAGTTACAGAAAAAATTTTAGTGGCAGTCCAGACTACGAGTAACATGCTTTGTTTCTCATTATTTTATACTTTAGTTTTTAAAAAAAATCTTTACTAAGAAAATAGTAACTGATAAAAATTATGGAATGATTCAGTTATAAAATATGAAAATTATTTGTTTTTAATATTACATCAACTACTTCCTCCTTGCCAAAAATTAATAAATAAATAAAACTTGAACCTAAGTAATATCTTGATTATAACTGTTGTATAAGTAAACAATTTATAGTTTAATATTTTCTGTCTTTTTATATAAACTTTTTATAAAGACCATCTCAAATTTTAGTGAGAGTCCAGACTAAAATTAACTTTTTTTTCTCACTATTGTAACTTTTATTAACACTATAACTTTTATAACACTATTATAACTTTTATTGTACTATATTTGTTAACTTTTTTTAAGTAATTATTTTATTTTATGTATAACAATTTTATCATCCTTGCCATAAATAAATAAATAAAATCTGAATCTAAATAATGTATTGGGTTGTAATTGTATAAATAAGCAGTTTATGATTTAATATTTTCTGTCTTTTTAAGCATTTCTGTTAAGATATTATTTTTCATTCACACAATCTAATTCTTGAGCCTTATTGCTACCCAATATACGATCTTTTACTATTTTCTACTATGTAAAATCAGCATATTACTGATCGATACTGTATGACTAGTTAGCTATGCTGTTTATTATATGAAATGATACTGGAAGAATTTTATTCTGTGCTGAAGTATCCTCACACCATTTGCTTTATGTCAAGTAACTTCAGTGCTCCAAACATTCAAAATAAATAGTTGGGTAAAGAAAATTTTTAGGCTTTCTATTTTAATCAGTTGTCACCCTCAAAATTTTTTGTTTTCTACTTTTAAAATGGAGTAGCATGCTGAATAATTTGGAAAATTAAAACTGTGTTAATCTAGAATTGGAATCAAATTATTTTCTGCCTTTGTTATTACAACACTGAAATACTAAATCATATCATATTTAAGCAAAAAAAAAAGGGGGGGTTCGGGGGTCACGGGTTCTGTTCCCATCACGCGACTGTCGATCTAACGGTCTAGAGTTTGGGCCGGTTTTTTCCAGGTGTAACATGAATACATGTTAGAACCCCTTTGAAAGTCCTTTGACTAAGGAACCCATTTCCTAGGCAGATTGCCCAAGTGCAGTATTGCCTTAATGACACAAAACAAATGAAAGAAAAAGTTTGAATTATGTTCATGAATTTAATATTACGCGAATATTTTTGGTTTTTGGTAATTTTTCTATTCCTTTCTTCTTCATAAAATTTTTAAGATGACAATTAATTCTTCTAATTTTTAAATTAAAGGGAAGCTGTTGAGAAGAGTAAGACACTTTATAAGCAGCTGAAAAAAGTTGTACAAAGGTTGGCAAGGTTAGCAGACAAAAGGCTGAACAAACTACAGGAACGTATGATGATGAAAGTTTTTGAAGAAGAATCTAGTCAGGTAACAAAAGAAGTGTGTTATTTAACTCTTTAACCCTTTCAGGAGCGCAAGTATATACTTTGAGTTCAAAGTACTTGGGAATTTCGTGCCTGTTTTTTAGGATAAATTTATGTATTTTTCTTTAACTTAAATTTTTTTTTTAAAGTGTTTCTTAAGCATTAAAATTTACAAAATAATAATTTAGTATTCACAAAATAAAAATCAGAAAAATAACTGCTGTTTGTGCAGGTATTCAAATCAAATGTAAAAATATATAACTAAAAGAAATTTCTTGTACTCATTTCTCAAATAATTTTGCCATCTCTTTTTATAAATGAAAATCAAAGGAAAGCTCAAACGAAATGTAATTAATATAGTCAGCAGACTGTAACTGGTAAATGTACTTACCGGCAACCTTTAAAGGGTTTAATGTGTGGTGGTTGCCAAAAGTTTCTAGATCTTTCGCCATTGGTCACAAAAATGTATTAAGCATTAGCTAAATTTTCTACATCTTTAACTAATAACAGGTACTGTTTCTGCAAAATGCTTACAGATAACAAAACATTACGTGAATCTTTGTCTAAATATACCCATAAAGAGTGACACAGCCATAATAATAGTAATAATTAAAAATTTAAGTCAACAGAGTGGCTATTTGTCATGAAATTAATGGAAGTCAAAAAGAAATCCTGAATTTTGATACAAGGTCCAAAATGTTTTTTTCTCTACAATGTAGTCCTAATTATATGAAGGGGAAAAAATCCATCTTACAAACACACTCTGTGACAGTTTTATTCCAGTCTAAGTCAGTAACATTTCACTTTCTTTTGACCATTTATTTATTGCAAAAGTTTTTGAAACAAAATTGCTCCCCCCTTAACTCTTGCATCCGAATTATCAAGGAAATGGCACAGACATGGAATAGAAACGCTTGTTCACTTTTACATCTTCCTCATCTGCCATAAGAAATTTTCTGTTCATAGAAGAATCTTTTTTCCTAATCCAGAGTAACAATCACATTAACCTATTTCCCTTTCCAGTAGGGAATAATAGCAAATTTACAATGGAAATTTTTTCCTGTCTGCTTAGTTGCAATGAGAAGAGGGGTTTAGTTAAATTTAATTATATTTCAAAAGCAACAAAATGTTATATCTTGAAAATTTCTTTGTCATGATTTTTTTTTTCCTGTTGTTTAATAGATACCCGAATCAATATCCTGAAACTTAAATGTTCTTTTAAGAGATCCATTCAATTTTTGAACTACTTTTTGAAGAATCCAATTGTCCTAAAGACTTGATAAAATTTTGAATGTTTCGTTACAAGCTGTACTTTGCATGATTGCAAACAGTGAACCAACAAAATAATTACAAAATATTCAGTAAAAAATCTTAAACATGTGGAATTTTGCAATATTTCACTTAACTGATAAGCACTTCAGACCATTTTTCAAAACAATTTTTCTGTTTGGGTTTTTACTTCCTTGTACGTAGTATAAGGAAGTAATGTGATCCCGAAAAATTTTGGGGGCCAAATTTCGACAAAAAGAAAGATTTTGACTACCTCTAAATTTAATTTAAAAATTTTTTTCGATGCATCTCATCGTAGGCTAGCATGCACGATCATATTAACGCGTCTGCAACTCATTTTGACCAGCGGCGAGTCTACTGTGGCCAGTTTTTCCATGCCGTCTGTACGTACGTACGTACGTATGTATGTAACTCGCGTATCTCAAAAACTATTGGTCGTAGAATGTTGAGATTTGATATTTAGGATTGTTCTATGATCTAGTTGTGCACCTCCCCTTTTGGTGGCAATCGAATGGATAGTTTATGTACAGGACCGCCCAAAAGATTCGAAATACATTACGCTCTATGGGCCGAAATTCATTAAACTCGCCTAACTCCAAAGCTATTAGGCGTAGAATGTCGAAACTTCATATTTTGGATAGTTGTAACATCTAGTTGTGCACCTCCCCTTTCGGTTCCGTTCGACTGAATAGTTTATCTACAGGACCGCCCAAAAGATTCGAAATACATTACGCTCTAAGGGCCGAAATTCATCAAAGCGTTTTTTAGAGGTATTGGGCTATTTCAAACGACTCAGAAGTGATATAGGCTGTAAAGAGTTAGAAAATGAATTTATCCATTAAAAAAAGTGTCTTTATCATTTATAGTTCTGCTACAGGAACACTCAAAAGATTTCCAATACATTACGGTCAATGGCAATTTTAGGGGCATTCATCCATTTCAAGCACAATACCGTCCTACCACATAAGTTAGGTAATGGTCCGACCACGGTCACGTGCCTCCCTCAAGAACTATGCCAAAAGTCGCCAAGCTTGGCGACTTTGGTGTACGTGTGTGCATATTTAACTTTCAAATCTCAAAAACTATTATGAAATTTCATATATAAGAATGTTGTAACATCTAGTTATGCTTCTCGATTTTTGGTTCCAATCTACTGGAGAGTTTATTTACAGGACCACCGGAAAGAATTTCAGTACTTTAATGTCTATGGACATCTTCAATATAATACTACTGTAGATAGTCATTGTTTGGTACATGCCCAAAATCTCGCCGTCTGTCCTCGACCTTGGCGAGTTTTGGCGAAATATCGCCAAATTTGGCGATAGTCAGTCATTGGGTCCATGCCCAAAGTATCGCCATTTGTCATCGTTCTTGGCGAGTTTTGGCGAAATATCGCCAAATTTGGCGATAATCTGTCATTGTTTGGTTCATGCTTAAAATCTCGCCAAATGTCATCGACATTGACGAGTTTCGCCGAAATATCGCCAAATTTAGCGCCAAAAGTTATTTCGTATTTTGTATAACTCTAAAACTAACCCGTAGATTTTTTAACTTCTGTATTTAGAACTATTGTAATATCTAACTGTTTTCAATATCTTTTTTGACAGCAATCGACTGAGAATTTATTTACAGGGTGAGGCAAATGACTTTGAATACATTGAGGTGTATGGATGCATTCAATTCATTGAAAGTCTGTGGTCAATGACTAACAGACACTTTGGCTATCCCCAAAATCTCTCTGACTATCTCAAGTTTGTCGGCTTTTGGTGAAATATCGCTAAATAAAGTGTCAGAAGAAAATCTTTCAAATTGAACTCAGCTTGGCGATATCGAAATATTTGGCTGGAAATCGCTAAACCTTACTATTATTGATATTTTATCTCTTTCAAACAAATAAATTTAGAGGAAGTGCGTCGAAAATATTTTTGATCTAATATACGTGCAAGGAAGTCATGTGTAGGACACATCAGATTTTTTTTTTTTTTTAAGTTACATGAGGCATTTAGTCTACAGTTAATGTTAATGTTTCTTCACTAAATGCACTATGCGCAAATATTATTGCTTTTTTCACTTGTTTAATTGAACAAACAGACTTATGTGCCACAAAATGCTTTACATAAATAATGAATGTCTGATTTTTATGGATTAAATAAATGTCTTGTATTTTCATTTATAGGTTTTAGCATGGTTACGCCGCAAAGGTGAAGAAACCTTAAAGCGACACAAAACTTTAGCAGAAACTCTTAATGCCATAAGAGAGCAGGAAAATGAATTTGAAAAATTCTACTTTTTAGCAATGGTAATTCTTTTTCTTTGTAAATCTGTAGTTTTAAGAACAAAGTTTTCGTATCCTTCTGTACATTTTTTGATGCAGTTTGAAAATTAT
Source organism: Cheiracanthium punctorium (assembly GCA_038373885.1). Lineage (NCBI taxonomy): Eukaryota > Metazoa > Arthropoda > Arachnida > Araneae > Cheiracanthiidae > Cheiracanthium > Cheiracanthium punctorium. The sequence goes on from JAWZYV010010633.1 coordinate 525,696, forward strand.
TTTCAAGAAATCCTTCTGATAGTCCACTTTTATTATCTTTGAACTGAAAGTTAATTTATTTGAATTAATTGTAGCTTTCTTAAAGTTTTAGATTCATTAGGTTATGGGTTTAAAACCCGCTATAAGAGTATCTTAATCATTCACATTTTGCTCGAAATTTTTGTGGCATAATTAACCCTAAGAATTGAACCCACAACACACCAGTTACTAAACTGGTGCCAAAGCCGAGTGAATAAAGACACTGAACATGGTAGATGGCTGAAGTGTGAAGGTTCTGGATTCAGCCCTACCACTCAGCTATTGATGGTCTGGAATTTTGGGCAGTTTTCACCAGATGTAACATTATGCATTAGAACCCTTTAAAAAGTCCTTTGCCCAAGGCACCTCTCCTTAAGCATATAGCCCTTAAATAGCTTTGCCTTAATGCACAAAACCATGCAATACAATACTAAATTGATGCCTTAACCTTTGGGCACCAATCATTTTAATTAGGAGTTATATTGGACTCTAAATTTTTTGAATTGCATATAAAATTTCCGAAACCATGTGAGATTCCCCTCCCATCCGCAGTAACAAATTAACAACATCAAACAAAAAAATATCAAATATTTAATATAGTTTCAAAATTATATGTTAATTTCACTTTAAACATATTTCACAACAATTTTACTTACACAAAAAATAGAAAATTATACATCCTTAAATGATATAAACTCATTTTCAGATTAAACTGCACCCAATTTTCTAGTGAAATTGCTTCAGATTTTTGCAACAAATTGCACGCAATTTTTGGAATGCAGTGGGTTGTCTCTGATCTTAGATGGTAGAGCTACACTATACATCTCCACAAAACAAAAAATCTCTAAAATCCAAAAATAAATTAGGATCTTTTAAAATTTCTTGTATAGTAAAATAAATTTTCAAAATGTTATCACTCTTTTTGATTCTTTTAAATATTTGTAAATTTTTGTCTTTATTTGTATGGTATTCTTTCAAAATTTGGATATTCTGTTTCAGCAACAAATCGAGCGTGGAAATGATCTGCTGGAAGAAATTCCCAAAAATAAAGATGCTAGTGATGAAAATGGTGTAAGCGCGCATCTTAGACGTCAGTTGGATGATTTCACTGATCGATTAGAAGATGCGCGTGAAAAGCTTGAAGATACAAGTCGTTGTTATCAGTTGTTAGACAAGGTGATATTATTTCATAGAACTTAATAAAATGTTTACACTGCATCAGTTTTATATTGTTATAAACTGTTATAAAATAACTGTCAAGCTGTAAAAATTCTGTTGTGTGCTTTTTATAAAGCATTTTTATAGCCTACTTGTTTTGTGTCAAAATTTTTAATAAAAGTTACTTAAAAGTAACTTTAAACTACTTTAAACTAAACTAACTTTAACTGAAGTAACTTGAATCAAAGACTATCTGAAATACTTAATGATAAAAACAACTACCTTTAAAACCTGTAAGTTTAAAAGCATGTGCAAAAGTGTTTTTTTGATCACCATTGGTGACCATGGTCCTCGCCACCACAAATGGTGATTGAAAAGCACTTAACAAGATTTTAAACTTATAGACTCTAAAGTTAGTCATTTTTTATCTTTCAAAAAGTTTTAACATTTTGATATTTGTGTATAATTTTTAATAAAACATTTTAAACATTCTGTTGAAAATTCCATAGTATAGTGCCCCTTGAAATCAGAGCTCTATATTCAACTTTTAAGATTTTTTAAGAAACCTGTAAGAAGGGAGAAAAGTGTATTCAAGTGTTCAATTATTTTTGAACATGAAGTATACTTTTTTTCAAATTTTGCTCTAAGGTAATGCTTAAATTCTTTATTTGATTTAATCAAATTGAATGTATGCTTATATGCATACATATAAGTATGTATTCAATACATACTATGAAATTTTATTTATGTATCATTGTTTATTTTTATTACATTTTACTCCCAGCATTTGTTTTTATCAAATTCTGGGTTTCCTCTTAACTTCAAAATATACATAAATTTTATCAAGCAAATTTCAGATATAATAATAATCCATGATATATGTGCGATAGATGAGGTAGGTATCTTGTAAAAGATAGTTAATCACAGCTCATCCAATAAATACCTAAGATGCCTGTTTTTTGTACTTATTAAATTAATAAAAGAATAAACATGTTTGGGTATTGTTGTGGATAACTTGTGAAGAGTCATTAATTTTTTCATCCCCCTCTCTCACTTTTGATTCATTTAAAATTTACCTTTTAAATTCTGCATTTATAACTTATGTAAGCATTGTAATTATATTGATGAAAGTATTGTTCCATAAAAGAATCTCCTTTAGACAAAATAGTTTAATCAACGGGTATTAATTTTCATTCATAACTTCATAAAATTTAACAAGAGCACTTAAAAACTGTTAAAAATTAAAATAAATTAAGAACTTAAGTAAATAGCCCATGTAAAAGAGGTGTTAATCACTACATTTGTTTTAGGTGGTACAAAAGGTTCCCACTTCCTCAATTGCAAGCCTCACCATTCACACAGGTAGAAAGGTTAGAACATTCTGAGGTTCATAGTTCTTACCTTTCTACTTGTGTGGAAATTAACTTTATTTTGCAACTGAAAAAGGGTAGCCCACTTTTGTGCCATCCGAAATACTTATACTGATAAGTGTTGTATTCATGTGTCTATATTAGCCGTACCGGAAAGTAATTTTTATTTACGGCCAACTCCGGTTATAGTGAACCTGGATTTAGTGAGTGCATTTCATTAGTCCCGATTCACATACATTAAAAATGTACACAGCAATTTTCATTTATTTTGAACTTAAAACAGTCTGCATGGCAGAGGTGATGTTCCATTCTACGTAGATGGTATCTTTTGTGTTCGAATAGAGAGAAAGAGATTATACCAAGCACCTGTTCCAAAGTACAGATGAATTGCCAGTGATGTTTTTATGGGCTAGTATACTTATGCTAAACAAGGGAGGGGGGGTGGTCATATTTTTTTTCCATTACTGTTATGCATTGTAATCTTTAAGAGCATTCATTAACAAAAGCAAGGTACTTTTGAAAATGAAACAAAAATAGAAATTTCGCTCTTAACCTTGGACGATTTCATTTTCCATTTTCAATGCAATATCACAGGTTTAAAAGCAACAGCACCTTTTGCCAACTAGATTTGTATTGTTTATTTTCTAGATTTGTATTGTTTTACTGTTCAACATGGTTTTAGTGAACTTCGGATATAATGAACTAAATTCCCTGGTCCCTAAAAGTTCACTATAGCCAGAGTTGCCTGTATTTATTTTTCTTAAACATAAAATGCGAACAAATAAATTTTCAACGAGTTTTTAGTTTCAAACAAACTATGCGTAAACACAAAGATTCATATTTCATGCATGTAAAAGAAAGAATTTTATTGATAATATATTTTTTTTATCCGTTTGTGAAAGATGATCACTCTCTCCGTTTTTTCATGTCTACCCTCCTTGAAAGGCAATATTCAAAATGTTGAGATATTCATTTTTAGGCATTTGTAAGTGTTTTAATTTACAGCAAGAATTTTTAGGATATCTCTTTTTCTTTGAAGTCATGCAAGACATGTTTAAAAAACATTTTTGGTCCCCAGCGCTCCCAAAAGGTTACAGTTTTGTAAAATGCTGTCTAATCTATCACCTGTATTGAAAAACTCATGTACATGCCAAATTTCTTATTAGCTTCAGTAGTTTTGGCCAGACAAAAATATTGACATATGAAAGAATGACATTTTCCAGTCTCCCTAATACAAAAATTTTTAATTTTATGAGGTTTAGTTAGTTTATTTACCCAGCTGGCATTTAATCACAGACTCAAGTAACATTTTGATCATTTATAGGTCTATGAATGGGCACTGGAAACAATGAGGTATGTTTCGCACATGAAGGTTGACTCTACAACCTCCGTTCATACTCTGCTCGCCATAATGAAGAGACTAGATTCCTATCTTCAGACTCATCCTTACTTGGAGGATGAAGTTTTTGAGGAAATGAAAAATCTAGCGACAAAACTAGGCAATGAAAAGTTGCTTAGTCAATGCCTGGTACTTTCAAACTTGTGATTTTTCTTTACTTTTTATTTCTGTAACTGTAGCAGTTTAGTAGTATTAATCAGAGTTAGTTTTAAGTAATGTGTAATCCTTTAGTTGGCTGATGAAGTATAAATCATATTTAAATTGTTTCTTTACATTTTGTGGTCTTAAATACTGTAAACATTGTGGTTGTACTAATCAGAATTTTTGATAGAATTAGGATGCAATTTTAGAATTTTATGTAATTCGTGATAATTTAGTTGATTGAATAAAGTATAAATTTTATTTTAAAATTTTGATACTATAATAACTTTGGATAAAGTTTTCACTAAATTGCATGTTATCTCTGTTGATACTACTTATTCTGTTTATCTAACTTTAAAATCTGTTTAGGCATTTCAAGATGTATTGTTTCATTAACTATATAAAATTTAGAACGCAGTGAAAACCAATAATACTGCCTTCTATTTGAACTGAAAGAATTATCTTGATTGATTAGAATAATTTCTATCCCTTGCAACAAAACAAAATGCTTGTGTTTAGTGTAATTTTAGAATTAGATAAAGGAATTTAAAATGTGTATAGGTAATTGAAAACTGAAGTAATATTCTTGCCACACAATCAAAATTAGTAAAATAATTTTGCTGTAAATAGCATCTTTTTTGACTGCAAAGAATTAAAATGGATTTCATTTTTAGATTTATAATACTCATGCCTACAGTTACAACCCTTAAAAAATAATTGATTTTAAATACCAGTTTTAATTATTTAACCCTATTTAATTATTGAAGCATTCATTCATTAAAATAAAGTTTATTCTTATAAGCAAAATCATTTCGAAATTAGACTATCAATAATGGCTGTGAGATTTCTTGGATTGAGATCTATTATTTTTAGTTGTACTTTTAAACTAAGATTTATTTTCCCGAATTTCCTGAAAGTGAGATATTTGATCCCTTTTGCCTTCCGAGGTGGAATAGAAGAGGAGGAGAGAATTAAATATTGCTGATTACAGTTTTGTTGGAAAAAAATATTCAGTTTGACTTGACATTATTGGACCAATGGCCGGTTGGATAAGACACTGAACATTGAGAGAGGGCTGAAATGTGCAGGTCCAGGGTTCTGGTCTCTTGTATTACTATCAATCTAATGGCTTGGAGTTTTGAACAGTTTTCTGCCTATGTAACATGAATACACGTTGGGAACTCCTTAAAAAGTTTTCTGTCGAAGGCATCCCCTTCTAGGCAGATAGTGCTTGTGTAGATTTCCCTTAATCAACACCTCTTGACTCGACATTATGTGACCTATTCTGATTTGTGTCTTTGCAGTGACATAACTTTTTTTTATAAGTGACTAATTATACTTTTATTACAATCAAAGTCTGTCAAGAATAAAATGTAGTATGTTGATTATTGATCTTATAACTTTTTCATGCTTTATTTAAATCCTTTTAAGTACCAGTTAGTTTTAAATTTTTTGAGAAACTTTTCTATGTATCGAAGAAGAAAAAAAACTTGATATACTAATAATGTAGGTTATATATTATAAATGGTCTAAGGGTTAAAAAATCACATAAAATTTTCCATGTCAAATAATCATGATCTAAAGAAATACCCACCAGATTTTTTTTTTTTTTAATATTAGATCATATTTGTCCATAATTTTATTCATATATTATTACAGTTTCTATAGTGGACTGACTGTTTTATCCTTTCTTTCAGACTGCAAAGGCAAAATATCAAGAAACTGTTGATCTTGTCCACGCTCGGTGTGAAACTTTGCAAAAAGCTCGAGAGCAAATGGCTTGTGACGAAAGACTTAATATGAATGAAAGTTTAGATGACTTGAAAATAAAGCCATGCTTGTGGAATCCCTTGGCTCCTTCTACACCCCACCGAGCCATATCTCAGAACTTCCTCAATGGACTCAATTCCCCAAGTGGGTTCCAACTTCTACATCGCGAGAGCCTGGGCTCTTACACAGCTTTTCCTAGCAGCTACTATCCTGTCCCGAGTGTCAAAGAAAGACTGCTGAACTTATCCCAGAAAAAGACTCGGTTCGACTACTTCTCCAAAAGAGGCTCGCTGACTGACGATGTGGTCTTGAGCCGGCCCGGAAGTATTAAAGATGGCGATGCGGTGCCGTCTAACAATTTGAGGGGGAGGAAGTCTTTTCCGTTTTCAAGCACGGACAGTGTAAATAACTTGAACTCTGAGGCTTTGAAGAGCGTTGCATCTCTGCATCAGAGCAATGCCGTCAGGGACTCTAAATTGAGGCTGGCTGATGACCGTAACTGGAAAGTGTTTGAAGACGAACTGAAGAAGTTTCTCGATGAAGTGCGAGAGCAGAATCAGTTGTTGGAGCAGCAGCAATTGTTGGGCCAGGATGAAATTTCAAATAGGAAAAATAGGTAAGAAATGTATATCCATGGGTTTTCCTGCCACCACAAGCATCATTAGCTGCTGATTATTGGTAGGGAAAAGACCAAAATGTGCTTTTATTAACATCTTCATTAACAATTAAGGTAAAATATTATTGAGGTCATGTCCCCGAAGGTTACGTGTCCCCCAAAATGAGCAGTTTCCACTGGCAGTTGCCGTGACTAAATGAAAAAAGTGGGAATTAAAATTTATTTGTTAATCACCATTTGATCACCACTCTTTGTCAATCTTAAAAATCTCCATTTGTTATTGAATTTATTTCTTTTAATAGGTAAACTATGTTTTAATATTTCAGTAACTGGATAGTTTTACATTATCTAAAATTGGTTTGAAGTTTATCATTTATTATTTCTATTGAAGTGGCCTGTAACATAGTGTTTTTCAGTTTTGCTCTTTAATTAGGACACTTATCCTACAACAATCTTTTGTCTAATCCCTAAAGCATTGTGACTAGTTGTAATTTTGCTGGGATATCTCATAATTTCATAAAATATCACAAATGATAGGACAGAGCTTTATTGTTTTATTAATCTGTATGTGATGTTACAAGCATAGGTATTAGAGAATTCAAATTTACATGATGAATTATTTATGGTGAATAATGTCAAATTAAAATATTTGTGAATATATGATTTAAAAAATTTTGTTTATAGAAAAATTTGTTTTGAAAAAAATTCATTTTTTTTTTTATTTTTGAAAGTAATTGATACATTTAATTTTAGTAATTTAAGAGAAGAGCGACCATTCAGCACAAGTTTTTCATCTCCAACTTATTCTGTGGCTAATGCAGATGAATTTCAAAAACCCACTCTTGTTAATTCACATTTGATGAGGTGTGCATCATGTTCCGATTTTGAAGAGCTTTTATCCAGTAAATCTGCAGACTTGGATTCATCTAAAAGTAAAATAAATAAGTAAGTCATTTTATTTATTCAATGAAATAAGGTTGTGCCTGGATCAAAAAGGAATTAGGAACTTGATTTGTATTTAAATTTTTCAGTATTTAGCTGTAAAACAACTTTTAACAGTTAGAACTAAATAAAAAAAGAATGTAAAAAAGAAACAGCAATGCTACATAGCAATAAAAATACAAAAAACTCTTGTTTTCTTTTGGGGGGGGGAGTGGGTAGAGGACTGAAATTGCGTGATTGTCTTTTCAGTGATGCACTTCATGTTTTGAACCAACAAACTCATTCTTTATCAAATTCAGTTAGAAAATTTGACTGACAGTTTTTAGTTTTACGAAGTGATTACTAATTGCTGTATAAAGACAATGCTTCTATGATGCATTCTTTACAGAAAATTGTTTTTGTTGTGCTGCATTATCGATTGCTTAATCCTTTTATCACCAAATTAGAATGATATAAAGTGCTACATCACATATAGGCAAAATCTAGCCTGCAGGCCGAATGTGGCGCTGCCACAACTTTTGATCCGGGCCACGGAACATATCAAAACATTGTGTGACCCATATAAACCATTATAAAACCCAATTATATGGCCTGCGACTTCGCTAATATCCTAAACTTTGGCCTGCAACTTTTCAAAGGTTGTCCATAACTGCGCTACATAAATTATACATTTTGTTTAATATTTATTCTTGGCTAGTAATACTTTATCTCTTTTTTTGTTATGCATAATTGTAAAGTGTGCAAGCAATCTAATAAATTTAATTTAAATCTTTTATGATTTTTCAGCCGAACCTTAAAATTAATTATGATGGAAATGGTTCAGACAGAAAGAGATTATGTTAAATCATTAGGCTATATTATTGAGGTAAGTTTAATTTATACTATAATGATTTCAGGTCACTAGCTGATTTTTTACATTCAGAGATTAACTAATGTTTATTTTATTTATATTCTATTATCAGAACTACATACCATTGCTGCAAAGCAGCAATGTCAGTCAGATGTTACGATCTCAAAGAAATGTTATATTTGGAAATATTGAGAAGATTTATGAATTTCACCATTGTTACTTTCTGCGGGAACTGGAACAGTGTGAATCAATGCCATACAATGTTGGAGAGTGCTTCCTTAAATATGTGAGTATTGTTTTATGTTACAGTCAAATGCTCATGCAAAATTATTTCACGAGATGCATGTTTTGATTCTGTAAATTCTGCATTGTGTAAGGCAGTTTAGTTAGACATTAAGCAACTTTTTAGCAGTTCTTTAAAAGAATCGAATAGTGACTCTTATAAATTCAGAATGTCTTTTAACAAGCTATATTATGTGCTTTTCAAGGCAATAAACCTATAATAATAATTATCCTTTTTTACAGCTGCGCGAGACTTACAGATGTACTGTTGTCACTCTCAGTACAGTTTATTAAAAAACTCTCAATTCTTTTATCTCTGACCTATTTATTTGTTTTTGTAACTGTTCAAGAGTGATATAGCAAATGCAGACTGTTCCCCACACCCCGCTTCCCCCATTAAAAAAATAAATAAAAATAAATAAATACAGTTACAAAGAAAGTATTCTTTTCTGAGATCGAGCAGAGAGAAGTCAAAATACACATATTTTTAACTCATGAGAGTAAGCCTAAGAGCAGTAAAAACCTCTACAAAATGAAAACTTGCTTTAATATAAAAAAGAAAAAAATTGAAAGGAATACTGTGCTATAAATTACCTTCTATTACACACACAAGGTATGCCATAAATTACCTTGTATTAAACCAAAACTCTGTAACTTTTATGCAAATTGGCATAATATGATAGTTTTAATACTTCTCTTTAATACTTTTTGTGTTAAGAATGAAACCTGTTCAAACACATGGGGAAAAGTGTCACTTCTTGCACAAAAACTTTTTAATTTAAATTTCATTGACAAGCTCATTCTTTCCGTCCTGTATTATTGAGTTGTCAAACTTGGTTTTCTGCATTAAATTCTTATTTATATTGCACAATAGCTAACTACTTAATGATGTAATTTGGCAAAGTACTTTGTTTTTAGATTGGAGGAGGGAGAGATAAGTGTGTGTGAGGGGGGTGGGGGTCTAAAATTTTTAGTATTTTGATTTGCTCAATGTTAAAGTATAGCTATTACTTTTTTTTTTAATTATCTTTGTAAAGTCAAGTTGTTCCTACTTTATAAATGTAGTTTGTTCAAGGCACACTTAACTATAGCTGAGTTCTTTTGTGAAAATTCTAATTAAAAACTTTTATTAAATCAAATCTGCATATTTGAGGTTCTTGAGCAATGCTGCATACTATGCCATGTGTTTCCAAATAGTTTACATAAAAATTGACTATTGTGTTTTGTGTATCTACATAATTATAACTGAAGCAAAATAACAAAACTTTTTCTCAAAATTAGGAATAGACAGATTTGTGTTTTTTGTGCGGTGGTAGCAATATAATGTACTAAAATATATATTCCACTTTATAGTTAAATTTGTAGACTATATATATAAGATGAATAAAGAAAATCTGTTGTTGAATTTAAGCATTTAATAATTGGAAATTTCTATTTTCCCTTGTAGGAAACACAATTTTATTTATATGCCCTGTATAATAAAAACAAGCCAAAGTCTGATGCATTGATGGCAGAATATGGAAATAACTTTTTTAAAGTAAGTATTTCTCTCTCAACCCCTTTATGCTTTTTAAATATTGTGTGTTTGTTCAAACATTAATAAATTTAAAGGTGATTAAAATAGTTGGATTTCTAGAACGTGTACCATTCTCATCACTATTACACTGACAAACCCTTAATAATAAATCATATCTCTAGTCTTTGACCATATTAGTGTGAATATCTGCAAAAATATCATTTTTTCTTCTTTTTTAAAGTAAAATTTCTATCAATAAATGGTACATTTATATTAGTACGGCAACTCTTTCATGAATATTTACCAACAATTTTTTATTAGTATGGCAACACCAATGTTGTCAGTAGAAAGTGTCTAGTAGTCTCATTAAAATGACCAGGAACTGTAGTTTAAAAACATAATTTGGTGTTTTAGCTTATGTTACCATACCTTTTTAAAACTGGAGATTGTTGTTTTTATTAAAAATTATTGCTGTATTTGTTTTATTATTTTGCGTGTTAAAATACAAATCTACTCAGTTATATGTAACATAGACAGTGCTAAATTTTCCTTACATACTAATAATAGAATATCCCTTCTTAAAGTATTACTAGCAGACACCTTGATTGCAAAAACAGTTATTCTTATTGACTACATTAATCTTATTGAATGTCTGGAGAAAAAGTATGTATTTTATATTTTCAAAGTTTCGGTAATGACTTAATATTGTCATGACACAGTTATCAGGCTTTGGAGAAAAATTACGCTTGACTCCTATTCATTTAAAATAATTTTGCCAGATTTATAAGCTTAATTTTTTTCACGAATAAAATTATTTCCTCGTGTTGTTCCCAGCAAAATGAAATTTTCGCACGTCCCTAGAAGAGCACGAAATTCAATTTGAGTATATATATAATGAAAATTGAATATGAAGTTATTATTTTAGATGGACAAAGAATAAATATATTGAGTGTAGACATGCTTTCATCAAATGTTTTTTCTAGCACCTGTTGTAAATGTCTCTACAATGGGCTTTGACTTCTAGTGTAAAATAGTTATTTAGTATTATCTTGTGATAATTTATACTTTATAAAAAATAATCTGGATAACAGTGTAGGTTAAAAAAATTCTTATCAGAAATGTGTATGCAATCTGATTAATAAGATAATTATTTAATTATAAACATTTGTTTGTTTCATATTTTGAAAATCTTTGCAAAAGGGTTTTTTAAAGGAGAGGATTAGTTTTTAATTCTCTTGCCTTATCTGTATTTTTAGAAAAAACAACAAGAGCTTGGGGATAAAATGGACTTGGCCAGCTACTTATTAAAACCTGTCCAGCGGATGGGAAAGTATGCTCTGCTTCTGAAGCAGCTGTTGAAAGAATGCTCAGAAACTAGCAGCGATTTTTACAGTAACTTAAAGGTTAGTACTGTATATAATTTTAAGTTTTATGCTATTTCACACATCAGAAATACCAAGTAAATAAAAAAAATAAGCTTCACACTAATGATATATATTTTTTAGTTTATTCTTTTTTAAGTTGCTCCGTTTACATACTAAATTTCAGGTGTCAAAACAACTAGAAATTCATTTAATACTAAGTAATATACTCTCACATTATCACTAAATAAGTAATGGCTAAACTTCACTTTTACAAAAATAAAATTCCCTCCTGGATAGCTTTTACAAAAAATGTTAATGGATTTGATTTATAAAGTTTGAATTAAAGCCTGTAGGTGCCCTTGTAAAAATCTTGTTAAGGAGAAATGCCCTACTCTAAGGAAAACCATCAAATCTTTGCAGACTTAGTGGGTGACTCCTTAAATGGGTTATCAAAAGCAAAAGGAATTTTTCGAATTAGTCTGGATATTTCAGAATTTTGTGCATTCAAACAAACTCTGTCTCTTTATTATACTAATATAGATGGATATACAGCCAGGCTTTGTTCGACTGATACTCGGTTTTTAATCATCCCAGTTATCACAGCAGTTTTTCTAAGTATCTATTCTATGTACGTGACCGAATTGCACATCTGCAATTCCAGTTATCATGACACTCCACTTACGACAACACTTTTTTGTGGTCCCTCGAATGTCAGTAATATGTGAGCTGACTGTATATTTAAAGGAAAAAGTAAGATAATAAATCTTTGTTTTTCTGCAAGTGATACAGATACCAAGTGCACCAATGTGTGTTTTACCATTGAAAAGCAAGTAATAGTTTTTAGAGGGTTGAAATATCTGAGCCTTAACCTCGATTATAGTAAATTAAAATTAATCTGCTATAATCTTGTAGCATCAGCTGCATATTTAAGCTGCTCAGCTGTTACTGGAGTTTTCTCTTATAATTAAATAATCATTATAAATACCATCACAATCCACTTGATAGATATTAGTGTTTCCAGAATGAGTATTAATTATAAATGAAACTTACTTTTTTCTTTTTCTGTCTAGGCTGCTGAAGAAATGGTATGCTTTCAACTTCGTCATGGAAATGATCTCCTAGCAATGGATGCTTTGAAAGATTGTGATGTATGTAGATTTTTTACTTTTATTTTAAATTTTCTTATTGTAAAATTATTCTCTTAGCAATTTCATGCTAAGTTTTTGATTACAAACTAAGTTATAAAATTTTAGTGTTAAGAAAACAGAAATACTTTTAACATACATGCCAACCTCCTTAAGCCAAAAACAGGAAGACTCTGGTGGAAAAAACAGAAGATTTCACAAAAAATCAGAAGATAAAAATAAAATTTTAAAAATATTTTAAGAACAGAAGACCATTTCCCCCCCAGTGTATATCACCATTTCTTATTATTTTTTATATTAGTATTGTAGAGAAATAAAAACAAAATTAAATAGCAATAGAAAAGAGCTTACCTGAATTTTTTTATATAAAATGAAAAAAGATGGAGTATTTTCACAAAAAAAAAAAAAAAAAAATGTAAATTTGACTTTATTTTTAACCAAAGTATGTTGAAAAATAAACAGATTAAGATTTTTTTTATCTCGTTCAAAGTAGTTTTTTTAGCTTTTACTAATAGCTCATCAGAAATATTTTCAAGCTTTAGTTTTCAATACTAACAAATTTTCTAATGATGAATCAGTGAGGGAAGAACGAAATGAAGTTCTGTTAACTATCAATGAAAGATTTGCTTACAAATGCTTTGACCTCACTGATACTACAGCATTGCGCTGTTAGCTGTTGAAATGATTACCTTAATAAATTATTTTGAAATAGAATTATTAATTTACAATTTTTTCGCGCAGTTTGTAATACAATTTAATATATCAACTAAAAGTTTAAAAAAGACAGAAGATTTCATCTTCTGGCAGAAGACCAGAAGATAGCTTAATAAAACAGAAGTCTTCTGTCAAAACCAGAAGAGTTGGCAGATATGTTTTAAAAGTTTTACCTAAACTCAACTCAGTGGTATAACAGCCTAAATGAGGGCCAAGGCCTGTGTTGCCTTGCCTTATTGTCCCAACAATGGGCTCTTGGGTGCAGAACATATGCCTCAGGCAGATTATCAGCCTGAATGCGATCCCCCTGTGTTGAAGTTTCCAAAGCACAAGCTTGGTCCTCATTTTAATGACCTACTAGGGCTGGCCTAACAGCAAAATGTTATGTGTACAACAATGAGTTTATGCACCCTTCTCATGAAAATTGCTATTGAAATTCTCTAAAAAATAGTATGGATGCTGTATAACTAAAATTTGTTGGAACTTAATACCTAAAGTTGTATTTTGCACTTCTTTTAGAAATTAAGCCCTGTTTGATAATGATTGTGATGTACTATCAAGAACTGTTCAGTTCTCTCAAAATATCAGAGCATAGGTTATGAAGTCAATCTCTTTACTGTACTTTCAGGCAACATTTTATTTGTTGGCCAAAAGTTAACATTTTCAAATGGATAATTTGCATTCAAAACTGCATAAAAATTTTATTTACCATATTTTAAAAATATTTTTTCACATTTTGGCACCCCTCTCAAAATCGTACATGTGCGACTGCATATGTATTGAACTAGCCCTGCTATCCACTGAAGGGATAAGAGTCAACCTTGAACTACCAGAGGATCAAACCTTTTTATCTGTGGCATGGCAGCACTATGTGCTGAACATTATGCCACTGGGCTTCAAAAGTTCTACCTCCAGCTAGTTAATCTATGTAGATTTCAAATGTAAATTATATAACTTAATTTATATATTCATGAGGTGTTTCATTTTCTTGAACTGGTTTATGAAGAGCATACTATGCTTTTTCTATTTTTATGTTGGTCTAAATTTGTAATGAGTATATTTGAACAAAACTTTCATCATACAAAACCTAACTGAGTGGTGTTTATAGGCTTTCATAGTAAATTACTTTCTACTGCCATCATTGATTTGTTTGTTTATATTTATACCAATTTATAAAATTTATTTATTGGAAGTTGGTTAAAAGCAATAGGAAGTAAAATTATTTATTCTTGTAGTCAATAGTGTCATCTTAATAATTATCTATGTGTCAAGCAGTTATTAACCCAGTTGAATCATTCAAAAACATGGAAGATTGATTCATATCGCCAAAAATTTTAAGATAAAAATATTTCAAAATGGTAAAACATATTAATATTTTAATCAGTTTTCAATTATCACTTTTCACTAAGAGGCATTTATGCACTTTGATGATAATAAGCAGGATATTTCCTCACATATATATCTTATAATGCAAATGGGTTAAACTTGTTCCACCTCTACCCCCTCTTTTATAAATAAAATATATTTAAAGTACCTCCTGCTGCTGTTTTGCTCGAGCCTTAATTTTTTTTCCTTTTTCAGGTAAATATCAAAGAGCAAGGTCGTCTATTGCGACAAGATGAGTTTTTGGTGTGGCAGGGGAAATCCAAAAAAGCCTTACGCCATGTTTTCCTTTTTGAAGATTTAATTCTTTTCAGTAAAGCTAGAAGAGATCCTGAATGCAAAGGCCATGATTATTATCAATACAAACATAGCATTAAAGTAAGTCTGTTTTATTAAGCATGTCTATTATATGTGAGCATCATTAATGCATCTGTCTGGAAGGATTACTGGGAATCAGCCCCATTTTCATATGAAACATTGCCCCTGATAAAATGTGGACACAAATAGTATTATTAATTTATTTCCATTATATGATGGGCCAGTGGCGCACCCAGGATTTTAGTTTAGGGGGGCTGGGCTACAAGTACTGCTGAACTCGGTTGTAGTGACCTCAATTATAGTTATAATTCTCTTATAACGTCAAAATATTCTGTGCTAGTCGACTTGCCCGTAGAACATAACCCCACGAGCAATGTAACTCATTTTAGAATCAAATAATTATATGATCTTTTCAGTGATGTTGTAACCAAGTTTAACTGTGTTTCATGCTCTAACTGTAAGTTTTTATTTAAAAACTAACATCTTTTTTTGGTAAAATGTATTTTAGAAATAATTTGAAGACAATTTTTAAAAAGAAAACATTTAACTCATTAGTGACAATTTTCAATACTTTTCACTTCTAATTTCCCACCTTTAGGGGGGGGGGGCTTCAGGCCCCATAGCCCCCTCCGTGGGTGCGCCTATGTGATGGGCTGTAATCACAGTTCTTTCACCATTAAAATTGGGTACCACCTATCTTGACTGTAGGTCTGCATTTAAAAAATAAATGTACTAAAAAGATTTATTTTTGAATGTACTGTTTAAATATGCATTTTTTTTTCTATGCATCTTTTTTTCATGTAAATTAAATTACTTTTACTAATTACTATTTAGATTGTAATATTAGCAGTTGATATAAAAAAGAATACTGTAAAACCTTTCTAAAACACCACCTCTATTAACCCTTTAATGCACAGTGTCCTCGCTGTCGAGACACAACTCTGACATTTTGGCTGTTTTGATTCGCAAAGAACAAATTTGATTTCAATTAAATACTTATGAAAGACATCTAGATAGACTTTCCAATGCCAAAAAAGTGCTGCCATTGCGCAATTTAACTACTAGCAAGATGGTGGTTGACAATGGATTTCTTGCACAACTGGCTGTCTGACACAGCCAGCTATGTCAGAAATGTTCTTTAGCTCTGTGGTATGCAGTCGGTGATTCAATCGACTGTCATCTTGCTGGTAGTTAAATCGCACACAGCCAGCTATGTCAGAAATGTTCTTTAGCTCTGTGCTATGCAGTCGGCGATTCAATCGACTGTCATCTTGCTGGTAGTTAAATCGCACACAGCCAGCTGTGTCAGAAATGTTCCATAGCTCTGCGGTATGCAGTCGCCGATTTGATTGACTGCCATCTTGCTGGTAGTTAAATCACATGCAGCCAGTTGTGCCAGAAATGATCTGTACCTCTGCGGTACACAGTTGCCGATTTCATTGACTGCCATCTTGCTGATAGTTAAATCATACGCTGGCAACAGCTGCACTTTTTTGACATTGGAAAATGGTTGCGCTTCAAAGGATTAAGAGACCACAGCTTAAAAAACATATTTTCCTTAATTTCTTGATGTAAGCTAAGCATTAATTTTTGCTCCATTAAAGGACCACTATTAACCCGATACCTCCTTAAAAGACCATTTTCTAATTTTTCTGTTGAGGGATTTTATTACTCTGCTGGGGGAAATACCAAAATTACTCTTCTGTCTGAAAAGCTATCCGGCAAAAAAGAGGTTCCTTTCCTGAAGTCTATGTTGGTGGTTTTTCATGAGGAAAGGAAAGGAGTTGTTCAGATTCCAGTTTCGTCTCAAATTTAAAGCTTTTTTAAAAGAAATACTGTCATTTGTGAAGCTAGTGGGAAAATTTTTCTCTTAAGCTGTTGACATGACTTGTACTAAATTGATTCAGTAGCTGTTTTTCTTTTTTAGCAATATTGCTTAAAAGTTTGTTTTTCTAATTATCTCTCAGGAGGATTCACTGTAATTCGTTTTACTATTTGATAGCTTTTTTTTATTTTTTATTACGAGCACGGAAACTTAAAAATTACTATGCACATAGGTGTAGATGTGTTGCGGTAACAGTAAATTTTACAGGCAATCCTTACTGTAAATATTCAGTAGCACGACCCAGAAAAAGTGTCATCTTACACATCTTTAGAGTCTTGCTTAATAAATTTCAAAATGTGTAAATATCTTTTGACATAACTTGTAAAATTTATAAGAATCCTCAGTCAAACTTTTAAATTATTTGGAGGAGCATAGCTAAATTAAAATGAAGGATTTTACAGAAAATAAATTTAGTTCAATAAAAATTCAACAAAGTTTGCTAAACATGCATTATTGGTTTAATACTGCTTCATGAATGAAATTAACATTTACTTTTTACAGCTATGCTAACAAACTAGCACATTTTAGATAATCATTAACTGTAGATATTTATAATTTCCCCAGAAAGTTTCTCTTACTTGTATGTAGTTTGTAAATGTGGAACAAAGTGACTTTTCAAATAACAAAAACTTTTACCTGAAATAATTTTTTTAATTGGTGTACATAGCATTTCAAACACTTTTTTTAATTGGAAAAAAATGTAAAAAGAAATTTAATGGATATTTATAAGGGTTCAAAGGGATTATCTTCAGAGATGATAGAATATAATGTGCAACTTAGAAAGTTGTCAAGTTTTCAGTTTATCCAGGTTTTTCGACTTGTGAGAATTCTAACTGCATGTACCTTGCGTGTTATTCATGATAATTTTCTGTATTTTGTACAACTAGACCTCAGATTTGGGCCTGACCGCTCAAGTGGGTGAGAGTCCAAGCAAGTTCGAAATCTGGTTTCGCAAATGCAAAGCACAGGATCTCTATGTACTCCAGGCGCCTTCTGCTGAAGTGAAGAATGCTTGGGTAGAAGAAATTACCAGTCTCTTGTGGAAGCAGGCTGAAAGAAATAGAAGTAATAATTACCATATGCATTGCTTTTTACTTCATTTGTAAACTTATTTTATACATAGTATGGAAAACAAAACTGAATGCAAGTGATATCTTTGGTTCTATTGTTTTGCATGATAACATTTCGTTATATTATCATCTGTATTTTAAAACAATATAATTATCTGAAAATCTAACAATACTCCATTCTCTTGTATTTATGTTGTTGAATTCTTTGTATTTTTTTTCAATTTATACTGATTGCTCAATAGATTGGAAAGCACTGAAAAAGAATAATAATATATAGTTAGAAGTCTCAAACTATAAATTGAAGTAACAGTTACATTTATCAAAGTCAAAACATTAATAAGTGATTTCTTATTAATCATTTTTTTTTAATCAATGGGAGTTGCAACAATAATAAAAAATTTTAAATTTTGATTTAATTCTTATCACTACTTTTGAAACAATCAGTTTATAAATTGTTTTAAAAATTGAATGCTGCATTTTTTTTAAGTATTTTTTAAAGAGCCTATAATGACTTTAGTTTTTTAGAACAACATTAATTTTTCCCTGGACAGAAGTGTGTGAATACATTTATTTTTTAATAATATATAATCTATATAGTAGTGTACTCAGCATTCTTTTATGAAAAAAGTTATAGACCTAATTTTCATATTAAAAATTGTGGAAAGGGGATCAGTTGAGCATCTCTCCCTCTCCGCTGAAATGTAATTTTTTTCTCTTGCATTCTGTACACAAATTTACACCACCGTCTTACACATTTTGATATTTTTTCTTGCATTTTTCAGAACTGCGACTACAGGAAATGTCCTCCATGGGTATTGGAAACAAACCCTGCTTAGACATTACACCTAGTCGGGACCAAATTTATGACAGATCCATCAGTTTACAACAGCTGAACAAAGGTTTGTTATACAAATCACATTCACACTTTAGTATATTAGCAAAGATAAAGTGACTATAATAAAGTTAATTCTTATCAAAATTAAACCCTAAAATCTGTATTTAAAAACTTCAGTCTCTTCAACAAATATCCTGGCAGACTTTGTGCTGATTACAATCGAATGTAATCGATGACTAAAATGACATTTTACAAATTTTACAAAAATACTATGATAAAATTGCATTTTTATCGAATTCTTTTGATAGTTGATTTCTTCAAGATTACTGATATTTTACTAAATTAACATTCACTAGTCATAATCTTTTTGGAAATTGTCAGTAATCGTAATCCATATCATTTTTTTGAAATCAATTACAGATGATCATATAATCGCACGAAGTCTGCATCCTGGTCATTTTCAAGTATAAAACTGTTCATATTGTCCTTTGTTTTTAGCTGTAGGATCAGAATTCATTCTGATACACTATTAATCCTTGGAAAACAGCAGGTATTTTAAAAATAAATTTAATTTTTCGCAGCACTAATTTTAATATGAGCTATATTGGTGTAACTGAAAGGGAAATTATGGCAAAAGAAAAGAGAAACATTTCAAGAATATTAAATTTCGAAAATGTGGCAAAATTAGCTTGAGGAATTTATTGACTTTGTGAATGTCAAGGAAATGGCTGATTTCAAACATGTAAATTACACATAGTGATGTGAGGCTTTGGAAATGCAGTCGTGTTTCGATAATTTGGGGGTATGGGACCAGGCTTGCCTCTCACTATCAAAAACTTGAATTCTTGAAATCGTAAAATTTAATAAACAAACAAATGGAAATAAAACAATTTTTGTGGTTCGAGTGCACATTTAAATGAAAAATGTACTTATTACTGATGATTAGAACGGGTTAGTTATATCAAAAAATAAGTCAATTGTTTTTTGTAATAACACTTTGACTCGTTTCCGTGCAGCAGTATCTCTCCATCTCCAAAGCAGCATGTCAACACTTCACAGAAATGTCTGTGAGGGCATCTGTAGGAATGACAGGGTTCCTACGCCCTCGGGGAAACCTGGAAAACAGGGAAAACTCGGGGAATTGAAAATTAGCTCTTAAAACTCGGGGGAAATCTCATGGAAAAATGTAATTTTGCTTTAAAAACCTGGAAAATCCAGCTTCAACCCTGGAATTTTAAGAAAATTTACCCCCTTCTCTTTACTTTTATAGCTTTCACCCTATTCAAGGGTCAACTACTTCGCTAATGAAGCACTCATGCAATTGGAAATGGACTACACAAGATTAATCATCTATCACTTAAGACTGCTTATGACGAATAGCACACTTGCTTATCATTTTGTCTCTGCAGTTCTGAGCATTTGTGATTGCTCCCTTTTCTCATTTGAGTTGGAGGGGCAGTTCTTTGTGTTGTGTACTGTGCACAAAGTTAGATTGTGTAATATTATCACGTATATCCAAACATGATATTTGCTAGATTACAATGTAGAATGTGTGTTCCTATTAGTGTTAAATATTTCATTGTTTATGCATAGGATTGGTGGAATTTACTTAGTTCTAAAGCATATGGCAATTTTTACCAATAGCCTTGTGTACTGGCAATAGTATAAAAAACATATCTTGAAACTATCAATCAATGAAGTGGCCCCAAAAATTCTTTTTTACTTCTGTAAAGCTGTTGCATAATTTCTGATATTTTATAGGTGAAATTGAATTTAAAACCATGTTTGATATAAATGTAATCCACTGATTTTTTGATAATTGATGGGCAGTATAATTTTGATTACCATAGTGCTATCATAATTTCATTATCTTAGAATGGGGCATATGAATTAAAAGTATTTAGTCTTTATCTTATGTTTATTTTTTTTTGCGATAACCTGGAAATTCTTGAAAAACCACCTGGAAAACTCAGGGAATTTCAATTTGAAAAATGAGTATGAACCCTGAATGAATTTTGTATTGTGAAAAAAATTCTTTCACTCTTGTTTTGTATGTGTTGGTCATTAATTGGGGGAGCTAAACTGATTTTTTCGTGACTCAAATTTATGAGAAACTCAAACTATCAAGACTCTATTGTAATAACAGAGCTTGATTTAGGCAGGGGGGTTAAGTACCCCAGGCTCCCAGTCAAAGGGGGGGGGCGCAATCAAGAAATGTTCCAAATGTATTTTGTAGAAATGTTTTGTTTCTAGAAAAATTTTCCTCTTTTCTGTTTAAAGAATTCTCTTTAAAAATTTATTGAACTAAACTGATGAAAAAGGTTGGAAGAAAATAATGAATGGCTGTTCAGTATGATCTTGAGCAGTGACAAAGGTCTGCCCTTATTCAGTTGCAAAAGAGATTCCAAGAATCCACAAGAGCAGAAAGCCTGGAATTTAAGTAAGCCTGGAGTTTCAGGTTTCCAAATTTTTCTAGACTGAATGAGTATATATAAAAGGGGGCCCAATAACTAAGTCTGCCCCAGGCACCGTGTTAAATTAGTGGGGCTCTGATAGCAGATCGATAATACCACACATGCTCATATTGACAATGGATGGTAAACAATCCTGCAGCGAAACTAGAAGACGAAATGAACAGTTTTTACACTTGAGAAGGACCAGGGTGCTGGTTGAAAAGACTGCAGTTTTTAAATAGATTTTAAAGCAGTTTAATTTTTATTGTCATGTTAATTTTTAGTACGTTTTACTTCTTATAAATAAATTTGTATTGATTGAATAGAACTGTTAAGTTTAATTTATTTTTTATAGCAATTAAAGATGATAATAATTTGGCATGTGTAATTAATTTATAAAGGTTCATTAGTAGGCATAAATGAGTAAAATTGCATTAGAGCAAGTTTTCTTTAAAGAAAAAAAAAATTATAAAATTTGAATAGTGTGAAAAGGGTACCAATTGATAAAAAGTAACTTCTTTTCTTCCCCAAAAGTACAAACTTTTAAAATATTAACAAAATCCATCCCAACATGTTCATTTTTCTTATGGCAACTTGGGAAAAATCAAGTGATTCTTCATAAATACTTAAAATGTGGAAAAATATAAGAAAAGTGGATTTTCTTTTAAAACCTGATAAAAATCTGTCTTTTAATTTGGAAAATTAACTTATATTTTCTGTTTTATCATCAGTTCACAATTCACCATACTAAAGAGAGTGAAAAAAGAATCATTTTTACAGCTATAATATTCTTACAATAATTAAAATTGTTTAATTATAGTGTAAAAACCTTGCAAATTGCTTATAGTTTTCATCTGTTAGCATATCATCATTGCCGTGAAAGATGTAATGTACCACTTGGTAAAAACTAAAGAGTATGCTATTATGGGCGACCATATGGGGGGGGGGGATGTTGGAATTTGAGTCAAATCATGTTTTCCTTTTATGATAAAAACAAATTTAAGTATAGAATTTATTTATTTTTTAAATATTTCAATTTTGAGAAAAAAAGCTTTCCCTTTTGAGACAAAATTTTCTCCCTTTTTTCAAGGTAGAAAATTTAATGTGTTTACACTGTTTTATGCATTTAACCTAAAGAATTCTTGAGTAATGTGACAGTGTTGTTTGAAATCTTAATGTGAAGTAAATGTTTATGCATGAGTGATTTGAGATAAGTAAAT
Organism: Cheiracanthium punctorium; assembly: GCA_038373885.1. NCBI lineage: Eukaryota > Metazoa > Arthropoda > Arachnida > Araneae > Cheiracanthiidae > Cheiracanthium > Cheiracanthium punctorium. The sequence continues at coordinate 548,145 of JAWZYV010010633.1, forward strand.
TAGTTTCATTTTAAATTATATTAGTAAATTTTTAAGCAAGGATCTTGTGCAAGTATCTAAGCTCTGAGCCCTCAACTGTGTAAACCAATCCCTGCCTAACGTAAATTCTTTCTACAGGCATACAACAATATAATGTAAAAGTCCTCCAATATTATGAGCAATAATTATGGATGTTTTTTTGCAGTGCCTCGTTTTCGAAACTCAATAGCAGTATCGAGCTCCGATAACTTCAACAATAATGAGCTAACAACTCGAAGGCGGCCTCTCTCCATTATATCACTAGGAGGGTCTTCGTCTTCTGGCGAGTGCCAAGGCTCTGCTACATTTTACGACACAAGTGACCCTTTGATAGAAGTCGAGGAGCAGGTTGAGACAGACAAACGAAGGTCTATGGCACAGCAATCACAGTGCTCAGCAGGTTAGTCACAATAAATTATTTATATTTTAGAAAACAAATTGAATATTCTTTAACCTTTTACAGACCGAATTGATATTCAGCCAGATTTTAAATTAGTTTTTTGCAAATTTTGTCTTCTAATGTGTCTCTTAATTGATAAGTCATTTAAATGGGGGGAAAAGTTATTGAATACAATTTTCACTGTTCCCAATTGCAGCACGGGGCATTTCTAACTGTACTTTTATATTGGTTTCAAAAAGAAAATATAGTAATGGGTAGTTTAAGTAATAAATATTAAGAATTAGTGAAAGATTTATTTTTACATTTAAATTAAAAATAAATCTTTCACTAATCAAGGGGGGATCAAGATAGCTCTGTAAAAGTTGATGAAAATGGCTATTTTTATGATTTTTGTCCAGTTTTCCTCAAGTGATAGAAATGCAATATTTTTGAGAAATCAAGTCATCTTTTAATTATATCTGCTAATTTTTTCAAGTTAGTATCGATAAAATTTAATTTTTGAATAAATGTTTAATTTGATGTTCCCTATTAGGAACATTAGCCTGTAAAAGGTTAATGAGAAAACTGTGTAGAAAGATTGTAATACGAGGGCTTCCACCAGCAACTAAAGAATTTTTGCAGCTAAATTAAAGATTACGAAACTAGGGATACTCATAATAAAAACATATAAAACATTATTTAATACGGCGGATTAATTAGTTAAAATTTTTTATTTGGGAATACCTTATTCCCCCGTACATGATATATATTTCGGTTACACACATAACCATCATACACACATAACCAGCAATTTCTTTTTGAAGGAGGTCGTTGTTAGAACACACTTTGAAAGCGCGGTCGATATAGGAACGAATTATTGAATATGCTTGAATTGCTTTCATAAAGAAACAATGTCAAGACGCCCACTACCCTCGAGAAATTTTCGACAAAGTTTTCAAAGCTAGGCAACGTAAATTAAATGTTATAGACAACCGTCAAAAAGATAAACCACGTTTTACTACCGCTATCCCCTTTAGCCGAGGGATAGCCAATAAACTTTCTAATATCGGCAGTAAAAAGAACTTCCGTATTCCAATTAAACCTAATAAAACAATTTTTCAGCGCATTAGATCGGAAAAAGACCCAATCAACCCCATCGAAACTGCAGGGATCTATAAAATTAATTTTATGTCAAACGATACTAATAAAGAAAATTGCTACATCGGCGTTACCAAAAGGAAAATTAAAGAGCGAAAAAACGAACATTTTCAAGACATTAACCTCCAGAAACAAAGTACCGCTCTGGCCCGTTTTGCTTTGAAAGAGCCCATTACCATTGATTTTAAAAATATAAAAAAATAGCCAACTTTAAAAATAGTATATATGCCTACATTCGTGAGAGCTTAGAAATAATGACGACAGATGGCAGTATCAACGATGCGCTTCATACAATCGACCAATCATGGGATGACGTCATTCATCGAACTTTCAAGAAGAAGAACGAAGAGATATAAAAGGAAGCCGCCATTAGTGAGAGTTCCAGAAACGACTGATGATGGTTATGTGTGTAACCGAAATATATATCATGTACGGGGGAATAAGGTATTCCCAAATAAAAAATTTTAACTAGGTATACTCTTTAGTTGTGATTAGTTTAAAATGTTTCTAAAGGATAACTTGTTTTGTTGCTTCTGAGTAAAACTTTATTAAGTTTCTGCTCTCTCACAGACAAATGGAGCTATATAAGAAATAGCCAGCTTGGTGGTTAGTGCAAGGAAAATTTATTGTAATAATCATGCTCTATGAATATTATAGATGCTACGATAGCAATAACTGGAAATAAAATACGATTGTTTGCTGTAAAAAATACACAAAATTAAATTACTGTTTGATTTTACAAATTGATTATTTATTATAGATGGTGGAATTGCTCATAACTTTTCCACTTGTTAATTTATAACTCTAGTTATAAATTAACAAGAACAAAATGGGGATCAATCACGAGATTTTAAGCTAAAATCTTTCACAATTGAAAGGTTTGTTGCTTCAATTACTGAGGTAGCTACGTCCCACAGGAGTTTGGAGTTACATGTGCTAGCTTACAGTAAAAAAAAATCTTTTATTTAGCACGAAAACGATGTAACTCAGTTGTTAGTTCTTGCATTACTCAGAGATAGAATTGCCAGCCTTGTTAGTTTTTGTTGTGAATCCACAAACATTTTTCAGTTTTCTCCAAACTTGAATAATTAGTTTCCTCCTTTTAGCAGGAAACTCTTCATGATCTAAAATCAAACCAACATTTGATTGAAGATGAAAACCCAGAGCCATCCTAAGGTGTAAGCGGTCGTACACATGCAATTTAAAGAGGGGTGCCAAAATTTGAAAAATTGCAAAAAAAATAATAATAATGTGGTAAAAATCTTGCATCTTCATGTAAGATTGTCCATTTGAATATGCAGATAACTGATGTTCAAAAATTAAATGTTAGAAGTTTGCTTCATACACACAAATACAGTACAAAGACTATCGAAGTACTCTACTGTATATGTAATAATCAGTTAAAAGAATTAGTATGAGACTAAGTCATTAAAAATAAAATACTGAAAAAATACTAAACACTTCTGGCACTAAGTTCTGATAAATTTTAGTTATTGAGCACCCACCCGTTTCATTTTCTGGAGGGTTTTCTATACCCATTTTCATTGAAAGGGGTTTCTTCACATCTCATTCTTTTACACATGTATGATTTTGTTCTTAAGCTGGTATTGAATGAACCTTTATAAAAAATTTGTAGAATGTGCAATGTTTGTAAATTAAATATGTCATTTCACAGCAAATAAAAATTAGTGTTGAAAATCATAGTTAATTATTATATATGAAAATAATGTATTTTTGGACAACCAATAGGCTTTAAAAAGAAGTAAATGATTTTATGTCGTAATAAGTTTGTTCAAAGTATTGGTCTATTTCAATTAAAATAGTAGAATTCAGTCAGTAATTGAGCTGAAAGTTTATGACAATTTAAAGAAGGCTTGGTTTAATAGAATTAATGGATAAATTTGTTTTATACTTTGAATTTTAAATAATTCTGAGTTTAGAAACACAAAATTTGAAATGCAAAAACTATGATCAACATTGGAACAAAATATAAACACTATTCATCTTACATTGTGATAAAACAAACCCTGAATTCTGTTTTTTTAAACTGTTTTGCAATTCCTGATATTGCATCTGTAAATATAAAAATAAGATCACCAATCAGACAATCAGTTTGCTTGAATTAAAAGCTTTATTTATAAAAGACTATCGTGTGTAACTCTTTTACTTTATCCAATATTATTTAACTGAATTTGAATATTCTAAATTGAATTATTTTTGTGTTTATCCCTTACCTCATTTAAAGAGTTTTAAAATTATTTTTGTGACACCCTAGAATGAAGTTGTATGTATCGTATTTGGTCTGCATGTTACTCAATTTTTTTTTCTTTTCTTTTTTGTGTACTCATGTTTGTGCATGTTATTTTGGTTTTATTGCATGCTTTTATTTATTTGAATACCATTTTAAGAGAGTGGAATCTTCACTGACTTGAGCACATCTGGAGACAGTTACGTTGAAAATATCCAACGCCTGAAAATGGTCGAACGCAGTGACAGTGTTATATCTCATACTTCTTATACAAGTGTTGAAGCCATCAATAACCATCCAAAAACTGAGGAGGTGATTTCATCTTGCTCCTTCAGATTTCTGTTTTATTTATGTAGTTTTCAATTGTTCCTTAGTTATGAATTTGATTTTTGTAATATTTTTGTTTTATTAATACTATTTACCATAGTAATTTGAGTTTAACCCTTTAACAGTTGTATTATTTTTTTTTAAACGGTCATAAAAGTGCCTGCTTTTTTATTCCAGAGAATTGTATAAAAAATAAGTGCATGTACAATATATGTATTCATTTTAAGGTTTAGGACATTTTTTTTAGTGTGAAAAATTTTTCAAAAGTTAAATTTTAATAAAAGCCAACATTCAGGGTTATTGTGACTGAATGTGTGTTTTATAGTAAGCAGGGAATCATTAAAAATATGTTTTAAACACCAAAGGAGAATTTTATTAAACTCGCTTCATTAAATAAATATTTGTAAAGTTGTCTTTGAAAATAAGTTTTAAAAATGTGAGCTAAGATTGCACAATACATATCACAAATGCACATATTTTGAGTACTGCTACCATCTATTTAAATATAAACTATCTCTGTATTAAGTTAAAAATAGTCTGGTGTTGTCGTTCCTTGTGTAAAATGAGATATAAAAACAAATCTGTGCATTAGAATAAAAATGCTCATCATTCTAGCGCATAACATTTGAACACTATTGCCCGGAAATATGATAGGCACGAGAAAGAGAGAGAGAAAGCTTAGCCCGTGATTTTGATGGGAGCAAGGCTTAAGGGTTTAATCAATAACAATACATACATAAGATGCAAGATAAGCTCAGCCCAAACTAGAACTCTTAGATCTACAAGCTTACATGAGCTTCTATCTTTGAGACAGGGATTTCACAAGGATCCTACCTTCCCATACTTAGTACTCATTAGGCAATTTTAAAAGCAGAGTTAAGGTCTACTATGTTATAATCTAATTGCGTATAATATTACATTAAAACCATCTTCCATTCATTAAAACCGCTTGTATTTTATAGCTCTTTTATAAACTTCCTTTAGCCATACAGTAGAGCGTTGATAATCGGGACATCAAAAATCCAGACTGTGCTAATCTGAATTCAATTCCAGCGGGGAGGGAAACAAAGTTGAAGGAATATATAGATAACAAAATCCATTACCATTGCCTACTGATGAAAAATTTTAAATTAGTTTTTCTCAACCTTATTTTACCATCAGCACAGACAAAGCGTTTCAGAGGCATAGCCAGGGGGTGGCTGATGGGGCTGCAGCTACCCCTGATATAAGTATACATACAATTTGGGGAAAAATTCTTCTTTCTGAAAACATGTGGTACTTTTAATTTCCGACCCCATATTGCTATACAAAAAAATACTTCTTATTTTACCGGCTCTTAAAGTTAGTCTCATAAATTCAGAGACACCCTATATACCAGCATTTAGTGTAAATTTGTATTTCCATATACTACATGAAAATAACTGAGAATATTGCAATTTGCTTTTTCATAATCAACCAAGAAGAAACGTGGAAAAATACAAAAAGAAAAAAAAAATTACAAGCGTTTATGAATCAAGTATTTTGTGAATTAGTTTCAAATTAGTAAGTGTCTGTTGTCAAATTAAAAATGAATGAGTGGCATAAGATAACCAGATTTACCTTCAGAGAAGGGAGAACTTTATAATGAAATGGAAATCAACAGCTCATATGCAAATAAAACATTTATGTTTGCGCTGTATGTCTGGTAGTAATATATTATAAAATCATACATAGATCATACATCTTATATATTAAGGGGTTAAAATAAGTAGATTCTCCCTAAACCTTTTTGATTGTGCATACTATCCAACAAGTTTTGCTGATTGACGAGCAAAAGAAATTACATTCTCAGTATATCATTGATCAGTTTTCTTATAGCTGCATAGCTGTCAAAAAATATCCAGAAAGATAACTGTAAAAATTATCCCCATGCAAAAACCCTTAACTGGTTAAAAATTTGTGACGCAGCATTTTACTTTATAGCTCTATGAATTTTAAATATGAGTCTTAAAAATAATGATATCCAATTTTGAGTGACGCCTTACTGGGATTTTTAAAGATTTGTTTTTAAATTCCATTACAGTTACTTTCGTTTTATTTTCTAAAAAGATTTACGCATTTAAGCAATGCTTTTAATTATGAAATACACTGTCAAATATATCACACTTTCACTGAGTCTATATAATGTATTCTAATATAATTTAAAATATAAAGGATAACATATTCAAAAGGAAGAATGAACGGAATTATTATGTGTGTGTGAAATCATGGATTGAGATTGAGCGCCGAGATATTTCCCTTTAGATTTTTTAGGTCAATTCTTTGCATCAATTTTGTCCAGAGCATATTTATAACAATTTGGAATACTGTGATGAAAATTGACCACCACCCCCCACCCCAAAAAAAAAAATATTAAGAGCCTACTTATCCTTAAAAAATATTTTCTTTTCGCATCCGGCAATAGCGCTGTATTCATACTCCCTGCCTTGTTTACCGCCTCTCAAACAAGATCATTTTCCGTATTTCCTTACGCGGGTTAAATAGTTCCCTCTTTGAACTGGATTTAAAAAAAAAAAAAAAAAAAAAGAGTTTTCCTAGCTTAACCAGCGACGTCACTCATCGAATTTGGCACCGATTAAAATCATATATTAATTGTAAAAAATATGTTAGAGCGGATTCCGAGATCCAGAAGAGACACTTTTAAAAATTGAAAAGCTACCTGTAAATATAAGTGCCGCGAAATTTTACGGTTGGTTGGGGCTGGCTGTGTCACTAGTAGAACTGTCGTTCTACATGATGAGTGTAAGAGTTCTATTGTAGCTACAACAATTTAATATTTCCTTCGTATGATTAATATTTTTTAAATCTATATTTATTTACAGATATCAACAGCAATTTCATCCTCACCTGGTGTCGAAGTTTGAATAACATTAACTGTATATTCTGAACTACTCGTAACAAGTTAATACAGATGGTTTAAATGTGCCATACTAGGAGCTCTGTAAATTTCCACACAGAAAATCTATTTTACTTCAGCAAGTAGCAGATTACCTTCACACACTTAGTTTTAGACTGTGAGAAATACATGTGGTTTAAATTGGATGATACAATTCAGCTTTTATTTGTTTCTGGCAATTCTGTACATTTATTTAAATGAGTTTTATATATAAATATCTCTCTCTCTGTAATTATATTTTGTACTTTTGATATCTCTTTGTACTTGTGGATAGATCTGTAGCAGACGTTCCTGCTATTGTATGTTTTTGTTATATAAAAATAATATTTTTGGTGTTTTCAATGTGTTGTTATCTTGTGTGGTTATTTTCACAGACCAAGTACTATGAAAGTGAATTTTGGTGAGGGGAAATGGGAGTTTTACAGTAGGTATAATTTTGGGGGCATTTTGCAATTATTTCCATAGGTTTAACTGTCTGTTCATATCCCAACTTCAGTCTTGGCATTATTGATGTTACTGTTTGGTACCAACTTTGAAAAAAGGAAAGAAACCTTTCATGTCATGTACACCATTTTAACACCATTGAAATGGTGTACACCATGTACACCATTTCAACTCAAGTCTTAATAGATTAAACATCCACTGCCTATTAACCTTAAAGAATGCCTCAGAGACATTCATTTGCTTGGAACAAAATTAAATTACAGTGGAACCTGGTAACGTGGCCGTCTACGGTGACCACTTTTGTAAATTTTCACTTTACAATCGCTACACTTTGCTAACTTTGCAAAGTGACCACCTTTACAAGATGACCAGTTTTGACAGTCCCAAGAGTGGTCACATTAGACAGGTTCCACTGTAAGATGTATTTCTTGTATTAGTGAAGTTTATAAAAGAATGCTCTTTATTTGTAGCTCTTTCACATTAGCAAAAAGAATGAATTATTAGTTTTAGGTTTTAAACTGCTCTTATTGTTCCAATTCAGTGTTCCCATTTCTTTTCAAAAGGGCAGGGGTGATTTATCAAAAAGGGCAACTTTTCTAATATCCCACTGTATTCTTATTGCTGAATATGAAGTAAATTAAACGTGCACTTTCCTTACCTCCTAAGTATACTTCGCTCTACATTGCATATTATGTGTAGAATTGTAGAAATGCTTATTTTAACTTAATGATTTTGGCATAGTACAATTTATGAAAGAATTGTTCCAAATTGTGAGCTATAGCTAATAACCAGTATTAACATAAAATAGGCTGTCATAGAACTGATTAAAACATTTTATTAATCAGCAACTGTAACTGGTGGAAAACAATTCATAAGAGCCATACATCCTCTATACATTGTCTGACTTGCCAGACTCCTCCCCCACCCCAAAGGGCATTGATTTACAATACTTTTATTAACCTTCTGCAGTAAGTCTTTGATTACACAATTGACAAGCACAATTGATTACACAATTGACACAATTTGACAATTGAAAAGCAAGTGAAAAATATCGTTTGGGTTTATGTGCTTGCACAGGATGGCTACAGAAATTGAGATAAAAAGTTCCCTGATTTCTTTGATTGTCAAATTTTTATAACTGATTATATACAAATGGTATTCTTCTATATGTGAATCACCTATAGCTTTCATATGAGAGGGGTCCAGCTATGATAGGATAGGGGGTTCTATTTTTACTAGAAAAATCATTGAAAAAATGAAGTGTATGTGACATTCTGCTTGTTAGAAAAAGAAAATTTAAAATTGCAATTTATCAGAAATTTACAGATCAAGAATACATAGCATACATTAAAAAAACCTAGCTGTTTGACTTTCTGTTCTTACCTATCATTGCCACAAATTCAAAGTGAAATATTACATTAGTCTGGTGTTGTAAGATATATATCTAGTAAAGATTATTATATAATATAAAAAAAATTCAGATATTCTAAAAATGTTTAATATTCATTATGGTAACTTGTCTTTGTTACTCACTAAATTACAGAATTTGCAAAATTAATATACTTTTAATTAATATAAAGCTTACAAAATTTAAATAACTTTTTTACCACACTGTTTTTGGGCAATGTATACCTAAATGGATGTTCAGCTCTAATAAATACTTCTGCATTGACTAAGGGGGATGCCCAGATCCCCTAAACCCTTCCCTTATACACATCCACGGAATCACCCTTGCATAACATGTTTACCGAACAGACCGGGGGGGGGGGGGAGAATCTCATAATTTTCAAGATATGTTCACAAATTCATATATTTAAAAACAAAATTTAGTTGAACATTGGTGAGTGAGGTGGCAAAAAAAAAAAAACAATACTCTTGTGTTTTTTTTTTTTTTTTTTTAAAGGGCTGCTATGAACATCTGTTTGTGATAATTTTACTTTCAAGCAAATAATGGCCATTCCTGATTGTGATTTGCCTGTTTGGTGATAAAATAGTCATGTTGTCAAGTCAAAAATCACTTTCCTATCTGTAGCCACCCTGTCGTGGGTATTGAAGTCAGAGTTTATACATGAAAGAATTATAACAGAATTATGTTTCACCTTAAAAAGCTGTGTGCCTTTTTTTTTAAGTTATGATTTGACAAGTAAATGCTTGAAAAAGACGCTAGGATTATTGCCTTTTTGTGAAAGACGGTGTGTCCGCCAGCAATTAAAATGGAGACTTTTGCTACTAAATTTAAGAATAAGTGACTTGAGATACTGTTTTGTTTAAAATAATACCATTTTCATGCTAATTTTCAAATATTTGGTGACTTCCTTCCAATTTAAAACTTACCACCATTGCTCCAAAAAAGGATTAAAAAATCATGCACCGAAAACGTAGTAAAATCAATAACATTTGTTAAGATGAGCTTGAAATTTTTCATATGTAAAAAAAATATACATACTAAATAATTTGTACTACATTAAAAATCGGGAAAATACCCACGTTCCCTAATTTTTAAGCAATTTTTTTTTCTATTTCCAGCTTTATTTCATTTCAGAGAATAAATAAGTTAATCATTTGCATGACAAAATTAGGTACTGCAAGTAATATTGACGTCATGGTTATCAGAGTTTGAAATGAAAATTATAATTTGCTTAAAATAGTTTTTCTAGATTACGCAGTCTGACAGTACAAATAAAGACTTCCTCTGCCTGAAGCATTGATATGAGAGACATGACAAGATAGGACCGATACAACAGTCAAGCTATCATTTTAAAATCAAACCGTCTATCTATAAGCATATATATATATATATATATATATAATAAAATCTTATTACAACGAACTTTACTTCTACAGTTATTTCAGAGATTAAAAAGCAAAATTTTTCTATTTAAAAAAATCATTAGTACAAATTCATTCATACTGAAATTTCACTTTAATCAATTTTTCAGAATTACTAATTTGATTTTCGGTCCCTTGAAATTCATTGTACTGAGATTTCACTATAGGTATGTATTTCGTTTAATTGAATTTCTCTTTTTCATTATTACTTATAAATACACTGTTCTTTATTTGCTCAGTTTAAAAGATCAAGAATTTTATACAACATACATCATGTATGTTCTTTCCCCAATTGCATTTTTTAAATTTTTAGGAAATTAAAAAAGTTGTAAAGTGCTCACATAAGTTTCTCTTTTTTTCTTTATTAAATACTAGCCGCCTCTGGCAACCAATTGGTTCGCCATCTTAATAAATCTTGTTCGGAGAGAATCCTGTTCCTCACCGGCTTCCTTGGCACTGATATCTCTCAGATTCAGAATGGAATTTCCTTATTTTTTGCCAGTCTGCTGATGTAAAAAGTTTGAGAAATACAAGTTTAGAGAACAGATGCTTCTACTTTTCAGCAAGGTGAACACAAAGATGGCACTTCAATTGATGCATCATTGAATATGTGATTTCGGGCACATATTACTCAATTAATTTTTCTCGGGTGTGAATGAGGAGATGTCTGTTAAATGCTCCACGATAGGTAAAAGCTTTCTGGCAAATGTCACACACATGAGGTTTTTCTCCAGCGTGAGTGTGCAAATGATCATTTAACGATCCGCGCTTGCTAAAGGCTTTCTGGCAAACATCACACACATAACGTTTTTCTCCAGTGTGAGTGCGAAGATGATCAGTCAAGTTAAAACGGAATGAGAATTCTTTATGGCACACATTACACACATATGGCTTTTTTCCGGTGTGAATGAGTAGATGCCGGTTTAATTCTCCACGTCTATTATAGGCTTTCTGACATACATCACACACGTGAGGTTTCTCTCCAGTGTGAGTACGTAAGTGTTCTTGTAAGATTCCAAGTCTGTTAAATGCTTTCTGACACACATCACACACATGAGGTTTTGCTCCAGTGTGAGAGAGGAGATGTCTTTTTAAGTCTCCAGTTATTTTAAATGCTTTCTGACACACATTACATACATGCGGTTTCTCTCCGGTATGAGTCCGATAATGGATATTTAAATGGGAAGGCTTGGAGAATGTTTTCTGACACAAATCACATACATGAGGTCTATTTTTTGTGTGAGTGTAGAGATGAATATTTAAGTCATAACGTCGATTAAATGCTTTCTGACACACATCACACACAAAAGGCCTTTCTCCTGTGTGAGTACATAAGTGATTTTTCAGTTTCTCAAGTTGGGCAAATGCCTTATTGCACACATCACACACATGCGGTTTCTCTCCAGTGTGAGTACGCAAGTGTTCTTGTAAGAGTCCAGGTCTGTTAAACGCTTTCTGACACACATCACACACATGAGGTTTTTTCCCAGTATGAGTGCAGAGATGCATTTTTAAATCTCCAGGTATTTTAAATGCTTTCTGACATACATCACACACATGTGGTTTCTCTCCAGTATGAGTCCGGTAGTGGATATTTAAGTGAGAAGGCTTGGAGAATGTTTTCTGACAGAAATCACATACATGAGGTCTATTTTTTGTGTGAGTGTAGAGATGAATATTTAAGTCATAACGTCGAGTATATGTTTTCTGACACACATCACACACAAAAGGTCTTTTACTTGTGTGAGTACATAGGTGATTTTTCAATTTCTCAGGATGAGCAAATGCTTTATTGCACACATCACACACATGAGGTTTCTCTGCAGCATGAATGTGGAGATGACGTTTTAATGATCCATGCTTGGTAAAGGTTTTCTGGCAGACGTCACACATGTAAGGTCTTTCTCCAGTGTGTATATGTAAGGGTTCTTTTACAAGTCCATGTTCCATGAATGGTTTTTGATTACTACACATCCTACATGTGAAGCTCCTCTGTTGAATGACAGTGAAAATGTTTTAGGAAGTATTCATGCGTTGTACACGCTTTCTGATATATGTCATACACATGAGATTTTTCTTCAGTATGAGTGCCAAGATGTGCTTTTAAGATGGCATGGATTGAAAATGCTTTATGGCATACACGAAGTTTTTTCCAGAATGAGTAAGCAAATATAGTTTTATATGGTAGTGTATTGAAAAATTTTTGATACACATTACACGAAAGAACAGTTTCTCTTCAGCATGAATTCCAGGAAAATGCTTTCTTGTACACAACAGATTTTTCCTGTATGAATGCTAAGGTGACAGTTCAAGCTTCCAGTGTTTAAAAATAATTTTGAAGATATATCATCCGCTAATTCAAGAACTATTCAATTTGAAATGTTAATTGTAAAACTATAAGGGTCTGGTGATGAATTCCTTGACACAAAGCAAATGTAAACTTTTCATATCTATAACAAATAAAAAATTAGATGTAAGTATCAAGGTATACAGGGAGTCCCAAAAACACTGACATTGACATAGGCTTTTATTCCTTAAATATCGATCACAGACATATACAATAAATTTCAAAATTACATAAAAAAGGGTACAAAATTTTATGGTACCAATTATGATTTTCAGGAGATCAAATAAATAGAAAATACAAATATTTATACACTCCCATACAAAATATTTACCATACATTAATGAAGTGGTGTACAAAACTTAAGCATTTTATACTAAAAGGTTAAAAAACACATTAAAATCCGACGGTAGCAGCTTTCAGTGGTGGCCAGCACCTTCTTCAGCCTCTGCTCCTGACTGCCTTGCTCTCTTCCTCAGAACTTCGCTCCATCCCAGATCGATTTGCACATGTGTCATATCGTTCACAGCGCCATCTGTAGTTATGATCTGCAGGGCCTCGATGTTGAGAGCATAGTTGTTATTTTTATAGTTGGCGAGTTTTTGCTTTCATTAAAGTTGATTTCTATGGGGTGTTCTTGGGCTATTTTAGAAAGTGCAGTGCTGGGTTTATTGAATTTAATATCGCTGTAGTGTTCCTTTTTTCTGTCTTTAATTTTCCTTTTAGTCATTCCAATGTAGCATCCTGATTTATTTGAATTATTAAATTTAAAGTTTATTTTATATATTCCGGCGGTTTCATTAGCATCAATGGGGTCTTTATCGCTGCGAATTTGTTTAAAAATAGTTTGATTAGGTTTTATCGGACTTTGATGTTTTTCTTGGCGGCTTCATTTGTTATTTTTAATGCTGCTCCCCTGCAGTAGGGTATGGATTTGGTAAATTTTGGTTTCTCTTTTTGATGGTTGTAGATTTGTTCAAGTTTTTTTTATTCTATTTTTAAAGAGGTTTTTGACTATGGATTTTGGGTAGCCTGCATTTTTACATTGAGTTTTAATGAATTGCAATTTGGGTCTGTCATGTGTGATGCTGTCAATTAGGTAGTCTGTCAGTTTCATTGCTCTTACAACCAGTTACAAGCATGGCAAGGGTCTAAGGAGGAGATTTAAGTAAGAACAGCTATAATAGCATCATAAAGAGCAGCATATGCCTTCCTAAATCACTCCAGACGATAGCATTTAGTTCCAGTAATCAATTCATGTACTGAATTGCTTGCTACTGAAGATAATCATCTGCAATGCAAGCCTTGTGTAGTTTAGCATCATTATCCTGAAGCAGGAAATCATAACCTATTGCCCTGGTATAATGGTACACATAAGAATCAAGGATGTCATCTCTATAGGTAAGAGCATTTACAGTTCCTCTTGGAAAGACATGGAATCAGGTCCGTACCCAGGGGGGTGGTCCTATGGGTCCGGACCCCCCCCCCCCCGAAATTATCACAATAGCTATATATTTATATGTGATTGAGAGTATATTTATATATAATATGATGATATTCAATAAGTCAGAACCCCCCCCCCCCGCCCGAAATGTCGGACCCCTCCCCTCCGAAATTATTTCCTGGGTACGGCCCTGCATGGAATCATCTATGCATGAAAAAAAAAAAGATTCTACCCCAAACACAGACACTGCCTGCTGCATATGCATCGCTTTTTCACAGGTTTTTGATGGATGATAATTGATTCTTTCCGAATCAAACATTTCCAGCTATCACTTTGGAGGCTAAACCTGGACTCATCCAAAAAAAGAACAGCCCTCCACTGATTATCTGTCTAGTGGACATCAGAGTTGGACATCGTTAACTAAAATATTAATTGAACTAAAGATTCGACTAAAAATTAAGGTAGTTGTTAGTTGAAGGTCCAACTCGGCTCAACTACATCAGTTTTAGTTTTCTGCTCAATTAAAACTAATTTAGTTGAGCCGCATTAGTCGAACCTTACAACTAATAGTTTTAGTTGGCGGTTCAACTAAATTAGTTCTAGTTTTCTGTGCAGCTAAAACTAATTTAGTTGAGCAGAGTCGTGGCTTGGTCAGAGTGGAACGAGACTTCGGCGACCATGGTGCTGAGCAGGAGCGGCTCTTATAATATCACGTCGGGTTGAGTGTAGCATCAGGGTCTCGCTGTTGGAGGACCGCTGATGGAGTCCGCAGGGCACAGAGGTAGGACCGTATATTTGGGCTGAAGCTGTCCTTCGGAAGGAACCACTCCGGGATTACGAAGACATTTTTTTATTTAGTTTTCACACAATTTACATGGCAACTGAAATCACAAAAAAGCTCCGCTCTGAGCTGCGTTTCAAACTATATAACCTTGGTTATATAGTTTGCTTCTGTATGAATTGCTTACACATATACACACTGCAGTGTTTTCCACTAGAGCACCAGAATCTCGATTCTTTTTTTTTTCTTTTTCAAACTATATAACCTGAGTACGCGTTCTATAAAGTATCACATGTTCCAAAAGAGGTGCATTTATTGGTTATTAATATGCCTTAGGAAATTCCTGTGAGGTGTGGTGCCAGTAGACCGTGAGAAAGGGGGGAGATATATTACTTGTGTTTGAATTAGATTTAGATCCTGATACAAATCCTGTGTTTAAAACAAAAGTTACTACTCCCTAAAGAATTTTGAAGCAAGCAAATAGAAATTTTAAATTTTGAGAGGATGTTTAATTTTATATGTTATATTTATGTATGCATATCTTTTAAAATTCCCCACCTCTCAGACATTAGCACCGGGACGGGTGGAATGGGGTACACTTGCAACCCCCTGGAATTCGAAAAAATATATATAATTAACATGAAAATACAAGTAATTTTTTTAACTGAGTACAATAAAAAGCCTGAATGATATTTTGAATTCTAACTGTAATTGCCACATTAAATTAGCTGTTTAGACCTGTTTTATGGTTTCCTCTTTTCTACCATTGTAAACAAATTTTAAAATTTTGAGAAGATTTTTGTGTTTGTCTTTGATATTATATAATTCAGAGTATGAAGGTATGTTTCTGTATGAATTGCTTACACATATACACACTGCAGTGTTTTCACTAGAGCATGAGAATCTCAATTTTTTTTTCTTTTTCTCGCAATAAAAAATGATGACTGTAAGAAATTTGCATATCCAACATTCGGTTTTTAAAATAAAACTTTGAAAATACCAATGAAAAGTTTAACCCAGAGTGTAAAAGTTCATTCTCAAGAATTCTTAAGTCAATGAAAGAAAAATAGCGGGGTGAGGAGGGAGCCTTGGGGACACGGTTGTTCTTCAACTGGGTTACTTTTATTGCATGTAACTGCGCCTGACTTGGAGGTCCAGCTACATGCATAAAATCATAAATATGCAGACTTTGGGTGTTTACCCGAAGCAGGGATAAATACCCATTTATAAATACTTTACCCACAGGGTATTTACCCAACCCAAATCTATAGTGAAAAATTCTTTACCCATTTTTTAAAAATCTCACTCAGTTTTTGGGAAAGAGTGAGAAATTCTCTCCCATTCTTTTCTGTAATGAAGAACCTGCACACACATATTTATGTATGTATGTGACTTGGGTGCTCTCTCCTGGAAAATATCCTGCCGGCACCCTTGCTCTCAGATATTCAGATAACTGGTACTTACGTATTATAACGATGGTCATTCCCGGCAAATTATTTTTTCGTAAAATGTGCTGGCAAAATGTTACCAATCATATTCTTGCTCACCAATCATGCCTGCGCCCGGCATTTATATTGGTGAAAAATCGCTCGACTTGGCGGACCGCTGGGATAATACGTAAGTACCAGATAATTTTTATGAGAATAGTCTATTCCCTAGAAAACGTCGTGGTGATCATTATTTAATTAACAGAATATTGATATAGACCTACATTTATTTTTAAATTATCATGCTTTACGGAAGTGTTAATTTATCAGGGTTTTTTCCCATATTCACCAGGCTAAATATAATTTCAATACAAAAAAAGGTTTTTTTTTTTTTTTTTTGTACTTTTCCTAATTAAGTCATAACAAAGTGTACCCCTGAAGTTAGAAATTTTAAAGAAATCTGAAAAAATGCCTTCGAACGTGCACGGTTATCTTAAACTATATTTATAATAATTGTTTTCTTACAATAACCTTAGGGTAGTACTGATCTTGGAATAAACTGCTTACCATAGCGTCGTAGAATGTAACTAAACCACTTGGATAATCAAAATAGACTAATATCGAAATACTAGACAGTACGGAATAAATATCCACAAGTAAAATTTTCTGCTTACGGAAGAGTATTATATCGAACAGACGAGACGAATTAAATCATTCTCTAGTTCTAAATTCTAAAGCACGAATATGTAATAGAAAATTGAGATGTACTACTAGAATTGTTTTCTTCTTTTTTGTTTTTGTTTGTTATTACGGTATCAGTTGCTGCAGACAGCCACTCAGAGCTGGCAAACGCCGTCCTAATGCGCATCCTTAGTGCTCACAGTTCCTTCCCAATTTTCAGGGACAGTCTCCAATTTCTGGGAGGTTTTTTTCGATTTGAAAATAATTCCCGAAATATAAAAAAAAAAAATTGGGAACGATTTTTAATTATTACATAGTTTTTAATTATATCTACATTTACTCCATAAAACTACCTAAGGACTTAGAGTGATGACGTCATGGGAGGCCATGAGGGGGGGGGGGCACTAGAAGTCGTTCTTCTGGCGAAATGATTCAGAGTCAATTCAAGATCAACAGCTCGAAGAACGCATGCAATGCAGCAATTGTTGTCGTGTAAAAACGTGGATTATTTAGCAAAGGTCAGGTCAGATTTTCTTTATCTACAATGTAAAGATTCAAACTTATTTTATAGATCAAAGAAATGGATGAGGCTAAACTCTCTTCTCTGAGAAAAATAGAAAATTTCTATTTCGAAGTTGACTTAGAATCAACTGCAAAGGAAGCCACAGTAATACGTTGTAGAATAAATACACCGGAAGAGACAGAAACGTTTATGGCTTCCTTGCAAAAATCTACATGGACCAAGTTTCTCCGCTTTTATGCTAGAAGCAATCCAAAAAGGTAAATTTATATTATCAATATTAAAAGGAATTTGTGTTTATGCATAGCAATAATGCAATTATAAGCTGTCTTTTGTGTTTTGCTACATAGCTGCTGTAGTATCGAATGAATCACCCGTTTCTTTATTAATGATGTTGTATCTTTATATTTTGCAGGATAAATAATTGTTTAACCTACATTTATTTCATCTTAATACATATATGTATGTTTATATAGTTGATTTTCAAATGAAGAGCTTTGCCTAATGAAAAACGTCAGGAAAAGTAACAAGATTTGCACATTTAATAAATCAGTTAATAAAGTAAAACAGCGTAATTACCTCAGAATCTCTTTATGAAATCTAAGAAATTTTGCTTTATGTATCATTTCATTGACTTAGTTTTCTCAGGCATGAAAGTTTTCAGTCTTTTGACATCATTCATGCATTTGAGATTTAGAATTTAAATGAGATTAATTAATTTAGCTATACTGAATACACTGATACAATCAGTATTAGTTAGTTTAATAATAAATACATGTAAAAGAATAACAGGTAATGTGTTAAATGCATTAATTTATATGTTCTGTATGATCTGCAGCAAAGTTCAGTCTTTTTAATTGTTTCATGCTTTCATGCCTGCATTTATAATGGCAATCTTTAATTGATGACAATTGTTGAGAAAAAAAAATTTTTTTTTAGACACATTTTAAACACTTTTGATAAAATGAGAAAAGGTTTTTATCCTTTGCAGCATCCTTTGACCTATACATGTAGGAAAATTTATCATTGGGAATCTATATGTTTATCAAAAAAATTGCACACATTTTGATTTATCTATATATATATATTTTTTTTTATGATGAAGACAACTTTTGATATAACTCTATTTTTGGTGATTTCAATAACTCCAGTTTTAAAAATTTCAGTGAATTAAGGTTTTGTTTTAATTTTTTTATGGCTCATATTTTTTATTTATTACTTTAATGTTTCCTTATTTAATGATGTTTCATATTTTTCCACCTAATTACTAAACCTTACTAATTAACATTAATTAATTTACTAACCTTCAGTGTGAAAGACATTCATATTATGTTTTGCTTCAACATCATATTTCGTTCCAACCACCGATTGACACACATGGTAGTAGGGAATGCAATCCCGCTTTTGCGGGATTACAATATCATGGCTATAATTTTCATATTTATGTAAGGTATTGTTTTAATTATGAATTAAGATAATACCTTTACATAAATATGAATTAGATAATTATGAATTAAGTATTAAACCTGATAGTGCTTATAAACTTACTTTTTCGTACTTTTCTCTATTAAAATTTATTTTTATTTGAATGAAATGTCAATCCCGCACAAGATTGTGGGATCCCATGGGATTGGCATTTCATTAAAAAAAAAAAATTAAATTTAAAAGAGAAAAGTGGGAAAAAGTAAGTTTATAAGCACTATCAGGTTTAATACTTTATCTTAATTCATTATTAAAACAATACCTTTCATAAATATGAAAATTATAGACATGATATTGTAATCCCGCAAAAATGGGATTGCATTCCCTACGTGGCAGCGAAGTTACATCATCAGTTTTCAAGTGCAAGAATGCCGCCATCTTGTAAGCAGTGGTGTAGTCCTGAAAAAAAAAATGGGAGGACACTCGTTTTTAGAAGAAATTCAACCCAAATGTACGCATTTTTTTCTGAAACCGTTTGTATATATATATTAATTATTTATTTAGGGGGTGGGAGGATAATACGTGCAGCACTGAAGCTTTGTAATTGAATTTTAAACTTGCTATACTACCTTGCTCGTGCTCAAGTTTTTAGAAATAAACTGTCTGAAAATCAATCTGACTTTTCTCTCAAATTATATGTTGTGATTTTAAAGCATGAAATTTCAGGCAGGATTTAAAAAGTTATAATTTAAAACAAATTTATTCACATTTCCATGGTTGATTACTGTTTCATTTAATCATTCTTTTTTTTAAATTTATTTAAAGGCTAAAATTGAAATTTACTTCAATTACTCATTAAGTTACAGTTTTTTTAAAAACATGCAAAATCAGCATCCCCTGTGGAAAAAAAAAGTGGGGGGATGCATAAGTCAAAATGAAAACCCCGTGTCCCCCCACGAGTACACCACTGGGTCAAAGGTTGCCAGTTTGAGTAAAGAAAGGCCGGTCGAGAGCAATGTTTTCAATTATGGAGGAAATGAGCTGAAGTAAACATGGACACATGTTTTGGAAGGAATCTCGGCAAGACTTTAACTGGGGACCATTGCATGCTTAATCCCTTTTCCTAATCTCTCATTTAAATACATTTTTCATATATCAGCCTATTTTTTTTTCTTTAATTATTTTTGGCAGTCGAGATTTATCTTTTACTTTACACATTTGCAGTAAAATGCGATAGTTAACAATGTCTATTTCTGTGCATCATTAATTACTTAAAGAATACCAATCGATCACTAACATGTGTGTATAATTGGGATGATTTAATTGATATGTATTCGTATGTAAATGATGATCAATATTTCTTCATTTTGGTGACAGTGTTTCATTATGAGCAGGTTAACTTAATATGTATATATAATAAGTGAGCATTCATGATTTAAGTATCTATTGTTAAATTGAGAAAGTTAATGCTATTATCATAGGTTGTGTTAATTTTGTAAATAAACATGATTTATTCTAGGATAGATAGTAAATACGGGTTAGGACCCCTTAAAAAGCCCCCCCCCCCCACATGGAGGCACCCCACCTATAGGCCTAGATCCCCCGTGCAGATAATTGGCCTTAATCCCACAACACACAACTAGGATAAATAGTTTTGTTTTAATGTAGTACATTTGATTCCTTTCACTATAATTATCTTTTGGGTTATTGCAAACACAATGCTCTGCTATATTTAGAATTGAAATATTCAAGAATTAAAAGGAGTTAATGTTCTATTTAAATCATTTTTAGAAAAGAAATATAAGTTATGTTAAAAGTAGACACAACAGAAAAGAAACCAATATTTCAACGGTGTGTGTAAACAAGTTCTGAAAGTAAACTTAGAAGTGAAAGAATTTGGTACAAGCAAAAAAGGTTGCACTCTCAGACACGTTCCACAGAAACTTGCCAACTCGTCAGTTTGTTGACAATCGCCAAGCATTAGGCTAGAGCACATTTACACCAAAAATACTTACTGTTTGAACCTAATTGCAGAAATTGTTTTATTTTCATTTTCTTATTTAACCTTATAATTTTTTTTTAAATGTATCCTTTATGAACATATCTTATCTAGTTGAAATATGCTTAATTTTATCTTAAATTATTATCAAGTATGGTTTTTGTTAAAATCCAGTGATATCAAACAGAATTTTTTTAGATATTTATTTTATTATTGTTATTTGTAGAAAAAAGAACAGAATATATAAAAAGTTATTAAAGAAAGGAAGTAATATTAAAAATAGGAATGCAGAATTCATGAAAGCATGCTAGATAAAAAGTCAGGGAAGAACATGACACATGTCAAGGAAACAAAAGCTGTAAAATTTGTAGAAACCCTGAATAAGTGCAGTAAATAATTTCTTTTGGCAGTTATAAAATATGTCCCTAGGGTTGGCATATTTTTTACGCTTGACCATTTTGGTAGTCAGTTTTAACCATGGTTTGAATAACCGAATCGAACCATAATTGAATGAAATAGTCATGTCAAAAACCTCAAATATTGCATGGGAAAAATGGACCAAACTACTAAGTGTTATTTTATTATAAAATAGTTTGTACTTTAATATCTGCAATTAATTAATCAATTTATCTTTAGAAAAATTAAGCACTGTAATCAGCAAACAATGCTTACTTTGTTTACATCTATCAGGGTTATTTATTTTTAAAAGATTGAGCATTATATGTTTAATAAGAATGTGATTACTCATTGCATTTAAGTTCTTTTTTTTTTTTTTTTTTTTGACTGGGAAACTTTACCATACTGATAATTAAAGGTTCTAATCTTTATTTCTTACATCCAAAGTTTAAGAAACGGTGTCTCATTTTTCGCATATTGCGAAAAGACGTCAAAATGCTAAAATGAGAATGGGTTACTTAGTTAAAATTTGAACACGGAAATACCTTAGTAATTAGTTAAAAACATTAAAAAGCCTAAAATCTCCATAAAATAATTAAAACACACACCATGAGTGCTTTTGACAGCCTAGCCCGCTGTCATCATCAGAACTGATGATGACAGCGGGCTAGGCTGTAATTACTGAGAATGGGTTTTTGTTTTCTTGCAAAAGCATTCGGAGAAATTTTAGTACTGAAGTATTGAAGCGAAACAAGGATAAAAGTAAAAACTTCCTGTTATGGAATGGTTATAGAACAGTTGGGGGGAGAATCTTTTATTTTCAACATTGAATTCATATATATAACATATACATCTATGAATTTCAAGTCCACTGCAAAAACAATAGTGGAAAAGGAGATCAGACACTCTCTCCCGAAAGAAAAATAAAATTATCCTTTTAGCATTTTGCTGCAGCTTTTTTCCATATTTTAGCTTTTTTGCTAAAGAATTTTTGAGTTTGGCTTAAACCCTGCTTACATCTAAGTGCTTGAAGTTAATGTGTTATTGGCTGTCACTTAAAGCCCTTTCAATTTATGTATGTAGATTAAGCCAAAATAAGCTTAATGTTTGCTTCTAGGAAATGTTTAGCCATACTTTAGTTTGAAAAATTGCAGAACATTATTTAAATATTTTTATAAATACAATTATTATGCTTAATAGTGTATACATTAAATCTCTAAATTTATATCATATAAGTTGTATTCTTAATCTGCAGAACTTTTGTATTAGCATAAATGTTACTTTTTATATAATTAATTATGCATTTAGTTTAATGCATTACATGTAAACATACTGCATAATTAGTGTACAAAATGTTCTCTTTCTTTTGTGTATTAGTTTTTGATGGTTTAAACCAGTTTTTGACATTTGTCATGTCAAAAACCCAACCTTGTCTGCCCCAGAAGTGTTTTTATTACTTCTGATTTTAGTTAACCCTTTAAAGCGCAGTGTTCCCACTCTGATAACACCAAACTCTGACATTTTGACTGTTGCCAGTCACAAACAACAGATTTGATTTCTATAAAAATAGTTGCGGGTGACATAGCTCCATGAGAATCCTTTACTTTTTAGCACGTCACTTCCCATAAAAAAAATTGTCACGATTATTTTTAACAGCACTGACATCTGCTGAAAAATTGTAGACTACGAGAACATCTGGATAGATTGCCCCATGCTGTAAAAAGAGCAGTTGTTGCCATCGCTCGACTTAACTACCAGCAAGATGGCGGATGATCGAAATGGCTGTGAGGCACAGCCAGCTGTCATCAAAAAAGGGTCTTTAGATCTGTGGCACGCGATGAACGTTTCGATCGTCCGCCATCTTGCTGGTAGTTAAGTCGAGCGATGGCAATGGCTGCACTTTTTTCAGCATTGGGAAAGAGTTGTGCCTCAAAGGGTTAAATCAGTGTATTCGCTTTAAAACATTCAATATATTACTTTTTTTTTTTTGGTACACCTCTTAGGAAGATTGCTTTCTTTGTAGACTCTCAGTCTGCAATTTTGGCTGTTACCTCACATGTAATAAGTGACTCCTTTCATGTTGAAGAAACTAAGAAGCTTTTTAGTCAGGCTATCACTATTGGCTGAGAAATTGTAATTCAATGGATTCCTAGTCATTGCAAAATTCCAGGAACGAAAAGGCCGACATCCTTGCAAAAAACGGATGTAACTTGCAGCAGCCACATTTTACTCCTTCCTACCAGCAAATCCATGGTCTTATTAATCAAAAAATTCAAAGGACCCTGCGAAATGATTACGTTGAAGCCGTGGCAGGTAAAGTCTGGAGTTCTTTGCTGGGTTCTCCTCTTCCCATGAATCTCCCTCGCATGGTCTTCACCTCTAATTTTAGAATTCTGACTGGCCATGACTTTTTGCACAAACACCTATCCCGGATTGGTATTGTGGACAGGCCTATATGTGTTCCGTGTCCTTCTCAAACAGTTATGGATTTTAATCCATGGTTGCCACAAACCTTGAAAGTCAGTGAAGGTCAGGGAAAATTTAAATTTACTGAGGAAAGTCAGGGAAAACTCCAGTTTGGTCAGGGAAAATATATTGAAACTTCGCAGTGCGATCGCGCTTTTGAGATTTTGTGTCCAGAAAACCCAGTACTTTTTAAATACTGCAGACAACTGATGATGTGTTACTGATTATTGAAGTCGTGCGCTCTGATTTACTGAAGAAGTACACCACACAGCTCCTTTTAATGTAAGTAGTACATTTTACAATAGGTAGGTTTACAATTGGGATTCATTGTAAAATAAACAAAGCGCTATCACTCAGCTTGGTATTTCTCAACATAAAATAAAACAAGCACCATCATGCTGCTTAGGTCTTTTCGTACTAATTTAGAGACTGCACCATTGCATTGTTTGGGATTCTTCGACAGTGTTTTTTCAATACCCCCTGGGACTCAAACAGTTAAGAAAGTAAAATTTAGTTATTTTAGCACCATATGTTATTGCTATGAACTTAGATTGGGAAGGACCTCCAATGGCAATGGGATTCCTTCCCTGAAAACGAACCTAATGCCGATTCGGTCAACAGATGGTGCTGATGATTCATTGCTTTGCATTTAAGTATAGTATTGCTGCGACAGAAATTGTATTTTTTTAAATAGGTGAATTATTTTCTGAATTTGAGATGGCCAGTGTATGTTTTGCTCCTGGTTGCACTTCGGGTTATACAAGCGAAAGAAAGAGAAATGGTGCCCTTGGATTAAAAAGTCCTAGTTCATTCAAAGTTCACAACGTAAGCCTCATTTTCTATGAGTAATAGAAAAAATTCGTCCCAGGTAATGCATGTAAAATGTATTATTTTAATAACTATATAGCCTTTTATTGCTAAGTGGAATGGGTGTGTTGGCATTGTTGCGTGTATTTATTAGGACCGCGATGGTCAGGGAATTCTATCAATTGTGGTCAGTAAAAGTCAGGGAAACTGATTTCAAATTTTTTGTGGCAACCATGTAATCACTTGACAAGCTGCCCAGCACTTTCTTACTTGAACCCTTTTGCTGACAACTTTGTTTCCAAGGCTAGTTTTTATTGGGCTGCCAGAGGGCTTATGGTCGATGTGGCCGCAGTCTGGATGTAGTGGGGGGGGATTTTTTTGGGGGGGGCGAATTTTCTATTTGCTTAATTTTGCGTATTTATTTTTTTAGGTTCACCTTCCACAAAAAATGGGTTTGCCATCTTTCAAGTTACACAAAAGTTCCTACGTCAAAACGAAATGTCTCATGTGGATCTGAAAATTAAAAAAATCTGTTCAGTATCAGTATTGAAAAATCTGTTATGTGGATCTGAAAATTAAAAAAATCACGTATGACACCAGAAAAAAGGATAAGTTTCTTAAGTCAAATGATCCTCTTCCATCTATCATTAAACTTAATTTGAACCATAGCCACAGCTGTCGAAAGTGCTGAGTCATTAAGGACTCTAAGTGTTTTACCAGAGGTATGTTACACACTTGATTTTATTTTCTATTTCTTTGTACATAAATCTCTTACTCTCATTCACATTTTAAGCTGAATGAAACATAATCTAATGTATTTAAATTAGTCACATAATCTAATATATTTAAATTTTAATAATATTGCAGAAATGCAGCCTTTTCTGCTTAGTGAAACTACTTGGCTCGCTTTTCTAACTTTCTTTATGGGGTTGTAGTAGGGGGTATCTTTACATATCTTTAATTGCAAGCATAATTATTTAACTTTGTAATAGATATCTTTTCATAATGAAGATTTTTTAGTTTTACAGATAATGCAGGGGGTGGTGGATATTGGGATATTCTCCCCCACCCATTATCAATTTTTAGATTAGTGATCACAAGATTTATCCCGTGCAGAAATTCCGTCTGTTTATACACATATAAGTTCATATCTTCCACCCCACCCCCCAAACAAAAAATTTTCCTGGCTACGTGCCTGAGATAATGTACTGGTGTGTTTAAGTGCCTACAAATAATTAAAATAAATTTTAAATAGCCTTTATTTAGCATTTAATTTGAAAAGCAACATTTTATTTCTAATTAAAATGAAATTTTAAAATGTTTAATATTTGGTATTCGGCCTAAACCGAAGCCGAATATTCAGTATTTGACCTAAGCCATTGGCCAAATATTTAGTATTTGGCTATTCAGCCAAATCACTATTCATTGCCTTCTAGATGAAACTGCTTCTTTAGTTAAGAACCTGAAAAGTCATACACCAGCATAATATTATTGAAAGATTTTTGAGGAGGAGGTGACACGATTATTCGATAAAATCCCCTTTTCACAGAAACGCTTGACTAAAACTGCCCTCCATTTCCGTTTAAGCAATATTAAGCATAATTATCTGTCTTGGTTCTGTTCCGTATCCTCAAAGTTACTTTAGAAACCTAAACTAGCAACCAGTATCAATCTAAATCAGTGTTTAATAATGTTAAAGTTTCATCAGTGAAATACTCTAAAACACTATAATTAACTTTTAGCACATAAATTCCAATAGCCTTAATTCACTTCTAGAACTTGCTTCTTGTTTCCCAAGTTGAACTAATGTTATCAAAATGCAGTTGCTTATGTAGATCACTTATGGGCAACCGCCAGCCCTCGGGCCGGATGTGGCCCACTACAGCTTTGGATCCGGCCCATGGAAGGTATCAAAACCCATACAAACCATTCAAAATACCATGTAAATACCAATTATATGGCCCGCAACTTTGGTAACTTCCTAAAGTTTGGTCTGCAACTTTTCAAAGGTTGCCCATACCTGATGCAGATGAAAATAGCTACGTGTACTTTGTTCTCAGCACTCATACTTTTTGAGTCAGTTTAGTTTTTCTTAAAAGATATCAAAAGGCAAAAAGACATGCTTTATCCATAGCAAGAAGCTTTCTGGCTAATTTTGATTATGAAGATATTTATAAGTACAATCATTTTGCTTCTAATTGAAGTCTTTAACATTTAAAAGATTGAATTTTCTATTGTGCATTTTCAGAGATAAAGTTTAGCTATACTTTTCATCCCGTCAGGCTAACTGAACATTTTGGTTTTGAGCTTTTTATGAATCGGCAGGGTCATTTACTATAAAAACCAAAGCTTACAATAAAGAATTTTGAATATACATAATACAGGGTGTCTACCACTCCGGAAAGTCTGGAAAAAACTGAGAAATTGGATAATAAGTCCGGAAAATTCACAAAAATAAACATTTTTTTTTTTTGTGTGTGTGTCCTTTTTTTTTTTTTTTTACCCTTTCTCTCTAATTGTCAGACTTCAAACCGAAAGCAACTGCAATGCATTTTTCGGACTGCGAAAGCATCAAGTGATGCTTTGTATAAGGAGGGAAAAATGGGGGCTCATCAATCGTGTCGGGAGGGTAAAAGACAAATTAGCTTACTTGGTAACTTATGGCTTAGGGCTGTATTTCCAAGAACAGTTAGTTAATTCTATCAGAAAGTGTGACTACTTCTGTTTCTCAATGGATGAAAGCTTAATCCTGTATACTTCAGTTAAAATTGATTTCAAGAAGTTGTACAAAATATGCAAGTATAAAGACAAGGTAGGGGCATTGTGCAATTTCCCAAAGTAAAATGCATTGGTCTGGAATTTTTTTCCCGGGACCTATCAAAAGTCAGGAAATTGACTTTCAGAAATTTGGTAGAAACCCTGTAATAGTAATTTTAAGGATTTAAAATATATATATATCTATATATTAATGAAACAGATGAACACTGACTATAAAATTTTGAGAATACAAAAACAGTATATGAAAGAAACAAAGTTATGAATAAACACTTATATGTAACAGTTTAGAATTTTATTTATATGGTGATTATTGTGAGATATCTGAGAAATTGTTTGTTAATTATTGTGAGGTATCCGAGTCCCTGTCGGGAAAAGAGGGAGGCATAGGTGGGAGTATGTATGGTGCTTGGTTTTGCAATAATTCATTTATAACAGTTAATAGCTTTGGATAATAAGTTTGGTCTTTTTAGAATATAAGAATTTTAGATACAGTTATTGCATAGTATTTTACTTTTATTACTTTCTTTTCAGATTGAGCAGCAGTTTGAGAGATATTTTGAAGCTGGATTGAGCATTCCTGAAGCACGAGAGTTGCACAAAACCAATTTGCTGGCAGAGGGAGATTATAGCTGTTTAGCAAACGCGGTTTTAAACCCTACAGATGCGCATCTCTACTACATTTGCAGAAAATGGCAAAACTCATCACCAGAAATAAATGCTTCTCCACGTCAAAGTATTGCTCAAGAACCTGCGCCTGAAACACAATATGCCACAATTGATGACAAAAAAGCACTTCTGAAGGAGAATGAGCGTGTTCTAAAATTTCACATCGTAAAAAGTTTGATAATTGAACTTACGCACTTACTCAGACAAATAAATACTCAGGAACAAGTTAATGAAATGTTTATTAAAATAAATGCTGCCTTGAGCATTCCAGTGCAACCCAGTACTATCAACAGGTGACGATTAGCTGGTTATCGAGTTCCAGCTGGTAGTAGATATTCAAAAAGACAAGAAAGAAAGCTTTCAGTGAAAATTAATATGAAGAAACCAAGGCTAAGGAAAATTGAATAAATTTTCATGAGACTGGCTAGAAGTTTTTATGAAAGTGTCACATGTGCAACAAAAGTATTAAACCACACAAGACGCTTTTTTAAATGTTTATAGTTTCTCCCTTTAAAATTTAACAAATAATTTTTTTAGCCTTTTTAATTTTGTGTGCAAAATTTTCTATATATTATTACGGTTCATACAGCTTAAAATATATACATTTGAAAATAAAGCTTGAATAAATTAAATTTCCCTCTGAAAAATTTATAACATGAATATCCTCCTATCATAAATTGCATTGTATGTTGCAACGACAAAACATTTTTGCATATGATTTCACTTTGATATAAAAAAAAAAACATAATTCAACACTTTTCAACTTTGCAGCAAAAGTTGAAAAGTGGCATATTGTTCTTATTTTATCTAAGCATCTTGCCAAATTTTATTTTCTTTCAGTGCTAATTTACCAAGTGAATTTTTTGTTAAGTTTTTCATGTGTGAATTTTCACTGCTTCACAGAAATGTGTACTGCAGTTGCTAGTTCTTTTTTTCAAACATATTAAATAATTTTAAACCTATTGACTGCTGTGTTAGTCTTTGATGAGTTCAGTAGAATGTCAATAATCCAAATGTCAAAAATCTTGACCATCTGTAATCCAAATTCACTTCTAATGGGGGGGGGGGAGTTGAAATGATATAATATGGATAAAGAAACCCATTATCAGTGCCTTCTGTTGAAAATTTTTAAATCAGATTTTCAGTCTATAACAGTTTTTTTTATATTGACAATGTATAAACTGTAAATATTCTGTAAAAGCATATGCATGTATATTCTTTCATTAAAATGCATTATAAGTTGATATTAATTATGTTTTTATTTATGTACTCTAATTATTTACTGACTAAGATGAATTATTAATAGTTTTAACAAGTTTTCTTTTTGTTATGAACTCAAATGGCTTTTTTTTTTTGTGCGTGTGTGTGTGTTCTTTTCAAAAATCCCAACGTACCGCTGAAATATCTGTCATAATTTAGTCATGCTTTAAGAATTTGAGATATACATTCAACAAGTACTTTCGAAATTTGAAGCTTGGCAACTGCCAAGCTCCAAAGCTTATAAGACTTAAAATGATGCTTAGCTTATAAGATTTAAAATGATGCCAAATAGCTTATAAGACTTAAAATGATGATTATAAATATAAATCTTCAATTTTTAACTTTAATAATTTTTCTTTAAAAGCTCATGACTTCTAAATTTTTTAATATGATAGTGTTTTCTGTGAAATAAATTTTGATTTAATGTAAAAATAAAGACCACCTTTTTGATGTTTTATTTCATTTAATTCTCTGGGTATATAGTAGGTGAACTGGTTTAGTAATCTTAGCTCAACAGAATAAATTCACGAACCATTAAAATTAAACTACACATTAAAAATACTGTAAAAATGAACTGAGACCTTAAAAAAAATTCAATTCTCAGCAGAAAGTTATTTTTTACCATAGTATGTTTATTGATTTTGTATCATTTTTCTCTTGCAAATTTAAAATTAAGAGAATTTATATTGCATTTTATTCTCCTGCGTTTTTTTTTTTTTTTTCAAAATTAAAATAATGCTATGTGTGATTTAGAGACTCTACTAATAGGGAAATAAACATAATATAAACTTAAGAGCAGCACACGTTTTAAAACTTTCAGTACCGCAACACTCATGAGCAGTACTGCTGGCCAAAATTGAGACAAACGACTGATTTTGAAATCAATTTCGTAGTATAATTGTATTTTATTTTGAAGAATTTCCATATTTGGAAATATAGATTTTTTTTTTTTTTTTAATTCTATGGTGAACCACCTATAAAGTGAAGTATATTAACTAACTAAATTGTGTTAATTATATTAAAATTTATTTTAGGGCTAATTAATTAGTTAATGGAATTACTAATGTTAATTAGATGTAAATAAAACTGAAACTCCCCTCGTGTTACACTTCACAGGGGATTATCCCATTCATTCCTTCCCCTTGCGTGTTCTAATCAGCCCGATCAAGACAACTGTGGGCCCAGGGCAGAAGAAAAAAATTGGGCCCCTTGCAATAACCCCCCCCCCCAAAAAAAAAAAAAAAGATTATGATCGGTTCATACTGAAAGTTTTTAAAATATCTTACCCATTCTTAACACAAATTTTGTGTTAAGAATGGGTTTACTTACTTAACACAAATTTTGTGTTAAGTAATCTGAAATCAAAGAAACAGATAGTTAAACGTTACTTCTAATTGCTATATCACAGTTGCTAACATGTATGGAATACAAACACTTTAGTCATTTTTGTAAATATTTCTTAAAATAACAAATAATTGAAAAATTTTGCTATTTTTTAACGCTAAAAATTCTCTTTACAAATGTGGTTAGTTATTTTCCTACATATTGGTATGCTATATCGATATAGAGCATTTCCAAGAATTAAAAATAAGTTTAAATTAATTTATACAAATGTAAATTTGAATTATTTTCATTGTTCATACTTTATAATTAAAAAAATTATTTAACTTCTGAATTTTTTTTATCCTTTGTAATTTTATTTTAAAACTACAAAAGTGTAAGATGTAAGATTTTTGGGCCCTAAAATCTGTAGTCCCTGGGCAGTTGCCCCGTTTGCCCTGCCGGTAATATGGCACTGGTAATAAAATAAAACACATCTTTTACGAACTTTCAGCAAATTTGAGGAACGCTACACAATTAATGTCCATTCTCTTTCACAGATGGCGCCATCAGCGCACTTTCGAAAGCTAAAGTCAAGCTTGTATTAATACGTCAAATTCAAGGAAATGTCAAGCTTGATTAAGCTTATGTGCTGTCTGGGATGCTTAAAATCTCGCCATATGTCGTCGACATTGATGAGTTTCGCCGAAATATCGCCAAATTTGTCGCCAAAAATTATTTCGTATTTTGTATACTCTAAAACTTTAACCCGTAGAATTTTGAACTTTTGTATTTAGAACTATTGTAAGATCTAACTGTTTTCAATATTTTTTTTGACAGCAATCGGCTGAGAATTTATTTACAGGGTGAGCCAAATGACTTTAAATACATTGGTGTATGGATGCATTCAATTCATTGAAAGTCTGTGGTCAATGACTACTTGGCTATCCCCAAAGTCTCGCAAACTATCTCAAGCTTGTCGGCTTTTGGTGAAATATTGCCAAATAAAGTGTCAGAAGGAAATCTTTCAGACTGAACTCAGCTTGGCGATATCGAAATATTTGGCTAGAAATCGGTAAACCTTACTATTACTGATATTTTATCTCTTTCAAACAAATAAGTTTAGAGGAAGTGCATCGAAAATATTTTTGATTTAATAGACGTGCAAGCAAGTCATGTGTTGTACACATCAGATTTTTTTCTGCATGACTTCTTGAAATAAACAGCTTTATTTTATAACCATGCACTAGAATTTAAAAGACTAAAAAGCGAGAAAAAAAGATAAATATACAAAGGGTGAGAAGCTAAATCAGTGATAAATATTTTTTTTATTGATTTAGCATAAAAATGACTAATGTATCATGGAACATATTTACAGTATTGGGTAAAAAAGTAAAGCAGGTCGTTAATGAATGTTTTTATTTACGAAACACATTCTTGATTATCCAAAGCTCTGAATAGAATTTTATGAATTCAAGAGAAAACTAATAGAATACAACAAGAAAATGAAAATGGTAAAAAAAACTTAGTGATCTTTACAGTGTCATTTGACTTCAGTCTAGCGTACACACAAGCTAACATTGGTAGAAATTTTAACAGATATCTGTAGAATTTTAAGGAATTTTCTTCACTCGTCGTTTCAAAAAGCGACGAAATGTTATAATTTTTCAACAAAAAAAAAATAAACTTTTTTTCGAATAATATGATTTTTTAAATTTATAACAAAGGAAACGGTTCACAGAAAGCAGAACGATATTCTTTAAAATATTACTTATTCCATTGAAGCAGCATTGCAAGAAACAACTCTTGTATAAAAAAAAAAAAAAATCACGAAAACTGTATCGATATTTTCCCTTCTAAAGTAAAACGCTTTATACAAGCACATAGCTCTTTGAACAGCATCAAACCTGGGCCATCGTGAATCTTCTATCAGGCCTGCTTCTGTATTTCGATGAGTCATCGAAAGAGGCCTACGGACGTTTCTCATTGGTTAGATTTGGCCGTTACATTCCGTAGCTAATTGTTAGAACCAATCAGCTTACATCTGTAGGCCTCTTTAGATGACTCATCCAAGTGCACAAGCAGCTAGGTGCTACATGTATATATCGTAAATAACCCTCAGGATTTCGGCGCATCGAACAAGACGCTCAATTTCCTTTTCGCAAGCGCAAGACGTCAGCCGAATGTCCACTTCAGAGAGGATCTCGTCGAAGAACTCGTTCACTTCCAGGAACAAGCAGGATCGCAAGTTGCAGTAGGCTGCCGCCGATTTGTCGTGGAATACCAATCTCGAGGCCAGCACCTCCATCTTCTTGAAGAGAATGTCGTCGAACAAGGGACTGTCCAGTCCGTAGATGCAGATGGTCTTTTTCTGTTCACAGATGTGATCCCGGAGCCTCACGAAGTCGTAGACAAAAGGATTCAACTGGCAGATAGGATTGGAGCTTTTGTCAAAGTCCTCCAGGTTCAGCGTGCCAGTGAGGTCGATCAGACGTTCAGAACATTCCAGCAAATCTATATCGACATCTTTTGGATTCGCCATTTCTTTTGCGAATGACTCAACGGGAAGTTTTCAGTCGGAATGCTTGTGTGCCTGAAAGATAATATTGCTGATTACACCATGCATATTCAGCAGGAAATTAATTATGGTGACTTCAAAAACATTTACTGATTAACCAATTGAAAATTAACAAACATGAAGATACACCTAACTGAACTGGATGATGTTTTTGCATGTATCTAGAGAATGTTTTAGCCTCTTAAATTTCCATTTTTTTCTCCTGAAAAAATAAAGAAAAGAAAAATCTGACAGTCTGTAGGCGCCTGTAGTCTTACTGTCGAACCTGGAGCTCGTAGATCCTGTTTAGATTACCGGGCTGTATATGGTTGACTCAGCCTTTCATCCCTTGAGTGAGTCGATAAAATGCAAACCAAGCATGCTTGGAGACTGAACATGTGGATTTCGCTTCAGGCTGACCATCCAGACGGAGCATAAGCTTCCGCACCCTAGAGCCTGGGGTAGCGAAGGCGTGGATAGGCGGCCCTGACCTTCGCCTTGCTTGGACTGTTGCGCCAATGTTGAGTTTTAATTAGTATCTATATTGTTTTAACTATGTAGTATACACCTGTCCACAAATCCAAGTTTTCAGATACTTGGAATCAACATTTTCTACTGTTTATCACATACTGACTATACGTACGTGACAGTATTGAAAGACGTAAAATCACAGTCATTGGCCTCTACTAGTTTTGATTACAAAACACGAGTTTTTTTTTTCTTTTTAAATAGAAAGATATTGATATTGTGAACGCTTTTTTTAAAAGCAAAAATACATTCAGAGCTTATTTTGCCTAAATGCAGCTACTTTTATGAATAAAAATCATTTTCCAGCGGTATTTTAAACTGCCGAACTCGACATACATACACAACTTTTCCCTATCCAAGGACATACCAATCGGCCATTTTCAAATATCTACAGAAATAAGTATTTCACGGTATGTTAAACTATTTTACGATGTAACATTCTGAATGATTGCAAGCAAACTTCAAAATAATGATTTAAAACTCCTTGCCCTGCCGCTGTTAGAGAGAAATTATGAGCACAAAACAAAAATAAAAATCAAATATTATCAACAGCCCAAATGCATTCTGAAAATGTAGAGAAAATCCCTTATAATAGAGTTGGGTTTATTTTTAGAAATGAAATTTGAATTACTTTGTTTAAGGCTATATTGATTAGCATATGATTCACTAAATTATGCGCAAGTTTGGACCTAGGCCTCTTGCTGTGCTCAGTGCCGCAAACCAAGGGCGGCTCCAGACTGAATTCTCGGAGGGGGCCATCGAACTTTTTACTTAGGTCTATAAATTGTTCAAAATGTAAATTGAACGTGTGAAATCGTGAAGTATGCGAATCTAAAGTTGTAAAACAAAATTTCGGAGGGGACCATGGCCCCTATGGCCCCCTCACTGGAGCCGCCCTTGCCGCAAACGCAGTTTAATCTCATCCGGGGCAAACCTTAATTTTAGAGTCCTTCCTTTGGAACCATAGTTAAATTTGGCGCCCTCCCTCAACACAGAGCTGGAGCATATGCCCTTGTTTGTCCTCTCCAAATTGCGGTACAGGTTATGATATCTTTTTTACCGATTGAAATGTTTCTTTGGAAAGAGGAGGCAAGGGAGAAAGATCACACTTGTGTTACATTTCGTTCCATAACATACAAAATCTGGACTTGTGGACACCACAAAATTTCCTTGTACGTCTATCGAATAACATAAATTTTTCATATACTGAATCATTAATTAATTAATGTAATTTATTTAACCCTTTAAAAGGCAGCCCTTTCCCAATGCCAAAAAAAGGGCAACCGCTAGATTTAACTATGTTCTATGGGTAATCATTCTTTAAGTGCATATTTTAGAGATATTCCCCAATTTAAAACAATTGATATACTGTATTATTAAACATCTCATAATAATGCTTCCCGTTAAAAATAGTATCTTTAGAAGTTCTACGGGAGCACTCAAAAGAATTCCAATACATCACGGCCGATGGCAGATTAGAGACATTCAAGCTCAATACAATAAGTATACAAGCATGTAAAACAGTTTACCTTTCAGTTAAAAGATGGACATAACTCAAAATTCTTTTACAGGGTGTCGCAGAATGTCATTAATAGTGATATGCCTGTTTTTTAAGAATATCTCCGAAATCTTAATACATTTGAGTAACTTAAAAAAATTCACGTAACAAACAAGCGTTTTGCCCCTCTCAAGACTACGAAAATATTTCCGATATTTTCAAGTCTATTGTTGGTATTGGTAATACAAAACAAAGTTAATATTTATTATAGAAGTGTATAACTGTATATTCCCCCTTCAAAATGATAAACCTAGGATTAATATACAGGGGCACACAAAATATTTCTTATATTTCAATTGTATTGGAGACATTGGTAGTACAAAACAAAGTTAATACTTATTATTGAAGTGTATAAATGCATACTTCGCAGTGAAAATGGTAAACGTAGCATTTATATACAAGAACTCACAAAATACTTACAATCATTTACGATGTACAGACGGTAGTAGTAGGACAAAACAAAATTAATATTTAATATTAAAGTGTATATAACTACATCCCAGACAGCACATAAGCTTAAATCAAGCTTGACATTTCCTTGAATTTGACGTATTAATACAAGCTTGACTTTAGCTTGATTTTAGCTTTCGAAAGTGTGCAGTGATGGTGCCATCTGTGAAAGAGAATGGACATTAATTGTCTAGCGCTTCTTAAATTTGCTGAAAGTTCGTAAAAGATGTGTTTTATTTTATTACGCACAAAACCTGGACATTAGAACACGCAAGGGGAAGGAATGAATGGGATAAGCCCCTGTGAAGTGTAACACGAGGGGAGTTTTAGTTTTATTTACATCTAATTAACATTAGTAATTCCATTAACTAATTAATTAGCCCTAAAAATAAATTTTAATATAATTAACACAATTTAGTTAGTTAATATACTTCACTTTATGGGTGGTTCACCATAGAATTAAAAAAAAAAAAAGATTCTATATTTCCAAATATGGAAATTCTTCAAAATAAAATACAATTATACTACGAAATTGATTTCAAAATCAGTCGTTTGTCTCGATTTTGGCCAGCAGTTTTGCTCATGAGTGTTGCGATATTGAAAGTTTTAAAACGTGTGCTGTTCTTAAGTTTATATTATGCTTATTTCCCTATTAGTAGAGTCTCTAAATCACACATAACATTATTTTAATTTTGATGCATCCCATGGAAAAATAAAAAAAAACAAATAACATATCGCCCACTTATCAATCTGGCCAGAAAACGGCGTGATAAGTCACTTCAAACTTTAGTCATATCTGCGCGAGGCTTAGTGGTGGAACGGACAGCACGCTCACCTCCCAACCGAAAGGTCCCGGGTTCTATTCTAGCCACGGACACTTGATGGAAACAGATTAAATTAAATGGAAATTTCAGCGTAAAGGGGAAAATGCGTGGCAAAGTAAAATATGTGGGGCGAGTTCGCCGACCGGCGCCCCGTGTATTTAGGAAAATCTTTTAAGCTTGCTATGTCAAGCTTAATGCAAGCTGGGCAAGTGTAAACTAGAACACTTGATTCAAGCTTGCATTAAGCTTACACGCTTGAAAATTTCAAGCTTATTGACTTGATAAATCAAGTTTGCTGTGCTGTCTGGGATATACTTTCCATTGAAAGTGATAAACATGGCATAAATATACAGGGACGCACCATCGCACCAAATATTTCCTCTTTTACTTTCTGTTAGTAGTAGTACTTCAGAATAAAGAATGTTTATTACTGAAGTGTATAACTACATACTCCCCATTTTAAATGGCAAGCGTAGCATTAATATACAGGGACACACAAAATATTTACGATCTTTTATGGTCTGGTGGCGATAGTATCAGGAGGACAAAACAAAATTTATATTTATTCAGGTACTTCGTTAATGACAGGAATCCCCCTACCGCAAATGTTTTAAGTTTTTAATTACTTTAAAACTGCACTTATCGAATCATTTACAAATGAAAACCGGAAGCGTGTTGCACTCCAACAGGAACTACAAAATTACATCAAGTAAAAACATTCAACAAACTCACCCAAGAGCAGGAATGCCGAAACTTTCTAAATATTTTCCACTCTAAAATATGGAAGACGGAAATATTTTATGACATACCAGCAAATACAGGTCAAAATTTTCCGTTCTCCAAAGATAACGGTTACGCCTGTGGTTGTTTCGACTTCTTATCGTCAACGATATAAGTTATCTCTTACCGACTGCAGAAATTGGCAAGACAAAATAAATAAATAAATAAATTATTTAAAATATTCTCTGCAATGATAAAAAAAAAATAGAAATCGAAGATAAATTACGCTAAACACATCGCTTATACAAGATAATTCCGACTAAGCCAGCAAACTAGAGGTGCACCGGATATCCGTATACGCAGGGCCCTTGCTAAAGCGGGAGGGTATGCTCTAACTTGAAAAACTTTGAGACCTAGTTGGCAAACTTGGCGAAAAAAATTTAACGAAAAGTATAATTTACTTTCTACTTCTGGTACAGTTGGCTAAATTACGCAAACCCAGTTGGCAAAAGTTATATTAGTTGATAAAAAGAAATAAGTAAGTTGGTAAAAATCGATGTTTGACTTGCAGTTTATCGACATCTCCCCACGCTAAGAAAAAAGTATTAGCAATGGCTCTGATTCCGTCGCACCACTGAAGACCACCGTGTACATGCGGGGTACGTGCACGTTAAATCCGTGGTTCTGAAAGTTCCCTCGGCAGTCACTAGCAGTTTCTGAGGGGTGCCAATGTTCAGAAGTCCTCCACCTTCTGATGAGGATCCAGGGAAACTCCAGGACATATGTAGCTCTAAACGATGCATTCAGTGACGTGACCTGTCGTCACCTGGCAAGCCAGAAAACTGGTCGATGAGATCCGTACTGGTAAAATGTCTATTGCTTCAACAAGGGTAGGAGAGTTAAAGGGGGTTAACCCTTTAACGCGCAGTGATCCCGCTCTGGGAACACCAAACTCTGACGTTTTGACTGTTGCCAGTCACGAAGACTAGATTTGATTTCTATAAAAAATAGTTCCTGGTGACATAGCTCCACGAGAATCCTTTACTTTTCAGCACGTCATTTCCCGTAAAAAAATGGTCACGATTCTTTTTAACAGCACTGACATCTGCTAAAAAATGGAAGAAGGCGAGAACAGCTGGATAGATGGCCCAATGATGAAAAAAGGGCAGCCGTTGCCATCGCTCGACTTAACTACCAAGTCGACTTAACTACCAGCTAACTCGACTAACTACCAGCTAGATGGCGGACGATCGAAACGTTCATCGCGTGCCACAGATCTAGAGACCCTTTTTTGACGCAGCTGGCTGTGCTCGCGCACAGCCAGCTGCGTCAAAAAAGGGTCTCTAGATCTGTGGCACGCGATGAACGTTTCGATCGTCCGCCATCTTGCCGGTATTTAAGTCGAGCGATGGCAACGGCTGCCCTTTTTTCAGCATTGGAAAGGAGTTGCGCCTCAAAGGGTTAAACGTTTAGGAAATAAGCATTTACGAAATTAAGGCTTACCTTTCCACAAAAGAATTTATGCAATGGTGCAGCTGCTGTCTGCGAATAATCAACTAAAAAATCAGAATAAAGAAACAGTCGTTAGTTATACTGCTACAATATTAAAAGAAATTGAATGTTAGTGAGGTTCTAATTTATGCGTGATAAAAATCGCTGTACACCAATGTTTATTGTTTAACGCTTCCTACACAGGATGTTCCAAAAAGGTGGTACTATGCTTTAATTCTTTATCTATTAGAAATAAGTGGGCAATGTAAATTGAAAAAAATGTTCAAAATAAGGTAGGATAAAAGACTTCGCCAAGAAGAAAATTCCTCTCGTTAGTTTTTGAAAAGCTACACATTTTAAATTTGTGTACAAATTCCCCCCCCCCCCTTCCCCGTATAAAAAAAAAAATCTCAACTAATAAAATACACTAATGAAGTGATGTACAAAATTTCAACTTTTCATTAAAGAAGAAGAATGAAAAAAAAAAAAAAAAAAAAAAAAAACGTTTTAGAGATATCTAAACAGGGGCGATACATGAATTTGAAAATGTAAGCATTTGTGCGAAAAAGAAACAATTATTTTCTTTCGTAAATTCTGTGCGATGTCTGAAACGCAATCTTCAGACGATCTTTCTCCCTTCGAGAGCCATTAAAATACGGTTTAACCCTTTAACACGCGGTGTCCCCACTGTGAGGACACAACTCTTGACATTTCGGCTGTTTTGATTGACGAAGAATACATTTCATTTCAATTAAATACTTAAGGAGGACATCTAGGTAGACTGCCCAAATATGGTTTAACCCTTTAACACGCGGTGTCCCCGCTATGAGGACACAACTCTGACATTTCGGCTGTTTTGATTGACGAACAATGCTTTTCATTTCAATTAAATACTTAAGGTGGACATCTAGATAGACTGCCCAAATATGGTTTAACCCTTTAACGCGCGGTGTCCCCGCTATGAGGACACAACTCTGACATTTCGGCTGTTTTGATTGACGAACAATACTTTTCATTTCAATTAAATACTTAAGGAGGACATCTAGATAGACTGCCCAAATATGGTGTAACCCTTTAACGCGCGGTGTCCCCGCTATGAGGACACAACTCTGGCATTTCGGCTGTTTTGATTGACGAAGAATACATTTCATTTCAATTAAATATTTAAGGAGGACATCTAGATAGACTGCCCAATGTCGAAAAAGGGCAGCCGTTGCCACATACATGCCGGCGGTGTCAAAAATGTTCTTTAGCTCTGTGGCACGCCCTAGGCGATTCTTTGGAGGAACGAATAGTAAATATGCAGTAGGCATCCGCTAGTTCTTCTATGGGGAGAAAATGAAGTAACTGAATGCGTAGCCGTGGGGGCGTGGCTCTATAAATCTGGAATACTATCATACAACTCTTTAACTCCGCGCCGCCATCTTGCTGGTAGTTAAATCGTACGATGGCGACAGCTGCACTTTTATTGACATTGTAAAATGGTTACGCCTCAAAAGGTTAAGTCAAGCATTTATTTTCTACATATCTCTGGCGTTTTTAGAAAATAATTCTCCAAATTTGTACATCACCCCATTAGTCTATGGGCACACTTTACTAACTGATTCATTTATTTATTTTTGAAGGGGGGAGATCGTATACAAATTTTTAAAATGCTATATTTTGAAAATTAATGAGAGGCCTTTTATTGACGTAGTCTTTTTTCATATCTTATTTTGAAAATTTTTCAATTTGCACCCTCCAAAAAAAAAGTATTCGAGTAAGAGATAAATTTCCTATTTCAGATTTGAGAATAATAATTGAGTTTTTGAAAAACGCACAACTTGAGAGAAATATGGAAAGTCATATTTCTACGTAGCCTAATTCATATTCTATGATAAATAATTTTTAATACACGAAACTAACGTAGGAAAGTTATCTCTTACTCAGATACTTTTTTTTTCACTGTGTACTTTGTCCTATTATCTGTAATAGATGCGCAATCAAGGCGTTCTACCACCTTTTCGGAACATCATGTATATTGACGTAGGATTGCTTACATTACAAATGGCAACCTCCGAAGGATGTGGCCCGCCACAACTTTTGATCCGGCCCGCGGAACGTTATAAAACCCCCATATACCATTCAAAATCCCATATAAATCCCAATCATGTAGCCTGCGAATTTGTTAGCATAATGAAGTTTGGCCCTTGACTTCGCGAACATCCTAAAGTTTGGCCCGCAACTTTTCAAAGATTGCCCATACCTGGCTTAGAGCTTAATAAGTTGTAAGGGGGCGGGGTCGTAAATCACTTAATAGTTATTTTCATTCATAGTTTTCTTATTTTTGTTAAAAAAAAAACCGGAGAATTTAAAAATATTTAGCACCC
Organism: Cheiracanthium punctorium; assembly: GCA_038373885.1. Taxonomy (NCBI): domain Eukaryota; kingdom Metazoa; phylum Arthropoda; class Arachnida; order Araneae; family Cheiracanthiidae; genus Cheiracanthium; species Cheiracanthium punctorium. Next base: position 589,291 of record JAWZYV010010633.1, read on the forward strand.
CTACATCCCAGTGGCTAAGCATACAATACTTACCAAAAAATTAGACGCCCTGTGCAAAAATAAAAATAAAACAGAAAAAAAGTTATTTCTACAATAAATTCATTTTATGAGTAAGTAGCTGAAGTACCCGTTCTTCGCATGGGAATGAATGGACTTTTTGATATTACGATTTGTGGTGATTACTATTCATTGTAATAAGCAGATATAGCAAAATGGATATCGCGTTATATTGTGTCCAATAATCATGCATACCGAATTGCAAGGCAATGGTTTGTACAGTGCAGAAGGCTATGCGGCGTAGCGCAATCTAGTGGCGAGTTTTAGCAAAACGGATACGGCGAAAATATTCTTCGCATTCAGATATCGATGTATACGAATTTTCATGACTATCGGCTGGACAGTCCTGAAGTTCATGTGTTGACGCGACATCTAGTTGTAAGTTATAGGAAAATGGATAGCGCCAAACTCTTCCCCGTGTTCAAATATCTATGTATACCTATTTTCATAGCGATCATTTGCACAGTCAAGAAGTGATACACTGCAGGGCCATCTAGTGGTTAATTAAAGTAATGATTTGCTACAGCGCCGTCAAGTGGCGAGTTATAGGAAAATGGATAACACCAAAATATTCTCATTGGTCAAATAGCTATGTATACTGATTTTCATAGCGACCGTTTGATTGGTCAAGAATTTGGCCTGCTGCAGCGTCATCTAGTGGCGAGTTAAAATAATAATGCATTGCAGTGTCATCTAGTGGTGAGTAACATCAAAAGGAACGCAGTTAGAATATATTCTTCGTGCTCAAATGTGTAAGTATAAAAAATTTCATGCCGATCGGTCGAACGGTATAGAAGTTGATGCGTTTCAGCGCCATTTAGCGGCAAGTTACAGCAAAATGGATACTGAAAAATATTCTCCGTGTTCTAATATTCGCGTGTACCAAATTTCATCGAAATCGGTTGGACGATATTCGCATAGCAAACGGCTAAACGGAATAGAATTCGACGTTGTGCTGCGGCACCAAGTGGTACGTTAAGGAAAACGGATAGCATAAAAACCTTATCCATCATAAAAGACTTAGGTGAACCAAATTTTATGGTGCAACTGTGCTCAACGGTGCTGGAGTTTTTCAACCTCATAAACACATACCAACATTCATTTTTATCTATAACCAGTGTTATTATATATACCACTCTCAAATAAAATCCAGTTTCAAATCTAAGCCTCGCCAAAGTGCCAACATACGCCATTTTGCAAGAGTTTTTTCAGGGAATCATTCGAAGCATTGACTTAGCAGCAATCAATATCGGAAATGGTTCGAACGCCAAAGAGTAAAGCACGCATTTATTTGAAAAGTGGAATCCCTTAATACAGCCGAATTTTTTAAAATTATCAGCTATAATGTGTTTTATTCATAGTTACTCCGATGTACTAAATGAGAAGATTTCAATTTTCTGAAATTTGGCGGAATTGCCCCAACTTAAATCAATGTACTCAATTGGCGAGAATTCTGCAGTTAGATCGCTTGAAATCCCTTAATAACTGCATTATTTCTTCACGGATCATTAAAATTTAACGCTGTATTCTAATAAAACCTTTGCACTTTTTTTTCAAAAATCTATTTCCTTAAGCTCTCAATAAATTGCGCCAAGCCGAAAACTGTGCAAACCGCTAGAACTCCCTTACTCAAAATCGATATTTCAGCCACTTTATTTTTTCACCAAACTAAAAAATTTTACATATTAGCCTCGGAAATCTTCAATTCTTATTGTTTTGCGTATAAAACATTTCATTCCTGCTCCGATTTCCCATGCACACGATATTATAATTTAAAAAAAAATAACCTTACGAATATAAACTAACAAAAAAAAATCATTATTATTCTTTTATTTTTACTTTGAGAATTTAAAACATTTCATTGGGCAAAATCGCCACACATGGCAACCACGATCCTTATTTCACACTTTTTTCACTACATGGGTTACAATTACGGAAAGCTTTTTGCGTGGAGAGCATAAAAAATCTCTTAAATTCCGGGAACGGGTGGACTTTCAAAGTTTTAAAGTGGACTACGATTTATTCTATATTATTTTACATATCTGTGCTAAATTTCAGGCCGATAGGTCCATTTTTGTGGATTTGTATACGAATCAAATCCACAAACTAACAAACAGAATTTCATTTTTATTTATTTACAAGATAATGACTCAAAAAACTACGTCAGTGTCATTCACTATCAAAAAAATGGAAAGCTTAATGGTTTGCAGAGAACTCCTGGCTTTCAAAATGTCTTATTTCTACATAATACTGTTTTTTAGGCTCAAGTTGTAGCATTAAATACCTAAGACACTACATGAAATGGAGCACCATTTATTTCTTTCCGAACATGTGCCATATAAGGAAAGTATTGTAATCATGAAAAAATTCGACTACGAGATTTTGGTGTATTTACACGTTTTGAGGTCTTCTGAATTCATTTATGCTATTTTCAAGAGATGTTTTTAAAATAGCTGCGCACCCGCTCTTCATACGGGAAGAAGGGAATATTTTACTACTAAAATCATATCTGCATGTGACAAAACAGAATTTCATTTTTAAAAAAGTTCAAGTAATCTCCTCTGTTGAAATTACTGCGGGATATATTAACGCAAATTAGAATTACTTTTCGTTTAGTTGGTTGTATGACAACCGTTGAAAAAGGATAAACACTTTTAATTTCATGAAATATTTATTAACGTGGTACATTGCGATTTATTCATATTATCTTTAAAAATCTAATAATACTACCTATTACATACATTAATACTATCTATATTCGCTTCTCCCTCTTCAAGGCTCCCTTTAAAGAAACAGCTTAGATTATTTGGCCTCAATGGGATCTTGTGATTCTGTGGCGATTCTTTGTAATTTACGCATTAGCATAAATAATAATCATTTCACATAATGGTTGCCATTAAGGAAACTCTCCATATATATTTAATTTATACATAGTTTTATAAGATTGGCGTATTTAGCGCCGCAAACCATTTCATCTTACTGTGTATCTGTACTGATATCTTTTATATCCTCCATAGTCCTGTCTCCTGAAAAACATCAAACTGTGTAATCTCGAGGAGCTACTTATTCCCATTTTAATTGTGACAGGGCGTTAGAGTTGCAGAGTTTACAAATTTCACGCATTTTTTTTAATTTATGACGTCACTGTTTGACTGCCGTAAAGGATACCCCGGTAGATTGAGGGAGTTAATTTCGATATTTCGCATAATTGTTTTCAAACGGTATCATTAAAACTTTGCGTTGGACCTTTATGGAGGAACGTAATTCAACGTTAAAATAAAACTATACTCGCAACCTGCATGCGTATGTTAGGCAACGCCTGCGCTAAATTAAATGCCAAAAATAAAAATAGTAAATAGAAAAATTTTAATATATCGCGCTTTGAAACGAACTTTGTAACTTTTAAAATGAACATTTTCAGCGCCGTGAAAACATTTCAATTTTTAAATAAGCACCGGATTAAAATACCACTTCTAATAATAATAATCGTGAATTTCTTAGTTTATTTCTACAGTAAATTTTATTCAAAATATCGTCTCCCTGTGTTGAAAATAGAGCTGGAATAAATGAGTTAAAATTATGGCGTAAAGTTTACGTATCTTAAAGCATTTGACGTCATAGATCCTCACTTGCGAATTGAAATTCTGATATCCCATTTAAAAACTCGATTGGTTGAAAAAACCCTTTTTTCTAATCCTTTCTGTGGCAACAACCGAACATAAATTCTCGTGCCGTGATCGCAATGTAATGAATGGCGTAAGATCGCGTTGATGCTATTAAATTCTAAACATTAGGCTGCATTAAAATTCGTAAAAAATCATCTAATTTACATAATTTTTTCGTTTATATTTTAAAAGAGAGAGAAAAGAATGTTTCACGATTTGTCAAAATATCTAAAAGTTATGACGGATAGAATTCAAGATGCGACAGTTTTAAAATTATTTTACGAAAAAAAATCGCGAAGCAGATGTTTAGTAAAAAAATTCCTAAAAATCGGTAAATCATGTTACGTATTCAGAACAAACTGTTTTTAAAAGAAAATTTCTTCCTCTATCCGATGATACAAATGCCGTTTTGCTGCGAGCGTAATTTCCGCCGTTATTACGAATTAGGTGAGAAAAAGTGCCAAAAATCGCATAAAACATAAAATAAAAAAAAATCTAGGTCGAATTTTGAAAAAATCGCTTCGAGGTGCACAACTACATATTTACATCTTCCCGAGTACCAAATTTGGTGTTTCTAGGTGTAGCCGTTTGTCCGTAACGCTGCCGACAGACACACAGACACCTTCTTTTATAATAAGTAGGTAGAGACTAGCTGAAGTACCCGTCCTCGACGGGTTAGTGATTGCAAATTTCCAAAAAGCAAGAACTTTCGTCAGCGTTGTAGGAGTACACAGAATGGGTGTAGTATGTTGCCAAAGTAAAGAAAGCGAAGTTATAATTTTTATGTATTGTTAAAATATTACAGGTTAGAGAGTAACTAAGTAATATCATTTCATTCGCTTTAGTCGTAATTATGTGATGCGCGAACGAATATTTACGCATATCGAAATAATTTTCGCAAAATCTCAAAATTTAATCAACATTTTTGAAAAATTGGAAGCCTAGAATTTAAGTTGAGTGACAACCTATCATGTCACCCAAATTCGTTTCATTCCCTGTAGTCTTTATTTCGTGATGCTGGAACAAATTTTCAGCATTTTAAAACGATTTTCGCAAAATCTCAAAATTTAATCAAAATATTTTTAAAATTCAACGCCTATAAATTAAGATTAGCAACTACCTATCCTATCACTAAATTTCGTATCATTCGTATTAGTCGTTATTATGTGATGTTTGAAGAAATATAAGCGTATTTTGAGAGAATTTTCACAAAATCTCAAAATCTAATAAAAATGTTTAAAAAATTGGACTCCTATAGTTTATGTTGAGCAACCATCTATCGCGTGACCAAATTTCATATCATACCCTTTAGTCGTCTGCGACTAAAGCGACGATTTTCGAGAGAAAGCTAACGATTTTCACAAAATCTCGAAATCTGATCGATTTTTTTTAATTAGATGCTTATAGTTTGAGGTGAGTGACCACCTATCATTTCACCAAATATCATTCTTTCACCTTTGCAGTTATTACGTGATGTGCGAACACAAATTTACGCAGTTTGAAATGATTTTCGCAAAATTTCAAAATCTAATCAAGATATTTTTTTTAATTCGACGCCTATGTTTTAAGTTGAGTGACCACCTATCATGACACCCAATTTCATATCATTCGCTTCAGTCGTTTTTGCGTGATGCTTGAACACAAATTTACGCAGTTTGAAAGAATTTTCGCAAAATCTCAAAATCCAATCAAGATTTTTAAAAAATTGGACGCCTATGTTTTAAATTGAGTGACCACCTATCATGACACCCAATTTCATATCATTCGCTTCCGTCGTTTTTACGTGATGCTTGAACACAAATTTACGCAGTTTGAAAGGATTTTCGCAAAATCTCAAAATCCAATCAAGATTTTTTTTAAATTCGACGCCTATGTTTTAGGTTGAGTGACCACCTATCATGTCACTCAATTTCATATCATTCGCTTCAGTCGTTTATACGTGACGCTTGAACACAAATTTACGCAGTTTGAAACGATTTTCGCAAAATCTGAAAATCTAATCAAGATTTTTTAAAAATTCGACGCCTATGTTTTAAGTTGAGTGACCACCTATCATGACACCCAATTTCATATCATTCGCTTCAGTCGTTTTTACGTGATGCTTAAACAAAAAAAGCGTCACGGATAGAATGACAGAATGACAGACAGACAAACTTTTTTTTGAGGGTCGCATCGGATTCCCGGGTGCTTGAAACGGATAGAAATCGCAAAATTTTTGAATTCCAAGAAATGTACAGACAAAAGTCTAATTTTATTTATATAGATACCCCCCCATTCGTGTTTTTCATGCATTTTGTAATGTCAGTACTTGGTATATGGCCATCTTTGAGGAAGTCATTTAGTTTCATTAAATAAAGCAATTTACAGCATCCCTAACCCAAATTAATTACGTTGTTTTGTTTAGGCAAACCAGACAAGGAGTATGAACCAAAAGGAGGGCTTTTTAACCCTTTAACGCGCAGTGTTCCCGCTCTGGGAACGCCAAATTCTGAGGTTTTGACTGTTGCCAGTCGCGAAGAATAGATTTGATTTCTATAAAAATACTTGCGAGTGACATAGCTCCCCAAGAATCCTTTACTTTTTAGCACGTCATTTCCCGTAAAACAAATTGTCATGATTATTTTTAACAGCACTGACATTGCTGAAAAATGAAAGAATGCGAGAACAGCTGGATAGATTGTCCAATGCTGAAAAAAGGGCACAACCAGCTGCTTAAAAAAGGGGTCTCTAGATCTGTGGCACGCGATGAACGTTTCGATCGTCAGCCATCTTGCTGGTAGATAAGTCGAGTGATGGCAATGACTGCCCTTTTTTCAGCATTGGGAAAGGGTTGCGCCCTTTCACGTTGCATATGGAGAAAACTGCCCAGAACTCTAGACCATTAGATCGTTAGCTTCGAGGTAGGCCAGAGCGCTAATTAAAATACTGCTAAAACAAAGAAACATGATTTTAATTGAGTTCCATAATTTGGCCACTGAAGTTCAATTCTCGTTTCCGAGGATTTTCTTAAAGGATTGTGCTCTAATGCCTGAATACTATAAAAGAACTATACAGGGTGTTCCAAAAAAGTGGTAATGGATTTTAATTCTTTATCGATAAGAGATAAGGGGGCAGGCAGTGTAAATTGAAAAAAAAATGTTCAAAACAAGGTCGGAAATGAGACTCCGTTAAGAAAAAATTATTCTCGTTCATTTTCAGAAAGCAACACTTTTTAAATTTGCATACGATCCCCCCCCCCCAACAAACAATTTCCAATTAATATTAAAATGTGCCCCCATACACTAATGAGGTGATGTACCAAATTTGAGCCTTTCATCATACAACGTCTGAGAGATATCTTTAAAGAAAGATGATCGGGGGGCTATATGTGATTTAAAATGTGAATGTTTATTGCAGAGGGGGGGGGGGAATGATTTTCTTTCGTAATTTCTGTACGCCCCCTGAATTGTGATCATTCGACATGATTTCTTACATTCCAGAGTCATTGAAAAGTGGTTTAACCAATTTGTGCCGAGATATTTTTGGGACTTTCTTCAATTTTTGCTAATATCAGCAATAATAGGTAAATTTCTGATGTCAACTTCTTGAACAAGGGATGATTTCTTTTAAAACCATTATGCATAAAAATTGAAAGGTCAACATCCTACTGGGTCATTTTGAAATATTTTGTGGAGTTGAGGTTCGATACTCGTGAATAAAGGCTAGGAAAAATGAATAACGTTTTCTACTAATAGCGAAAATGCCGTCCCAAAAAGGGGAACACTAGGCATAAATGGGTTAAGTTACATTTATCTTCATTTCTGTGACGTTTTTAAGGATATAATTCTAATTTTGTACACCCTCCAAAAAAAGTATTCGAGCAACAGAGAAATTTCCTACGTTGGTTTCGTATATTAAAAATTAATTATCATAGAATATGAATTAGGCTATGTATAAATATGACTTTCCATATTTCTATCAAGTTGTGCGTTTTTCAAAAACTCAATTATTATTCTCAAATCTAACATAGGAAATTTCTCTCTTGCTCGAATACTTTTTTTGGAGGGTGTACGTCACCTCATTAATGTGTGGGGCACATTTCACTAATTGAGAATATTTTTGTAAGGGGGCCGTATACAAATTTAAAAGTGTAACTTTTCGAAAATTAATGAGAGGAGTTTTTTTCGTAGCGTAATCTTCTTCCGACCTTATTTTGAACATTTTTTTTTTTTCAGTTAACACTACCAGCTTTCCTCTAATAGATAAAGAATTAAAGCCCGTTACCACCTTGGGGCACCTTGTAATATCATTTATACTGTGTGATTACAAACTTCATAGTCTGATTACTAAAAATGAAAATTTCATTTAATTTTTAAGATTTTAGTATGCTGGGAGTCTCGAGGTTTATAGGTCCTATAAGCATATGGGCACCTATACGGCTGTTTCTAAGAGAGGAGGTCAAGTCAGGGGTCTCTCTCCAGAAAGATACTGCACGTGTTTTAGGATTGAACCTTATTTACGTTATACAATGCAAAAATTATTACGGTAATATATATTTTCGGGAGAATTAGGGGAAGCGGACACGAGCTCTCCCTGCCCATAGGTATATGTGCCCATGACTATAAGCATCGTGCATATACAATAAACAGTAGCAATCTTTATCCCCGCATTGGAATGGGGGTCCCCGTTCAGTGGAATGATATAATTTCAAATTAATGCATCCTTTTTAAGGAAACAACGGAATATGGAAGATATAAAATTAACGATCTGTTATCACCATGTAAAGTACAGGCATATATAGATGCAGAGGTTATAGTTGTTGCTCCTATGTCCGCCATGTTCAAAGGATACCGTCGGGGTGCCAATCCAGGTGCTATGTCTCTCATCTGGGACTGGTTCAAATTAAGAGAGCAGTCATGATGAAAGTTAGTCTATCTAATAGGCGCCCTCCCCCATAATTAAATGGCCAACAAATATGGCCCTCGTAGCGGTCAAATTCCCAGTAGGCCGCTGACTTGGCCATTAGAAAAAGAGAGAGTATTTGAGGGGCTTTTCGTTGTTTATATTAATCGATTTAGAAGAGGATTTGAGGTGAGAGTTCTCCTTCATGATGTTAATTAGCTGAAATTACATCACATTAAATTTAAATGTAAGTGTAAACTGATACGTCTTTGTTTTTAAAAAATATAGTGCAGTACAAATGTATAAAAAGAAACTTAAAAAACTCAAAATTAACCAATTATTTCCGATTGATGTGACGATCGTTAAAATTGAAATTGCATGAAAATATCTAAAATTTTGAGTCTAATCTTTTAATTCACGTATTTTCATACAATTTAATTGTTTTCGGTTGTCCAGAAACTCGTCGGAAACCGCAATTTGATCGCCAAGATAGGACCGATTCAGCGCGCCCACACTTATTTATGAAACTGAAATAGGGAATTTCGGTACGTACGTATTATCCCGGCAGTCATTCCCGCCAAACTATTTTTTGGTCAACTGTGTTGGCAAACTGTTGCCAATCGTATTCCAAACCAGCGATAATTTTATGTATCCGGCATTTATTTTGGCGATAAACCGCTCGTCTTGGCGGACCGCCTGGATAATTTGAGCCTTTCATCATACAACGCCTAAGAGATATCTTTAAAGAAAGATGATCGGGGGGCTATATATGATTTAAAATGTGAATGTTTATTGCTAGAGGGGGGAGGATGATTTTCTTTCGTAATTTCTGTACGCCCCCTGAATTGCGATCATTCGACGTAAGTACCGAAATTTCTCTTACATCCGAATAATTTTTTGAGACGGTGGAGTGCTAATGGTGGCAAACCACTTAAGAAATCCATTTTGGTATTGATCCCAAATGTCGCGCCAAATTGCAAACAGTGCAAACCTATAAAGCATCTGCTCCATTACATAATTACTCAGAGCCCGACTAGGATAACAGGAAGCCCGGGCAAACAAAACTCTTTGTGGCCCCTTTCATATCGACGTATAAGGATACGCATTCGCACATACTTACAATATGAATAGTTTATTATGTACGCATTGATCACATATGCTTACATACGTGTCACGTACATACAACTCACGCATTTCTGCTGTAGACAACAATGTTGTTTATTAATTTTGGAGCACCCGGGGCAGCTTTCCCGTCTGCGCTTGCCTTAAACAAGCTCTGCAGTTACCTTTGTCTTGCCATCGCCACGGCTTCCATGTTTTGTCGAAAGGCAGATCCAGGTCTACTTCATGAAAATACACGTACTGTTTTTCTGAGCTCAGTCTGATGTTACAAAGAGCACACCTGCTTGGCTTTCTATTCAGCTCCCAAATGGTAGCGATATTTTCAGTGCTTTCAACTTGTTTCCCGAAACAAAGCAAGCAGTAGAGGCATTTCATATTACTTGTCCTCTGTTTTATAAATAACGTTATTTCCTTAGAGCCATTTGAATTGGCTTGAAATATAACTGTTCATATAATATCTAGCTTTCATGCTCGTGGGTATTCAGTAAACATATTTCAGGTGTTTATTTAAGTGCATAGCTACATAAGTTGAGGAGATGGAGGTAGAAAATATCCAGTTTCTCCGGAAACATACGAATACTCACCTGGACTTGGAGATACTAATAATATGGAGAGGACACGCGCTAGTTCTCCTGTGGGGAGAAAATTAAGTTACTGTAAGCGTAGCGTTGAGGGACGTGGTTCGATTAATCGTATGAGCTCCAAACGGCTCTTTAACTCCGAACCACACCCCCGAGGCTGCGCGTAGGGTTACTTCATTTTTCTCACCATAGAAGAACGGAGAAAAAACCGGTTACAGTTGTGGCTTCACTTTTCACCCCTCATGCCCACTCTATATTACACTCTCCTCCAAGCACATTAATGCCAGTAAGTGACCAGAGCCTTTGCTAAGACTTCTTTTAGGGGGGGGGATGTCGATAAACTACCAAGTCAAACAATCTTGTTCCACGTGACGTCACACTCAGGGCCGGATTTACAAATTTTTGCGCCCTAGGCCAAAGGCCATGATTGCACCCTTCCCTCGAAAAATTTATCAATAGTTCCAATTTAATATGCATAATAATTCGTTTTTTCTCATCAGCACTATATGTCACGTAAAAAAGTATTTTATAAAGTACAGAACTTTTTAAGATTGTCAGATAATTTACATTATCTATTATCATTTCGATAGGAAGACCCTGAATTTTACCATTTAAAGCCGCGAAACAGTTCAATTTTGTGAAACTTATGAAAAGTCATCGCAAAACAGAGGATCGCATTGTAAACTTTGTGCGATTTTTGGGCACGTTAACTTTCTGCAAAACTTCGGTATCAGTTTCTGTTCTCAGCATTTTTATGGGTAACATATCAGAATCAGAATGCACTTTTTCTGGCGATCTTTTAGATGGAACTAAGAAACCAGATGCTCGTTTCATTAACTGCGCGATGTTTCACCGATATATTTTGTATGAAAGAGTTGATAATGCGTTTTCAAATTTTTTAAAATTATAGAAGCATTACACTCAAAGCAACAGACTTTTTCTCGAGTAGACATAGTTACCGTTCTGTGCGTGTGTGTGGTGTGGTTCTTTTTTCGGGAACGTCGGGATATCGGAAGAGCACAGACAATCAGACGTCTTTTCGATGATAACTTACTTCGGATAATTATTCTCTCCGGTACCCCTTCTTTCCTCAGTGTGATTGTTCTGCAGCGGATCTCTTAGTTCTGCGATACATGTCGTCGACTTGGACATTGTCTGTGCTGGGGTGCTCTGCCTGCGAGCAATTCTGTGTCTGCGAGGGGGGGGGGTATAATAGATCTCCACACATGGGTTTTCTATAGATAAGAAATTGTACTAGGGAAAAAAGGAATTTTTCGGAAGCCATAAACGTGTTTTTCTTGGGCAATAATCACTTAAAGTAAGTCGTTTTCGTTTCACTTTTCCAGACCTTTTCCTCATCCGTGATTGTTCAGAGGCGGCCCGAGGGGCGTGCGGGGCCCTAGGCGAAGCGCAAGAGCGGGGCCTCTTCTCTATCATGTCTTATGAGATAGCAATAAAATGGCCCAGGAGCGGGGCCTTAGGCGATCGCCTACATTCGCACCCCCCTTGGGCCGGCCCTGGATTGTTCTGCAGGGGAGTTCTTTGTTCTGCGCCCTTTAGACCGCTGCGCCCTAGGCCATGGCCTATATTGGCCTTATGGAAAATCCGGCCCTGGTCACACTTCCCCTTGAATGGCAAAACTAGAACCCCTATATAGGAGTCTTAGGGCGCGTTCGAGAATTCACCGGTCGTGCACCGGTGCACGACCAGAGCGTTCGGAAAGGTGGAGCGTTGGGCGGAGCTCTGGAAGTAACCGCGTTCGAAGAAAACGTTTCGGTCATGTAGCGGTTGTCTGCTCAGCGTGACCAGAGCGCAACCAGAATGACCCTGCTAGTGAGGTGGGCGGGTTATTCCGGTTATTAGCGTACTGTTGCCAATGTTTATTTTTGTTTTCTTGGCTTGGAATCGGATGTGGTGAGGATGACCGAAGCCGGTTGACAACTGTGACGTCACTTAACCGAAAAATGACCGCAACCGGTTGCACCGGTGCATAACCGACCGGTGAATTCTCGAACGGGCCCTTAGTTTGACCGGGGCCGTCGCTATTAGCAACCGGGCCTGCTGGTTCGTTGCCAGCACGAAAATTGAGTTTATCATTTTCGCGATTAGCACTGTTCTATTTTATTATTATAAGTATTATAAATATTATATTATTTTAAAACAGGTTTTTTGTAGTTTTGTCGCACTAAAGAACTTTAGATGTAGATAATCATTTTGTGAAGATTGAGCCATTTTTTTTATGGTAATTTATCATAAAATTCGAACATTTTGTTCTGAATGTAAAGGAAGTGTAAACTTGTATAATTTATTTAGAAGTTCTAAAAACATGTATGTAAATCAAATTTAGTGAATTAATATTCATGTGCTGTTTTTAAATCATTTTCATGTGAAATCGTACTACTTGAGTAGTTTATTATACAGTAAATAAGCGTGTATTTGTAATACTAGTTAGACGATGTTGTCTATTTAATTTTTCAGTCGAAAATGTTATTTATCAGTTAGATATGTGCATTGATTGTATGATTTAGACATGTGTAGCCAGCTTTCAGTGTAGAAATACAGTAAATTATAAATTATTAATTTTGTATATGTATACGTAGCAACTTCAAATGCAATTAATATTTTGTACAAGAGTTTATTATGTTCAATTCCAAAGTTCGATTGAGATAGCGACGAAAGAATAACTTTTATATAATACTTGGAATTGCTATAATAAAGAATAATTAAATAAGAAAGCGTTTATTTTTGGTTTGCTACAGTGTTTAGTGCAGCTTTTGAAGAGGTATCCTGAAATTTTTCGAGTCCTTGAGCTGTTGGTTTATCTCACTTTGTATTCAAAGTGCTAAAATATATTGTTTGTTTTGTTATTTATGTAGTGTACTTCACTCTCTGCTGCATATATATATACGTGTATATTTTTTATTGCATTTGCCAAAAGAGCATTTATTCCGATATCTTCATGCATTCTCAATTTGTCATAATAAAATCTATTTGCTTTTTAGGTTTTCCTACAACCAAAAGTAACCTCCACATTTCTTTTTTCGTGTGATTCGATCACATCAGTGCGCTGCCAGTAGTAAAATCACTCGTTTCTGAGACATGTCTCTTCTCTAACGTACAAGATTTGTACGTAATGTGTACCTGTACTTGCACTGCTGTCGATTTGCAGTAGAGCGACTGGTTTAGAATGTGGTTTTATTTACTTTACTTCCGGTAAAATACAAGAAAATTTTCGGACTGGGAACTGGGACCGGTCACTTATAGAGGGTTGTGTGGTGTCTTCTAGAGGCTCTTTTAACATTAACTAGATAGGGTAAAAAATCGGTGCCTTAAAAAATGTGTCGTTTCAGTAGGGGGTCACTAAATAGAAGTGGTCGCTCATAGAAGTTTCACTGTATACAGCGATGCAAGGACGAAAACATTGTCTTCAAGCACCAGTTAGTAATCGCTTAAAAAAAAGATATTAGAATATTCGTGGTATTTCCTACTATGGTTTTCTAAAATTTAATACTTTTTCTTGGAAGAAAAAAAATATATGGAATTATAAACGAAAATTATAAATCCTTTTAATATCAGGAATGGTAAAATTTTCAATACATAAGCTTAGCATGAAAACAACGTGTTTGGCCGTGCTATGTTACGTGATTCTTAATCCTTTTGATTTCTTTCATCTTCCCTTAAAGTTCGTACTACTATTTATGGGACACATTTTAATGAGTAATTTATTCTAAATGTTTCTCGTTAAGTTAATTTACATTATTTTTAAGTTAGATGCCAAAGGAATGCAGTACACCAGGTTGTACTTCTAACTATAGTAAACATTCACCAAATATCCACGTCTTACAAAAGATTAAAAATTAAATATTGTAGTAGTACTTAAATGATGTATATGCGAATTGTAAATATCAAATATCTACATTTCTATTCCAGCACCTCGTCATATATTCTGTTAATATATTAACTGGACAAAATTTAATGAACGCAAATTTAATAACTGCTAGTTAATTTTATTTAAAAAGTGGTTATCGTTGTAACTGCTTTTGAAATGTGAAACTTAAATATTCAGTATAAAGAAATTCATAAAAATATCTGTATAAATAAACTGTTTATCATTCATGAATATGTTTACCTTAATGTATAATAAAAATCAGCTTAATTTGTTTAACGTATATTAAAAATCAAGCCAAAATAATGAATCATGAGAGTAAGCACTGCTTTGTTTTTCCTTCAAATTACACACATCTACTTGCTTTAATGTCCACATGTATCATAGTAAAGAAACTGATAAAATTAGTAGCACAATTATGGCATAAAGCTACATTAAATAACGCTTCAAAGCCTTGGAAAGCTTAAAAAATGCTTGATGTATATGTGAAGACGCGAGCATCCGTAGGCCTCTTTGGATGACTCATCGAAATACACCCGCAGGCCCGTTACAAATAGCGAAGGCCCCGGTTTGACCGAGAAAAGTTGGTTGCTAAGGTGTGTGATAATGACGTAACATCTCGGCAACCAATCAGAATAGTTTCGTTGGCAGTGTCTAGCCATCTGTATCTGTCAAGATCAGGATCAGAATTTCCGGAGTTACCACAACATTGAGTCAAATTTGATAGAGTTATCAAAATATTTTGGTAAGATAAGTTATTCATTTTATTCATAACATGATTTTCTGTGTTTTCTAGATAAGGAATGAAAGGGGACTCGTTTTAAGCTCTAAACATGAACATTTAAAAAACAATGGCATTTAAGGGTTAAAAATAACGAGAAATTGTGTTAGTTGCAAACTTCTTGTTTAAATGTTCTCCTATTCTGGATATATAAAGTGATCATTTTTTCTGAATCGAAAATCAGGACACTTCTAAACCGCAGAGTCGGGAAGGGTAAAAATTAATCCCGAACACCACCCCCCTCTTCCCAATATTTTTTTTTTCTACATATAATTTGATTTTCTATTTTTATGAGAAAAATGAGTTAGTTGAAAACATATATCGAATATACAAATAAAATAGGCCTATTATATAAACTTAGGTTTTAAATAATTTTATTGTTGATTTTTGGATAAATTTCCAAAATAGTTGGTTTCTAACAATAACTATAGAATCACCATCCATTGATTATATATAAGCATGTATTAATACATATTATAAAACAATAATTTTCATCAATAAAAGAAAACCGGTGCTAAATACAAGTAACAAAAATCTTTGTAAATAACAGAGATTACAAAGTTATCTCTGTTAATCTCTACAGATACTAGAGATAACTTTGTATCTCTAGTATCTGTAGATACAAAGCATCTTCTTATTTGAAGAATAGCTGGCCGCCTACCACCCCCACACTCTCTCCAAGAACTGGAAAGAGCTCTTCTGGAAGAGTGGGACAGAATACCCCAACACGTGATTAATAGCCTCATTGACTCCATGCCTCAAAGGTGTTCAATGTTGCTGGCCGTCCGTGGAAACCATACCCCCTACTGAGAATGATTTCCTTTGAAGAAAACATCTTTTCTTATTCTTTTTTTCTAATATGCACAAATTGTGTTTTTTCCTTTTCTACACAAATGCACAATAAAATGCATTTTTTTTCTGCAAACATGTGTAATTTATTCTCATATAACCTTCTACGTCTGTCGACCATGTATCAATCACAATCAGCTAAAAAGTTTCCCAGCCACAAGATCCACCTAAAACCGCAATATCCTTTAATTGTTTTGAGCAGTGTATATAGCCTGCGAATTCCCAGATAAAGGGTTTGCTTAGTTTTATAGACAAAAATCAAAGTAAAACAAAACTGGAAATAGAATGTATTTTAGAACAGTTCTCTTTCTTTATCTACCAAGAAGCTGAAAACATAGATGAAGTTATGCTTCATAAATTGAAACTGTTAGAAGATTTATCATTT
The DNA here is from genome assembly GCA_038373885.1 of Cheiracanthium punctorium. NCBI lineage: Eukaryota > Metazoa > Arthropoda > Arachnida > Araneae > Cheiracanthiidae > Cheiracanthium > Cheiracanthium punctorium. Next base: position 605,498 of record JAWZYV010010633.1, read on the forward strand.
ATATAAAGTCCCCAATATGTTATCGAGAAATTTATAATCTTGGATTTTTATGTCTCCCCCACAAAAGAAATCTACAAAAACTTTCATCTAATATGCAGATTGAAGGTACTATTGAAGACAGTAAAAAAAAGTATTTTTTTACTCAAAAAGGCTGAAAAATTAGAGCCATATGAGCTATCTGCTAATCTTTTGCTCGATGAGATTGTAATACAGCCTAAAATTAACTGTGCTAATGCTTCTTTGTCGGGATTTAGATTAAATAAAAACACCCAAAAAGCGAACAGCATCCAAAGCTTTATGATCTCGTCCTTATTTTTGAAAAACAAAGATATTGTTGCCTTATTTCCTGTTCAAAATATGACAGCAAAAGACCTGTGTGAATTGACTAAAGTAGTTCTCAGGAATGTAAGAAACGCAGGTTTCAAGATCATATCATCAGTTGCTTATAACTCAATAAAACTGAAAAATTTCTTAAAAGTCTTTACATTTCAAATTCGTTTATTATACGTGTATATTTGTAAATATAAATTTAATAAACACAATATATTTTCATGAATGTAGTACAGTATGGGACCTTTTATCCGGCAACCTCGGGACCGACCTCATTCCAGTTTATGGAATTTGCCGGTTTTCGGGTCGCTGCCGAAAAATTAACCCTTTGTGCTAGTGTTGACTCTAGATTAATTTGGCAGGGCGCAGCGCCCGGCGGCCTTTTTGTTATCTTTTTAGCGCCCGGCGGCCTTTTTGTTATCTTTTTAGCGCCCGGCGGCCCTTTTGTTGTCTTTTTAGCACCCGGCGGCCCTTTTGTCGTCTTTTTAGCGCCGGGCGGCCCTATTTCTCTTCTTTATTCGCCCTCCTGCTTTTACATTTTTATTATTATTAGTAAACAACCAGCACTTTTTATTTCCTACATACCATTTGCGGCCCATCACGATAATACGTTAATTAAAACGGTTTTACGATTGAGTACAATAATCCCATCATAAAAATAGGTTCGACTGAAAACGGCCCTTTCACAAAAACCGTCTATGAAATCCGATCTTTCCCACAAATGTAATTTATTAAAATGCTTTTTTCAAATATTCTACTCTTTCAGATCGAAATACTCCTACTGCCCTTTTCTTTGTTTTCTTTTGCGCGAGCCGAACAGCGCGGAGCCGTAACCCGAAAAGGCCCCTCTTGTATGTTTTGTTTTTGCTGACTCAAGCGAGAAGCCCGATCGGCATTTCACTTAGGAGTTGGGGGAAGAAAATACGGTTGGGAAATTCAAAATTTTCTCAAGTTATCTAAAAATTTCTGATTCCATCTGTCAATCTTCGAATATCGGTGGCTACGTTTGATAAATATGTAGTTGCGAATTATCAAACAATCATTATACCAGAGTTCGTCGCCAGCTGTATATAATTATTGCTCTTCTCGATGTCTTTAATCGTTTCGCAACACTAGCAAGTCCTCCCCCCCCCCCTAAACGATTTGCTCTTTTTAATCGGCTTTCTTAGTACATATTATTCGTAATGTATAACAGTTATTTACTAATCATATATAATTACAGATGATACAGAAAGAATGCCTTAGCAAAACGACGTTTTGCGATTCGAAAATTCGCGGGATTTGCTTGTTTGTTATGGCAAGCCTAGACAAGGGATATCTTCTAAGGGGGGGTGCCTTGGTTGGGTGACTTTTTAAGGAGTTCTAATGTGTATTGACGCGTACATCTGGATGAAACCGACCCAAACTCCAGACCGACAGTCGCGCGGGCGGGGCCCGCCGAACGTGGGAACTTCAACACTTCAGCCGTGTACCATGTTCAGTGGCTTTATCTACTCAAATCCATCTGAAAATCGAGGGATTTGCGACGTTTGGGGAATACAGCAATTGAAACACATTATGCTTTTGCCAAAATCAGAGCATAATAATGATCTTTTGCTTTAGCAATGTAGTGCTAGGGTTATTGGCGCCCGGTGCGGTCTTTCAGTTTGCCGCCCCATTCTTTCTAAGTTTCAGCATTCTGCCCCCATTTCGGCCCTTTAGTTTTCCACTTTATTATTTCTAAGTGTCCTGCCGGCCACCATGTTTGTTTTTTTGCCGCCGTGGCGGACACCCCCCCCCCCACTTATTACGCCACAGTTTTAATTACATAAAAGTGGAGTAAATGCAGAATTTAGTAAATCAGACTATTGACAAGATTTGGTATTCTAAATATTCATTCTATACACCTTCCGATTTTAAAATTCTCAAAATTTTAATGAATGAAGAAAGGGAAAAAAATAATAAAAGCAAAAGAAAGCTAGTTCTAGAAAAGGATGTCTTCAGAAAACAAATTGTGTCATAAGTTAACAGCTAGGTTATTCATAAAATAAACTGTCATCAATTTAAGCTTATTTTCAGTTAAAAAAAAAAAAGAAAAAGAATTCTGCAAGGTTTATTAATAGATAATTTGTTTAAGTACTTTCGGCACCAGGATGTTGATTATTTTAATTATATTAAGCTGATTAAAAACATTTGATAGTTAAAATAAATATTGATTAGTACTATTTTTATTTTAAAAAGATTAAAGCAAGGTTTAAGAAAGAAAATTTAGTGTTTTTAAAGAGACCTTTTTAAGTATGTTACATGAAATTAAAAATAAATCTTTATGAAAAATAAATTATTGAAAATATTTTAAACTTTATTTCATACATACCTTTGGACAATTATGTGAGTTAAAAAAAATATTAATTTTATACCTGCTAAAAAACTTACATGTAGTATTTATTTTTATTTATTTTAAAGAAATAGTACTTTTTAAAAAACTTATATTCACTTTTCATGAATGAGCAAGCATTAAATTAGAAGTGAAAGAGGAATAACAAATATATTTCAGTGATTTGATTTGATATGGTGTTGTACATTCCAACAATAGGATGTATTACAAAATTTGCATGACTATGTCATTTTTTCCAGCAATCTTCTGTGTTCTGAATTAAATTTCCCCAATTTCTGTAGTTATCAATTGATGGATGAGTTAAATTGTTTGATGCAATTTTAATAATGTCTAATAGTAATAAGGGTAACTTTGAAAATCTTTACTTGGTACTCCATTCAATAATTATTGCAAACAAAAGAATTTAAATAAAATTCTGATTTATATAATTTAATTTTATACATCCTGCATTGCAGAAATTTTATTACTTTTATTACATGCTAAACGCATCTAGCCTAATCCACTTACACTGACAGTCCTTTTCTGTTTAAAAGTTTGTACCAATATAGGTGAAATATCATATATGAATGAGATTCAGTAATTGTGGTCCAGTAGTGATAGTGTGATAAAATGGAGGAACAAAAATTAACAGTCCCTCTGCCCTCCCCTACTGCCTAACAAATCATGTCTGGCTAAAAATTTCTGAAATCTTCTTCAATAAATGTACTGTTCTTATAAATAATAAACATGTATGTCACGTAATTTTGAGAAAAAAAATTAAGCAGAAAATTCAACATTACTTATATTAAAACTTCTTTATGCTAGAAGTTTTTTTTTAAATCAAAACTTCTAGTTATGTAGATTTAATTCACATATTTATGTCATGTTTAGACCAAAATATTATCAACAAATTATTTTTCCTATTTCGCTTACACTTACTTCTACTGGATATTTTCTCCAAAAGAAGGGGGGGGGGGGACTAAGACAAATTGGAAAAAATCTTACTATGCATTGTAAGTCAGAACACATATTACAACTCTACATGTTAAAGTTTCGGGGATCAGATCGCTTCAAACCAGTTTCTATATGTTATCTACCTGTACATTCTCGTGGAACCCCAAAGTGCCCTTTTTGAGAACAGGGTGCCCTTTTTGAAAACTTCCCCCCCGGCGGCCCTTTTTTTCTAGAGTCAACACTAGTTATATCAGGCACTGTGTTTGCTTGGCAGCATTAATGTTATGTCAAGATCATAGCTATACTTTATAAACAATTAGCATGTATACTTTTTAGGAATGTAAACATTTTTGTAACTTCACCTCCGTCTTAACAATGAATCTCAGTTGCTTGGTGGTTGAATTTCAGTGGCTGCTGCAACCACAAGTACTTGTATAAGTGATGTAAATATCATTTACCTAGAAGTGACACAACTGAAAAAAACTTTTTTTTTTTTTTTTTTTTTTTTGTACTATTGTCTGCTGTTGGCTCTAATTTATGTGCTTCCTATTGTAAGATAAGTGTGTTTGTCTGGCTGACTACATTAAAAAAAAAAAAAAAAAAAAAAAAATTAGCAAAAAAAAAAATGAATTTTTTGGTGTCTCACTTTTCTTACCGGTATGCACTATAAGACACTTCTTTTGAAAATTGTTTTACAATTGATGCAGTTGGCTTGATTTTTTTTTTGTTTTTTCTTACTAGGAAGATCAGTCTGTGAAGGAAATTGCCAGAAGACCTTTCCCTCGCCTCTTTTTGGCTCTTCTGCCTCTCTTGTAGCTTAAGAATTCGGAGCTTCCAGATATCTATTGGCTGTGTGTAATCAGGTTGGTAGGAATGGATGTGTCTGCAGGAACTGAGGAGGAAGAGTTTTCAGAAACTGAGGAAGAAGAGTTTTCAGAAAACGAGGAAGAAGCATTTTCAGAAACTGAGGAAGAAGAGTTTTCCGAAACTGAGGAATTTTCAGAAATCGCTGATGATTATTATAGGTTGACATTATCAGATAGGTTGCCATATGTACATTTTTCTGCTGGGCTTGGAAGCCCGACTACTATTGAAGTTCACAATTTCTCTTTGCTGGCAAATCTAACTCTTAGAGAATGTTTAGAGACAAGATTGTTCGATTTTGAAGAGGAACTCTGGCGTGTGCTTGTATATCCTGGGGACCCCATTTGTGTTCTTCTTCAGAAACAACCATCACCAAAGGAGTTTTGTGTAGAGTGCACTCTGAGTTTTAGGAAGGGTAACGACAAAGTGGATGTCAAGAGATTTACCTTCACTTACGGAAATGAAAGAGATAGATTTGGTTGTTTCTTCCCCAGTAGACGTAAACTCATGCGTTCTTGTCCTGAACTAGCACAGTCTGATATCCTGACCATTTACTGTCTCTTGATAAAGAGAAAACCAAAGGGACCATTAGTACCAGTTCCATTATACTATATGGGTAAGTATGCAATGCATAAAACAATATGTCCACCATAAGACTTTCTTGTAGCACACTGACAATTAAATAACCAAAGTAATCTTAAAAATTAACTTTATTGAAAAAATCTGGAGTGACTCCACTCGACTTTCCGAACATTTACGATTAAGACCATTACCAAGCACTTAAATAAATTTTAATCGATGAATAATTCAAACATATATACCAAATTGAAACTCAATCGAATGCACCGTTTAAACGCTTGCGCACTTTCAAGAATTTCTCCCCATATGCCATTATGCCATAACATAAAAGAAAGTTTTGTCGTAGCCCTTTAGGAGAACTATAAGTCCTATACACACCAAAATCAATACCGGTCTTGCAACGGTGGTTTATAACATATATACCCAATTTGAGCTCAATCGAATCTACCGTTTAAACGCTAGCGCACTTTCAAGAAATTCCCCCCATAGGCCATAATGTAAAAGAAATCTTTGTCGTAGCCCTGTAGAAAAACTATAAGTCCTATACACACCAAAATCAATACCGGTCTTGCGATGGTGGTTTATGACATATATATCCAATTTGAGCTCAATCGAATGCTCCGTTCAGGAGCTATCGTGTTCACTCACACACACACACACACACACACATACATCTCGTAAAAATAGCATAAATGGATTCAGAAGCCCTCAAAACGTGTAAAAACACCAAATTCTCGAAGTCGAATTTTTTCATGATTACAATACTTTCCTTACATGGTACATGTTCAGAAAGTAAAAATTATACAAATATCTTTTAGTCTCCTTCACTACTAATGCATCACTACATGCGAATTTCCCGCAGGTCATTAGGTACCACCTTCTTCAGTAAGTCTGCCATTTTTGCCTTCACCTCTTCTACAGACTGGAAATTTGTTACCTTCAATGCACTTTTCATGTTGACCAGAACGTTCATCATCTTCAAAAACCTCTTGACCTTCTGAAAATAGTTGGTGCTATTCAAAAATTTGACTACGTGGTATGCAATTATCTCTAAACACCTCCTTTCACAATTTGAAACATTCAGTTAGAGATTTTTTTTTAAATTTCATGAGGAATTTCAAATTTATGCGCGGCTCGATTTTTAAAATTATCATGATCACAGCACTTCGACACAACTATGTCTTACTTGTTCAAGGATAAAAGTAAACTGAACTTGGTAGAAGGATGGAATAACATACCACCTGTAATCATCAAGGGCAACACCATTCCATTTCCATTCTTCCACATCAAATCAAATGGGTAGGGCAAATGCAATTTGTTTTTTTTTTTTTTTAATTGTCATAGTGGTATGTCTGTTCAAGTTATATACATTTTTGAACGACTTCATTTGAAATTGAGATTTAAAAAGTGTGATAATTATAACTAGATAAGTGCTAGAAAACATTTGACTAAGCACCAATGATATTGGGGGATTTACCACCTTCAATATAGTCTCCTTGCCGATCCCTTCAGTGCTTCACATGAATTTCCACTCTTCAGTTATCTGGGAAAACCAGTTATCCAGAATCATTTTTCAATTGATTAAATTCTTATTTTTTCCCTGAAAAAAAAAAAAAGCATGCACTTTTTCTTCTCTTTTCTTGTGTTTTTGTTTTTTCATTTTGAGTACTTCAACTAGAATTTAAAATGTAAGCAATCGGGTAAGATGTTTTATTTATTTATTTTAGTGTGTATGACTAAGTTTTTAAGAAGTTATCATACATTAATTACTATTTGACTAGCGATTTGATAGAAACATATACATCGGGTTTAGAGGCGGAAACAGGCATGTCCATTAGTTGTTGGGAGTGCCAGTCAGATGTGTGCTTGCCACTAAATTATTCAGATGTAGTTTTCTAGAAATAATGATTTGTTTACTGCAATGATATTTTTAAACTTACAATGAAGTGACAATTTTATCTGAACCGAAAATCAGGACTTTCTAAAACACAGAGTCGGAAGGGGTAAGGATTGATCCCGAGACACCCCTCTCCCTCCGTGAGATTTTTTTCCACATACTCTGATTTTCTACTTTTATGAGAATGGTTTTATTTTTTATTTTTTCAATGGGCAGGCAATTGCTCATCAAGCATTCTGCCTTTACTAAGGCTCAAACTACTGGCCATTTTATTTTGGGAGCATCCAGTGTGCAGCCAGCATTACCCCCTATGTAGAGACGGACAAGTTAACATCCATGCCCAAGCTGGGATTCGAACCTGGACCCAAGACGTGATAGAATGGTTCTTAAGCCACAACACCACCTGGATGGCTTTTAAGAGAATACATAAGCCTAGTTTTTAAGAATTGTATCCTTAATTTTTGGATTATTTATCAAAATAGTTTGCCTTCTAACGTTAACTAGAATGATATTCATTGATTATATCATGTATTAATAGATACCATAAAACAATCTTTTTTGATCAATAAAAAACTCAATAAGAATAAAAAGTTAAATACAAATAAGTAACAAAAAACTTAAACTAATAATACAATCATTTTCATGCTAATTTATTCCGAATTTATTTTACATTTTCATCAGATGCCCATACTTATTGCTGGATACAATTTCTTTGACAATTTTTTTAATAAGGTCAGACAAATGTCACCACAATGATTGCATGCCCCTCCCATAAAGCAAGACTTCGGTGGGACAGATTATGGTTCCATGGAGACATCGTGACATATAGGTAAAAAGTGGGACTGTCCTGCTGAAAGCAGGAATCCGGTCACTTTAACTTACAATGAATCAGTTTACACATTTAAAATAACACAAACCAGATTGCTGATTTGTAATAATAAATAAAAAAAAGTCTACAATATGCACTCTTTTCCCCTCCTCTACTAATTCATTTGGATTTACCTATACTGGCAGCTTACCAATGTTCTATGCCAAACGCAGTCAGATAGTACTTCCTCTCTAAAGTTGATTCTTATTTATCTTATTAAAAGTTTTCAGGTTCTGTAATGTATAAGTTTTGTGTGTACCTCTGTACCTTGACTTCTGAAGTTTTTGTTTCTAGGTTTTGGGACGGTACCACACAAGAAACCTTTTGGGTTTTGTGAAGGACTCCCTAGCATCATGATTCCGGGTTGTGATAAACAAGATCAAGTGGATGCATTTTAGGATAAAACCAAATAATGGCAGAGCTTCTGTTAAGAGCTTATAATAGAACAGTTTGAAAGATATTTAAAATCAAAGGAATAAACATCTGATTACACTGGTGTTGTAAAGTTTTTTACTGTAAAGGAAGTTCCCTTAAAATGTACAACTTTCTTTTCATGAATTAATAATAAACATAAATCCTTTTTATATTTTTAATAAAAGTTCAGTGCAAAAGTAACTAATGTATCAAATTGTGTATGTTCTTCCGTAAAACATATTTTTGTTTGTTTGTTTGATTCAATTAAAAATATATATATATATTGCCAATTTTTTCATTAGCACCTATAAAAGTCAAGGCACTGTTTGCATTACATTTGGGTGCAGTTTTTTTTTTTTAACAACTTAAGGTAGTGCCAAAGATTGACCCTAAATTTTTCCTTATCTGGTGGCTATTTAAGTTTTAGGTGTCAATTTATTCTTTTTAAATTTGAAAAGAAGAAATTAATGTACACATTTTTACAAAAACTGATTAACTTTTTTTATAATTGCTTAACATTCAGCTAAATAAATACAAAATCTAAATTTTTACACGACCCCCGAACAAAAAATTTCCCAATTAGTTAAATGTGCCCCCCCATACATTAATAAAATTATGTACAAAATTTCAGCCTTTCATTGTAAAAAATTTCAGGGATATGAAAATAATATGTTACTTAAAACCACTTTCCAATGGCTTTTGAAGGCTAAAAAATCACATCCAAAGACCATGTTCCAGGAGCTGTGCATAAATTGCAAAAGAAAACATTGATTACAAAAATACATACTTTTGCTATTATTGGTATTGGATAACCCCTTACCAACTTTGTTTTAAACATATATTTGAGCCTATTTATGTTGAAAGGCGAAATTTTTGTGCATCACCTAATTAAAGTATGAGGCATACTTTACTGATTGACAATTTTTTTTTTTTGTTCAAGGGTTATATTAAACTTAAATCTTGTTTTTATTTAGATTGAATCTCCTGAAATTTTAATCAATCCCTTTATTTATGTAACTTTGTAATTTATTATACATGTCTAAATGAAATAAAGATGGGAGATTGAGGTAGGGTCCAAATAACAAATTTTACCAGAATTTTAACTTGACTCAAGATAGCCCATCACAGCTTGAAAAATTGTAATTTTATGGAAAACTTCAGATTTTTTGTATGAATTATTGTTCAAATAAAAAAATTAAAATATACTAAAGTCTCTTGTTATTTTCTAGTAATTTTGAGCATTTAAATATAGTTATCTTCAGACTATCACTTTGGACATGAATGGCTGCATTGATTTAATTTGTTGGACTTCAAAGATAACCTAGACACCTCTGACAACAACTTAGAGCCCCCACCTTGGCCGAGTGGATAACATTCAGGGTGTCTACCAGTCATGAAAATCATGAATGTCACGATTTTGGACAAGGGCCATGAAAGTCACGAAAATGTTCCAAATTTTGATACGTCACAATTTTTTCTTCCTACAATCTAGTCTCCAGTTGTAGGGAAGGGGGAAAAAAAACCCGTCTTGCAATCTCATTACGTGGCGGTTCTTCCTGCTGATTAGAATAGCCACATTTCATTCCCCTTTGACCGTTTTCAGTGAGCAAAGAACATTCTCAGAACGAAATTTCTCCGCTTAACTCTTTCTCATTGGTTGTTGTTGCTGTTATTGGCCCACTTCCGGGCAAGGTAGTCGGAGCTTCTGGCAATGGACACTTTGTCATTGGTATTACCAGAGAAACACCTTTTTACTTCCTCCCTCATCTGTAGTAGGGAATTTTCTGTTCAAATAAAAATTCAAGCCACATTCAGAATTTTTTATTAATATCTTCGAAAATAATTGGAATTTCGAAGTCAGCTTACCGGCTTCCCCCGAATTTTCTCCGTGGAACACGGATAAAAGACAGTGTTCCAAAGACATTGTTCACTTAATCACATTGTTGTCTTAGTGTTCCAAAGACACTAAGGTGTCCACGGATTCCATTTTAAGACACTAAGATATCGACCACCTAAGACACTAAGGTGTCTTTGGAATCCGTGGACACCTTAGTCGAAACTCATATCCCCATAGTTTCGGAGGAGATAGCAGAACAAGCTTTTGACAGCGGTGGCGGCCATTACTTTTTTTTTTTTAGAAAAGAGAGATTACATATATTCTGGATGCCAGGGGCGTAGCCAAGGGGGGGGGGGTTGTGTTAGGGGGTCATAAGCCCCCCCCCCCCCCCCCCCCCCCCGCATGAGGAATTTTTTGCCATACAAAATGTCATGGTTCGGACGGTGCTTAAAATACCTTAAAAAGTACTTACTTTTTTTTTTCATTTTTAAGGCCTTTAAAAAGTGCTTAAAAAGTACTTAATTTTTTATCTATATCCTTAAAGTTTCTCAGTATAGCCGCAAGGTGCTTAAAAAGTGCTTAATTTCTAGTGGTAATCGACCGTAAAATCATCTTACATCGAAACTTTTCGTTCCCCTTCTCCTGCCTCAAGCTGCGTTCATATTGATCGTACCGTAACGCGATGACGTCATACGTTGGAGCCCCTTTTCAATAGCCAAGGGCCCCCTTAGGAGCCAGTCCGGGCCTGATTGTTCTTAAAATACTGAATCTCAACCAAAACTAGTCTGTTGCGCCCGATGCGAGTTTAACCATTCTACCCCCCCCCCCCAAAAAAAGTTTATAAGTTATTTCTGTTTTTTGGCCGTGCAGCTTTGCGCCCTGTGAAGGAGCACTGTACTGAATAAACACTGCCTTACACTATTATTAAAGGAAAAACTCGACTACACTACAAGTAATTGGCAAGCTCAGGAAACGCTGAGTGCTTTTAAAATAAACCCCAATGTTATAAATATCCACAACATTCAAAGCTTAAAACAAACAATTCGCTGAAGCACACTCATTACGTAATCAACAGCTGGCCGTCTGCGGAGAAAAAAAAAAAATGTTTACTTTTGACTGGAGCCTGCTCATCGGATCGCTGTTTCACGTTATCAGCATGTGCTATACTGTCCGAACTTTTTGCAAATGCAAGAAGTTTTTACAAGTTATTTATTTATTTCTATAAATTCGCCTTTGTGAATATAAAAACTGATGTTTTATATAAAATCGAACACTGATTATTTGAAAATGGAAATTGTAAGCTTCGTAAAATAGCGGTAAATACTTTAAAACATATGGAAAAGAAGATATTTTTACCGCTTATCCCCCCCCCCCTGAAATACATCCCAGTGCGATGTTTCTTTTTTTTTTTCGGAGGGAGGGGATCGTGGGTGCGGTATTTCTGATAATTTTCTACTTAATTAAGCTCATTTTCGTGGGTGTGATGGATGCAGCGTTTCTGCCATAAATTATGGTATATGGACATACATGTTACTTGAGAGAAAAAAAGGAATTATTTTGTCTGTATTAATTGCTTGTACATACATGTGCAAGAAATTGTGGGCTTTACAATTTTGGAAAATTGGCACATTTGCACTTAAAGCAACAACCTGCCAACTTTACAATAAGAAAATCTAAAGTTTGGTAATAACGAAAGTAATAAGGGGCTGTCCATAAATGATGTCACGCTTTTTAAAAAATATTCTTTGCCTCCTGCTCACACTTCACCATACCACCCTTGGCACATGTCATGCTGTATTACATGTACATCACTGGCGTAGCCAGGGGGGGGGCCCACCGGGCCCGTGCCCCCCCCGAAATTTTTTCAGTTGTTATATATATATTGCAATTTGTAAAAATGGATCGTCTCAGAATCCTTGTTGTGTGATATTTGTCTAATCTTTCTGATAAACGTTTTCTAGATCCTTTCACATTGAGAACGAAGAACAAAACAAGTCAATAAAAAGGCTAAAAAGTGCCTTTAATCACTAACCCGAGGTGACTTTCGACACGCCTACACACCAGGAAAATATACATCCTACTCCCGGGATACTAAAAATTTCCCTCACCCTATAACCTCAGCTCGTTACCGTTGTACCCTGTGAAGTAAGTATCCCCAAGTGTTATCAGCTTTCATGGCCACCTGTGGTATTTTCAAACTATGGTGTATACAAAAATAATTCTTTCTACTAAAGATAAAATTTCAAGGAGGGGCACAAGCTGACCCTTTCCCCACCATTCCCAAGGTCCAGACGCTCGTGTTTTTGAATAGTGTGCTGTTCTGTCCAGTTGGTGGGTTCGAATAGAGATTATGGCCTCGAGAAAGTGCCCGTTGAGTAGGAGAAATTTTAAATAAAATTCCCAAAATTATACATAGTTTGCCTGCTAACAATGAAGACTCAAATCTACAGGAAGCGGAAAAAGTCATAGATGAACAGATATTTCCTGAAAACTTCAGAAAGCACATCAGGAAAAGAAACTAAAGTAAATACTCAATATTTTATTGTGTGTTTTTAAATGATAATATAAACGATGACCTAATACATGCAACATAATATCTTCTTAAGTATGTTGAAAAATTTGTATTATCATAATTTCATTAATATGTAATTTAAGAAATGTTTCCTTTATACCCACCCTTTCAACTGACAAGAGGGTAAATCTGTAATTTGTTTTTCTGTTCTAAAGTTTTATAAAACTTTATAAATACTATTTTCTATGCTCTGGTAAAGAACAAATGAATATTTGAAATATCTAGGGATGCACTTGATATCCGGCTGATTTATCAATATCCGAAATATCATCGGATATCCGAATCACAATCACCGGATATCCTTAGAGATATACCTAGACTTATACCTAGACTTCTCTTTCGGATATCCGGCTCACGACTAAATAAGGTCTATCAACAGTCCACTAAGTCTGTATTTTTTAAATAAAAATTACTCTCAGTAATGTTTTCTTTTTAATATTTTTACTACTCACAGTTTAAAAAAAAATTAAATATTCTGAAGTGCTTTCCTTTGTAATTTAAAACCACAACCAATGAGAACAGCAATTTAACTTTGAAATTAATCTGAAAAATTGGAGCTTAATACCTTTATTTTTTTATTCTAAAATAAGACATTAAGTTGTTCATTAAAATGTAACTTTCTATTAAATATATTTTTCTTCTAAGTTAAACAATTAAATAGACCTATTTTCATTTTTGTTTTTTAAATAGTACGCTAAAACTTCGTACTTATGCAGGGTGCCGAAGCCCGAGCCCGAAATTTCAGCTAATAGGTATATAAAAGTCAATGACTTCATTGGTAGAATATCATAAATTTTGCCGTTTGTGCAAATTAAAGACAAATATAACAGCAAACTATTAATGCACTACCTAATTCGTTATAATAAAGTTTATCAAATAATATTAATTAGTTTATTTCTCCCATGAGTCACTTTTTAAAATCTGTTTACACGGAATACGTTCAATTGAAGAGAAATTTCTCACAAGCCCGAGCCTGGTTTGGGCTCGGGCTGAGTCCATCTCATCTCTAGTGCCCACCCCCCTGACTTATGGCTCACCAACTTGCGATGAGTGCAACCCCACCCCCCCTCAATAATTTTAAGAACTTATCCGTTCTGGAAAGTTTTGTGCGTCTGTTTTTTTCTTTTTTTATTAAGAAATCAAATCAGGTGTATTTTTACCATTTAATCTTCCCAATATTATGTAAGATGTTCTTAAATCTAGATGTTAATTAAATTATAAAGTACAACTCAACACTTATTCAAGTCGAAAATTTGCAATTAATTATATTTTTTAAGACTGCTAAAGTAGAAAAATTCTATATATTTTGAACCAACTTTATTCCAAAAACCAGAATTTTCGAAGATTTTCTTCTAGTGACGTCTGTGTTATTTTAATAAGTACTTTGTTAGCAATGTGCAGAAAATTTTAATCTTGTGATCAACCTTATTCCAAAGAGCAGAGTTTCGGAATTTTTTTTCAAGTGATGTCTGGGTTATTTCAATATTGTGCCTGCATTGTATACGTGTAATATTCTAATCCTGTCAGCAACCTTATACAGAAGGGCAAAGTTTTAGAAGATTCTCCTTCAGTCATATCTTTGTTATTTTAATATTGTATTTGAAATGTGTAGGGTATTTTAATCTAGTGATCAACTTTATTGCAGAAACCAGAGTTTTGGATGATTTTCTCCAAGCTATCTTATTTTAATATTGTGTCTGCATTATTTAGAATATCTTAAATTTGTGAGCAACATTATATTAAAAACAAGCATTTTGAAAAAATAAAAAGATAAATAAAAAATCTAGTCATAAGATTTTCTAGGTTAATTATGTGTTACTGCATAAAACTGTACATTTTGACTTATTAATTGCAATAAGAAACTGAGTTAGTACAGCCTGTGCATTATAATTAAAGCTTTATTTTTTAAAATTAGCGTCGCTGTTCTGTGGTTGTTAATTATAAAAATAACGATAGGTTTGTGTTTGCGTGATCTTCATTATAAAATACGTACAGGTTGATTCAAAAATAACGTGACCAGTTTCAGAGCAACATAAAATTTTATTGAATTAAGTTATTTACACGAAATTTTCAATGTCGTTTCCTTTAGCATAGTACACTTTAAGTAAACGTATAGGTCAAGACAAAAGAGCTTTTTAAGACCATTTTTGGAGGTATTTTGCCAACTTCCTCTTTGATTGCTTTTTAAAACCCTTAAAGTGTTCTTACCTTACGTCTATTTAAGGTTCATTCATTGTTCTTTTAAGTATCCCATAAAAAAAATAATCGCAATTAGCACAGTCAAGGGATGATAGTAGCCATTTTTCAGGAGAAATAAAGTTATTATTTTTTTTTTTTATAAATCTTTCAGCCATTTGACAGTTGACCTTCCAGTATGACTTGATGCAGAATCTTGGTGTAAAACAAAGTTTCTTGGGGGACGTTTACTTTCTTTGTTCATGTGCCCCAGAACTTTATTCTGATAGTATTTAGCATCAATTTTAACCTTTGGTTCTACAAAAAATGGTTTTATTAAGTCTTGAGAGGACATTCCCATCCATACCACAGTACCTAACGTCCAACTTGCCTTCTGCAAAACAGCTGCGTCTTTGCGACGCTGTTCGTGTGAAATATATTGAACCTCCTTTTGTCAGTTGTGAATTACAGACGAAACAACGCTTCATCAGAAGTTATCCATGTTTTGTATCTACCTTTGCGTAACATTAAATACAGAGGCCAAGAACGTTTTCTTCGTTTTTCTACAGTGTTTGCAGATATTTGATGACAAACTAGTTTCTTCAATTTTTATAGGCAATTTTCTTTATCTGACGGCAAATTGTCGATTGGCATACCTGTAGTTTCTTTTCTAAAGTTCTTTGAGGAAGAAGATTTTCTACAACGATAAGTCTTTTCAGCTTCTTTTTTTCTTTTTCACCAATGACTTCCTTTCGTCCACATTTCCCCCTGGAGCTCTTGATTGCCAGCCATATTTTATTTATTTTCAAAGTTTAGATAGTTATACAAAGTTTAGAAAAATGCCTTTTCTGAATTTTAAATGCTTTATTTATGACAGAATTTGAGCAACCATCCTACAAAAGCTTAAAAATTTCGTTTCGGGTTTGAAGATCTAATTTCGGAGCCAAATTTACTCCCACTAATAAAAGTAGTTCAATTGGTAATTTAAACGTTTAATTTTTAAAATAAAACAGGTGGTAAATTAAAATTTACCATAAATAATTATACGCTTTTAAAATTGGTCACACTAATTTTGAATCAACCTGAATGTATTAGTTATATGCAGCTGCAAATGAGCTGATTGAAAATCCGGGATAGATTGATATATTTCCTGTTTATAACAAGAATATTTTATATAGAAATATTTTTTACTATGGACGTTTATTGAGATTTAAAAATCATTTATTTAGTTTTCTTTTCAATATCTTCCTTAAGATATATTTTTTGTAGAATAAGACTTATTGTAGTAGCAGATACGGGCCTGGATTTAAAAAAAAAAAAATCTTATCTGGTTGAGATAATCGCCAGACAAACCTGTACATAAGCATCTATCTACAGAGATAATTATATTGAAGAATTATTAATTAACTCGGGAAATTAATACTGAATAGCATCTTTAAACATATATTTAAGGATATTTTTGTGAAATTACTAATTAAGTAATATTATAATTAGAATTAACAATTAGAATCTTATTTTTAGTAATTATTAGTACTTGGAATATTATTTCTAATTATAATTAATAATTATAAAAATTTTAAATTTAAAATTAATTAATAATTAAAATATTTCTAATTACAATTAATAATTAGAATATTAATTAGTTGGACAAAACTCTCTGTGCCCCTCCCGAAACAAAATCCTGGCTACGCCAGTGATGTACATATACTTACAGTTTAAAAACAAAGCACTATGCTAGAAATCAAATTTAATTTTCTGATTTTAAATGTTTTTATTTTAATGTAAATGTATGTCACACATCTTGTCCCCCCCCTCCACCCTCGTCACAATTTCACAGCCCTCCTTTCCTCCAAGCGTGACATCTTTTGTGGATAGACCCTACTTAAGAAAATTTTGGGGTCCTTAAAAAGTGCTTATTTTTTTTGCTCTGAAAAGAGTCTGAACCATGAATGTATATTCTTCACTACATTATCACACACACGTATACCTATATATGAGTTGTATAGACGTAACCCCCTCCATGAAAAATTTCTGGCTACGCCCCTGCTGGATGCCAATTGACATAGTTTTAATAATTAAGTGTCTTCAAATCACTTAACTGGTGCGTTTATCGCTAATTTGTTCACTCTCGTTCTATTCTAACTATTTTGGGAGTGTTGAAACATGAACATGGGCACTGGCAGCATAGGGCAAGGGGGGCACTTGCCCTTCCCTGGATTTTTGTATGCAGACTTTTCCCTTGCTTTTTTATTCTTTGCAACATGATAACCATACGTTGAAGTAGTATTTGCACCCCCCTGGAAAATATTTTGTCTGCGCCCATGCTTATGCATAACTCCTAGAGACTCATCGCCTCTTCAAAGTGCGGCGATTTTTTAGATTGGTGTGGGTGGGGGGGCTAAAGTAGGAATTAACCGAAATTTCTAAAGAATTTTGCGTAAATCGTTGTTTTCTTTGTTTTTCCCCTTAAATATTTAAAGTTTTTGTCAGTGAATACTTAGAGGTTTCTTGTTTTTCTATATCAAGCTTCAAAGTCTTCCTTTCGGACTTAACTGTTCCAAGGTTGCGCTTACTAGTGATCTACAGCAAGTGGATTACCAACCAATGGTAGCATGCATTTGGACATTTCTGATACATCAAAGTCGCCACCGGCTGTGAAGGATATCGAGTAAGGTGTGGGACCTTTCCTTGACATTCATAGAAACAATCTCACAGAAAGAGAAATTGTGAAAAATCTCTCAGGAAAACGACAAGAAATTATAGTGGTTTATATCATAGTCAAAGCATTCCCAAATCAAGTGCAGTCTCAAACACGAAATGAAATGAAGATACAACGGGAAAAAAGTTCACAAGACAGAGAAACATAGCAGTCACAACCAGTTCTGTAAAGGGTCATCGCTTATTAAATACAGACAAATGAGTAAATATACTGGTCAACACTCTAATCAAAACAGAAAACATTACAATGCATTTTCTTCTACACAAAATCCGGTACTTACGTATTATCCCGACGGTCATTCCAGCCAGATTATTTCTTCGTAAAATGTGCTGGCAAACTGTTGCCAATTGTATTCGTAACCATCAATAATTTCATGTGTCCAGCATTTATATTGGTGAAAAATCGCTCGAAAGCCGGGATAATACGTAAGTACCCAAAATCCTTATAGATGTATAATGCTACGAAACCACTGAATTTTACTATGCTGTTTTGGTGTATTAAAAGCATTTTGTAGGGATATTTGATTTTTAACTCTCATTTAACCCTCAAAGCAGTTGTGGTGTAAAATCCCTACCACTTCATACCAGTTTTCTCTGCAATACATCTATAATTTAAATTATTTATAAAACTCAGGTATCATAAAAAGGTTTTGATATTAAAGCATGCAAGCAATTTAGGAGTTCATTTTTTAACAATTACAAATCTTCTTATCAAAATTTAACTTTTTAAATAATTTTAAAACTACTCGAGAATTACACCGTGAAAACAACTTTACATTATTTGCCCATTTCCAAGATGCCCGGAGGGTTAAATTACAATTTTTGTTGACTACATAATACTAATAACAGCCAAATTTAATAATAATTTATGTAATTCTAAATACATAATTTGACAGGAAAAAAACCAGCCATGTTAAGTTTATTTCCTGTTTACTTTCACAAACATTTTTAGCCTAATCAGAATATTCTTTGTTTCAACATTTATTTTAATTCATTTGTATCTTCAATCGTACCTGAGGAAGAGTCAAAAGTGCTAAATAAAACATGAGGTGTGTGTGTGTGGGGGGGGGAGTTTCTTGAGTTGTACATGCATTTCATTGCTACAGTGGTCATCCACTTTAAACACACAAGCTTATTTGCCACTGGCAAAATAAATTATACATGCAGAGACAACTGTGCAGGACAATGACAACCTGTATTCACACCAAGCACATGAGGTTCTTTTATTGTGTACAGAAATTTTTATTTACCTTGACACTCTGAGAGAATGCTGTCTTATGCACAGATCACACTCATGTTTCTTCCCCACACAGATACAAAGATGCTTTATGAGATAATGCTTTCTGATAAACAAGTTATAAAGTTTATTCTCAAGTTTGCTACCACAAAGAATGTTTTCATACATACATTGTATGGGTACTAAAGTGCATTGTCAAATTTCCTCTGCCAGAGAAACTTTCTTAGATGCATCTCACACATGCCCTAAAATACTACAAAAGCAGGCTCTCAATCTTCAAGAAAATCAGGCTGTATTTTGGTTTGGGAAGGGTGACTAAATGATAAAGCTAGAAATTCTCTAGAATTTCCCTGCTAAAATTAAGTGGCAAGAAAATCATTTTAAAACAGACATACACTATAGAAAAAACACTCAAAATACTGGTGTTAAAAGATAAAATAAATAAAAACTTATAACAAGATATGATCGGTTCGACCGAAGGAATATGACTGGCAAAGACTGAATAAATTTTCAGTCAAAACAATCGTATCGTGTTATGTATCATTTTATGTGTGTTTTTTATACAAAGTTTTTATTTATTTTAAACATATGTTATATTTTTTCTTTACACAATGATAAAAATAAAGTTAAGTACTACAGTAAATTTTAGTTTAGCCAAAATTCAAGTAATCAGAAAAATTCAGAATCCCCCCCCCCCTTCTTTGCATAAATTGTTTTTAAAACATTTGCTGCTATTCAGAAAGGTTTTTGTTTCTATTTCAAAATAATCATAGAGTCCAATTTAATATAAAGTTAAATTTTTATAAAGGCAGAGCTTATAAAAGAAACAAATATTGTAAAATAATAATAAAACAAATACTGCTTTTTCCTATTTGGATAGTACAGTAGTACAGTATCCCCCTCATTATGTCACACATTCGGATATATCGAGCTTTTTCTGTCTCCAATTTTTTTTCTGTACTCCTTTGTTTCATTACTTTACATGAATGAGAAGCACACAGTACATTTAAATAAAAAATACAACTCCAATCACATAAAAGAGATACAATTAATTAATTTTTCTCTCACTGATCTTTGCTGAAAAACAAGTTATGAGAGAAAAATCAAATCAGAATGACTTTGAACAGTTTCCAGTAGGAAATAAGATGTGTATTTGTACAAAAATTTAAAATTAAACTTCTATGTTTATTGTTTAAGTGTATATTATCTTTTATTGCAGTACTTACAGTGCTATTAATTTTATAGTTCAAGTGCATGTGATCACAGAAGTAAAATTTCATCATATTATGCGTCACACTTCCCTGCCCCCTCCACCGGTTATAGCGTGCAATTTTTTTTTTTTTTTTTTGTCTCCCGACAAGCACGATATAACAAGGGGCTACTGTACCGAGTCTTGAATAATTCTGCTATATTGCACACTTCAGTGACGTAGCCAAAGGGGGAGTTAGGGGGGCAGACACCCTCCCAAAATGAGACAGACATGAGAAAAGGGATCTTATCTCTATTTTTTAATTAATATATATATATATATCAGATGTCAAAGGAAAATTTTTTACCCCCTCCCCTCAAGAAAATTCCAGGCTATGCCACTGTGCACACTTGATTCCTTTCTATGAGAACAGAGGCTCCGGTTGGCTGTTGGAGGTTTATTGGCACAAAATCCAGCAAGGATATGCTGCACCAGACGAGGGTAAAAAAAAAGAAAAATACCTTGCTAAAAGATAAAGGCTAAAAGATATGACTAATAAAAAAGGATAAAAGCAATCATTAGTAAAAATTGTAAGTAGACAACTGTCAGAACAAGTCGTAATTCATATCAAAAAAAGAAGGCCAATATGCCTAAGGAAGCGGAGCAGTTTTTTATGTGGAGTTTCAACTAAAATTTCGACAAGTACGGGATAAGAACAGTAAAAATAAGTCTGGTAAAAAGAGTTAAAAGCTTTACAACTCTTTTTACCAGACTTATTTTAACTGTTCTTATCCCGTACTAAAGGCTCCGGTTGGTCTGCAGTCTCTCTTTGGCAGAGCTGAAACTGATTCAAGCATATATCAGAGATTAATTGTTATTGTTCCTAATGCTTACTGCCAACTGCAGAGTGGTGCCAGATCCCACAAATAGGACAGCAATGGGTGAAAGGAGCGGCTTCCATTCGAATGAGAACTAGTAGGAGGTAGACCATTTCAGAACGGGGTCCTCTAATTTTGAACCAATTCCAGATGAGGGATCAACCACCTGAAATCAGCACTTCCAGAGGTATAATTTGACCATGGAGGACATTGAAGCTACGGCAAATTTTGCTTACACCAGCTCCCATTAGTGTACACGGTCCCACAGCAGTCCAGCCGAGAGAGAATTTCAGCCTCTCAAAGACTTGCCAAGCCTGTGCTGCTTCACTTTTCTTGTTCTTATGGGAACAGAGTTTAGTGATTAGGCCACTGCGGGACAGTAATTTTTTAAAAATCCAATGAAAACAAAAGTGTGCCTATGGAAGAGATGAAGTAGAGAAAACACAGATGAGAAGGGGCACTTATTTGGTATTTTACGAGCCATCGAAATTCTTATAAAATACAAGAAGGGCCACTTAATCAAGAAGGGGGGGGGTGCTTTTGTGGTACTCTATTGCACGTTTTCTTCTTCTGTACAAGTGTGAATTTCA
Source organism: Cheiracanthium punctorium (assembly GCA_038373885.1). Taxonomy (NCBI): domain Eukaryota; kingdom Metazoa; phylum Arthropoda; class Arachnida; order Araneae; family Cheiracanthiidae; genus Cheiracanthium; species Cheiracanthium punctorium. Next base: position 626,953 of record JAWZYV010010633.1, read on the forward strand.
GTATTCAAACTTTTTTCATCAGAAAAATTTTCCTCCCCTGTGTGGGAGCGACGATGTATCTTCAAGTACCTCCGCGTAGAATAAGCTTTCTTGCACACATCACACATGTAAAGTTTTTCTTTTGTATGGGTTCGAAGATGATAATTCAAGTTTCCTTTTTCAGAGAATGCTTTCTTACACACATGACACTCATAAGGTTTCTCTCTAGTATGAGTACGAAGATGCTTATCCAAGTATCTCTTCTGCGAGAATGCTTTTCTACATATGTCACAGGCATGCGGTTTCTCTCCTGTATGGGTAAGGAGATGTGCATTTAAACTTACCTTGAATGAGAATACTTTTTTACATGTGTCACACATGTACTGTTTCTCTTTGGTATGGGAAGCAAGATGAGTTTTCAAGTTTCCTATTTGAGAGAACGCTTTCTTACAAACGTCACACACATATGGTTTCTCCCCTGTATGGGTACGAAGATGAGTATCTAAACTTATCTTCTGTGAGAATGCTTTTGTACACACCTCACATACATAAGGTTTCACATTCGTATGGGTACGAATATGTGCATTCAAACTTGCTTTAAACGAGTATGCTTTGGTACACATGTCACACTTGTAAGGTTTCTCTTTTGTATGGGAAGAAAGATGAGTTTTCAAGTTTGCTATCTGAGAGAACGCTTTCTTACACACATCACATACATATGGTTGTTCCCCTGTATGTATACGAAGATGCATATTCAAGCTTATTTTCTGCGAGAATGCTTTTGTACACACGTTGCATGTGTAAGGTTTTTCCTTTGTATGGGTACGGACATGTGCATTCAAACTTGATTTGAATGAAAATGTTTTTATACACATGTCACACTTGTAAGGTTTCTCCTTTGTATGGGAACAATGATGAGATTTCAAATTTTCTTCCAGCGAAAATTCTTTCCTACACACATCACACACATATGGTTGCTCCTGATGATTACCCAAATCTTCTTCCATAGAGAATGCTTTTATATATAATAATTCACACTCAAAAGGCTTCTATCCTGAATGGATGTAAATATATTTATTCAAGCCTTTTCTCAGAGGAAAGGTTTTCTTACACACATTACATGTATAAGGTTTTTTCCCAAAGATGAACTTTAAGCTTTCTTAAACATGCTGCATTCAAAAATTTTACTGCTTGCATGTGAGGAAGAACTACTAGAGCATGGTTTCACTCTGACTACCAAAGATGAATTCTCCTGTAATAGAGAAAAAGATTTCATTTCAGGTTCTTAAATATTCATAACAATAATCAAGGATTGTGCTGTTTTCTTAGTTCTTAGTCACAGGAACTAAGTTTGTAAAATGAACTTAGTTCCAGTGATTAATTCAGAAAGGGAAAGAATCCCAGACATCACATACTACTAGAAAATTATGAAATACTACATCCTACTACTAAATTAGCTAATGTTCTAACAAAAGTAGACATAATTTATGTGCCTTTCTCAAAAACTGTGCTAAAAGTCATCAAGTTCATGTGACTTTTTGCATATTTTGCCAAATGTAGCATCAGAAATTAGTCTTCAAAACTGAAGTCAGTTTGGCAATATTTTGAAATATTTGGTGAGAAATAAAAAACCCCTAATGTGATGACATTAAAGTTTGTTCATTTAAATTATAACTTTTTAAAGTTTCACAACTCACACTGTAATTAATCGATTTACAGACAAAATTGTGAACTTCAAATTTTTATCGCAATATTAATTTTAGACTGCTAAATTTTATAAGAGCAAATCTTTTGCTGTCTATGTCTATTTAATACTACAAGCACATTGTATAAGGGTAATTTTGCATTTTCGTCAATAGTTTGGATAGTGTAGTATGAAGCACATATTATTTTCTATTACTTTGGAGTTAAGAATGATTTTAAAATGAGTTTTTCAAAAATTTTAAAGGCAAAATTATGGAATACATTTGTTGAAATACAATATTGTTCATTATCATTCCTTTGCCACTGAAGCACTGTTCTAAGCTTTCAAAAATACTAAATTAATATTTATTGATAATTATTCCTTTGCCATTAACACATTGTTTTACTCTTCCTAAAATAGTAAATTAGCAAAAGTCCCCATAATAGGTGGATAGTGCTAGTACGTGTACGTATCTGTGTGAACCTTACAGCAAAAACTAGACACACACACAATTAAAAAAAAAATTAAAAACATATGCGAGATACAGTCAATGCTCATTTACCCAAACAAACAAGAACCACACAAATAGTTCTTAAACTTTTCTATAACAGTGTATTTGGGACAACTGTCTAGTGCAGGGATGGGCAAACTTTTTCGGTCGCGGGCCAAAAATTGAAAAACAAAAAGTTTGGCGGGCCAAGATAAATTTTTCTAAAATTTTAAAAACAATATACAAGTATTACAATTTAAATATGTTAATGAGATGAATGGAATTACGATTTCATTTTTTAAAGTTCCTTATATTGAGGTTCGAAGTGGGATGCACTGATTCTAAGGAACGAGGCTCAATGCTCATCTGTCAGTCTACTTCTAAAAGAATTTTCTCTAAGGTTCATAGTTGAAAACACTTGTTCACATATATAAGATGAAGCAAACATAGCACTGATTTTCTGGGCGTGAGATATTAAATTTGGGAAACTTACTTTCGATAATGATTTGTAAAACTCTGGCATATTTAGAAACAACTGCTTGAGATGATTGTTAGATTGCAATTCAATTAATTCAAGCTGCAAATCTGACCTCATTGCTTCACAATTTACGTTGAAAGGCATGGTTAAAATATCCAATTCTGTTTGAATGGCACTGAAATCTTGAAATCTGCGTTTGAACTCAAAATGCACTTTTTTCGAGCCATCTTCATAATTCTTAATATGGCTATATAATATATAAATATATATATTTTTTCAATTTCTGTCGGACCGGCAAATTAAAATTCCATCCGCGGGCCGGATTTGGCTCGTGGGCCGTAGTTTGCTCATCCCTGGTCTAGTGTTTATAAAAAAGAGTTTGCAGGGGTCTGTTGAGGAGAAATTTGGGTCTGTTAACGGACTATTCACAAAATATTTTATCTTAAATAGAAACATTTCAAAATATTTTTCATTTTGAAACTGGATCTTTCACAAAAGTCTTCTATTGGTAAATGCATTATTGGTCCCACACATTACAAGTTTTATAAAATTAATATGCATAAAATATTTAAAATAATGATATTGTGCATGTAATTGTTTTATAAAAAATGTAAAATAAGATAATATTAACTGATACTTAATTTTTAATGCTGAGCTAAGGAAAACGAACTTTTAAAAGAAAAATGAGTGGTGTACAAATATTACACACGTTACGGTGGCATCGCCCTTTATATTAAACTAGATTTAAATCTCTATTATCTGATGCAGGCTTGGTTTCAATTATGTTGGATAACTGAGATTCTACTCTATATGCATTATTTATATAAATCAGTAAATGTGAATAAATTGGATGTGTTTATTTATAAAAATCTGTAAATGTTTGTTTATACATATATAGGTCTTTTTATATGACTTTCTATAAAATGTCTTAAAATGGAACTTTAATGTTAAACTTAAATTTGTAAAATTGTATGTTCTACACAAATTCAAGAAAACAGGACCCTATTTTGACAAATTCACAAAACTAGGGCCCTGGCTAGAAAAACCTGATTGAATTAATTTCACTCTCACAAAATTATGAGTAAATTTTTCTCAGTTTCACTAAAACAGGACCCGTCTGAAAAGTCTGGACAGACCCCTGACGATCACCTACTGTATACACAGCTAATCTAAAATCAGCATGATTAATAAATTCAACAAAAACACAAAAAAGAGTACTTTTCCGCTACGTGCACCCCAGCCAAATTTGTCAATTTTTTTTTTTTCCAGTAGTAGAGCAATAGCTTGGTGACGTTATTTTCAGAAAACTCATCCTCGATTGTGTGGTGATCTTGCTTCTTGGTGCATAATACTTTCGCTATTACTTGAAAAACAAAGGACAGCATATTAGTCGGAGTATTCATTGTACTAATCTTGAGCTAAACATTGTACTTGTGATGTCACGAGACGAAAGTTCCGGAAAGAAGGAGAGGAAAAGTGTGGCGAGACTGCCATTAACGAGGGAACGTGCAATGACTGAAGACGGCTGTATTGAGGCAGCCGAAATATATTTCGGACGGAGGAAATAGGTATTTCCTGTAAAATTATGCACCAAACATCGATTCAAGGGATGAAATTTCCTGAGAGCTTAACTTATGATAAACATTAGAGTTCAGAAAATGACATCAAATTCACGAAGAAAATTAAACAGACAATTTTTTTTTTTTTTTTTTTTAGAGACAATAACTAACATGCACCCATGCAATTAGCATTTTCATGAAAGTTTCCTATTTCAAACACACTCTAACATGAGACTGATATGTGAAAAAACCAGCCCCGGCGACTGTTGCCAACCATTTTACACGATCAACAAAGCAAAGTCAAATAATTTTAATAAATTAAAATTACATAAACAAAAACAGATAAAAACATAAAATTCATTACAAAATACTTCAAAAATCTTGGTACTTATGCATTAATGCCATTGCAGCTACAGATTTGGCAATTTTTAAGTGCCGCCAATCTACACCTAAAATTTTTTGTGACAAATAAAATAAAACACTTTATTTAAAATCAAAACAGCTTCAAAATTCAAAACACTTTACTTAAAACCAAAGTAGTCAATTGGATTTCGGTGGAAAATGGGCCGATATAGAGCTTAACATACAGATTTGGTGTTTTTTAAGTGCCGCCAATGTACACCCAAAATTTTTGTGATAAATCATAAAATAAAACATTTTATTTATGATTACTAATCATTAAAACGGGTTGGAGTATTTTTCTTTGAGAGGCTGACTCAATTTTGCCAGTCTGTGGCTTTCCGATGATTGTCTTATAAGTGCAACTTCTGCTGCAGTGGTGTTAATATGTAAGCACCAAAATTTTCAAGCACAGGCCCATATTTAACCTAAAAAACATGTGAAAATTCAGCAACTGCTACTTATAATGAGCAAACAGTGGACTCTTTTTAACCTAAAAAATCTACATTGGATTAAGAAACCTAGCTGTAGATTGGGCAAACACTGCCCCCCCCCAAAAAAAAAGGTGGATTAAGCAGCCTAGCTATATACCTCATCTAGTCAGAATGATTAGAATAACACATCAATAGCATTAACAAAAACGCAAAACATTAAATATCAATTTAAAATTCACATTAAGTGCCTTAAAGAATGCAAGCATTCATTAAAAAAAGCACTTATCTGTATTATTTTAATTAACCACAGAGAAATGTTCATTACACTCTCTTTCACCCACTGACTTAACATAAAACCAACACACTTTCTTTTATTTAGTTTTATATTCATACCACATTTCTAACAAATGCACGCACTTCCTTTCCATACAATAACATACTTCATTCCTTTCCATAACATGAAAAAATTTCAAATTCCAAACATTCCTATCTTCTGACTGACTGACGATAAATTACAACGATATGCACATTATGATTACCAGTCAAAACAGCCGCAGGATTCTTCACTGAGGATTGCATCAAAATCAACATCAAACCAAAGCGTAAACAGTACCAGCTTTTCCATTTAGTTCTAAATGAAAATGTAAACAAATAACAAAAACATACTGGGAACGTTGACAGAATATTTTCCGGGGAGTGACAACATTACTTCAACATATTGTTTCCATGTTGATAAGAACAAACAAACAAAAAAAAGCAGGAAAATGGAGACATGTAAAAATTTACCTTCCCCCTTCTTGCCTTAAACTGCAGACACCCATGCATGAGCATGACAAGATTACCAATACAAGCACAACACAATATGAAAATGGAGAACATAAAGAAGAAATTACTCCAAATTAAATAGTAAAACACCTAAATTTTTAAGGTGAAAAAAAGGTATTTTTCAATGTACCCCCACCTGACCCTACATCATACTGCCTATTATGCCATTCCACAGTATCAGTATGTTCAATATTAAAATTAGGATTATTGAACACTAACTTTAGGACTTACCTTGAAAGGTTTTAAACGATTTTTTCTTATTAAATATTTTCCTAATTTTTTTTTTTTTTTTTTTTTTTTTTTTTTTTTTTGCAAACAGATCATCAGCTGTAGGCTTAAATAAGTTCTAAGTCCTTGTCGTTGACAAGACTATCAACAAACTAGATTATTAGGAAAAAGCTTAGTAACTAAAGTGATTTTAATAACAAACGAACTGATTTTCAATTCTTCTTTTGTTTAACATTTTGTGCTTGAACATGAAAGTGTACAAGTATGAACTAGTAGCATAGTATAGAAGAGTGAGAGAGTATATCGAAATCAGTGTTTCTTTTAGGCTTTCGTTTCAATTGTTCTTCAAAACGCGATTATTTTTTGTTCAAATTAAGTTTTACGGCACAAATAGAGATAGATATACAGACATCAGACATCTATGAATTAACGGGAATCGAAAGCCAGATATAAACAAATGCCGAAGTCATCTTTGGAGTCATTCGAGACGAACGGTTCAAAGAGTTACAAGCTCAGGAAGAACGAATCAATTCAATTTCTAAAGTGACAAAATATGATTAGTTTCTAAACTCTTTTAAAGAATAAATTATTGTTCAGTAAAAAGATTCGTTAAAAAATGTTCAATAATTGCATCAACCAACCTGGACATTTTGACAATAAGAAAATCATAAGTATAAATGAACTCTTGAATGATTCACATATATTCCGGAATGTGTTGTTTTGTCTTTCACTGTGTAGTGTTTTGATCCAGCTAATTTCTGTTTTTATTCCTTCGATTTACAGCTCTATGTTGAGTCAATACTACTAATAGATGTTTTTGTTGCAGTAATAATACGGTAATAAGTGCATATGCAGTATATATTTCTTTTTCACCGAGAATGGGAAATTGTTGCTTTTAGATCATTGTCAAAAAATGTTAAAAACATGGGTAAAATCATACAAGCCGGTGCGCACCCCATGTAAACATGGCGACTGTCGCCAACCATTTTCCACTATCAGCACATTAAAATTGCACATATATTCCACCAGGGTTGCCAGATTTGGCTAATATTAGCCAATTTGGCTATTTTTGATCACGCTTGGCTAGAAAATTTATAAAGAAAATAGCCAACCTGATTTTGGCTAATTCTTGGCTATTTTTATTGAGGTTTCTAGAAACCGGCCAATATTAACTAATTTGGTCTTCTTTTTTTTTTTTTTTTTTTTTTTTTTTTTTTAAAGCATATTTGACTCTGTAAGTTTTTTGAAGAAACTGTCAAACTTTTTTAGCCTTAGCAGGAAAGAAAATTCAGTTACCTCAACTAACTCTAGCACTGAAGCACTGAGACTGAGAGAGGGACTTGGGGCCAGAGCTTTTGAAAGGATGGTGAAAGTATTGAAGCGGGATGCAAGGAAGCTATAAAAGCAAGTAGACTGTAGTGTTGACTCTAGATTAATTTGGCAGGGCGCAGCGCCCGGCGGCCTTTTTGTTATCTTTTTAGCGCCCGGCGGCCCTTTTGTTGTCTTTTTAGCGCCGGGCGGCCCTATTTCTCTTCTTTCTGCGCCCTCCTGCTTTTACATTTTTATTATTATTAGTCAACAACCAGCACTTATTATTTCCTACATACCATTTGCGGCCCATCACGATAATACGTTAATTAAAACGGTTACGATGGAGTACAATAATCCCATCATAAAAATAGGTTCGATTGAAAACGGCCCTTTCACAAAAACCGTCTATGAAATCCGATCTTTCCCACAAATGTAATTTATTAAAATGCTTTTTTCAAATATTCTGTTCTTTCAGATCGAAATACAGCTACTTGCCCTTTTCTTTGTTTTCATTTGCGCGAGCCGAACAGCCGAGTAACCCAAAAAGGCCCCTCTTATATGTTTTGTTTTTGCTGACTCCAGCGAGAAGAAGCCCGATCGGCATTTCACTTAGGAGTTGGGGGAAGAAAATACGGTTGGGAAATTCAAAATTTTCTCAAGTTATCTAAAAATTTCAGATTCCATCTGTCAATCCTCAAATATCGGTGGCTACGTTTGATAAAAATGTAGTTGCGAATTATCAAACAATCATTATACCAGAGTTCGTCGCCAGCTGTATATAATTATTGCTCTTCTCGATGTCTTTAATAGTTTTGCAACACTAGCAAGTCCGTCCCCCGTCCCCCCCCCCTAAACGATTTGCTCTTTTTAATCGGCTTTCTTAGTACATATTATTCGTAATGTATAACAGTTATTTACTAATCATATGTAATTACAGATGATAAAGAAAGAATGCCTTAGCAAAACGACGTTTTGCGATTCGAAAATTCCGCGGGATTTGCTTTTTTGTTATGGCAAGCCTAGACAAGGAATATCTTCTAAGGGGGGTGCCTTGGTTGGGTGACTTTTTAAGGAGTTCTAATGTAGTGTATTGACGCGTACATCTGGATGAAACCGACCAAAACTCCAGACTGACAGTCGCGCAGGCGGGGCCCGCCGAACGTGGGAACTTCAACACTTTAGCCGTGTACCATGTTCAGTCGTGGCTTTATCTACTCAAATCCATCTGAAAATCGAGGGATTTGCGACGTTTTGCGAATACAGCAATTGAAACACATTATGCTTTTGCCAAAATCAGAGCATAATAATGATCTTTTGCTTTAGCAATGTAGCGCTAGGGTTATTGGCGCCCGGTGCGGTCCTTCAGTTTGCCGCCCCATTCTTTGTAAGTTTCAGCATTCTGCCCCCCATTTCGGTCCTTTAGTTTTCCACTTATTATTTCTATTTTTTTTTTTTTTTTTTTTTGCCGCCGGGGCGGATCCCCCCCCCTCTTATTACGCCACAGTTTTAATTGCATAAAAGTGGAGTAAATGCAGAATTTAGTAAATCAGACTATTGACAAGATTTGGTATTCTAAATATTCATATTATACAGCTTCTGATTTTAAAATTCTCAACATTTTAATGAATGAAGAAAGGAAAAAAAATAATAAAAGCAAAAGAAAGCTAGTTCTGGGAAAGGATGTCTTCAGAAAACAAATTGTGTCATAAGTTAACAGCTAGGTTATTAATAAAACAAACTGTCATATATTTAAGCTTATTTTCAGTTGAAAAAAAAATAAAAAGAATTCTGGGAGGTTTATTAATAGATAATTTGTTTAAGTACTTTTGGCACCAGGATGTTGATTATTTTAATTATATTAAGCTGATAAAAAACATTTGATAGTTAAAATAAATATTGATTAGTACTTTTTTTATTTTAAAAAGATTAAAGCAAGGGTTAAGAACCCAAGGTTAAGAAAGAAAATTTAGTGTTTTTAAAGAGACCTTTTTAAGTATGTTACAAGAAATTAAAAATAATGCTTTATGAAAAATAAATTATTGAAAATATTTTAAACTTTATTTCATACCTTTGGACAATTCTGTGAGTTAAAAAAAAATATTAATTTTATACCTGCTAAAAAACTTACATGTAGTAATTATTTTTATTTATTTTAAAGAAATAGTACTTTTTAAAAAACTTATATTCACTTTTCATGAACGAGCAAGCATTAAATTAGAAGTGAAAGAGGAATAACAAATATATTTCAGTGATTTGATTTGATATGGTGTTGTACATTCCAACCATAGGATGTATTACAAAATTTGCATGACTATGTCATTTTTTCCAGCAATCTTCTGTATTCTGAATTAAACTTCCCCAATTTCTGTAGTTATCAATTGATGGATGAGTTAAATTGTTTGATGCAATTTTAATAATGTCTAATAGTAATAAGGGTAACTTTGAAAATCTTTACTTGGTACTCATTCAATAATTATTGCAAACAAAAGAATTTAAATAAAATTCTGATTTATATAATTAAATTTTATACATCCTGCATTGCAGAAATTTTATTATTTTTATTACATGCTAAACGCATGTACCCTAATCCACTTACACTGACAGTCCTTTTCTGTTTAAAAGTTTGTACCAATATAGGTGAAATATCATATATGAATGAGATCCAGTCATTGTGGTCCAGTAGTGATAGTGTGATAAAATGGAGGAACAAAAATTAAAAGTCCCTCTGCCTTCCCCTACTGCCTAACAAATCATGTCTGGCTAAAAATTTCTGAAATCTTCTTCAATAAATGTACTATTCTTATAAATAATAAATATGTATGTCACGTAATTTTGAGGGAAAAAAATTAAGCAGAAAATTCAACATTACTTACATTAAAACTTCTTTTTTTTTTTTTTAAATCAAAACTTCTAGTTACGTAGATTTAATTCACATATTTATGTCATGTTTAGACCAAAATATTATCAACAAATTATTTTTTCTATTTTGCTTACACTTACTTCTACTGGATATTTTCTCCAAAAGAAGGGGGGGGGAAACTAAGACAAATTGGGAAAAATCTTACTATGCATTGTAAGTCAAAACACATATTATAACTCTACATGTTAAAGTTTCGAGGATCAGATCGTTTCAAACCAGTTTCTATATGCTATCTACCTGTACATTCTCGTGGAACCCCAAAGTGCCCTTTTTGAAAAACAGGGTGCCCCTTTTGAAAATTTCCACCCCGGCGGCCCTTTTTTTCTAGAGTCAACACTAGACTGGGAACCATACGCGTTCGAATTCTTTGTTTTTAAAGACGGGAGAGTAGCCTACCGCCAGGCGTTTATATACGCAATCGTTTGAGCGGCACTGCATTACATAGCCAGTAGCGTAGCCAGGATTTTATTTCGAAGGGGGATGAGTAATTATTTTTAAGCTAAGTAAGAGTATTCAAGAACAACAGGTTAATTTAGTTCACCAAAAAAAGCAAGGGGCCAGAGTGGCGTAGCCAGGATTTCTTTTTGGGGAGGGGGTCCAAAATTTTCTCATTTATGTATCAATTGCAATAAAATAAGTGAAAAAAATGCCCTTCCCCGTGTCTGTCTCCAGAGGTCGATCCAGGAATGATTTCTAAGTCCCATTTTTGTGAATTTCAACACTTATTTTTGTGAAATTTCATACCAATTTTTAATGAAAGTCACTTTTTTTTTGTTAAAATAATTGATGAAACACATTAAAATGCAGGGTAAAATGCCAATGAAGGGCCGTTTTAATCCATTACATTTTTGTGAAGGGGTTGTAAAACGGACCCAATTTTCGAATTCATCGACCCCTGTTCTCTCTAGTTTCGGGAGGGAACAGGTCTCGATTATTATAAAACCGTGGCCTGGGGCAGAAGTCTGAATGGGGGTCCCCTACATGTTGTTACTGTTTCTGACAACTACTTTATGTAGTCGTATATTTTCTGTGCTCGCATATGAAACATCAGCATAATGAAATAAGCTTTACTAAAAATGAAGACTTAAAAAATACAACTAAAAGCCTGACTTTTTCATTATATTAATAATTAATCATAATCGGCAAATTTCTATTTATTGGTGCCCCATTCACTTATAAAACTTCAGTGGGTCCTGCAACTTACCGCATAATCACTTAAAATCTAGCAAGCATTCTAGTTACCACTTCTTTTTGCAGAAATCGTTAATCTGCTGATATTATTTCTATGGAGAGGTGGAATCAAGGAAAAAAAAAACGATTTTTGTAATTTGTGTGTAAATTCATAACTGAAAAAAAATAGGCATTTACTAAATTGGAAAAAACCCCTTAAGCTAAAATCTTATACTGTAATAATTTAGGGGCCCCTTTTAATCGGGACCATGGGGCACATGCCCCTGGAATAATCAGTGCCTGGGTGAGAGCCCCCCCTTAGCTATGCCACTGGGAGGGGCTGAAGAGCCCACCTTCAAAATAAAATCCTGTCTAAGTTACTAATATAAACAGAATTCCTCAGTCCATTCTTATTTATTCTACAGTATGAAAGATTGTTCATTAAATTATTTTGTACTTATTTGTTCATTTGCCTTATGACCGATTTTGTTTTTCTTTGGGGGCTGAACATGTACGGAATTCATGAGCGGAAAATAGAAGTTTCTCTTTGAATTTTTAAACAAATGCTTTAAAAGATTTTGTGAGAATGGCGCCCCCCCCCCCCCATGTAAGAAAGCGTGTCCATACTTTAACGTCTGCTTTTAAAAGTTTAATTAAAACTCCAAAAGATGGCGCTCCAATCGCCGATTTGGCTATTTTTGGCTAATTTTCATAAGCTATTTGGCTATTTTCATAAATTTTGATCTGGCAACCCTGTATTCCACTAAAAATGAGCAACCAGTGGACCATTTTTAACTAAAAAAACCTCAGTGTATTCAGCAACCTAGTTGTACAGCTATCTAAACTAGGCAACCAGTGGTCCGTTGGAACAGCTTTAGTATGGTCCCTTTTTGGCGATTTTTTGATTTGGCGACAAAATCTTGTCGCCAACCCAAGTTTGCCATGCCGATGCCAATTGTAAACAATATGGCGGATCGCATGGCGCTGGTTCCGAGATAATTGAGCATCGCCGTTAATTTTGCTATGATTTATTTTAATGGCTTTTAAATATTTTTATGAAAAAAAATTAAACAGATAACAAGCTTACATGTACATATAGATTCGGTTTAATAAAATTTAATAACTTTTCTTTTTGTGTGAGGGGGGGCTGTGCCCCCCCTCAACCCCCCCCCTTTCTCTTTTGAGTAGATTAAATTAAACAATGCAAACAAATAATATTCTAAAGGCAATACCTCACAAAAATAACAAATAAAAAAGACAAAAAAATTAAAATACATTTTAGCATTCTGACAAAAGACTACGTAAGCAAAATAAAGAACTAATTCAAATCATAACGAACAATGCTTATCTCATACCTTAATTAAAATCGCTAAATTGTTTCAATATTGAAATAATAAAATCAAAATATCAAATATTATATTAATAACGGAATTATTTGTTGCTCCTACCATTAACAAATAAACAAAGGTAATAATAACAAATAAAAACAAACAATGCTTATCACATACCTTGATTAAAATCCCTAAGTTATTACAATATGGAAATAATAAAATCAAAATATCTAAAATTATTTCACTGTATAAAATATTAATAACGTAATTATTTGTTGCTTCTACCCTTAACAAATAAACAATCGCGAACGAAAATATTAACCTGAAACGTACTATCAAAAGAATGTTTATTCATACAAAACTGTATATAAACAGTCAGTATGAACCTGAACATCCATTTTAAATTTCAGTAATAATTAAATAATAAAACTTAATCTAAAATAAAGCCATTAAAATAAAACCATAAAGTGTAATGGCGCATGGCGGTTCCACCACTCGAAGCTCCCGCGCAAAATACTGGCAAAGGGGTCTCCAAAAGTTTAATAAAGGAACAAACACTCCCTATTCGCTGGAAGGAAACGTTAGCGAAACCGTGACGTCAAGGATGAATGACATCACGCAGCTGGGGTTGCCATGTCCAGCTCCTCCGCTCCGGATCATCCGCCGGAGGGGTTACCATATTGGTGCCGTTATCGCACAAAAAAAAGTCGCCAAAAATAAATCGCGCCAAAGGGACCATACTAAAGCTGTACCGGTCCGTTTTTAACTAAAAAAACCCCTCAGTGGATTCAGCAACCTAGCTGTACAGCTATCTAAACTAGGCAACCAGTGGACCGTTTTTTACTAAAAAAACCTCGGTGGATTCAGCAACCTAGTTGTACAGCTATGTAAACTATGCAACCAGTGGACCGTTTTTTACTAAAAAAAAAAAAAAAAAACAGTAAACTAAGCAACCTAGTTGTACAGCTAATGTAAACTGGGCAAACACTGGCCCGTTTTCAACTCAAAAAAACATCGGTGGATTAAACAACCTAGTTGTACACCTCTTATAAAGTCAGTATGATTAGAATAGCAAGTAAATAGCACTTGCGAAAAAATAAACACTTCAAATATCAATTTAAAATTCACATTAAAAACCTTAAACATTGCAAAGATTCGTTAAAAAAGAGCACTTACCTCTATTTTTTTGTAAATAACCGCTCAGAAATGTCTCCAACACCCACCGGCTTATAACGTACTATATTTCTAACAAACACCACAAATTCTTTTCTTATATTAACATAACACATTTCATTCCCTTCCATCAATAACGCAAACAATTTCAAATTCCCAAACCTGACGAAACACGTATTCTTTATGGTTGCCAGTCACAACTACCACCGGCAGTTGGCGGTACATCGCTCACTCTCGCGTCAGATTGTTCGCCAATGATTTGTAAACAAAACATTGATATGTAAACAAAGCACCATATACGGAATATAGTCCAAAACATGTTTTCTATTTTCAAAAAGTTTTTAAATTTATACATGGATGTTAATATATATTCATAGAACTCAATATCAAGAAATGCGGTAAACTAACATTTGTAAAATAGTAATCCTTTTCCTTTTGTAAATGAAAGTAAAATATACTGTCTGGTTAGAGTGGAAAATATTTATTTCGGTTGAATCCTACTTGAACCCTCCACAAGGTGGCGATAGATATTCAGATGCAGTTTACATGGCGATTTTTGGTTTAAGTTGCAACTGTACTTTATGAAATAATGTGGATATTTACAATTACGAATTGATTCTTAAATTTGTCCCAGTAATCAACGGGAATTCCAATAAATCTTGCGCAGGATGAGTCATTAGTTTTGATTTCACTGTGCACATCAGGGTTGCCAGATCAAAATTTATGAAAATAGCCAAATTGCTTCTGAAAATTAGCCAAAAATAGCCAAACCAGCGATTGCAGCGCCATCTTTTGGATTTTAATAATGCTTTGCAGAATTTGAGGTTGGAATAGAGTATGAACAGGATTTTTACATAAACGGGAGGGCGGGGGGAGCGAATTTCTCTCAAAATTTTTGATTTAAAACATTTGTTTAAAAATTTAAAGAGAAACTTCTCTTTTCTGCTCTTGAATTTCGTACATGCTCAACCTTCAAAGAAAAATAAAATTGGTCCCAGAATCCCCTTCTGGATGTGCACCTGGTCTATACAAACAAATTTTGAGTATAAAATAGAAAAGTATTTCTTTCAAAATGTTCTGACTAACTTTAGAAATAAAATTTTATTCATTTACACAGCATGAAAAATTTATCCTTTGTCTTACAGTGCATTAATATTAGTTAAAAACAATATAAATCTCTACTTATTATAAAAGAAGGTGTCTGTCTGTGTGTGTGTCTGTCGGCAGCGTTATGGACAAACGGCTATACCTAGAAACACCAAATTTGCTATTCGGGAAGATATAAATATGTAGTTGTGCACCTCGAAGCGATTTTTTCAAAATTCGACCTAGAATTTTTTTTATTTTATGTTTTATGCGATTTTTGGCATTTTTTCTCACCTAATTCGTAATAACGGTGGAAATTACGCTCGCAGCAAAACGGCATTTATATCATCGGATAGAGGAGGAAATTTTCTTTTAAAAACAGTTTGTTCTGAATACGTAACATGATTTACCGATTTTTAGGAATTTTTTTACTAAGCATCTGCTTCGCGATTGTTTTTCGTAAAATAATTTTAAAACTGTCGCATCTTGAATTCTATCCGTCATAACTTTTAGATATTTTGACAAATCGTGAAACATTCTTTTCTCCCTCTTTTAAAATAAAAACGAAAAAATTATGTAAATTAGATGATTTTTTACGAATTTTAATGCAGCCTAATGTTTAGAATTTAATAGCATCAACGCGAACTTACGCCATTCATTACATTGCGATCACGGCACGAGAATTTATGTTCGGTTGTTGCCACAGAAAGGATTAGAAAAAAGGATTTTTTCAACCAATCGAGTTTTTAAATGGGATATCAGAATTTCAATTCGCAAGTGAGGATCTATGACGTCAAATGCTTTAAGATACGTAAAAATTCTTCCATAATTTTAACTCATTTATTCCAGCTCTATTTTCAACACAGGGAGACGATATTTTGATTAAAATTTACTGTAGAAATAAACTAAGAAATTCACGATTATTATTATTAGAAGTGGTATTTTAATCCGGTACTTATTTAAAAATTGAAATGTTTTCACGGCGCTGAAAATGTTCATTTTAAAAGTTACAAAGTTCGTTTCAAAGCGCGATATATTAAATTTTTTCTATTTACTATTTTTATTTTTGGCATTTAATTTAGCGCAGGCGTTGCCTAACATACGCATGCAGGTTGCGAGTATAATTTTATTTTAACGTTGAATTACGTTCCTCCATAAAGGTTACATAACGCAAAGTTTTAATGATACCGTTTGAAAACAATTATGCGAAATATCGAAATTAACTCCCTCAACCTACCGGGGTATCCTTTACGGCAGTCAAACAGTGACGTCATAAATAAAAAAATGCGTGAAATTTGTAAACTCTGCAACTCTAACACCCTGTCACAATTAAAGTGGGAATAAGTAGCTCCTCGAGATTACACAGTTTGATGTTTTTCAGGAGACAGGACTATGGAGGATATAAAAGATATCGCTATATTAGATACATGGATAGTTAAAATGGCACCCCTTGGATATTTTCTCCCCACAGTAAGATGAAATGGTTTGCGGCGCTAAATACGCCCATCTTATAAAACTATGTATAAATTAAATATATATGGAGAGTTTCCTTAATGGCAACCATTATGTGAAATGATTATTATTTATGCTAATGCGTAAATTGCAAAGAATCGCCACAGAATCAAAAGATCCCATTGAGGCCAAATAATCTAAGCTGTTTCTTTAAAGGGAGCCTTGAAGAGGGAGAAGCGAATATAGATAGTATTAATGTACGTAATAGGTAGTATTATTAGATTTTTAAAGATAATATGAATAAATCGCAATGTACCACGTTAATAAATATTTCATGAAATTAAAAGTGTCCTGTTTCAACGGTTGTCTTACAACCAACTAAACGAAAAGTAATTCTAATTTGGGTTAATATATCCCGCAGTAATTTCAACAGAGGAGATTACTTGAACTTTTTTAAAAATGAAATTCTGTTTTGTCACATGCAGATATGATTTTAGTAGTAAAATATTCCCTTCTTCCCCTATGAAGAGCGGGTGCGCAGCTATTTTAAAAACATCTCTTGAAAATAGCATAAATGAATTAAGAAGACCTCAAAACCTGTCAATACACCAAAATCTCGAAGTCGAATTTTTTCACGATTACAATACTTTCCTTATATGGTACATGTTCGGAAAGAGATAAATGGTGCTCCATTTCATGTAGTGTCTTAGGTATTTAATGCTACAACTTGAGCCTAAAAAACAGTATGATGTAGAAATAAGACCAGGTGCGTAGCCAGGAAATTTTTTCGGGGGGGGGGGATATGAGCCTGGAAATTTTTTCGAGGGGTATATGAACTTATATGCATAAATAGACGGAATTTCATCACTAATCCAAAAATTTCAGGGGGGGGATATATCCCGATATCCCCCCCTCTGGCTACGCCCCTGAATAAGACATTTTGAAAGCCAGGAGTTCTCTGCAAACCATTAAGCTTTCCACTTTTTTGATAGTGAATGACACTGACGTAGTTTTTTGAGTCATTATACTGCAATGATCAGGTTAGTACTCATGACACAAACTTTACATTAAGAGTCAAATAATTTTGCTCTTTTTTTTTTTAATTCCACATCACGAATAATTTCGAATTACACATGTAAGGAAAATTTTCCTTTCCTACCATGCGAAGAACGGGCACGCAGCTAGTATATAAATAATTATGGTAACTGTTGCTATGTAAACATAAAATTTAATATAACAAATCTAAAGTTAAAAAAAATGTGCGTGATATATATATATATATATATATATCTGCAATGCACTGGTGTCAGTCCGCTACTGGCGGCGAATTAAAAATAAAAATAGGCAAGCAATAAAATAAAATAATAAAGGGGCGGCAGCATCATACCCTAATGCCAAAATTTGGAAAGAATATCCCCCATCAAATAGGACCGCCCCGGCCACCAACGCAACAACTCTCGGTCCGACGTTAAGGTTAATGACAGGATCTTTAGGGACCTGGCGCATGATCCCACCTTCCTCTCTTGTTGGAGTTGGTTGAGGGAACAGAATTTTCCTTCTTGCTAGGGCTAAATAGTTTCACAATTTCTTCAAAAAACTTATCGAGTCAAATATGCTTAAAAAATGACCAAATTAGTTAATATTAGCCAATTTCTAGCAAACACGATAAAAATAGCCAAGAATTAGCCAAAATCAGGTTGGCTATTTTCTTTACAAATTTTCTAGCCAATCGTGATCAAAAATAGCCAAATTGGATAATATTAGCCAAATCTGGCAAGCCTGGTGCACATGCTCTCGTTTTGTTCAGAAAATCTGTGTTGTCTTTTACCTGTTCAGTATAAATTTGCAGACCCTAGATGCTAATGCTTTTTTGTCATACTTTCTTACAGTATGTGTTTGTAGGAATTGTGGCAGATGATTTCAGCTCATTAAATTAAGCAATAACTGAAATCTGGTTGCTATGAAAACTTTATTCAAAAACTTTAAAAATAATTTCTGTTTTAAATTACTAATGGGTTTCATTAGGTTGTTTAGTGCAATATTGTTAAATGAGGTCCTATATTTTAGATTTATTCAAGATGCAAGCATTTTTTTAAGCCTGTCCATTTGTTTTATTATTGCCAATGTTCTTTACTGTGGAATTATGTACTGTTTTCAGTGAAAGTGTGCCACAGTATTCAGAGTGTAATGCCTGACTGTGAACATATGAAATGTGAAACAGGTTTGCATTGCCTTAGCAAAATCCCCAAGGTGGGAAAAGAAGAAAATATAAAACACTTTCACATTTTAACTATGCACGACAGTGCTCTACACTGAAGAGCCTAGCCTACTCAATAACATGTTGCACCTCCGTTGGGCATAATTGCCACAAGTTCTTCATATGTAATAAATCAGAGATCATGTACAGTTCAGATAATGGAACATGGTAGTATTTGAACTCTGAACTGCCTCTCCATGTAATCCCAAAGATGCTCAACGGGATTAAGATCCAGCAAGTTAGCTAGCCAGGGCCTGGGTTGGCATGATTTAAACCAGATAATGTTTTTCTTTAAAAAAGCAATTTTTCCACCACCTAAAGAAAACTACCTAAACCTCTAGACCGTTATATCGATAGCCACATGAGGAGAAAGAATCCCGAACCTGCACACTTCAGACATTTCCCAATGTTCAAGGTTTTATAAATTCGACCATTGGTCTGCATGTTTTAATAGAAAAGTAAGACTATAAATACTGTACACTCACTTCAATGTATTCACTGCTTTTTCTTTTTAATACTTTCTACCTGGTTCAAATTTTTGTCTATGGGCTCATCAGTGGTGTTATTCATTTTCAGGGGTCTGTCCAGGTCAAAATCGGGTCCGAAAATGGACCCTTCACAAAATACAGTTTGACCAAAACGGCCCTTTCACAAAATAGCTATTGCACTTTTCAATTGAGTTTAGGAATTATTATCATTTAGTGATCGCCGATCGTCACCCAATAATATCTTGGCCTAAATGTAAAGAACGTTGATGATGATGACGGGAGGTAGGTTGATTGGAGACCCTAAGCCAGGGGGATAAATTACAACGCCTACGATTGCAGTTTGAAGCAGATGCCTGCACTTGTTTGTTCTTTCTCCTAAGTTCCCTCCACCTGCTATGTAGGAGCTCTCTTTCTGGGAATAAAAATCAGACTAGTGGCGGGAGCTCATTTATTAATTCTTTTTATGTAAGTTGTGTTTATGGCAAAAAATTAAACTTCAAGACTTATTCCACTATAATATTAATAAGCCTCATTGCCAGAAGAAAAGGTGATGACAGCTGTCATTCTCGGAAAATTACAACGTTCTTCATGAATAAAGCCAGTGGCGTATGTAAAAAGGGCAGCCAGGTTGGGGAGGGGATTAAAAGAAAGCACTTTGTTTTCCAAACTGGCACATTTATGCACCATGTAGTAAATGTTCAGAAATCGTTTGATGCAATCTCAAAATGATTAACTTAGTCCTAAATCTTATTCCTAAAGACAGACATAAATTCAGACCAATGCATGTTTCGAAATCGCGCAAACTTTCTAACTCGCAATAAGTCGTTTTGCATTTTGAAATGAATCCGTAATTCTCTAATGTTTAGTAAATATCTGTAATAACTATAAATAATCTGAAGTAGAAAGGCCATGTAATGATTACACTAAAAGCAATCATTAAGAACAACTTGCAAGAGTGCATAACATCCAATTCAAAACAACGGGAGCTGCCGTCATTTATGTGACTAAGTCTAAACTTATTGTTTACTAATTCACAACTGCATACTTATCAAACATAACATCCTTACGGTGAAATCATTTTGAACTCCCTTCTTCCCCCCCCCCCCCCAACTGAAAGCGTAATGTGCCAGATGGCCCTTTTACATTGCTGAAAAAACAAACATTCCAGGGGCATCTTTCAGATCACACAAATGAAAGAAAACAGAAAAAATAATTATTTATAAAAGGACATTTTATCTGGTTGCATTTAAAAAAAAAAAAGACTGATTGGAATTTTGTGAAGGAACAGTTATACCTCCTGTTTTGTAAAGGGTCGTTTAAATGTCGATTTTGACTTCATTGTATTGTCTCCTGTATAAGGAAAACTGTATGGTAAGGAAGGAGAAAAAGTTCTGGCAAATAAGAATGGGAAAATGGACCAACATACCAAGGCATAGGGGGGAGAAAAAGGGCTGCCAGATGTTAAAGGGTTGCCAGGTGCCGCTCCCTGTTTAATTGGTCGAGAATCCACACTGTGGAATGTGAAATGGGATAAATATAGGTCAATCATTGCTCAAGGCTGGAAAAAGGGGGGGGGGGTTAGAAATAGTGTAATACTGCATTTTTTCATTCTTGGGAGTGAACAACAAAGCATAGGAGTGATTTTATTGGGATTTAATGTCTTTTTAAAGAGCGGTCATAGGGGTACACTACAGAGAAATGCTATCAGCATAGGCAGGGCCGTAGCGAGCAAAAAATGATAGAAGACTGAAAATTTATAACTTAATTAAATTTTTTAAACTTAATTAATGTATGGGCACATCTTACAGACTGGGAATTTTCTGTTTGGAGACCATATAAAAATGTACATTTGTATTTATTTAGATTTAATCTTCCAAAAATTATAATCATTACTGTAAAATTCTGTACCTTTTTTTTTTACAAAAATTTGTGAAAAATATTTAAGGAATAAAAACCCAGGTCAGTGTTTTGGGGATATTCTGTGTACAGTGACAAGTAGTTTTTCTTTAATGGTACAAGTTGAAATTAATTTTTAAAAATATAATGTTAGCTAATTTCTCCTATCTGTAATTATCTGCAACTTATTTTTGATTTCCCTTCAATTGTTGAAATTTAACTAGATTTAAAAATTGCATTTTTCACATCGTTAGTATTAGAGTATTTCCAGTCGAAACTGACAGACATTGTAATATTTAAAAATTACTAAAGTTTGAATTTGGGGTGTAAATAAAAGTGTTTAGTACCTGCAATTTAAAATCAAAACTACCATGGCCTACGTTTATTATAAAATCTATTTTTTAATCATTTAAAAGTAAAAGATTTAAAGCTTTATATTTTTAATTTTAATTGAATTTTTTTTTAAATATTGTTCCAGGGTATGACTATCCTGGATGTTCAGTGAACAGGAATTATTCAGTTTTCGCCAACTTTTTTTAAGGGAACTAACTATACCCATTTTATTTTTAATTTTTTTAAATATTCAATTCTATTTTGTGATTGCTTTCTTGCTCAAAAATGAAATAGAAAATTGGAAGAAGTTCACAAAATAAGGAAAGATTCACAGAAATAGAAAAAATTCCCAAAATTAGGACCCTGGGAAAGAAACCTGGACTGACCCCTGATTTTAATGAGAACTGCACTCTCGTTGCAAAAACTGCTCACCGATCTAGATTTAAATGGCATTAATTCATGCAACGTATCGGTATTGGCTGATACCATAACTTTAAAGTATCAATATTGGCTCTTTCTAAAAATGAATTTATAGGTAAAGTATCAGTGAAAATGTGGTATCGGTCGATCCCTGCACTTTAGCCTTCTACCATGTTCACTAAGCCCTGGTAGTGCCTAGTGAACTCAATCAACTGCATATAACTAATTCAAAGGATTTATATAAATTTAGTGTAGCTGTTGCATGTCTGCATTATTATATCAACTGATTGTCTGCGTGAAAATGCATGAGTTTTCTAAAGACAGCAATAAGGGACAGCACGAAAAAGTACAGTTAAAATGCCCTGGAACAAAAAGTGTAGAATCTAGAAAAAAAATTTCGAACATGGTCCAAACTGTAGAAAAGGCAGGATTTTTCACAAAAAAAACCTTCATTCTTAATCAATCATTTTGTTGACAAAAAGTGCAATTTTCGAGGAGGGGAGGTCCGCACCCCCAGGTTACAGCCTTGAAATGTTGCAAGCCTTACCAGTAATGTTACAGGTTTGCCTATATTTCAAGAATCATTCCATAAACTAACAAAATACCAACATTAGTTATCTCTAAAAATCAATTATAATCTAATTAGCACTATTTATTTTTTCATTTAATTTATCTATACTACTCTAATGTGAAGGTGTCCCTCCCCACCCCTTCTACAAATTAAAAAAAAAAACAGCTTTCTGGACACGTAACTGAACCTAGGGCATCTGGGTAACATTTGCTACAGGCCCTGCGCTGTCTTGATTCAGCACTGGGAATGGCAGATCGTGTAGTTTTGGAGATACTCATTCTGAGTCTTCAGGCCATTACAATCTGCCCTCTATCAAATTCATTTAGATCAACAGCCTTTCCCATCATTCACAAACATAACTGTAAGAATGATTCCGTACCTTCTCCAGCAACAGTTAAATACCATAACTATTCAAGGGCAGCCCGAAGCTGTGAGCATTGCATCATGGTGCTGTCTTTGAAGGGGCGCCATTTCGATGATTCACACCGATGTAGAGCATAAAACGGGGCACCTTTTTCACATCCACAGGGGGTGCCATGCACCCTAAGGCCGCTCCTGTTCCCACTTAATTACATGCTCTTCATGTCATTCAGATGAGCTCATCAAAAAAAATGTGGGGGTGATCATAAAGTTTTGGCTTGTCACTCCGCAGGGTGTCCCAAAAAGGTGGTAATGAACTTTGATTCTTTATTAGACATAAGTGGCCAGTGTAAATAGAAACAATGTTCAAAATAAGGTCATAAATAAGACTTCTCGTTCATTTACAAAAAATTACACTTTTTAAATTTGCATGCGATCCCCATACAAAAAAATTCCCAATTAGTAAAATAAGCCCCATATACTAATGAGGTTGTGTACCAAATTTCGACCTTTCATCATACAACATCTCAGAGATATCTTTAAAGAAAGATAATCAGGGCTATACATGATTTTGAATGTAAACATTTATTGCTAGAGTGAAAAAATAAGATTTTCTTTTATAATTTTTTTACGACCCCTGAAATGTGATTTTTTATCTTTGAGAGCCATTGAAAAGTCGTTTAAGTCAGCTTTAAATTTATCTTCGTATCTCTGACACTTCTAAGAATGTAATTATAAAATTTTGTGTGACACCTCATTAATGTATGGGGCACATTTTACTAATTGAGAATTTTTTTGTATGGGGGTCGTATACAAATTTAAAAAGTGTAACTTTTTTTGAAAATTAATGAGAGGAATTTTTTGTAGTGTAATCTTTTTTTAACCACATTTAACATTTTTTTTTTCAATTTATAGTACCCATTTATTTCTAATAGGTAAAGAATTAAAGCCCATTACCCCATTTTTGGAACACCCTGTATATTGGCATTAAGTGCATCATAATCCATTGTCCCTATTTATTTCCTGTATTCTATTGTGCTGCGAAAGTGTAAAAGAAAGTTTTTCTTTTTAAAAAAATTCTCAATGAACTAATATTTAATTATAAGTTTACTTAATTATTTTTTATTTACATTTTTATTGCATAGTTGCATTTTGCTGTCTACAATTTTAATATACTCATAATTTCTTTCTTCATAGGTTACTGCAGAAATTATAAATTTTTGCAATGCAGCATAGTGAATTTCACATAGAGATGATGTAGGATATATTGGCAATACAAGATGATAGTTTAATTTTGAAGAACTGAGTTATTGTGCTTATTTCAGAAGTGCAAAATGTCTGTTATATCTTATACTGAAAGAGCAAACCTTGCATTATAGAAATACACTGTTATGTCTAATGAAACTCTTAAACATGCATTGAAAATTGAAACTTTACCTTTGTTGCATATGTTCTAGTCTCTTAATCATTCAACATTTAACAGATATTATTGTAAATGGAATTATGTAAAGGATTGAAAACAACCATTGCCTTCTCGGTAAAAAAAAATATTACTGAATCAGTTCTGCATATCTATGTCAAGGAAAGGACTGCAAAGTAAGAGGGGAGACTTTTTTCTCATTTAATTTAATTTTAAACTACTATCATCCAAGTTATGCTTTCAATAACTCTTATGCATCAACAAATGCCCACCTTTTAATTAAAAAAAAATCAATTAAAATAGCCATTAGAGTGAAAACCTGCCCTGTCCAAGAAGCATTTTCTCAGTATTACTTGAAATTAGATTCTTGCAGTCCTGCAAAAGACAGAACCTTTAGAGTGCAGTGTGAGCAAGATTTTTTTTTTTGCATAGCTACAAGAAAGACCCCTGTTTAAGCACAGAATAGAAACCTGGTGCCTGGGCAGACATTTTCAACCCCACGAGAAAAAGCATATCTATGTGACATACATAAGAAAGGGTTTTCTCTGACGGAACACTTAAATGTATACCAAAATACTCATGTAATGGAGAAACTGTATGTATGTGACATATGAATG